>OU612098.1:38170000-38795000 GCA_914767995.1 Thecocarcelia acutangulata
ATATTTGTTAGATGTTAATAACCCCAGTCTAAAAAGTATTACATACATACATGCAAACCAAACTTACCCATTAGAGTTGTACATAAACACATAAGTGTCTACATACTTACTTCAATAGATACATAATACCATGAAGTGCGACACCCTACAAAAATCATTTTAAAATCAATATACATACATATATACATACATGTAATTCATACTAAGGCACCCTACCTTTTGCGTTATCATGAAGCATGTTTCAATGTTTGTCTAGAACTCGTAACATACATAAATGTTGTAAGCGATTACATTTAGAAATACATATAAAAAAAAATTTCTCCTTTCAAAAATAGGCGGAGGCTGCTCAGCACGAAGCATGTGAAAAATTCGAAACAATGTCGGCTTGTGGCAAAGAAGAACTAGTCGGTTTTCGTAACCGTCGTGTGCAAGCTTTTAAGAAAAGGTAAATAGCTTTCGCAAAGTCGAATATTGATAGTAAAAAAATATATTTTTTCATTTTTGTTTTCAGTTTAACTGAATTAGCCGATTTGGAAATTAAACACGCGAAAAACCAATATGAATATCTACGTCAATCTCTATTAGCTTTGAAGGAAATTTAATATTTGTTGTAATCAAATTATTTTTTATTTTTATTATATACTTATTATTATTTTTATATTTATATATTAAAATGTGTAATGTATACCTATGTATTATGTATCCTACTCTATTGCTCTATTTATCACTTTATCTTAGTTCATTCCAACATTGAATGTTAAACATTCATCTCTTTGAATATACATACATACATATTTACAATTTATATTTTTTATTATAAACTTTTATTACATTATCTACTACAAAAACAACAACAAACAAAACACATTTAATATAAAATTGCTAATAAATAAAATCATGTTTGTATTTATTAAAATGTTAGTTTCAATAATAAAAAAAATAATAAAAAAGGAGCAGAGGGGACTTTTATTGGGCCCACTCCAACTTTTGGCTGCAATAATGGTCTCCTGAATAAGGAGATAAAGAAATGGACGGAGTTCATTGTTGAACAACATTGAAACGAGACAGCTGGTCTTGAACATTCCGAGAAATTTCTAAACTTTCATACAAAGAGCGCCGAACGTGCTCTAAAACTGGACAGGAAAAGTCTTAGAACATTGACAGGCACCTGCACAGGATGGGCATTTCCAACACAGACATTTGCAGGTTCTGCGGTGATGAAGTGGAGTCAGTGTGGAGCACTGGGACATAGAAGATATAGGCTGAATGTGACTTAATATCACTCCCAATGAAGGAGCTTGTCCGTTTTCTTGACATTCGACCCATAATGGGGCAAGGGGACGCACAATAGATCAACATTGGTCGCAGAGCAAATGGCCGATGAGGGCCATATCCCATCCAATAATAATAATAATATACAAGAAAATAGCCGTTCTTATATGAAAACTTCGCTAGTCTTTTTAATTTATGTGGTTTTTTATATTTTTACTGCTGCCTTTATAAAATTTAGCATTCTGCGAATATTTTGGATATGGTCTGTTTCTTTATTTATAATGTTGAAATATAATTCTTACAAACTTAATTATATTAAACTTAATTTTAAGGTGGTTGGAAAAAAAACTAAAAACCAATTTTGAATATATGTACATATAATAGTTGTGTTCGACGTCGTTGGCGCGGGAGCCCGTAGGCTCCCATTTTGCACGAAAAGTGTTTCTTGTGTTAAAAATTGGGTAAATGAGAAAGCTTCTGAGAGAGTAATTTGTGTTTCTCATTTTACCAGACTTTACCCGTACTTTTTTCCGTGCAAAATGGTAAAATTCTTAACGCCGTATCTTCACGTGCCATCGACTTGAATATGACATGAACATAACGTCGGCAGAGCGACAGTACATGTTCTTGATGTGGCGTATACGTATGTTCGGATTTACCTTATCAAAGTGCTCAGTTCGGCGCCATTTTGTATATTTTTGTACGTGATGGTCAACTTCATGGCGAACATCGATGCTCAGCCATATGCTCGAGCATCGATGTCAGAGCATGAACGAAACATGAACATGAGCGGTCCACATTAGCCATTTGCGATGTTTGCCATGATGCTCATACCATGTTTATGGCTAATGGAGACCCCCAGTAAATCATATAATCATCTATTGGTTATATATGAAAGTAATATAAAATTTTACAAATTTTATTTGACATCAGTATTTTGCTAATAATTTGTTACCATCTATAAAAAAAATTGGTGTTACATAAAATTTGTTAAAACAACATTATGTTAGTAGTCAAAATGCTACCCATTAAGTAGATAACACACGATATGTTTTTAACAATGTACATGTCATTTTTCACAATGTAAAATGCCTACATGTTGTCTGTTACCTCAAAAACATTGCATTTGTAAAAAACATGAACAAAGTCGTCTGACAAAATTTCAAATAGAGCGTGTTCTATTTTGTTATGTTTAAACATGTGACATTAGAACTATATACCTTACGAACAATTCCGCGGCGGTTAACATTGGCCGGTATATGTAGTCGGCTTCAGGAAATTTTAACGAATTAATAGTTTAATATGTTTTAAATAATTATGTTTTATAATAATAAAAAGCATAGGCAATGTCAGACGTAAATGACAAAAAACGTTTGTGAGCAAATTTTAAAAACCGTCTGTAAAAATGAAAATTTTGACAGACGTGAATAAATACATGAGGAATTACATATTAAAAACACAGACGTAAAACATATCATGTGCGGGTGCCTTTAGTTACATTTTGAACATAAGCCACACTAAGACACTTAAGCGAGCGGAGTTTCAATAGCCTATCTTGTCTGGCCTCGATCAAACCGACCGCGCTAGCCTCTTTCATAAGAAGCAGCGGATGGCTAGTAAAGCAGCATGTAACGCTACACTAAAAGGTTCCCGCATCTCCTTTCCATCCCCGCCCAACCTTCCCACTCACTATCATTTTCCTACAACTTCTTCTCTTCACTCCACTATTTCAGTTTTTTATTCAATCACAAAGGGAACGACTACAGGACCCAAGTGAGCTGGACAACCTAGATTATTCCGGGGTATCCAGCGGCCTGCCTACCTAACCTAACCTTTTTATTACTTCACCCAACTATTCTTTTCTATCTTTTTCTTGCTGCTTTTGCATTTCAATTCGTTCTTTGGCCAATCGCACAAGCTCCGCATTTGTATCGACCTTTTTTCTTTCCGGAGGTTGGCATTCCTCCTCAGTTAAGTCAACACAATAGCTGCTACATGAAGCGTTGGGATCGAACTTGATCACATTTTCAATTAAAGTTGGCATGTAAAAAAATAAAAATTTATTTTAAAATATTATGTAAATTGTAAACTCGTCATACGTTTATGTTTACTTACCAGTGCTTTCATGCATTGTTACTTCAATGTTGTGTATCTTGAATGCCCCTAGAATATTATGCAGGTAGTGTTTTGTCCGTTGTGTTGTGAACACGTATTAAGTGTTATCCGCGTTCAGTGTTTTTTGTTTTTTTTTTCCTTAATTTTTATTTTGTGTGTTGCTTTTGTTAAATAAAACCAAATAAAATAAACAGTTAAAAATCTTTTTAAAAATAAAACAACAAAATATACGGGTGAAAAAAAAATAACAAAAACTCTTAAAAACATGCATCTTAACAACAACAATATAAATACGACTACCAACAACAAATGCAATAAACCATACAATTAACAAATACAAACAATTATACATACATGCTGATACCCAATAAACCAGACAGATCAACACACAGAAAAAAAAAATAAAATAAAAAAATAAAAAACACCCACAACAACAATAATAATAAAATAATAATAATAAAAATAATATTAATTAATTTTTTAAATCTAAATAATATAAATAAATGGCCAGATCAGGGCTTTTATGGCCCTTATACAGGCATTGTTCCATATTCCTGCAACATACCTTTTAAAAAAATAAAAAAAAAAACAAATAGTTATTTTTCAATGTTGGTGATATGGGGTTAACTGTTGTTGACTGTATAGTATCGAAGGTATATACACTGGATACTATACAGTCGAATGAACAATTAATAGTGAAAGGCCAATGTACGCGGCATGCGGCAGCGAGCGGCAACAATGTGACCCATTTACAAAAAATTATATTTTTTATAAAAATATTCGTACATCAATTTCAACATATTGAATTTAATTTAATTTGGCAATGCCGTTAAAGGCGACCGAGCGGTAATGTTGAATTCAGTTTAACTTTTCGTTTTGCCGCTTCAATTTGTCAAACCAAAAAGTAAAGGAAAAAAATGGAAGACAGAAATTAAATTTCGATTTTGAAATTTCAACAATTGAATTTGTTTATTTATTTTGGCTTTAAAAAAAAACCAAAATGTTTTTTCATTTAATCTTCGAAGCACAAAATTTTCTTCAATTAGCCGCGTTCATTTGCCTACAACAAATAAACTCAAGCGGCAAATAGAGCAGGTGGTTGCCGCTCGTTGCCGCAAGCCGCGTACATTGGCCTTTCACTATAAGTTAACTTCGGCCTCACCAGCACAGCAGAATTAGCATTTGCACATGATCTTTCTATCGCAATGGCGGGAAACTTTAGAATAGACTTTTGCAACATACGTGGGCTGAGAACGAACTTCTCCGTCTATGCTCACACGTGTCTCCATCGGCTGGATATTTTCACCCTATGTGAAACCCAGGTATCTGAGAATGCTGATCCACAGGAGTTTTATATACCTGGGTATCAATTCCTATCCCTCTTTAACTTCCATCGGGGCCTTGTAATTTACATTCGCAATGAAGTTGTGTTCCAATGCCAGCAACCATTAAGCATGCATGATGCCGAATTTTCCTGTCTTTGGGTAAAATTCAAAATCAGGTCACACTTCTTGCACTTCGGGTTTCTTTGCAGAAGTCCAAATGTTCACAACTCATCCTGGCTCCGTCATTCGAGTCATACAACTCCAGAAGGCCAATATGTTGAGTTATTCGCTGCGCACAACCACCTAGCGCAATTAGTGAATGATCCAACGCATATTCCATGTGTTGAAGGTCACCATTCAAACACACTTGACCTATTCATGACTTCACACCCTGAAAAGTACGAAGTCAAAGTTAGTGCACCTCTCGGCAATTCGGATCATTGCACCATTTCTGCCTCCTTTTCGGTCTCTGAACTTCGCAACGTTTTGAAATCAGCTACGAAACGATCAAAATTTATTTACGAAAAAGCTCGTTGGGCTGAGCTCAACCAATTCTATGGGCATTTTAATTGGAAACTCTGCTTTCTAGACAATGACATAAATGCTTCAGCAAAAATGGTCGAGAACATGATATACATGATAACTGGCGTTTAAACAAAACCCCAGACACTGATTTGCTACGCAAAAAGGCAAGATCTTCGTGTGCCAAGGTACTTAGGCGTGAAAAGTTTCTTCACGAACAGCGCCTTCGTGCCAACGTCCTTGCAGCTCCTCGGGGCAGTAAGACCTTTTGGTCTTTCGTTAAGAGAGTAAAGAACAGTGCTAGTTCATCAATTCCAACACTTTTAAAGAATGACCAAGCATTCACAGACCCGGTTGACAAAGCTAACCTGTTGGCTGAAACCTTTGCAAGAAATTCCTGCTGCCGGAAAGCAGTCAGCCACTTCCCGAGCTCGAAAGAGTATCTGTAACTATGCCGAAGATATTCTTCCGGGCGCGAGCAGTTAAAAGGGTTTTGGAAGACCTCGATATAAACAAAACTCCTGGACCGGATGGCATTCCAGCACTGGTCTTGAAGCAGTGTTCTTCTACGCTTGCGCGTCCATTAGCACGCCTCTTCAGCATACTTTACCATACTGGTGAGTTTCCATCGTGCTGGAAGGTTGCTAATGTAACACCAATACCCAAAAAGGGTATGGCAAATAACCCCGAAAATTACCGCCCAATTGCAATTTGCTCTACACTCTCCAAAGTAATAGAAAACATGGTTAACCATCACCTTATGAGGTATCTGGAGTCGCATAAACTACTTTGTGATCGTCAATATGGATTTCGTAAGGGTCGTTCAACTGGCGATCTTATGGCATATCTCTCAGAGAAATGGTGCCACTCAATCCATTATTTCGGTGAAAGTAGGGTGGTGGTTCTTGATATTTCAAAAGCGTTTGACAGAGTGTGGCATGGTGCACTACTGGCAAAACTTACTGCTTTTGGTGATGACTTCTCTCGGTTTATATCGAGCTTTCTCAGAGAACGCTCTATACGAGTTGTTATAGATGGGGTCTCATCAAACGAGTTCAAGATTAATTCAGGGGTACCGCAAGGCTCCGTTCTCCTACCCTATTTATTATTTTCCTCAACGACCTTCTCTACCAAACTTCCAACCCTATCCACTCTTTCGCGGATGACAGCAGCATTTGTCACTCGTACTCTTTTAGTTATAGGCCCAGCCTATCAGAGATCGCAGCCAAGAGACTAAATATGAATGATTCACTGAATAGTGATCTTCTAATGGTCTTTGAATGGGGTCGTAAGAACGGGGTCGCCTTTAATGCTCGTAAGACCCAGTGTTGCTTATTGACGCACAAACAAACGACCGCAAATGCTGCTTCATCTGTACTCATGGATGGTATAAATATTGAAGAATCGGATGCTCTTGATATTCTTGGAATGAAGATACAGTGGGATGTTCGCTGGACTGATCATATTTTTCATGTCTCTAAAGAAGCATTCAAGTGCCTCGGTTTTTTGAAACGGTATAAGATGTACTTCACTCCATCCGATCTCCTTACTATTTATACCACCTATATCCGACCGAAAATGGAATACAACTCTCATGTTTGGGACGGTGCCTCAAAGTCTATTTTGGGGTTACTCGACCGTGTGCAGGAGAGGGCCAAGAAGCTCATCGGTGACATTAGGGTATCCAACTCTATTGACTCACTGGGGCATCGACGCAGTGTGGGATGCGTTACTCTGTTCTATCGATACTACAATGGATTTTGCTCTGACGAGATTAGGGATCTTGTTCCCGAAACGCGCACATTTTTACGTAGCACGCGTTCATCGTCTAGAGCTCACGCATTTGTGGTCGATTGCCCGGGGAATCGTACTACGCATTACAGAGAGAATTCGTTTTTCAGCCGTACTCTTCGTCTGTGGAATAAGTTACCTGCAGACGTGTTTCCTGTCTGTTATAACGTTGGAAAGTTCAAGTCAAATGTTCACAAACACTACTCCCTCTTTCCCCCTCCTCACAACCTATTTTCCTAGTTCTGGTACAATGCACTGCATATGTAGGGGTCATCCCCTGAGTACTGGTCCAATAAAAAAATAAAAAAAAAACCCTCTTTTTAATTCTTTTCCTGCCTAACGAAATACGAAACAGTCATTCTTATAACTTGAAAACACGAAACAAATACATATATATGTACTTACTTGTATTTGCGGGTGAGGTTGTCTATTTTGGTGTGAACATCTACCCAAGTACCAAGGAACCCAATTTGTTTTATTGAAGCTACCATTTCTTGATACACGTGGGAGTTTTTTCTTAAGCCTCTCAATTGCTCAATTTTGTCTTCCCACAAGTCCAATAGCATGTTTTCCGTACGTTGACTGGTGTTCTTCTTTACTAAAAATAATAAGCAAATGCAAATGTAAACTCAAAAATATAAACTTACATGTTCCGTTCATTTTGGCACAAATATATTGTATTTGTAACTATACAATTGCAAATAAATTTGCACAGCATGGGCGGAGTAACGTAGACCTTATGCCCACGATGGTATTAACAGTATTTCTTTTGCGACGTTGTGACTAACTGTACCGACCTATGCCTTGGCAGAGGAAGTTGCCGCGTGGTTAACAACGAAATACCTCACAAAAACTGTAAACTAATACAGTTAGTTGAGACAGTTAACCAATGAGAGTGAGACGCAAAACTCTTGAAGGCCAAACAACAACAACAAGCCTGACCGCACTTAAGAAATAATTCCGATGACGCGAGAGCTGTTCCCCAGCCCAGAGCTGCTTTACGACTGGCACAAATATAATTTATTTTTTCCGTATCAAAAATTTCAAAATAAATTAAATTTTTTACAATTCACAAATTTTAACAAAAACTAACGTCTTTTTGCCAGTGATGCCACAAGAATGGCACTGAAATAATGAGATAGGAACATTTAATAATGATGTTGAAAAATGTTGACTTTTACTTACCTAGCGTGTCCACATAGCAATTTTTATTGCTAAGCTCAAGCAAAAATGTCGGCAGAATAACAGTATAGCGATTGCTAATTGCTCTAGGTAGCGTAAACGTATTACTGCTTCATCACAAATACTAACAAAATTCAACGTGATAAGTTATATGAACAACACTGTGTTTGTTGTATGCACAGCACTGTGTTTGTTATATTTGTATACCAAATTACAACAACTGACAGCTCATTGCTTGGCAATAATTGCTCAAGCAATCAGTAGAGCAATCATTGCGCAATAGATTGCTACCTTTAGCAATTTGCGGACTACACATCGCAAATTTTATGGACGCAATCAAATTTGACAATTGCCGCAATAAATATTGCTATGTGGAGACGCTAGGTTAGAGTTTACACATGCCACTGCCAGTTCGAAAAACTCAATACATTCAAAATTTTTCACTAATACATCCACATTTTTCGCAATTGCAGCTCCAGTGGCAGCAAATTTTGCATACGAGTGAAAATTTGGCATTTGCATGCCACTGAATGTCAAGATGATAAACAACGTTACCCTACCAAGAACTTAATGCAAATTAACTGAATTATAGCAAAATGTAATTAGAAATATTAGCTTCTCATATGTATTACTAAGATTTATTTCTTGAAGTACGCATAAAAAGAACAGTTTCGTTAATTATAAAGCATTAGATTATTAAAATAATTTTAATAAAAATAAATTTTAATCGTTTCCCCAAAAATGGTGAACTCGGTAACTCTATTTTGTAAAGAGAAGACAAATTCAAAATGGAGGCAAAATTCGAGAAGTAAACAAATTGCTTGAAGTATACGCTTCGAGGACATTTTAAAAATGAAATTGCAATGGCATGTGTAAACTGAAAAGCTAGTGGCAAGAGATTCGAGTATTTCGAATTGTTTTTCGTTGATAATACGTATACAAAATTTGCATGCCACTAATTGCATGTAAAATGAATTCACCTTGAATGTATTTCTAATGGAAGATGTTATCATATTCAAAAACTGACGGTTGATGTTAGATGTTGTTCAGTGGAAAAAGCCTATTAAATTCACATGACTTCTATGAACAGGCCATTAGTCTACAAAAACTTGTCTTTTCTTGTTTTCAATTTAAAACGGCCCTACAAGAAATTTTTATAAAAACTGATGTGAAATACTCGCTAAACAACGCGATGGTCTTAATATTTGCCATATTAATGCCCAAAGTTTGGTACACAAAATTGATGAATTCCGATTTTTGTTTGAGGACTCTAATATGGATGTTATTTGCGTATCCGAAACGTGGTTTTATAGAGATCTGCCAGATAGTTTAGTTGGGACAAACGGTTACAAAATAATAAGGAGGGATAGAATGGGTTATGCAGGTGGGGTGGCAATTTATGTCAAGAATGGAATAAATCATAAAGAAATAAAAAGATCGAAGGACAATGAGCCAGTTGAATATCTTTTCATTGAAGTATTTGGTGGTGAGCGTAAATTCTTATTAGGTTGTACTTACCGACCCCGTTCAGACGTTCCCTATGTTACATTTATGCGTGAACTAGAGATGCTATCTACACAATATCAGGATATTGTTATCGCAAGTGATTTCAACTGTAATGTTTTATCAAAATTAAATTCCAATTTTTCTAGTCAACTTGCATCAATTGGTTTACATATTGCAAATACTCAGCATCCTACGCACTTCACTAATACTACCAGTACCTTACTCGATATTTTCGTATTAAGTGATGAGTCAAATCTGTTACTTTTCGATCAAATTTGTGCCCCCTGTTTTTCTAAACACGATCTAATTTTCATTTCATATGACTTCAAAGTAAAAAATACTGCAAATCCAATTAGTTTTCGTGATTTTCAAAATATTGATCTAAACATATTAGATGCAAGTTTCAATAATATCGACTGGAACGAAATATACAGATTGGCATCTGCTGACGAACAGCTCCAAGTTTTTAATTCAAACTTACTCCAACTGTTTGACATTTCCGTTCCCTTGCGAAGGTATTTTGGAAATAAAACAAGGAAATGTTGGTTTAATCCTGTAATTAAACGTCAAATAAATGTTCGTGATGAACTGTATAGGCGCTGGAAAAGATTCCGAACGGCGGAATTACATGAAGAGTACCGTAGAGCTCGCCGTATTGTCAATAAAAGCATTAGTGATGCAAAAACTAACTTTTATGCGAATCGCTTCAAATTAGCTGTTAATTCAAAAAGGAAATGGCAAGCAATCAGAGAGATAGGTATCGCAAATGAAATTACCTCCTCCTGTAATATTGATGTCAATGAATTAAACAAATCATTTATTACCATTCCGTCATGCACGTCGGAAAATACCAATCAAGTTAACGCCTTAAATCTAACTCAGCAGCAATTGTTACCCCCCACATATCGTTTTAATTTTATGGGTGTACCCCCAGCTGATGTTTTATCATGTATTCTATCAGTGACATCAAATGTTGTCGGGTTCGACCAGATCTATCCAAAATTCATAAAACTCCTTCTTCCAAAAATTTTAATGCACATAACACATATTTTCAATGCTATTATCACTACAAGTATATTTCCAAGCTGTTGGAAATATGCAAAGGTTATCCCTGTGCCCAAAACTGGTAATGAATATCGTCCCATTTCAATACTACCATATTTGTCCAAAGTCTTTGAGCGGTTGTTGCATGTGCAAATATGCAAATATTTGACTAATTATCAGCTTCTAGTAAGGAATCAATCCGGATTTAGAGGTAAACATAGCTGTGTTACATCGCTTATCAATGTAACAGAAGACATAAGGGGCAGTCTTGATGACGGTTGTGTCACGTTTCTTGTGCTCTTGGATCACTCCAAAGCATTTGATTCTGTTGATCATGAAATTCTTTGTAGTAAGATATACAATACATTCAAATTTTCTCCAACTTCCACTTCACTCATTGCAAGTTATCTTGCCGATCGTTACCAATCTGTATGTGCTGGTGATTCAATATCTTCTGCCTTACATGTTTCTAAAGGAGTACCGCAGGGTTCTATTTTGGGGCCACTTTTGTTCACTCTGTACATTAATGATTTACCTAAGCAACTATTACACAGCAGAATCCATATGTATGCAGATGATGTACAAATATATATAAGTTGTAAGAAAAATTTGATAGAAGAGTGTATTGCCAAGCTTAACGTTGACCTAAATAACATATTTTTATGGGCATCATCTAATGGGCTATACTTAAATCCTAAAAAATCTAGATGTCTCATTATAGCCCAAAGAAATCAGAGCATAACCATTGATACTCCGATATCTATAGGGAACCAAGACATTGCTATAGTCGACTCCGCTAAGAATCTTGGAATTATTTTTAACAAAAGACTTCAATGGGATACACACATAAACTCTATCTCTGGAAAAATATTTTCAATGCTTCGAGTGTTATACTCTTCACAACAGTTTACACCGACTTACATACGCGTGCTTCTTGCGAAATCGTATTTAATGCCTATGTTGTTATATGGCTGTGAAATTTTTGCGTATTGTGATTCATATAGCAAGAGCAGATTAGTTGTAGCCTATAACGCAATTTTGCGATACGTATACTGTATCAAGAGATATGAAGGTACTTCACAGTATTCAAAATCTTTATATGGAGTTGAGCTCTTGGATCTGCTTAAGATTAAGTCTTTAATATTGCTACACAAAATTATTTACACGAAAGAACCAATTTATTTATTTGAACGTCTTCAATTTGCACGGTCTAATAGAGGTAAAAACATTATTAATTTTAGATATCAAACATTAATCTCTGAATGGCAATTTTTTACAAATACAATACGACTGTGGAACTCACTTCCTAATTCTTTGCAAATCACAGGCAACGTTGTACGCTTTAAAAAGAAATTGTTCTCAAGTTTTTAAGTATACTTTAAACTTCCCGTATTACCATTTTTTTATTACTATTTTTATTTTATTTTTTTTTTTTGTTTTTTTTACTTGTTTGCTATAGAAATTGAAGTCTATTTGAAATTAATTTTTTTAATACAATTTATTTGAAATAAATATTAATTTTCCTTTTCTCTTATTTTACTTTTACATTTTTGCACTTTTTTTTTGTATCTTTTATGTTGTAATACTGATATTATAAACTGTTTATTTTGTTTTAAGATCACATACAGTAATTTAAAAGATTTATTTCTTGTTGTATGTGATATCCACTTTTAATAAATAAATAAAATAAAAATACTCAGCCAACAAGTTCTTTTGATATCTTTACGATGCCCGCTATCTCCCTTAACTTCACTTTTCAATCATTCAAAACGATTTTGTAAATTTTTTTGTTTTCTGGTGTTGCCGCCTCATTTGGACGTCCACTGCGTTCTTCATCATCGGTTTCTCTACGACCACATTTGAATTCAGCAAACCAACGTTTAATTGTTGTTTCTGATAGAGCAGAGTCCCTATAACACTTTTCAAGCCATTGCTTTGCTTGAACGGTATCTTTTTCCTTAAAAAAGCAGTGTAAAAGTAAAACACGAATCTGTTTCTGATCCATTGTTTTGAAAATAACAAAAGTAGCGTCACTCTGAACACAATAACTCACGAACTAATGAATAGAATATCATATTTTAACAGCTGTATTTTGAAGGTTAGTATTAACTGAAAAAAGGTGAATGAGCCTTTTATGTGTTAAGCCTGGGACTTTTCAGCCCAGGTAATGTCAGGCATACCCAATATGTACATCAGGTGTGATATATCAGCCCCTTATAAAAAATCTGCAGAGTAAGCAGTTCAGATATATTTGTTACCAGTCCTTAATGTTCAAAGTTTGAGGGGGAAGTAAGATCACACGTATACGAAAGTTTCTTTAACTTTTTTCGTATCGACCTTAAGAAAATGATAGAAACCTCTGATGGGTATAGCCATCAGCACTACTGGTGATATGACCGTCATTATTCTGATTCACTCTGTGATTCTTCAACCGCACAGTCGTGTTTTTAAAAAGTGAAAAAAAAAAAACAAACCAAAAAATCATTGTGCTAACATATTCTTAAACTTACATACAAAAAACAATAATATATTGTATTAAATTGTAAAAACAATAACAAATTATTTTAAAAAACAACGGGAAAATAAATTCCTCACATTTCATTACCTATCGTTTAGACAGGAAAGTAATTTCATGAAAGTTGCAATACACTCACACCTTTTTACTAACACACTCTCATTTTGCTTACTTTCCACTCAGCTTTCATTAAAAATTTCATGAAACAAATTTTTTGACGTTTTCTGAAAGTAAAATGACAAATTCTAAGCACTGTTGCCACATACAAAGAATTTTACAAAGTTGCAGTATTGTAGTACAATAATAATTATAAAATTAACTTATTTTGCATGTATATGCAAATAATTATAATATATTTTTCTTATATTGTATATTAAACACATAAAGAAAATAATTAAAGTATTTTTATAAAAATAATTTCATACAAAAATTTATAACGATAAGTTTTTTCAACTATTGCCTCATAAATCTGTATATGTAATAAGTTCGGCAACTCTGATTAGTAAGCAAACAAAATAAGAGTGAAGACAAGCAGAGGCAAAATTTGCAACTCTTTGCCTCGGCGACATTTTTAAAATGAACTTTCACTTTCCTGTGTAGACGAACAAGAAATTTTCATGAAAGTCGTCTATTTCATTTATTTCATTGAAATTTTTATTTGTAATACGTATACAGAAATTTCATGAAAGTACTTTCCTGTGTAATGGTAGCGTTAAATAAACAATAAAATAAATTTCAATAAAACAAGTGCGGTGGCAGTGCATTGTTGTTGTTGTTATTGTGCGTGAAGATTACGTACCCAGTGGAAAAAAACTATACACTAAAATTTTGTTTTTCTTGCAAAACCGAAAAACTTTATGACAATTATTTTTATATACTTTTAAAATTAAAAAAAAAAAATAAATAAATAAATAAACAAAAAAAATTGCATGAGTGTACCTAGTAGATGCAATTCTGAGAGGGAGCTTAGCTCCACTAGAAAAAACCTCTGGATTTCTGAAGAGGAATCATTGAAAAAGTCATTGGACAATCTCCTGTCTCTAAGAGATAAAAAACGCACGCGTTCGTGTTCGCCAAACATTGCTGTTGCAACAGAAGACCAACCATCCACCAGTTCAGTAATTGCAGATAAGCCGAAAACACAAGTAGGCATGGACAGGTATGTTACCGTGGTTAAACGTCAGCGAAGCCCGAAATCCGCTCAGATATCATCACAACCAAAGATATCCAAAGAGGATAATACCGCTACAGCAACGAAAAGTAATAGATTTGCAATCCTCCAGACTGATGAGCCAAATACAGCAAAAAAAACATTTAAACCGCCACCAATATATTTGAGAGAACCTACTTCTAATGAGCTGGTAAAACAACTTATTACGGTAATCGGTAAGGACAATTTCAACGTGACATCAGTTAAGCGCGGAAACATCAATGAAACAAAAATTCAGGTAAACCATGAAAATGATTACCGAAAATTGTCTGACGTTTTGGAAAAGGAGAAAAGATCTTTTTACACTTATCAGCTTAAAAGTGCTAAAGGTATTCAGGTCGTTATAAAAGGTATTAAACCATGTGTAGCCACGGATGATGTTAAGATTGGTTTGGAGGACAAAGGCTTTAAAGTCAAAAGTGTAGTGAACATCAGGAACCGTGAGAAGATCCCTCAACCCATGTTTAGGGTTGAACTGGAACCAAGAGATATTGTCCTGAAACGGAATGAAACTCACCCAATTTATACCCTCAAATTTCTCTTGCACCGTAAAGTTACCGTAGAGGAGCCTCATAAGCGTTTAGGTCCCGTCCAATGCCTAAACTGCCAGGAATTTGGCCATACTAAGGCCTATTGTAAACTGCCCGCAGTTTGTGTTGTGTGTGGAGATCTACACGGCACTTCACAGTGCAAAAAACCAAAGACTGACTCGAGCGCTAAAAAATGCAGTAACTGTGGAGGTAACCACACTGCAAATCACAGGGGCTGTCCTGTTTACACTCATTTTAAACAATCAATGACAAATAAGTCATCAATTACCTTCAAGCAACCGCAGCAGTCAAATATTATTTCTGCTAACAATTTTCCCCAGATAGGCCAGTCAACCAGCCAAATAATTATGCAAAACCCCAAACAAGTTTCATATGCTAATGTGGTCAAAACCGATATACAAAACTTGAATCAGGAGCCCATGCCCCAAAACTCCGATCAAAATTTTAAAAATCTTGAGGCAACTCTGCAGACTCTTGTTTCATCCATAAACACATTTACGGTTTCTATGACGAACATGATGCAGGAAATGCTGAAAATGCAATCCACCATTTTGCAGGCAATTTTAACAAAATGAATTGGTTAAAAATATGTTTCTGGAACGCAAACGGCATCCGCCAACACAAAAATGAACTTGAGCACTTCCTTATGGAAAAGCAGATCGACATAATGCTGATTGCTGAAACCCATTTGACAACTAACAGTTTTTTCAAAATTAATAGTTACACGCTGTATGATACAAAAGATCCCCGTGGCAGATCTTGCGGAGGCTCAGCAATTTTGATAAAAACTAGAATTAAGCACTATTTGCTACATGAGACATGTGAGGAGTATCTTCAAGCAACAAACATATGTATTGAACATTTTCATCATAAAATTGTTATTTCATCGATTTATTCCCCACCCCGGTTTTCAGTAACAGAAAATCAATATAAAAATTTTTTCAATTCACTTGGGCCTCGATTTTTAGCGGCTGGCGACTATAACGCTAAACACACTTTTTGGGGATCACGTTTAATTACCCCGAAAGGCCGTGTGCTTTTTGACACCGTTTCCAAAATGGGCTTAGATGTGGTTTCAAGCGGACACCCCACTTATTGGCCGTCAGACCGACGAAAGATCCCTGATGTTATAGATTTTGGAGTTGCGAAAAATTTTCCTTTAGAGTGGATGCAAGTGGAGCCTTCATTAGATTTGTCATCAGATCACTCACCCACTATAATCTCTGTTTCGTTCCCCCAAGAGATTGGCTCCCCGTTGACCGTCAATAGAGTTAATTGGCTAAAATACAAAAAATTTTTGAGTACACATTGTACTGAAAATATCGCCTTGAGAACGCCTGCGGATATTGATGTGTCAATTAACGATATTTCTGAAAACCTCAAACTGGCCGTACAGCATACTACCACTAGTCATATAAGATCCAGAAATGAAACCAATAGAACTTATTCGTCCGAAATTGAGCTACTTCTGTCAGAAAAAAGAAGAGTCAGAAGAGAGTGGCAACTTCGCAGATCTCCCCAGCTTAAAACTAGGCTACGGGAATGCATAACTCAGTTAAGAAATCTGCTTGAAGTCCATAGAATGGCTTCCCTTAAAACATATTTGGAAAGCCTGGATGGTACTCCGCAATCTGACCATTCTCTGTGGAAAGCGACAAAAGGTCTGAAAAGACCCGTAATAGGTAAGCCACCTTTGCGAACTTCAACTGGCGACTGGGCAAGAAGTGACTCAGAAAAGGGGATGGTGTATGTTAACCATTTGAGAAATGTTTTTATTACAAATGATATAACAAATGATGCATCTGAATTACCACCATATGTAGTTAGACCGCCTGTGTCTTTGCGATTCACATTTCAAGATGTAGAACAAGGTATCAGTAACATAAACCCCAGGAAAGCTCCAGGTGTTGATCAAATTACTGGCAAAATGCTTGAACAGTTACCTCGTGTAGCTAGAAGAGTTCTACTTTTTATTTTTAACGCTATTTTACGCTTTGAGTATTACCCTGCAGAGTGGAAGGTCTCTATGATTACTATGATACCCAAGCCAGGGAAGGATCCGACCAAGGTTGAATCATATAGACCAATAAGTCTACTACCAACAATTTCAAAACTATTCGAAAAACTGTTAATGGTTAAGTTGAGTCCAATATTAAACAATGTGGGATGCATCCCTGATCATCAATTTGGGTTTCGGGCTAAACATAGCACCATAGAACAAACACACAGACTAGTCAACGTCATAAGACAGACCTTTGAGGAGAAGAAGTATTGTTCAGCTCTATTCATTGACATTTCTCAAGCTTTTGATAAAGTGTGGCACGACGGCTTGATGCACAAAATAAAGTTGAACTTGCTTGCAAATACCCACAAGCTTCTGGAAAGCTACTTATATGGGCGGAAATTTGTTGTCAGAGAAGGTGATTTTATAAGCCCAACTCAACCTATCGAGGCAGGAGTTCCCCAAGGTAGCATACTTGGGCCTACTTTATATTTGATTTACGCCTCTGACATGCCAACGACATCTGGAATACACACTTCAACTTTCGCAGACGACACAGCGTTTTTGAGCATTCACGAAAACCACCAATTAGCTTCACGAAATTTACAGGAATTTATTTCAATATTGGAAAAATGGCTGAAGCTTTGGAAAATCAGGGTTAATGAACAAAAATGTACTCACGTTACATTCACACTGCGTAAGCAAACATGTTCGGCTATACAAATTAACAATACACCTATTCCGCAGCAAAATGAAGTCAAGTACCTTGGTATTCACCTGGACCGTAGGCTAACGTGGAAGTCTCACATTGAAGCAAAAGTCACTCAGTTGAAACTAAAAGCAGCGCAACTAAATTGGCTTATGGGCAGAAACTCGACATTGAAGTTGGATTGTAAACTTCTGCTATACAATGCAATTCTAAAACCTATATGGTGCTACGGAATTCAATTATGGGGCACCGCCTCAGCGTCAAATATTGAAAAAATTCAAAGGCGACAAAACCAAATTCTTCGAACGATTACTGCAGCTCCATGGTACGTAAAAAATTCACGAATTCATAAAGATCTGAGTGTTCCGCTGGTAAAAGAGGAATTTTCTAAGTACGCGACAAGGTATGTCAGTAAACTGGAACTTCATCCGAACCCTCTTGCGCGTAATATACTTAATTTTGGCGGCCACAGTCGGTTGAGAAGAAGGGATACCGTTGCCACCATCAGAACGTTTAATAGGTGATTCTACCGATATTGCTTCCGCATAATAGAACTTTTTGTCTAGCATTGGCTGGACGTAAGTAAAAAGCACATTTTATTTTATTTTTTTTTTAATATTTAGTATTAAGATTTGAATACTTATTGTTAGTTCATTTTGAAGATTCAATAAATAAAATACTTTTAAATTCACGCAAAAAAAAAAAAAATTATTCTTGTGTGGTTGTTACAGGAAATAAAAAATTTTTTCAAAAATTGTGTTTTTCATTGATATAAATTAGAAACAAATATTAAAATCAGTCTTTTTTTTTTTTTTTAATTTGTAGTTTGTATTTTGATGGTAAAAAAATCAAATAATAGCTAAAATCTGTAATTTTTACTTTATATTGGTATAAATGTTAGAAGCTAAAATAGCGAATAAAAACTCAATTGTTTTTACGTTAATTTTACCGAAATAATATTTTTAGTGTATGAACTCTCAAAGAAAATATTTGCCTAAAATTAAGACATTTAAATTTCAGCGCTTAAAATTTTTTTTACCCACTATTTTGGTGCCACAATTTTTTTAGATCTGGTCACACTGATCACGGCCTTCAATAAGTCTATGGTCACACAGAACGATTTTAATTGCCGAACTTTTTAGCAATTTCCTTTTGGAATTGCTTTCTTGTCCACACACAAAAACTTTTTTCGGCAATTCTTGAGCAATTCTCTACCTTTTGTTTCATGCAATCTAAATTGTATATGCACATACATACATGAGAGAAAAGTAAGGAATTGCTGAGAATTGCCGAGTACCGGCAATTCTTTTTCCCTTCTTATTCCCCTCATCGAAAGCTTCTATAAAGTCAAGAATTGCCCAACTAAAGTTGCTGTTGTGACCATACACTAACTGTATAATGTTGGCGTTTTTTGAGTGCATCCATCGCACTTTACAAAAATGTTACACGTGTATAATCTTTTTGAGAATGTGGTGGGGAAAGAATCATTCACACGTACACAAAATTTTCTGTATTTTGTTTATATTAAGAAAATGGTAGGAACTTCTGATGTGCATTGCCATCAGCACTACCGGTCAAATGACCGTCATTGTTCTTATAGGGGATTTATACTACATAAGTACAAACGTATACATATGTACATTTTTTACTACTCAATGCATACTTCAATAAGTTGGGTGACACTTATGTAGTGAATTTTCTGTGCAGAAGTAAATGAATACTTACATACATATACTTATATATTCATCATACAATTTTTAAGCGCTTATATCAATAGTTCTGAATACAATTTGATATATTTAACCACATGTGTGGATTTGTAAAATTTCCTTATGTACGAGCAGTGATGTTAACTTTTATTTTCAAAGTACTGTACGTCTTTAAACAAATTACCGTGTTTGGAGTATTTAGTTGAACTGCTCGTAATACCACCGACGCTAAACATTTGTTAAACTGTAAGTGTGGGCATTTAGAAATTTATTAAAAGAACTAAATAAACGACTATCACAAAAATCAAAAAATAATAATTTTAATCTAATTCTGGCTTCTTCCATAAAAAATCTCACACGCAATAATTTATTAGATTCGTCAAAAATTTGTGTAATCAGTGTGAGAGAAATCTGAGAGCAAAATTTGACAAGTGTTCAAGTCTGTAAATCTAAGTTTTCTAAAGTATTTCAGAAAACTCTTCAGTCTCAGCGCAACAATTTACATTACAGCAATTTGAGTAACTACTGAAGGTCGTATAGCATTTACAAACCCAACCAACTACAGGTCAAGAATATTGAATGTTGTTTTTGTATGTGTTGTGCAACCATCAGTAGTTTTATTATATTATACATATTAATCCCTGATTTTACTTATCACACAACTATAGATGTGTTCCTCTTTTAGACAATGTAATTTTTAACAATTCATGGCTGGAGCGATCACTCCAATTAGCTTTGACGATTCCTGCGAAGGTGTACTAAAATAAGTATGGGGTGGTTAAATTTCAAGGGCCGATGTTGAATGTGAACCACACCTAAACGCCAAGTTTTTTTCCGAATTTTATTTGACATTTCTCTATTTCAGACTTATTCAATTTGAACCATGGAGAGATACACAACCCAACAATGGGCAGAATGGAGGCAAGAAATGGCAACAGTGGATGATTAATTTTCGAAGAAAATCATCTTCAGTGATGAGGCACATTTTCACCTCAGTGGATTCGTCAATAAACAGAATTGCCGCATTTGGGCGAATGAGAATCCAAGAGTGACTGTCGAAAAACCAATGCACCCACAAAGAGTGACTGTTTGGTGCGGTTTATGTGCTGGCGGCATCATCGGGCCGTATTTTTTTCCAAAATGAGGCCGGTGAGGCAGTTACTGTGAATGGTGTTCGCTATCGTGAGATGATAACGAACTTTTTATGGCCTGAATTGGAAGATATGGCCCGAATTGTAGACGATATGTGGTTTCAGCAGAACGGTGCCACTTGCCACACAGCAAATGAAACAATTGCTCTTTTGCGCAACAAATTCAATGGCCGTGTTATCTCACGTAATGGCGATGTCAATTGGCCGCCAAGATCATGTGATTTGACACCGTTGGACTTTTTTCTTTGGGGTTATTTGAAAGAAAAGGTGTACGTTGATAAGCCAGCAACATTTCAACAGCTAAAGGATGAGATAATTCGGCATATTAACGGCATAGAACCTCTATTATGCCTTAGGGTCATCGAAAATTTGGACCATCGGATGGAGGTGTGCCGCCGTGGTCGCGGCGCCCATTTGGCCGATATTTTGTTCCATACATAATTGAGTAATACCAATATATCATAATAAAATAAAATTACAATAATATCCTAAATAAAGGGTGTTTTTTAAGCTAGATAGAAATTTAAATTGTAAAAAGTAACACAAAAAATTCAATTTTGATGAAACATTTTTTTTATTTGTTTCAGTATACTCTGACAAATCATCATGAATAGACTCACGCTTGAACAACGCTACGAAATTATCCAAATTTACTTTGAAAATCAGACCCGTTGTTTTATCGCAAAATTGTGTTCAGCGATGAGGCGCATTTTTGGCTTAACGGGTTTGTTAATAAGCAAAATTGCCGCATATGGAGTGAGACCAATCCACAAGAGACCCTACAGACTCCATTACATCCAGAAAAATGCACTGTTTGGTGCGGTTTTCATGCTGGTGGCATCATCGGACCTTATTTCTTCAAAAATGAGGCCGGAGCTCGCGTTACGGTCAATGGAGATCGTTACCGCACCATGATCAATGATTTTTTGTTTGAAAATATGGATGACATTGATCCGGAGGAGATGTGGTTTCAACAGGATGGCGCTACGTGCCATACGGCGAACGCAACCATCGACTTACTGAAATCAAAATTTGGCGATAAGTTGATTTCGAGAAATGGACCTGTCAATTGGCCTCCAAGGTCGTGCGATTTGACACCTCTCGATTATTTCCTGTGGGGCTACGTGAAGTCACTGGTTTATGCTGATAAACCAGCAACAATTGACGCCTTGGAGGCCAGCATTGTTCGTGTTGTTCGTGACATACGGCCAGCAGTGCTCGAAAAAGTGGCCCAAAATTGGACGTCCAGAATGCGCTTCGTCAAGAACAGCCGCGGTGCCCATATGCCCGAAATCATTTTCAAATGTTAATGTCACGTATTGATCTTTCGAATAAAAAAAAAATTTTGATTACAATTTAATTTTTTGTGTTATTTTTTACAATTTCAAGTTCTATCGGGCTTAAAAAAACACCCTATAGTTTGTTTTATTCAAAATCAACATCGGCCCTTGAAATTTAACCACCCTTTATATTCGTAATAAAACAACTACGATTTTAGAAGTATTAAAAATGAAACCAAATGAATAAAACTTTTTTTTTACCGTACAAGTAGTAAAATTACCGTGCTGCGGTTTGAATGTCAAAATTACCGTACAATACGGTACTTACCGTACAGTTAACATCACTGTGTAAGAGGTAAAAATCTTATGTTCCGACATTTTTATTATATGTTTCAATTCCACCTCGTATCAGTTAATATCTCCAAACTGGGCAGCACAGCAGAATACACCACGATTTATAAATACATGCAAATGTGTGTATGTATTCATAGAAAAAGTCAAGACGTATAAAAAAATTGCTTATTTATATGGTGATTTAAAGCCACGTCGTTTTTTATTTTTTTAGGTTATTGTTAACATGTTCAACTGTTGTTACAAATATCTCTTGTCCGTTTTTATCCCTTTGTTAGTATCGAAGTACGAGAAGTTACATTTTTAAGTAAATGAAAATAAAATAATTATACGAAAAAAATAACAAAGTAAATTGGAAAAAAGAAAGAAAACATGTTTGTCGTTGTGACAATTTGTCAGTACAAAATAAAGACATGCTTTTAAATCGTCATCAGGGTTACCACTCAAAAATTTTCATTCCGACCAAACTTGGAACTAACACCTACCAAAATCCGTCCGTAAAGACCAATTTTTTAATATTGAAAAAATATACAATGAGCGTCACAATAAAGTGTACAAAACCTTCTTTTTTTGCAATATAGAACTTTTTCTTAGTCTTTTAAGATTCACTAAATTTATCGTTTTTGGGTTTTTGATATTAGTATACTATTCTCTAATTAGTTATAAAAAGATAATTGAGAAATTTCTTACAATTATATAGCAAAAACAAATTCGAATGCATATTTTACGCGTCAAAATAAAGTGTACATGTTAAAATATTAGAGGAAGTTTTGGTAACATCAGAAACTATGCAAATTCAGGAAGTGCCAGTACAATACGACGGGCATTGTACGAAAACGGGTCACATGGTCGATTCCCGCGAAAGATATCACTAATATCGCCAGCAAATCTAAAAAGACGCCTGGAATATACCAAAAAGTACCAAAATAAAGATGTTTCTTTCTGAAATAATGTGCTTTTTAGTGATGAAAGTAAATTTGAAGTGTTTGGCTAGAAAAAAACCAGTTAAAGTATGGAGAACACAGAATAATTAATATGCTGAACAAGATTTAATAACCACGGTTAAGCATGGATAGGGTTCAGTGATGGTGTGGGTGGGTATGTATGGCGGCAAGCGGAGTTAGGAATTTGGTTTTTATTGAAAGTATAATGAATAAGATGGACCACCTGAACCTTTTGCAAAACAAAGTGCTAGTCAGTATGCAGAAATCTGAGTTGGAAAGATCTTTCATTTTTCAACAGGAGAACGACCCCAAACATATGGTGTATGTAGTAAAAGATTATCTTCTGTATCGCAGTCACCAATCACCGGACTTAAACTCAATTGAACATTTTTGGGAACATTTGGTCAACCAAATCCGAAAAAAGACAATTAGCAATAATGTTATCGCCCCTTTATTGCAACTTAGTCATAACTAAAAAAAGCTTGTTTCGAGAAAAACATACTTCAAATTTTTATCTTAAAAATTCGTAAAACTTTTGTTGTTGTAAATATATTTTCCTGTTTTGTTTAGAACAAGGTAGAAAACTGAATACTGATTTAAAAGTACCTAAATGCAAAATTTTATCATAAATAAAAAGACTGAAATAAAAACAATATTTTAACAAATATAGGGTGTTTTTTTAAGCTAGATAGAACTTTAAATTGTAAAAAGTAACACAAAAAATTAAATTTTGATGAAACATTTTTTTTATTTGTTTCAGTATACTCTGACAAATCATCATGAATAGACTCACGCTTGAACAACGCTACGAAATTATCCAAATTTACTTTGAAAATCAGTCCCGTTGTTTTATCGCAAAATTGTGTTCAGCGATGAGGCGCATTTTTGGCTTAACGGGTTTGTTAATAAGCAAAATTGCCGCATATGGAGTGAGACCAATCCACAAGAGACTCTACAGACTCCATTACATCCAGAAAAATGCACTGTTTGGTGCGGTTTTCATGCTGGTGGCATCATCGGACCTTATTTCTTCAAAAATGAGGCCGGAGCTCGCGTTACGGTCAATGGAGATCGTTACCGCACCATGATCAATGATTTTTTGTTTGAAAATATGGATGACATTGATCCGGAGGAGATGTGGTTTCAACAGGATGGCGCTACGTGCCATACGGCGAACGCAACCATCGACTTACTGAAATCAAAATTTGGCGATAAGTTGATTTCGAGAAATGGACCTGTCAATTGGCCTCCAAGGTCGTGCGATTTGACACCTCTCGATTATTTCCTGTGGGGCTACGTGAAGTCACTGGTTTATGCTGATAAACCAGCAACAATTGACGCCTTGGAGGCCAGCATTGTTCGTGTTGTTCGTGACATACGGCCAGCAGTGCTCGAAAAAGTGGCCCAAAATTGGACGTCCAGAATGCGCTTCGTCAAGAACAGCCGCGGTGCCCATATGCCCGAAATCATTTTCAAATGTTAATGTCACGTATTGATCTTTCGAATAAAAAAAAATTTTGATTACAATTTAATTTTTTGTGTTATTTTTTACAATTTCAAGTTCTATCGGGCTTAAAAAAACACCCTATATTTGTGTACACTTTGACACTTACAGTATGTCTTTCTCATAAGTATAAATCGGCCCATACACATTTCAACTCAATTGTGAATTGAGTCTTTCAACTGAATTGATTATTGCTCACACACTTCATAAACTGAATTGAAAGATTTTAGGTGTGTTCATTTACTTTACTACCCAGTGAACTTTTTGTCACATACATCTTCGGTCTGAGAGCATTGACAATGTAAGTGCGACCCATCCGAAGTCTGTATACAATTCCTACTTACATTTACACAGCGATGGCCTAGGCCGTAAGATGCATCCAACACTGTATACATTGTAAGCGAAGATTGGATGAGTTAAAAACTATATTATTAGCATTTGTTTTCTTCTTTGCTTCTTATATACAATTAATTTAACAATATGAGTAGAAAAAGACTAATCTGAATCGAATGCTAGTTGTTTGTTGTGCTTAACATGTTTATTTTGATTTTTTCTGTTGACACAATCGCTTACAATCGGATGCTTTGCAAATTGTAATAACTTGTGGACTGCTGGGTAGTAAAAATTAGCAACGAGAGAGTACAAGAAATTTTTCAAAATTACTCTCCAAAATGTGCAAAAATTTGCAAGCTAGAGTAGTATTGTACATACGGTCGTATTCATAAAAAAGTTAAACAGCCGTTCAAACCATTTTTAGAGAAAATTCGATAAAACTGTATTCATAAATGAATTTTACGTTAAAATGTTCTAGTTAGCAGTTTTTTAAGTCAACCATTTTTAAAACTGATTGCACCCAATTTTAAGGTAATATTTTTGTTTTTTAGTTATTGTTTATTTATATGTTGCGAAAATTTTTATTGCATATTTATCAGAAATCCCATGATACTGATAACAATAGATGTGTGTTTTTAATAGAAAATATGACCCAAGCTTTGAATAGCTGGCAACAGAAAACTTTCAGGGAAAGAAGTAATCTATTTTATTCTGGATTCCAGATAAGCCATTACGCTTTACATTTTTTCCAGTCTTCTTATTTTAGTTATTACTAACATTTTATTCATTTAAAATAATATACATACGTTAATAAAATGCCATGTACATCAGTGATGTGTAAAAAAACGAAATAATAAAAAAAGTTCGTTATTCATATATTTTCCTACGCGTAAGCAATAGGAATCAAAGTAAAACTTCTCCGACTCAGTATTTTTTGCTACTTAATTGAAAGACAAAATGGAGTTAACATTTATTTATTTGTTTTAAAGTCGATTTTCATAAAAACCAATACAAGACATTTCTTTGCATGACTACAAGGTGAACAAAAAACCGCTTTTATCACAGCACTATGATTCAGATGAGAATTGCATATGATGGCGTTGCCAATCACAAATAGAAAATTTCAATAAACTGTTTTTTAGTTAAAGTGCTGTTTATGAATACGTTTTTATAAAATGGATTTTTTTGCTGGAAATTCTGTTTTAACTAAAAAGTTGTTAAAATGCTAATTAGTGTTTTTTATGAATACGGCTGTTAATATATAAGTATAAGTACTTAATAACTACATGGTACATATATAGTATAAGTACTTAATAACTACCATTATATCTTTTGGACAAATTATACATATGTATGTTATTATAAAAATAATTCAAGTTGGTTAGTAAAGCGGCCCATACACGTTTCAACTCAGTTGGCAACTGAGTCGGTTGTTGTCCAAATCAAAGCGTGTATGGCTTTATCAGTTGATTAGTTTGACAACTGCCAAGTTGGTTGAAGAAAAATTAAAAAATTAAAAAAAATTAAAATTTTTTCAAGTTGGCTGGCAGATCTGTCAATTCGATTGTACTGTGTGTGTTCGAGTCTCTTCTTCAGGTCTCAAAATTTATATTTGTAGTATTTTTGCAAAGAGAACGCTATATATTCTTAAAACTGTCTTTAATTTCATTGAATTTAATAGTTGAATGAAAATCTTTCAATTCAGTTTATGAAGTGTGTGGGCAATAATCAATTCAGTTGTATGACTCAATTCACAATTGAATTGAAACGTGTATGGGCCGCTTAAAGCTCTAAGCACTTAAACGACAGCAGATTTCACAACTTCACGGCTACAAAAGAAGTTAGCTTCAAATGCTGCCGTTTCGTCAGCAACATAATTATTTTCAAGACAATAGCAGCACTATGTGTATTTAAGCAATGCAAATTTTAGAGGTGCCACATATATATTTTACATGAATAAAATTAAAATTACTGACTGAAAACGTAATACTATCACGTAAAGTTGTAAAAAGTCACCAATTTATTTGTTTATTTTATTTATATGATGTTTATTTCTATTAAATATTTCAAACAAATTTTATTTCTTATTGCTGCCAATTTATATTTATAGTGGCAGCACTGCATTTACTTTTTGCTGCTTACGAAAATAGAAATTAATCTAAGTTGGCAGCAGCAGCAAATGCTGTTGTGAAGTCGTGCTGCTGTGACGTCGTTAAAATAATCGTGTGCATTTAAACACATGTATTTTATTTTTGACAGATTGCTGTCTGCTGTCGTCTATGTGTTTAAAGCCTCTCAATTGCGTTGTACTGTGTGTGTGACAATTTTTTGCTACTGGCAATATAGTAAGATATTTACGTCATGTTTACATTTTTGAAAGTAAATTTAGTGCTTTATTCTGAAATAAACATATAAAAATTATTTTACCAGGTGCCTGTTATTGTTGTATTGTTGTAATTTTGCTCTAGTGCTGCCACCGTGTAGACGTTAATGCACCTTGCTATAGTCGCAATTTTCACGAGGCAATTTTAGTTGCGCAATTCTTGAGTTTGTGGACAAATAAGAGAGGAAAGAGTGGGGAGTGTAAAAATGAGTACAGACTTGCTCGTACTCGGAAAGTCGTTTTGTGCTATCATTCGTAATATCAGAAATTTTACATTTTCTTTCACTTGTGTTTCTTTTATGTATTGATATGTTGTCCGTGATGAAAGTAATATTGCGATATTTTAATTCATTTGAAAAAAAAAAATTCTAAATATTATGGACAACTTAAATAAATAACCAGCAGTATTAATTTAGAAGAAGTGAAAATTAAATGGAAAAATTTGAGAATGCAGTACATGCATCTTGCAATAGAAAATGAAAATTGCTCGAGTAAAATTGCTGTGTCTGAACATAAAAGCAAGTTGAAACGAAAATTTGATAAGAATTGCGCAACTAAAATTGCCTCGTGAAAATTGGGACATATTCTTAACCTAGCGTCTCCACATAGCAATATTTATTGCGGCAATTGTCAAATTTGATTGCGTCCATAAAATTGTGTAGATCGCAAATTGCTATAGACCGCAAATTGCTATAGGTAGCAATCTATTGCGCAATGATTGCTCTAATGATTGCTTGAGCAATTACTGCCAAGCAATGAGCTGTCAGTTGTTGTAATTTGGTATTAAAAAATAGCAAACACAGTGTTGTTCATACAAATTCTCACGTTGAATTTTGTTAGTATTTGTGATGAAGCAATACGTTTACTCCACCTAGAGCAATTAGCAATCGCTATACTGTTATTCTGCCGACATTTTTGCTTGAGCTTAGCAATAAAAATTGCTATGTGGAGACGCTGGGTAAACAAAAGGAAAGCAGTTGTTCAAGGTTGCCACTTTCTGATGTTTGGCTAGGAATTGTGAGTAAACATTCAGCAAATAAAAGTTTACATCTATTTAAAGCCAGTTCAACTTCAAATATGTTTTTTTTTCAACTATGAATACAAAAAACATTTCAACAGCTTTTTGCTTAAAGATTTACTTTAACAAGAGTCGAATTTAATGATTGATTATGAATAGAGACAGCCCTTTGTATTTAAATCAAAATTAATCGATTTTTCATACAATTTTTCTTAAATATACGTAATTTAAAAACGGTTCTTAAAACACTAGCCTAATACACTATGTATGTATGTATTTCTGGAAATAAACTGCTCCACTTTTCTAGATTGCATTTTTAACCCAAAGTTCATAATATGCTGCTGGAATTTTAAATTTATTTTTTTGTTTTTTGGTAACATGTGTTTTTAGCATTGAAATTATAGGCGTGTTCCACGAGATCTCGGACTAAGGAAACTAAAAAGGAAATTACTCTCTAAGTTTGTAAATTTTACTTATAACTGCTGGGACGCAAAAAAAAAACACAATTGTACATCTTGCGATACTACAGCTGCTTATTTTTTAGGTTGAAGTATATTTTAGTGATTTTAGACGCTTAAAGCGCGTAGCATTATATAAACAAAAGATTTGCATTATTGGCAACAGCTGTAACATTAAAAGCAATAGTTGTGTTCATTTACTAAAAACTTTTACAAATTTGTAATAATTGTTACTAGAAAGCGTTCATTAACCCAAAAAATTTGCAACGAGAGAGCGTCAAAAGAGCAATAATTATTCAAACAGCTGTTTTGCTTTTGTGTTTACAAAACAGTATTTCTAAATTAAGTTAAAAATTAAAACATTTTGGAAAATTTAAGAAATTATAATTGTATGTAAACTTTTAAGCCGATTAAAAGTATTAAAAAGATTACAAATGTATTTTTGTAGTCTTTTTAATAAAATAAGAAGTCTAAGGGAAATAAACTAAGCAACACAGTATCTGGCACATCAGTGGCAAAGGATGTTCCGTCAAATTTACTTACTTGAATGCGTTTAAAGCTTCTAGGGAAGCAATTAAATTCACACTTGGATCCTTCCATTTATAATTATATTAACATTTATCTAATTTTAACTCCTAAAATATTTCTGTTTTTTGTTTCTTTATTTTTTACAAACCAGATGTTATTTTTAGTATTGTAAATATTATGAGTACCTAGCTACTCGGTACTTTACACTTTGAAATTAATATGAAAAAATAAAATTCTATGTGTAGGCAGACAGTTATAACGTACAAATACAAGTTTCAATTCAATTGTGAATTGAGTCTTTCAATTGAATTGGTTCTTGGCAACACACTTCATAAACTGAATTGAAAGATTTTCATTCAACTATCAGATTCAATGAAATTGAAGAGAATTTTAAAATTATTTAAAATTTTTTTTTACAAAAAATTACAAACATAAATTTGGACAATAATTTATTGAATTTTTGTTGAACTTTATAATTTTTAAATAAAATTTTTGGTTTGTATATTTGCAAGCTTTTTCCTTTCTTAAGTTTTTTGGACAACTGATCAGGAGACTCGAACATACAAAGCACAATCGAATTGAGAGACTTACTAGCCAACTTGAAAAAAAATCAAAATAGTTTGATTTTTCTTCAACCAACTCGACAACTTCCAAACGAATCAATTTAAACGTCTTGATACAACAACCGACTCAGTAGCCAATTGAGTTTATCGCAAAGGGAACGATCTTTCAGAACCCAAGTGAGCTGGAGAATCCAGGTACTTTTTTGAGAATCCAGCGGCCTGCCTACCTAACCAATTGAGTTGAAACGTGTATGGGGTAAGCCCCCTAATTAAAAATAGATATTTTATTCAAAAGTATCTAATCACCCCTGTATTTAGCGTATTTCGACTACGTCTAGTACTAGATTAAATAAAATTGTAAAACTTTTCTTTATTCTATTACAAGCCGTACTCAAAAAACACCAGCCACGTCAATGCTGAATATAAATGACCACAACCATGCTCTTTTTATAACAATGTACATATACATATGTATAATTTGTCCAAAAAATATAAGAGTAGTTATTAAGTACTCATATATACCTATACATAACAACACTACTCTAACTTGCAAATTTTAGTAGAAAAGTGTTCATTTACTTTTTCACATTTTTGAGAATAATTTTGCAAAATTTCTTGTTACTCTCTCGTTACTAGTTTTTACTAGTAAAGTAGATGAACACACCTAATATAAAATGTCGTAAAGCAGCTCTGGGCTGAAGAACAGCTCTCGCGTCATCGTAGTTATTTCTAACTGCCCGTCTACATTAGACATGAAACGCTGTTAAGACATACTGTTAAAAAATACCTTTGACGGCCCGATTATTACATGGTGGAGTACCCGTATGTCTTAATTTTTCATTAATTCAATTTCGTCAACAAAAGCACATCATCACTTTTTATGCCCCTTTTTATATTTTGTGGGGAACAAATACATATGTTTTTATTGCAAAATTTGCAATCTAAAATAAGAATTTGAACTTTTTTGCAATTTCTTTTAATTTGAAACTATTTTTACTTTTTTCATATTAAAATGTCATTTTCTGTTAAGACAGAGCTTTTAAAACATTTTTGGATACGTCTTAACAGCCGTGTCAAGACAGCAAGAAAACAGAAACATTTGCAGTCTACACCCGACAGTAACAGTATTTTGCTGTTCCTGTTAGTGTTCTCATGTCAGGTGTGGACAGCACTTTAAGTGCTTTCAGGTTTGTGTTTGTTGTTCGGTCTTCGAGAGTTTTGCGTCTCACTCGCACTGGTTAACGGTTTGCTTCAACTAACTGTATTGGTTTACAGTTTTGTTAGAGGTTATTCTTTGTTAACCACGTTAACTTCCTATGTGAAGGCATAGGTCGTTTTTTTATTTTTAATCTTGTGTGGGATACCCTGGCACTTTGCGATTTGCTATGCCATTCTTTTATTACAAAAACAAAAAATGCAATATAAAATTTTCAATAGATTTTTATAGTACGTATTTATAAAATGAAAAGCCAAATAACAATTGCATATTCTGTTTGTAACTTCACAACAATATTTTTAATTTGGGCAACCTTCCATTTTGCTTTCCAGTAGTTTTCAAACAAAACCTGTTTTCCCAATTTGCAAATTTTCTGATTACTTTTTCAGTTTTTTATGTAAGTATGTAAGCAAAAAAAAAAAAAAAAACAGCTGGTTGTTCAATTCTAGTCCGAATTTACCTACAGAAAAAGTTCGGGCTAATTTGTACAGGAAATGAAAAAAATTACTCTCCATTATCTCTTAAAATTGCACAAAAATTGTTACGTGGAATGCTTTTGGACTAGTTCGGACTGTTTCGTTATTCACGTGGAACACACCTTATGTCAATTCGCAAGTCACTTTAAAATAAGTTTGGTGTTTTCCATTCGCCAGGCGACTTTGGAATCTTGCGAATTTGAGAATATGGAAGTTTACTCAATATTTTGAGAGTAGTTCATACAAATTTTTTAGACGTGCTGTTCATAGAACACAGACGGGCAACTTGTTTAAAAAATTTGTATAAAAGTTACTTAATCTTTTGAGTGATTTCCATATAAAATTTTTTAGACGAGTGCTCGTCTGTGTTCTATGAACAGAACATACATTCAAATTGTTCTTTGGATTTCAACTCAACTGGGTTATATTTTAAACCATAATAGTCATATGAACTTTTTTAAAACAAACGTTTTTCGCGATGATTGTAACGCCCTTGGACCTTATGTGAATTCATATCGTCCTAAATTCGAGTTTACGTTTATTGAAATATCTATTCTTCCTCAAATGGAATTCGTTGCGAAAGATGATTTTTAAAAATCTAAATTCGTCCAGTTTCCAACTGTTCCAGAGTGCATTCAGCAGATGGTTGTTTACGCCAAACTGTCGGTTGTAGGTATCATACCACGACAGAAAATGCTCCATGGTGTTTAGGGTCTTTTACTCTCAGCTGCTACGTCAGCTGTAAACTCAAATAACGACAAAAATACACCAAGTGGTGGTCTATGTTAGACAGAGTTGTTATAAACGATACGAACTGACAGCGAGCAGCGATGTTCTGGGCAGATCTTGCGGTTTGCTGTTGTTCGAGTTTTAGTTCAATGTTCATAGCGTTAAAAAATGTACATTTGTATCTAAATTACATACGAGTATTTTAGTAAATTTGTATGTAAATTACTCATATAATTTTGTTTGAAACACCAAAAATGTTGTAGAAATCGTCATTATCGTGTTTGTTTTAATTTTTTAACATTTTTCCATCAATTTTTTTTTTTTTTTTTGGGATAAGTTTTATTTTTTAGCTTTTTATTGCTTAAATATCTATAGATGTATCAAAAACTTTTCACTAATTAACACAACGGAACCAAATTGGAGCCAAGTGGGCTCACTTTCAATGACTGACAGCCTGTTAAACCTAACGATATAATTAATTAAAGTTTCTTTTAATTGTATAATTACAATTGTTGCAAGTGCTTAGTTTAAAAAAAATCGTATTTTATAATTTATTTATAGCTATTTTATTAAACAAATACACAACATTTGCAAGGCTGTCTTCAAATTATGCATAATAACGTAAACAAAATAATTTTAGCATTATTTGGAGATGACTAAAAAATAAAAACTTAATATAATAAGTAATCTGATGTGAAAGTTTGATTGCATGAAATAAAATTTGTGTACTATTTATAGCAACAAAACAACAATTTTTAACTTGTTTTATAGGCCATTTACACCTAAGCCAAATTTAGTAGTATCGGGATTTCGCATCAAATCTAGTTGATTTTGACGAGATTTCCCATACAAAATGAAATCTAGATTACCCGACATGTTCTAGAAAAGTAGTAGAATGAAAATAAAAAATGATTTGAAAAGTTAGCTTTTCATTTTTGTTGTTCTGAAAAAGTAGTAGTTTGGGTGTTTCCTTCTTTCGTTCGAACTGAACTTCGAAAATAAAACTTGGATAAATGTTCAAATAACGAGTACTGACACGAACCACCATTTCACTTTTATTTGTTTTTTTACATAAACCAGTACAGATATGACCCATATTTTTTTTTTCAATTTTATTTTATTTTTTGCAATATGCCTTTTGCACAAAAAACGACGTGCAAAATTTTTTATCTAATGCTTGTTATTTTATAAGAGCAAAATTTAGTTAGGTTTATCAAATTCTCCGTCAACAACGATGATCGTAATTTTTTTTAAGTGCCATTTTAGTATAGCCGGTGAGGGTAAATCCAAGACAAGGAAGTGATTACGATGATTCAGATAAATTAGTGATTCTGTAACCGCTGTAATAAGAGATGATATCGCCAATCAACTTCAGTTAATAAAATAACAATTATTAGTTTTTTATATATATGTTCCTTATTTTGTCTATAAATATGTGCACAATTGTATCTCAAATGAATATTTCGTCATCTAACCCTCTTATTTTAATGGGATTGTAATTATACTCAGTTTTTCCGTAAAAGTTTTCATTTCCATAATGAAATTAAAAAGTGTTTTCAAACTGCTACTTTTGGTGTAAAAGTAGTACCAAGAACCAGACAATTTACTACGAATTAATGTTCAAAAACAAAACCCAAATGAAAAGTAAAGAGTAGAATGTAGAACACCGAAGCTTGAAATTGAAGTGAATTCAAACTACTTTCACTTCAAAGTAGAATCAAGAACATACCCGTACGACTAGATTTTGACGAAATCAAGTAGATTTTTGTAAGTACTTTTTTTGTAGTACTCTATCAACTTTGATTTTGTTCACAATAATACATTAAAATACTACGCTGCAATAAAAAAAACTATACTTTTACATGATGAATTCATTGTAAAAAAAAAAGATTTTGCGAAAATGAAATCTTGTTAGATGTCAAAAAACGGAAGTGTAAACAGTTAAGATTTTGTTGAAGATTTTCATTCAAATCTACTAGATTTTGGGTAGATGTAAATGCCCTGGTAACGAGTAAATCTCAGATTCTAAAGCATTTTGAACACAATTTTGCAAAAAACTAACTAAAATACCAAAACAAATAATTTAAAAATATTATAAACTAACTAAGCTATCATATACATAAATATCTTTTTAAAAAGTTACTTAAATTATGATGAATACTCGTATTTACAAAAGTTAACAGTTTACATATATATATAATATATAATGTATAGAAATACATAAGTCAGAAGAACATCGCTATTCTTCCATTTAAACATTAAATACGTGTTTGTTATCTTTGATTGATTTAATCCTCAATCAAAATCGGCTCATTTAAAGTGTTTTTTGAAATCGTACTGACGACGTTTTTAGATGTTCTCGAATTGCCGTTGGGGTTTTTGGTTTTCCGCACCAACAAAGACTTTTGATGCTGAAATGAAAATAACAAATATAAAATTAATTCAATTCATCAATCAGTTTTGGGAAATTTTTTTTAACTTTATTTATTTATTGAATTTTCACAATGTGAACTAACAATAAGGGTCATATGCAAAAAAAAATCTTACTTGAGTATTAACGTATACGTTAGTTACCAAACACATTAACACTACCATACATTTGTTAAACAAGTTTATGCAAAAACAGTACGTTAACTTTTAAATACAGTAAGGAACTTAATTGTTTTATTCTGGCAGTGCCGTTATGTTCGGTTGTAATTTTTTGAGTAGTGATGTAAGAAAATGAATATTATATTAACTCGAAAATAAAATTAAAAAAAAAATTATTATTTTTATTATTGCTACATAAAATTATCAATTTTTGACAAATATTCCCTGTATTTATCTTTTAAATAAATGGTGAATACATTATATGTAGTAGTATATTAATTAAAATGAGAAAAATTAATGGGGTTACTTTTACTAGAAAAATTTTTATTATTCGAATACCGTTTTTCGTTGTATTCGTTTGATTGAAAGTGCATCACTAATACATTTCGTATTTTTATTTTTATTTTTATTTCAAAATTAATATTTTCTATTTGTATACAATGAAATGTGTAAATTTCCTTATTTAATAAGCATAAAACATTGCTTGCATTAAACATTTTTACAAAATTGTGCTTTTTAAAGGAAATAAATATTAAGAAGTCAAATGTCATTTTAACGTACAGTTAAAGTGTACTCATTTCAACTTTAAACGAATGGTAAGTAAATAATTGTTTTTGCATACAACTTTAAGGAATTTTTCTTAATAACTGGCTACCAAGCTTTGTTAAGTTTTTTTGGATACGGCCGTAAGTATTCAAATCCTAATACTAAACACACAAAAATAAATAATAAATCCAGCCAATCGGTAAAATCACTTATTTACCGCCCTGATGGTGGCAAGGCTATCCCTTCTTCACAACCGAGTGAGGCCGCCAAAATTAAAATAAAATGCGTGCAAGAAGATTTTGGTGAAGCTCCAGTTTACTGATACATCTTGCCGCCAGTGTGCCCATTTTAGCACTTTCTTTGTTGATTTAGCAGCAAAATTTTCGATTTAGACTTAGCACTTTTCAATTGTTCATCTAGCAATCTTTTAAAAGAATTCTGTAACCAAATTGTTTTTAAAGGAAACCATTTTGATCTCCTAAATTCACGATTAGGAGATTTCTTTGTACCTATGCCGTATTTTAAATATAATTTTGAAAAATTTCCTAAATCTGAAGCCTAGCATTAAGATTGAATATGCGAAAATTACTTACATATTTCGTACGAAAATGTTGATATGTACTCAATGTTGCCTAATTGTTCTCTTATTCATTTTTCTGTTTTCACCCTTCACAAAAATGTTAAGAGCATATATAAGTTTGTGATTCCGTTTGTAATTTCTACAATTTTCATTTCCGACCATATAAAATATACAAGTACATAATCTGAATCAGCATTGATAGAAAATTCGATTAAGCGATGCCCGTCTGTCCGCCGTTGAAATACAGTTTCTGACAAAACCATTAGACTTAAAAAGTTTTTTCTTTCACCATTCATTACTATTGAAATTCAGTAATATCGGTTCACATATAGCTGAAATATATTCAAAATTTCGAAAAAAAAAAACATTTTTTTTTTTGCAATTTTGTATGAAAATTAAAAAAAGTTGTTTGTTTTACTTCAAACTTCACACAATTATTAAACATAGCGATTAAAAGGCAAAAAATGTTCCCAGATACATATCAGTCCATATATACCCAAGACATAGCCTAAACCGATTTTTGAATGAAAATGTCGCATAAGCGAACTTAAAGGAATATAAGGAGGTTACCGAATGCAGAAAATTAAAATTTCCGTTATCGGTCCATATACATATACCAGAGACAGCCTAAACATATTTTTCCATGAAAAAAATTTTTTTATTTAAAGGCAGTTTTGGTTATAAAAAAGGTTACTAAAATACACAAAATGAAAACTTCCGATATCGGTCCATATATACCTGAGATATAGTCTAAACCGATTTTCTATTATTTTAAATATATGTATGTAAAATTTTTACAGCTTAAGATCTTGTTTTTTTTTATAAAAAATTTAACAATTTTCTAACTTTTATTTTTGAATATTTCGCCAACAATTTGTTAGCATCTTCAGGAAAAATTAATTCCTATCGAGATAACTGGCATATCGTTGCCTTTTCCGTCGATATAATGCGAATTTCCATCAGACAAGAAATGGCTGAGTTATGTCAGTGCCTATATTTTACGTTTGTTTACAAATTTTTAATTTTATTTGGGTTTTTCTCTATGTTTAAGTCAAAACCGAAATATATTTAATTTCTGTACATATTTTGAAATTACTTTTGCTACATCGTCAGTTTCTTGATTATACTCCGTTTGTGGACAACTTTGTCTTTTCGGAGCTTTCTCGTTAAGATTCTGACAGGTGGAACCGTTAGCAGTTCGATTAAACGTTGCTTTCGCCATCTTTTGCATACAAATAAATTACTTACTTGTTTGGAGAATTTTGTGCACGACGCATACATTTCTTGTTCACCCAATATTTTTGTAAGGTAATATTCAGTTTGAATAAATAGAAGATATATTCTTCTTGTATGATTATTAAACCCCTGTGTTTTATTTTATGTGATAGGACTTTTCTTACTTGGCACGCAAACACTCTACGTTGTAGTAAAGATCTGGAATGTTTTATTTTTTTTTTACCAAATTGTTTATTTAATTACCAACATTTTACGCGTAATTTGAAAAAAACGGATGAAAACTAAAGTTTTTATTAAGGGTTTTGTGGAACGAGAACGTTTTCATTGCTCACGAACTACTCATATATTCGTTGTAAATTAAACAAATTAAAATTACGAGCGACTTGAACTTTTGCGCTTTTTTCAGATGGATCTCGCGAATGAGGAACCAACAATAGTTCACCATCATTTGTTCATCCACCCAGCCTTTGTAACGTCTCTCGATTTCTTCCATTTCCTGGTGAAATCTTTCACCTTGTTCATCACTTTCGGAGCCCAAGTTCGTGGGGGAAAATATCCAAATAACTGAATAAGAAGTGTAATTTAGGTGTCATATTTGAACCTACAATTTAAAAAGAATAATTTTTCAAATTATAACGGCCTGTTTGATATACATGCTTTCACTCAACGCTTACCAATGGCACTGAGGGGTAAGGGAGGACAGGAACATTCACATACATGACCATGACACAAACGTGGCTTATATGTGAATACCCCACATCCGTACTTGAGGGGAATATAGGGCAGGGAAAACACCAGTTTGCTGTCATGTGTTAACCTCGGCTCAGGTGGAATATACTGCGAAAACCAGGAGATATATGCGACCCGTAGACCAAAATTTCCTACTCAAGGCCAAGGTTGTAGAAGCTGCTCCGAGGGTCTGTGTAGCTAGTTAGTGGATAAAAAAAAACTAGTCGCGAGTAGTTTCTCTTCCGGTCTAGGGCACGGACCGGTTGTAATTAGTAGTTGCCTAGTTCATACACGCCGTCACTGTATAGATGCTCCTTTCTTTACTGGCCTTCTCGTGGAAACAAAACTGAATGCACAAAATAAAGTAAAAATAAACAAAAACAAAACACGACAATCTAGCAGGCTGGTAAACCCAAGCTGAAGGGCTGCCATCAAACCCTGGTTAATCCCTCACCAGAACACATAGTCGATAGGCTTAGTATATTAGTTGCATTAAAACGCGGGGTGTGCGTAACACCCTGCAGACACCTCGGACGTGCCAGGAAGCTCAAAATTGGCAAAGCCCACAACATCTGGAAAAACCCCGGATGTACGAGTACTAGCCAAGAGAGAACGAACCATGTTCAAAACTACACAAAAGGTGGAGCGGGAGCAAAACACCAGTTCCCGCAAAACTATGTTAAAACTAAGAGCAGCTCGACGATATGGTGAAAAGCTCAGGAGTATATCCGAGGAATCTATGTCAAGCACCGACACACAGTGCTTCACACGGGTCAATTTATATATAGCCGAAACCCCGGATCCGGAAGTCGCTACTGCAGTCTAGACAGCATGCAAGATAGAACAGTACAGGGAAGAACCAGCTAACCCTGCCAAAAACCGGGGAAAAGGTTCACGGTCATCAATAGACCTTACAGTGAGATTGCAAAAAACCCTCTGAATTGAGCTCACCGAAGCAACTCTGACGAAGCAATCACGCGTGAAAAATGGGGTTTAATCAGCCAGAGATTACTGGACAAGTTCCTTAAGGCGGTCGAGTGTAACACCGGTTCTACACCACAGTTTACTGACGCAGGGTGGATCCAGGGCCAAGTCAAATTGATTTCATGCTTTGACAAGAAATCGGCCAACGCCATGAAAGAGCTTATTGCATCATTATGGGAAGTGTGGCCGGGGCAGAGCTGTAGTTTGTCTTGGTCAGCGACGTCCCTTTTGTTGTTCCTGCGGAACCATACGATCCTGACCTCCCCATACAAGACTGGAAGGTAGTCAGTGTCGCAGATGCTAAAGAATCCAGTAGAAAGTTGGTTGTGGTCCTAAACAAGGAGTCTCTGCCATTACTCCAAGATAGACAGGGCACGCATTCTATGGTTACCAGGGAATCAGACTCTGTATCGAGGAGATGACAAGAAGAAAGAGCGGGAAGAGCAGCGAAAACATAAGTCATACCATGCATTACAGGTGCGGTCGCAAATGCACACCACCAGATCAAGGTAACAAACCCAAATTCGTGACTTCGAAGAGCCAAGAGGTGTTATATATTAAGCTTGCCAGTTCGAATATTGTGAATCAAATACAGGTCTGGAGAGTGTCAGACGACTCCTCCTTTTCCGATCACTGCTATTTAGATTTCAAAATAGCGAAACAACACAGAATCACATTCTATCGCAATAGGCGGGGAACAGACTGGAGAAAACAGGGAGAAATCCTAGGTATACATCTAGCCCAATGTCATGGACATCAGTGGGAAAGCTCAAAGACGCTTTCAAGAACGCCACATGACAATCTTTTAGGCTATTGTAAAAAGAGAAAATACCTTATACAAAAGGCAGATGTTGGACTATAAAATACAGGCATCGCTAAAAGAATTAATGAACACCCACTTTCCGAGAAACCAACCATTGAGGGAGAACGAAAGCTTTCCCCTGTTACATGCCCGGAATGCGGTATATCTTAATATAACTAAACAGATGCTGAATTGGGTCTGATCACTCCCCCAAAACTTAAGACACCCTAAGCTGGTCGCACATCCCAATGGAATGTAACAAAAAGCAACGTCATCTTCATCCCAAAGTGAGGGAAGACGGCAAACACTAAAGCAAAGGAGTATAGGCCAATTAGCCTGACATCATTTCTTTTGAAAACGTTAGAGAGGATCATACACATTCACATAAGGACCAAAATAACAAAACCCAGATGCCGCCTATATAAAGGGCAGATCAGTTGAAACGGCACTACGTAATTTATTTAGTCATATCGAACGGTCCAATCAATACAAAAACAATACCTTTGGATATCGAAGGCGCAGTCAATGATGTCGAGACCCAGGCAGTCATACATGCTCTTGACAGTCTGAACATTGATCGACCTACAATCATGCTCATTACGAGAATACTAAAGCACAGAGCAACAATGGGAAACAATAGAATTACGATAAAAGTATGTGAGGGTACACCCCAGGGAGGGAGCTGTTTCAAAAATAAACAATAGCAAAGGAAGAAAATTTATTTGAGTCAACTCATTTGCAAATCATTTCAGTACTATTATATTAATATTAAAGCAAAAATATGTGGAATAGATCTTTTTTTAAGCGTTTTTTATATATTGAATATTCAAAATATCGCTCCTTTATTGCAACATAGTCATATCGTAAAAAAAACTCGTTTCGAGAAAAACGCATTTAAAAGTTTTAGTTTCCATACAAGTCTTAGCAAATTTTTTGAGAAAATATCTTCTAAAGGAAACAGTTTAAAAGCAATTTGAATAAATTTTTGGCACAATATAAATGGTAGTACAAGTATCAAAAGCTTGAGAAATGTCAATGAATAGAGCTGAGCAATACTTCTTGTCATCAAAGGTCTGTCTGATGACATTGACCAGTCTGCGCGTTTGTTCTATGGTGCTGTGTTTAACCCGAAAGCCAAACTGATGATTAGGGATACATCATATATCGTTCAATATTGGAGTCAATTTCGCCATTAACAATTTTTCGAATAGTTTTGAAATTCTTGGTAGTAGACTTATTGGTCTATATGATTCTACCATAGTCGGATCCTTTCCTGGCATGGGTATCATAGTAATCATAGAGAGTTTCTACTCTGCAGAATAATACTCAAGGCGTAAAATAGCGTTAAAAATAAAAAGTATAACTTTTCTAACTACGCGAGGTAACTGTTCAAGCATTTTTCCAGTAATTTGATCAATACCTGGAGCTTTCCTGGGGATTATGTTACTAATTCCTTGTTCTACGTCTGAAATATAAATCGCAAAGACACAGGCGGTCTAACTGCATATGATGGTAATTCAGCTGCATCATTTGCTATATCATTTGTTATAAAAACATTTCTCAAATGGTTAACATCCCCTTTTCAGAATCGCTTCTTGCCCACTCGCCAGTAGAAGTTCGCAAAGGTGGCATACCAAATATGATTTAAGGACAGCCATTCTCTGGATTTCAAGCAGATTTCTTAACTGAGTTGTGCACTCCCGTAGCCTAGTTTTAAGCTGGGGAGACCTGCAAAGTTCCCACTTTCTACTAACTCTTCTTTTATCTGACAGAAGTTGCTCAATTTCAGACGAATAAGTTCTATTGTTCTCATTCCTGGATCTTATACGTCTAGTGGTAGCATGTTGTACGACCAGTTTGAGGTTTTCAGAAAAATCGTTAATTGACACATCAATATCCTCAAGCGTTCTCAAGGCGATATTTCCGTATAATGTGTACTCACATATTTTTGTATTTTAGCCAATTAACTCTAGTGACGGTCAACGGGGAGCCAATCTCTTGGGGGAACGAAACAGAGATTATAGTGGGTGAGTGATATGATAGCAACTCTAATGAAGGCTCCACTTGCATCCACTCTAAAGGAAAAATTTTCGCAACTCCAAAATCTATAACATGTGGAATCGTTCGTCGGTCTGACGGCCAATAAGTGGGGTGTCCATTTGAAATCACATCTAAGCCCATTTTTAAAACGGTGTCAAAAAGCACACGTTATTCGGGGAAATAACGTGATCTCCAAAAAAGATCTTAAAAACGCAAGTGTTGAAAAGCATGTTATTTTATCGTAAAACTAAATGACAATTTTTAACCGCATCAAAACACAGCATATGATTATTTGTGGGCTACAAATTTGGCTTTCTGCGTCCCCGCACTTTTAGTAATTTTATCTATTTTTCAAGAAACTTATGATTATTCCCATTTGCACGAAACTCACACAGAAAGTAAAGAAATACACCTAGTACAGTTCTGAGATATTTACAAAAGCAGCATTGACTTGTAATTGATTGGTTTCTCACATTTACTCAAAATGCTGCTATTAATGTAAACTTAATCCACTCTGATGTGATGAAAAGACACGTTTTCGAAAACGGTTGACTCAATTTGCTATAGGACTAAAATAGCTGGTGCAGATTTATGCACATTCGTTTTTTGCTGCTAATACATGCATATAATTACACTGTGGAACAATTTCAAGTTAGCAAAAGTTTGGTCGATTCTGAGAGCGAGGGGTGAAATAGAGGCTCGTATCACGGCGTTTGCTTATGTTAGTTCGAATTTTTTAATCGATCTTCGAATTGTGCAGTCAAATCCCGATTTTCAGCATATTGTTTATAGGTTTTTTTTTTGCTATAACTCGTCGACTAACTGATATTTTTTAAATCTGTAAAGGCCAAATTATTACTAGAGATCTGTGCAACAATTAAAATTAAAAAAAAAAAAAAATTGAATAAGAAAATTTTTGTGATGCTTACTCGTATGAAGCAATTATGTTGGAAAAATTATTTTTTTTTTAATATTTTCCAAAACACTAACGGCCGTATTCATAAAAAATATTGTATGTTTATTAAACACGTATTTGACAAATTTTCCATAGAAATTTGTCAAATAACAGTTTAATAAACATACAATATTTTTTATGAATAAGGCCATAAGTATTTTTTGCTTCGCAGTTTCTTCAATAGATTTCATTTGAAAAGAAAACAGTCATAATACAAAACTTGCATTTTCCAACTCAGTATTAATTTACTTCTCATTTTTTATGTACCAATTTTGTTCAGTGTTGGTTTTGAAGAATCATTGAAGAAGAAATTATAAAAATATGGAAAATAATATAATTTTCATATCGACCTTTCATCAGAAAGTATTGCATGTGGGGATTTCTTTCCTCTGTACCTGAAACGAAAATAGTTTTCAATCGCTAACATGTTTAAATTGTGCACTCTGACAAAGATATTAGAAAAATCTAGAAATTCGAAATATGCACACTCTATAGTTACCTTATTTCAAATGGAAGCGCATTTTGGTGATAACATTCGCTTTGCTAATCAGATTAAGCGAGTTGATCAAGATGCTGATGCAAGAGATGAATTTTGTACATATTAAACACAATTTCATCGAAAGCTGCCCACATGTTTACAACAGATTGTCTGTAGCTGCCTTTGCGTTCTTTATCCAAAAGTACTTTAATGAGTGCTTTCAATGCGAGTCATGCATTCAATTCTCGGTCTGTCAGAACTTGGTCAAAATCTTGACAACTATTAGTCTTAGAACATGTATTTTAAGCGGTTCAATACTGCTGGTCTTTTTGCGATGCTTTTCAAAATTTTTTTAGCAATGCCAAGTTCAATGTGGAGCAACGACAACAAAATATTCATTTTAAGAACAAGACGTATAACCAATTTCTTTAGGCCATTTCCGTCCAATGCGACTATTCCAGTTATGCTGTTTGTACTGGTTTCTTCTTTTAATACCTTCTCCGTATCACGAATGTACTGGTTTCTTTCCTTTAATACCTTCTCCGTATCGTGAATCCCCATCGCACAAAAAACACGGATATTTTCAACGCCCAGATGCTGTTAAGCCTGTAATCAATGAAACTATTTTGAGATCGCAGCAAATGCGCCACTGGTGTTCACTATATTTGTCTACTTCCAGAATGTGTTTCAAGTTATCGAAATTTTTACTAGTGTCAGTGCAATACGCAGTCGGAACAGAGGGTATTCTATTTGTTTTGTGCAAAAGCACAACTTTTAAGTTGATTAGTGAACTATGGATGGATAAACGCCCATCATCTTTTTAAAGGTTAACCCTATGGTCTCCATTAACTTTTCAATATCCTTGCAATAAGCAAAATTGTTTGCATCATTCACATTGCAGAACTTTTCTAATTTTTTTTTTACATTTTCGATATGCTGTTAATTCGGAACCTTTCGCCAGCAAGTTATTTCCTTTCAGTAGGTCTGATTTTCAAGAGTCAAACAGAAAATTGCAACAATTCCATCCAATTGATTTTGTGTCGCTAGGATTGGGTGCTTTCACGTTTCATAGGATGTACCTTCACCAGCGTCATATTCTGAGAAGAAATCAATGGATGTACCAGCGGCGGTTGTAGTACTGATATCGGTTTGAAGATCAATACTTTGGTATGTTGGTACTGGAATGAATTCTGAGGGCGGTAATTGTAATTGGACTCTTGGCATTGCTACAAAAGTTGTATTCTTTGCTTTCTTTGATACATTCCTAGCAATTTTCTACTTGATGCGGTCTGTTGTCTAACCTCAACATTGGTATACCAAAAAGCATAGCCATATTTTTTCCACCTTTCCATTACATAGGAGTTGAATAGCAATTAAAGTAAATTTTTTAAGGGCACAGTTTACGTCAGTGATAAATTCTTGCGAGAAATATTGCTTATAGACGTCAAAAAAAAGTCACATTTCCAGCGCTTGCTAGAAACGTCTACAAACATTACAAAAATGGTTCATTTTACATTTCGGTTCCGACATTTTTAATACAATATATATTATACAATGTTTTTTTTATTTTTATGAAACCGATGCACTTAACTTAAATCACTTACCAAATGAAATAAGTTACAAAAAAAAAAAAAAATAATAGCGAATTTTATCACGACCGAACGAAAAATAAACGATATCAGCTTCGGCTGAATTCCGAGTCTTAACTGAAACTTTACTTTTAAAAGTAGTCCGCTTGCAAGAAATATAAAAATCGCTGCCTGTATGGTGGTTGGTATAAAAACACCTTTGAAGAAGAGGAAGACGATAAAATAGGGGAAGACAAAAAAGCAACTGAGAAGCATATTATTACAGATCAAACAAAAGGCAAAAAAAAAGACTTAGGAACCCACAGAAGAAATGTTTTTACGTGTTTTTTTTTTAATCTATGGTGTATTCATCGTATCATTACAAGATAAAGACTCTTTTCAGGAACTTGCGCAACTAGCAACAGAAATACCATTTATAGTTTCTACAGTGGTCGCAACATTAGTACTAACAATATCCATGTATTTTCCTCATGTATTTTTTCATGTCTGTCAAAATTTATCAATTTTACAGACGGTTTGTAAAATTTGCTCACAAGCGTTCATGTATATTTACTCCTGACATTGTCTATGCTTTTTATTATTATAAAAAATAATTATTAAAACATATTAAAATATTAAGGGCCGTATCCAAAAAAAATCTTGCTTGAGTTTTAACGCATACGTTAGTTACCAAACACATTAACACTACCATACATTTGTTAAAAAAGTTTATGCAAAAACAGTACGTTAACTTTTAAATGTAATAAGGAATTTAATTGTTTTATTCTGGCAATGACGTTATGTTCAGTTGTAATTTTTTGAATAGTGATGTAGGAAAACTAATATTCGAAAATCGAAAAATAAATTTAAAAAATAAAAAAATTTTATTATTAAATAAAATAACACTTTTTGGACAACTATTTCTTGGATTTACCTTTTTAATAAATAATGAATATATAATATGTAGTGTATTAATGAAATTGAGAAAAATTAATAGGACTTCTTATACTACACATATTTGTACTATTCGAATAACGTTTTTAGTTGTATTCGTTCGATTGAAAGTGCATCACTAACATATTTTTTATTTATGTTTCCCTTTCAAAATTAATATTTTCAATTCATATAAAATGTAAAGCGCTAATTTATTTATCTAACAATTATAATATATTGTTGTTCTTAATATTTTTCATAAAATTGTGAATTTCAAGGCAAATCAACATCAAGAAATCAAATGTCATTTTAACGTACAGTTAAAGTGGCTCATTTCAACTTTAAACGTATGGTAAGCTAATAATTGTTTTTAGATACTACGTTAGAAAATTTTTCTTAACAATTGGTTACCAAGCTTTGTTAAGTTTTTTTGCATACGGCCGTAATTCGTTAAAATTTCCTCAAACCGACTAATTATACCGCCCAAAGTAAACAAAATAGAACACACTCTATTTGAAATTTTGTCAGACGACACTGCTCATGTTTTTAACAGACGCAATGTTTTTGAGATAACGGACGGCATGGAAGCATTTTACATTAGATTAGTAGATGTATGGCAACCCTAAAGAATATCAGGCGGATTTTTGTGTTTCTGAACAAAAAAAATAAAAAAACATTTAAATAAACTATAAAAAAAGCGAAAAAAAATAATAAATAATAATTTAAATAAGAACAATTTAAACTAAAATAAACAATTGAAATAATAATTAAAACTAATAAAATGGCTGAATACTGTAAGTGCAGGTCAGCAGTCAGAGGTGAAAGTGGAATACGTTGCAATGGTGTGTGTGAAAAATTATATTACTTTTCAAAAAAAAATGCGCGGGAATTGACTAATATTCTGCTAAAATATTTGAAGAAAATAATTTTATAAGATTCGTTTGTGATGATTGCATGCAATATATTCAAAATGCTGAAAGAAATACACAATATTGTGAACAAAAACAAACAAACATTGTTAGACTATAAGAATGAATTTGAAAGCTCGCTTAAGCAAAATGAAAATGAAATTAAAGCATTATTAGAAGCAATTGAAAATAGATACGATACAAGATTAAAAAATTAGATAATATTCAAAAAAAGTGTGAAAAAAATGTCGAAGAAGTCAAAAATCTTTATGGAAATGTAAATGAAGTTGAAAATAAAAACAAATTAGCGACAACAACATGTAAAAGACACAAAAGCGAAAACAAAAATGTCTTATGCACAAATGGCATTAAAAAATAAAATGATGCCAGATGTATCCAAATATGTTCTCTTAATAATAAAACCAAATTAGAAACAAGCTGCACAAAAAACGAAGGAGGAATTAAATAAAAAAGTAGACCGTATTAATTTTAAAATTGTAAATGTTGAAAATAGAAGAAATGGCACAGTAGTTATACAGAGTGAAAATTCGGATGAAATGGAAAAAAGAAGAGCTATAGAAAATAATATAGGAATAAGCCAGAATTACGAAGTAAAAAGAGATGTCAATAATAATAACCGACATGAATTTTAAATATAATAAAGATGTATTATTAAAAAAAACTAAAAACGCAAAATGATATCTTGAAAAATAGTAACGTTGAAATTATAGTGTTTTGAAACTAAAAGATTTAACACACCAATATATAATGCTAAAATTAAAATTGTTGTGGATACATATTCTAAAGTAATCGCGTTACAAAAAATAATGTAGGATGGGAGAAATGCAGAATCTTCGATGGAACAATTATAATTCAATGCTTTAACTGTCAAGGTTATAATCATAAGGCAAATAAATGCAGAAATGAAGCAGTTTGTTTTACATGCCATGGAAGTCATAAGAGCAAAGATTGCAATAAAGAAATTTCAAATAAATGTGTTAACTGCCGCAAAGAAAATCAAAGGCTAAACCTAGGCCTTGATGAAAATCATTCAACTATAAAGTAAAGAATGCCCTGTGTATAGAAATAAAATAAATTTGAAGAAAAAGCGGATTGGGCTAGATTTTAAGATTTAACAACCAAAGTTCATTCATGGAATATATACTAATATTCAAGGGCTAACTAATAATTTCATTCAATTCAATTCATTCAGAAATAATAATAGAAAGCAATAAACCAGATTTTTTAATTCTCTCTGAAATGCATATGACAGACAAAATTGATGAAGAAGAACATGAAATAAAAAATTATGATCAGTTTAGCACGATATCGAAATCAGCAAAGACAGGCGGAGTTATATTATATATAAAAAAAAAGAATGGACTGTAACAAATATTAAAACAATTGTAAAAGATATAGCTTACTGGATTACTGCTTACTGGGTTAAAAAAGAGAAGACATCGTTTATTATAGTACTAATATATCGCTCGCCAAGTTATTCAAAGGCAGAATTCTGGATGCACTGCAAGACTTATTGGAAGAATTATGTGAAAGAAATTGTGACTTAATAATGGCAGGTGATTTCAATATAGACTGGAAAACTGACTTCTATATGCAGAGAATTAAAAGCATGCTAAATGATAATGGTCTAAAGCAGATAAATGAATACACTAGGATAGCACAAACCTCAAAAACAATAATTGATTATGTTATAATAAATAGTAATTTAATATCGACTAGAACTAATACAGCGAACAATTATTAATTACTGTGCACCAGCTCTAATGCCCGACAAGAGATTTGACGTGATCTGCAGCGAACCAAATGGGTCGCCAAGAGGACGTGCTTGAAATTTTCACAGATGGATCCAAGTCGGACATGGGAGTTGGTGGTGGCATCTTTATGCCCCAGTATCAGAGGAGGATCAGTTTTAAGCTATATGATGAGTGTAGCGTAATGCAGGCTGAAATTACAGCTATTTTGAGAGCAGCTAACTGGTTGATGTACTATGGGGTGTACGGGGTGAATATCCGAATCTGTACTGATAGTAAGGCTGCGTTAAATGCGCTTGTGGGTGTCTATACGACGTCGAGGTTGGTTCAGGAATGCCGGATATATCTTAATGAGATAGCGAGACATTCAAGCCTGGAGCTTTTCTGGGTTCGCGAAACCTTTTACTCGATATCGAATGAGATAATCCCAAAAGTGTAAAAACTCGCACATTCGAGTGAAAACTCGCTCGTAAGCGAATGACAGAATTAGCCCCCAGGACACAATTTCAAAATTTACAATAAGAAAACAAATAAATGAAAAAAGTAACAATAAATGGTTTAACGATGAAATCAGAAACTTGAAAGTACAAAAGGTGAGATCATACCAAAAAGCAGTAATGGAAAACACAACTTAAGCTTGGTTAGATTATAAAATGACAAGAAATAAATACAAAACTAAAATCGAGAATGAAAAAAACAAATACATATATAAATAATAAAATTTAATTTTCTAATGATCAAAAGGAAATGTGGGATGTGATAAAAGAACTTGTGATACGAAAACAAAGAAATGAAATAAGAACTGTGATGTTTAAGTATATAGAGTATAAAGAAAATCTAGATATAGCTGAAAATTTCAATACTTACTTTATCGATAGCATTAAAGGAATAAGAGACTCAATAGAAAATGTGCAATACAAAAATCAAATACCGGTGATAAATACTATATTTAAGTTTCGTGCAATATCTATGCTAGAATTAAGAACATCAAAATATAAATAGCAAACCTGATTATAAGAAAACTACAAAACACTTATTAGACAATTTGAGCACGACTGGAAGTATTTTACTAATATAATAAATAAATCTATGGAAACGGGAGTTTTTCCTACATATTGGAAAGAATCAATGATTACTCCAGTTAAAAAAATTAAAAACACAATCAAATGCGAAGATTTTCGTCTAATAAATGGGTTAAAAATATGTGAAAAAGTTATGGAGAAGGTTGTGAAAAATCAATTGGAACAATATTTAGAAGCAAATTATTTGATTTATAAACATCAGTCGTGCGAAACAGCAGTGAACTACTTAATTAACAGGCTGAAATTAGTAAAGAAAAATAAAATATTAGCTATATTTCTTGACTTTAAGCGTGCGTTCGAAACAATAGATCGGGACATATTCATACAGAAGCTTGATAAAGCTTAAAAAATGAATTAAAATGGTTTAAATCATATCTTACTAATAGAACACAAAAAACGAAAGTTAATAATATGGTATCAACCGCAAAAGTGAACGAATATGGAGTGCCACAAGGCTCAATTTTATTATCTCTGTTATTTATTACATACATAAATCATATTGAAACAATAATAGATAAATCCGAAATAACTTTATACGCAGATGATACACTTATATTAACGGCAGCAGAGACAGAAGAAATGTGTTACGAAAATATTAAAAAAGACATGAAAAAAATTAATCAATGGTTAAACATTAATAAGCTAAAATTTAATGAATCTAAAACTAAATTAATGGAACTAAACATGGATTCTAACAGAACACTTGAAATAAATAATAATATAACAATAGAAAAAGTTAATATAATATAACAATAGAAAAAGTTAATATAATATCTCGGTTTCGTTATAGACAAAAACTTAAAATTTAATGATCATATGGAGTACATTTGTAAAAAGATCGGGAAAAAGATTGGGTTCTTTAAATGTATAAGAAATAAGATTTCAATTATGACTGCAATTAATATATATAACGTGACCATTAAACCACACTTTGAATATGGTTCAACAATCATATACTCAAGCTGCACTGACCAACAACTTGCAAGAGTCCAAAAACTACAAAATAAAGCTATGCGTGTAATAGTAAAATGTAGCCGTTTTACATCAATAAATCATATGTTAAATACGTTAAAATGGTTTAATATTAAACAGAGACTTCAATTAAACACAATAAATTGTATTCAAAATTAAAAACGGCAAACCCTCCGGACTACCTAATAGAGCAGATAGAGATATGTTGGAGAAGTTCAGTCATATAATCTCAGAATTGCTAATGATTTTAGGCTTCAACAAGCGCACACTAATGCGATGCAGAGAACATTGTTTTACAAAGGATTGAAACTATATAACACCATGCCAAATGAAATTAAAAATGAACAAAATTTAAACTTATTCAGAATCAAAGTTGTTAATTTTATTAAAAATAATTTGGTTCAGAACACATAATAATTTTGTATTACCTAAAAATTTTTCGTATTGTAATTAATAAAGTATCTCATAATACTACTTAATATCTAAATAAAAAAATAAAAAATTGTGAAAAATGACATCTACATTGTTAAAAACATATCGTGTGTTATCTACTTTAGTTTTGCGGAAAATATTTCCAAAAAGCAGTCGTAAAGCAGCTCTGGGCTGAAGAACAGCTCTCGCGTCATTGTAATTATTTCTTAAGTGCGGTCAGGCTTGTGTTTGTTGTTCGGTCTTCGTATACTGTATTCGTTTACAGATTTTTTTAGAGGTTATTCATTGTTAACCACGTGGAAACTTGCTATGTGAAGGCATAGGTCGTTATAGTTAGTTACAAAAGTACTGTTAACACCATCTTGGGCATATGGTCTTTGTCACCCCGCCCATGCTGTGCATCCTATACTTTGCAAATTTACTTTGCAACTGTATAATTACTAAATAAATAAATTTTCAAAAAGCATGAAAAAAATGATTTTTTCAACATTTTTCTTCATAAGCACCACAAAAATTTTCTAAATCAATTTTTTTTTTAATTTTAATTGTTGCACAGGTCTCTAGCAAAAATTTGGCTTTTACAGATTTAAAAATATCATTTAGTCCAAGTTATAGCCAAAAAAACATTTGACTGCAAATTTCGAATCTCAATTAAAAAAAAAAGTTCGAACTAACATAAACAAGAGCCGCAATACGGGACTTACACTTTAGCATCTATTTTCACCCCTCATTCTCAGGTATTTTGTTTGTGTAAAAAGGCGAATTCACACTTAAGCTGTCAAAAGTAGTTGATAACGAAGATGTACAAAAATTTAAATAGCGCCCAAAGGTAAACAAAACTTGACAGTGAAAGTGCCGCCATATTAATCGAATTCGCTTGAATTCGCCGATGCATCCACCTAATAATTAATTCGCCTTGTGTCTTTATCAACTACTTTTGACAGCGTAAGTGTGAATTCGCCTTTTTACACAAACAAAATACCTGTTATTTTTTTTATTGTTGTATTGTTGTAGCGAAACGGCTACCTTGTTTTTTTGTATCATGATCCCCACTGGTTTAAACAATGGAGGTTTATTTAATGACCGCTTGTCAAAATTTGAATCCTGATTTCTCTCATACTGAATAGATTTTATTTTTACACTATTAAGATTTTATTGATTCTATATAAATTTATGACATATTTGCGAAAAAATGTCAGAAATGTTTTTTGTCTCAACAAAAAAAAAGGTTTAATAAATTCCAAAACTTACATTTTGCATTTGTACTGCCTTGCTAGCGGCCACAAACTGCCACACAGCGGTTACGGGTTCTTTTAGCGCCTTGCTTGTATATCTGCAATAAAAATATTTAAAATTATGGTTTTAAGAAGGTCAAGAATATGATTCACGTACTTGTTGAGGTAATTGTTGACAGCTGTCAAGCCCTGTAGTTTTAATATACCAACTGTGGGAACTTTAACATAAAATTCTTCAGCTACACGTTTGGCAACAAACTTGAGATCAACATAAGCAGCAGAAACAATGTAACCGTATTGTATGTGGGGCGGTGGAGTTGGCGTTAGTACTTTGTCGGCATCTAAATCACTTATAACGGTTTGTGGTGGAGGTGTAATAATTGTTTGCAAGGGGTTTTCAGGAATTTGAGGTTTCGGTGGCATACCAAAAGACTGTACTTTGCTTATAGTTAAAGTAGAGTTCAAAGGAGTTGCTTCGGAAGCTGGTGGTGTAATAGAGACAGGTGTAACGACTGTCGGTGTTGTTGTAATTATACAATCCGTTGGAACAGTTGCTATTTTAGTGGAAGTAATTGAAGCAGGAATAGCTGAAGTGGATGCAACTTTTACAGGTGCTATTTTTGCTTTTATAGAAGGTAATAGTTGTATTGGTATAGTTGCTGGGGATGTAGATGTGGCCGAGTTGATAGTAGCAAGATTTGTGGATGATTTTTTAAGCATATCCTGAACTTGTTTCACAGTTAATGTTGTTGAAACCGGTTGAGTTATAGGTGCGTTTGCTGTGGTTATGGGTTTAAGAGCTTGTTGTAATGTAGCTGTTACTATAGGATTAGTAATTTTTTGCACTTTAAGCGATACCGGCGCTCTTCGAAATGGAAATGATGTTACTGTGGGTGAAAGATCAGTTGATGATGTGGTTATAGTAGAAACTGGGGTCGGTTTGGGAGCAATAGATCTTGGAATTGAAAATTTGGACGCTATGTTGGCCTTTTTTGTACATATAATAGAATTAATAAGCTTTCCTTGAGATGTAATGGGAACACTTTCACTGGCTGTAGCTGCACTTACGCTATTTGACACGGTAGGCAGCTTAATCGGTTTGTTTGGAGGAGTTGTAGTGTAATTAAAACCAGCTGATAAAGAAATATTCGAACTTCCACTAACATACACAGAACTTGTAGTTAATGGAGTTCTTATGACCGAGTTGTTTGCAACTGTAGTTCTCAAAGCAATAGAACTTGAGGTGGGTGTGACAGTTGTCGTTGTAGTTGAGCCTTTTGAGGCCGATGACGTAGGTTTTATGACAATTGACGCGGTCGGTTCATCACCATCGTCCATAAAATTAACATCAAAAACTATCGGTGCTTTTGATATGGTTGTTGCCGATGTTGTCGTTGTTGTTGCTGCTATTGATCCTTTATTTGTTGAAGATTCTGAGAACGTAGGTAGTGTGATTGTTGCCGTAGAGGATGGAATTTTGCTAATTTTTGTAGAGCCTACAGTTGTCACAAGCTCAGGAACTCTGGTTTTCGGGACATTGGTATCTTCATTTATTGGATTTATTTGTATGGTTTCTGCATTTTCTGGTAAAAAGTTTTTAATAACCGCATCAACGGCTAATTTTTCCGACATTTTATCAAATTTATTTGAACAGAAAAGAGATATGCGCCTGCGTTTTATAGGCCCAGCTTCGAGAGTTTGCCTTATTGATTTCATCGGCTGTTTCAAACCACCAGCTACTACTTCACTTGGCTGCACATGCGTCGTTTCTAAAGCTTTTGTTGAGGTTGTTGTTATGCCGTCAACAATGGTTGCTGGAGCAGTTGTTGCGACGCCTGTACCTGAAGTGACTGCAGAAGATGAAGCAGATGCTAAAAATATGGTAGAAGAGTAGGGTGCCTGAGCAGGCGCCGGTTCGATACCAGTTATTATGGCAGTTTTAGGTATACTAACAATTTGAGATGGGGTGACGTTCGCCAATGGTGTTACTTTCGTGATTGGTGTAGTGGAGATAGGGTTTATGCCAGTTATAATGGTATTGGGTGGCAGAGTTAAAATTGACAATGGTTTGCTTGTAGCTGGCAATGATGGCATGTTTATTACAAGTGGTGCCGTGGAATTTGAACAACTTAGAGGTTTAACCGAGTTGTTTGTATTTGAGGCTATTAATAATGATTGTTGTGAGGGCGTAGAGGGTGGTTGAGCTTCCACATTGGTTGGGGCCGGGATCATTGAAGTTTGCTTGGATTGAATCGGAGCAATCGTCAAAGATTTTATCTGAGGTAATATATTTGTAGGAGTAATGTTAATGCTAGAATAACTTGCAGTAGGTGTATCATCTATGATAACGCAATCTTCATCCTCATCGTTACTGGCTATTTTTTCATTACTTTCCACTACTTCTACTTCTTGCATAAGTTTATTTAGCGTCTCAGCAGTGGAAGTTGTTGCAGTTGCGTTTTTCAGAGGGATTTCTGCTAATGATATTGGAGTATTAGTAAAGCAACTTTGTGCCATTGATTTTTCTTCGGATAACCCTACATACATTTCAAAGTGTGTCTTCCCATTGTGATGCACCAACCAAAACGCTTTAGTTGTTTCTTCAGGGGTTTTGTTAATATTATGTTGTAATTGATACAATTCTCTTAACATCATCTCTCCATCTACACTTTGCAACAATATCAGAGTTGGTGCTTTTATATTCATTGTTAAGGGACCGAAATAAATTTTTCTCACCGATTTGGGTGTAACAAAAGCATCGAATGGTGCATTTTGAAAAAATTGTAATTTGACAATTTTACTTTTTTGGCGGGCGAAATTAATTACTTTTTGTATACGATCCAAGGAAACAAGATCGCGAAATTCCGGAACGAATATATGTGAAAAATCATTGTGCAAATCGAGTACCAACCATTTGTGATCCCGCTTGTATACTTCGGGCAGCAAAATTTCATCAACATCGCCTTGCGTTACTCTACGAAAATCTATATTCGAACTCATTTTTGTGTATTGATCCATTTTTAATAAGTTATTAGATTGGTCATCATCAACTTTACGCTTTCGGGAATTTGCTTTAGTAACTACTTTAGCAGAATCCAATTCATTTGGTTTCAGAGACTTCTGTACAGCAAAGGTAGCAATTTTCTGGGGTAAAGGATGTTGTACTGCTGGTGGCTCGAGCTGCGTAACTGCGTTGCCACTTTGGGTGTTCTGCATTGGACGGGGTTGTATTGTTACTAATCTACGAGTTGGTAATATTTGTGCTATTTTGGGAGTTGATGGTACTTGTGTAGTCTGTGCTGGCGTAGGCGTTGGCGGTGTTGGTTTTGAAGTATGTTGATTCGTTGCTGCAATAGATTGTGGTATATTTTGGATTGAAGGGCTTGAACTGGTATTTATTAATTTTTCTTTTCTTTTTTGATCTTTTTGCCGTTGTTTTACCAACAATGAGCACAAAATATTGATCTTTTTGGTTAACGAAGGATGACTATCTGGCGTCGGTTTATTACAGGCCGTAGAAGGATCAGCTTTAAGAAAACCTTTCACAACCCAATGAGATTGTTTCCCTTGCATAACAACAGCTAACATTTCGGTTTCGTTGCTTCGGAGTCTCTGTAAAAGCATTTTCCCCATTAAAGGCAGTTTATCGACTTTTAAAGCCGTAATATTTACTATACCCATGGCGCCGATAATCAAAGGCATTATATTTTGTATTGTGACTGCAAAGAAACTGCAATTCTTCATTTTTACTTGCCAAATGTATGCGAAACCTTCACAAAAAGCATCTAGAAAATTGCACCATTTCATAATGCATAAAATATCTGCGTTAGGTGTAGGTATAATATGCGATTCCCTTTGAAGCGCACAATCTATATCTTGCATCTTTTTACTAACTAACGAATTCATGGTCTTTATAACACTGTTATACACATCTTTAACGCTTTCATTATTCATATCCAAAACTGCAGATGCTGTGGGATCTTTGGCAGCAAAATTCTCTGTTGGCAGTGGATTAGGGGAATTTTTATTAGGCTGATTTTTATTTTGTGAAAACGCCGCCGAATTGACGGTTGTAGCGGAAGAGAAATCTAGACATTGGTCATCGTTTAAGGCTACAGTTGGCGAAGATCTTATAACATTGGCTTTAACGTTTAATGAAAAGCAACTTGCTATTTTAGGTAATTTTAATTCATCCACAGGTGGCTCAGTATTTGCTTCCGACTGTCTCACATCAGTTGTGTTTTTCTGAAGCTGTGAAATTATTGCGGGATAGCTTGAAGGTTTTGCAACAAGTTCCTTGTTTTGAAGATCAGCTTCTGGTACAAATTTCTTAACAGTTATTACACCACCACTGCTGCAAATCTGGAAGTGTTTTGTTGAATCGTTATTGTCATTATCTAACGAAATCTTCTCGAAGACACTGCTTGATTTTACGCTTGAGGAAGGCAGTTGGCTGTTCTCATCTTTAGTTTTACTAGAAGTGTTGGACATAATAGTGTCATCTTCATCTTCTAAAAGATCTACAACTTCATTGGCAAGTAAAAACTTTTTCTTCGACAAATCTGTTGTTGGGTGAGTTTCAACTTGAGGCGATGGGCAAACTTCAACACTTGATTTCTCTTTGTTGGTACACGAAACGCTCGATACGTTTATTTTCTTACGGTTTTCAATATCATTTTTGTGATAATATACAGATCTCATAACATGTTCATTCAGAAGCAGCCTTGTGCGATCATTTTCATTTGCTTTGATGTATTTTAACACATTAAGTCTACGTTTACGATTACAGTATAGGAACATACGTCTGGGTGTGGGAATGTGACGTCTACAACTTTCTGGTCGCGGCAAATAAAATCGGTTACGTACATCATGCAAACTACGTTTTAGCTTTTGTTGTGTTTCTGGATATTCATGATATACTGAAAGTTCTGCAGAATTGTCATTTTCACCAGTTTCTTCTGGTTCCTCATCAGTTTTTGGTTGCTCAACTTTATTTTCTGTTCTTTTTTCTTTGCTCTGCTTTCTCTTACGTTTTCTATTTGTACCCCAATCATCGTCATCATCGTTGTCATCTAGCTCTTCCTCCTCTTCCTCCTCCTCCTCATCCTCCTCATCTTCTTCTTCATTATCATCATCGTCTTCATAATTATAGCTATTTTCATCATCTTCATTTGCCGCAATTTTCTTTTCTTTTTCCACTTTTTCAAAAGTATATTTGGCCTTACCGCTGACAGGATAATCAAATTCCGTCTTGCGTTCCAAACTATGTGAAGTTGTAGTATTGACTTCCTCCTTTTCGATGATTATAGGCTTACCTTCAGTTGCTCGACCTTTGCAAAAACATTTATATAAATTGTGGACCATACACCAAGTAGCAATATTATCCATATCTTGCAAAGGTACTAAATCAACAGTACAATGTTTTAATTGGTCTATAATTGAGTCTTGGACATATATCGGATCATAAACTTCCTTGATTTTGAATGCCAAATGTTTTTCTTTGTCTATAGTGGTCATGGCAGTTTTTTTCGGAGAAATTTTACGCTGCTCGTCTTCTGTGTCTGTAAAGTCTTCGTAACGTTTGGGCGCCTTTGTACAGCGACGTTTTTTATCATTATTTGTTTCATTAATCAATAACGTTTCGTTTTCTGTCAAAACAACCGTAGAAGTGAACTCTTTTTCCATACGTGCTAAACGTGCTGTCGCTTTGCGGCGCAACATAAATGCATCTTCGGTGGTAAGCGTCCGACCCTAAAATATATATAATATAAGAATATTTGTGAGTTAATTAAACTTCAAATATTTTTATTTTTAAAATATAGTGTTCAAAATTGGGGTACAATTTTAATTTTACAGCGCAACCTAAATTAGGGAGTAAAGCGCAACGTCATTTAACTCTTTGATTTTACACAGTAGTAACTTAAATAAGAGCCCTTCGACATTCGGCAATTTACTTGCGCAATTCTCATGCCCAAGTCTTGTGGTTGTAGACGTGAGAGGTAAGAGCAGCTTGAAGAGGGGTGAATTGCTGATATGATACAGACTTGCTTGTACTCAGCAAATCGTTTTGTTCCACATTCTTGTTTGTATGTTTTTGATATTTTCTTTTGCTTATTTTACGGGCCGATCAAAATATTAAGAAAATTTAAGTAAAAATGAAAGTTGCGCAACTAAATTCCTGTATGTGAACATAAAAGCGTTCTAACGCTCTTAGAGCGCTTTCACATTTGGCAACTTAGTTGCGCAAGTCTATTTTTTGTTTTTATTTACTTTCTTCTAAACTTGTTTTTATGTTCACATACAGCAATTTAGTTGCACAATTTTCCTCTTCGTTTACCTCTAAATTTTATTAATTTTTTGAGCGCTCCGAAAAATAAATAAAAGAAAATATCTGAAACATAAAAACAATATTGTGCGAACAAAACAAATTGCTAAGTACAAGAAAGTCCAACCCTATCCACTCTTTCGCGAATGACAGTAGCATTTACCACTCGTTCTGTTTTAGTTATAGGGCCAGCCTATCAGAGATCGCTGCCAAAAGGCTAAATAAATGATCCACTGAATAGTGATCTTTTAATCTCCGAATGGGGTCGTAAATACAACGCTCGTAAGACCCAATGTTTTTTGTTAACACACAAACAAACGGCTGCAAGTGCTGCTTTATCAGTACTCATGGATGGTATAAATATTGAAGAATCGGATGCTCGTTGATGTTCTTCGAATGAAGATATAGTATAATGTTCGCTGGACTCATTCAAGTGCCTCGGGTTTTTGAAACGGTGTTAGATGTACTTCACTACATCCTACCTCCTTCCTATTTATACCACCTACATCCTACCGAAAATGGGCCGGTGCCTCAAAGTCTATTTTGGGGTTACTCGACTGTGTACAGGGGAGGGCAAAAAAACTCATCGGTGACAGTAAGGTATCCTTTCAGGACCTAAGTGAGCTGGAGAATCCAGGTACTTTTTTTTGGAAAATCCAGCGGCCTGCCTACCCGGAATATCCAACTCTATTGACTCACTGGAGCATCGACGCAGTGTAGAGTGCATTACTCTGTTCTATCCTTACTACAATGGATTTTGCTCTGACAAGATTAGGGATCTTGTCCCTGAAACTCGCACATTTTTATGTAGCACTCGTTGATCGCCCAGAGCTCATCCATTTGGGGTCGATTGCCCGGGGAATCGTACTACGCATTACAGAAAGTTCGAGGCAAATGTTCACAAACACTACTCCCTCTTTCCACCTCCTCACAATTTATTTTCATAGTTTTGGTACAATGCACTGCATATTGTAGGGGTCACCCCTTGAGTACTGGTCTGATTACAAAAAAAATCTGTACTCAAATATCAGCAAGTCTTCTCCTTCAAACTGTTCTTACTTCTCATATCTACAACCAGCGTTGTCAACCCGGTGCGCTTCGCACCGTTTTGATACTTTTTAAACCTTTTTGTGCGAAAAATTGTTTAGTCGGTGCGGGGTGCACTTTTTTACATTTTCGATTCGTTTTTTAAATTTCACAGGCACAAAATTAAATTTAACTCAACTTTTTGTTTTAATCTAAGAAGAAAGTTTAATCAAGTGTCCAAAAATTTTACGTTTCATTTTGAGTGGAATGTTATATGCACAAAGTAAGCCAATTTTTCTGTTGTATATTATGCACACTCTAGAAAGAAGAGGAAAATTTCGTTTTATAAAATTTTCTGCTTTTACAGAGTGTTTTGATATTAAACGATCAATCAAAGTTTGCCAAATACTACAATAAATACAGTCTCCAAACAGTGATGTTCGTATTTATGATAGCTCGTGAATTCGTTACGGTTTTGGTAATTGAGAAATTACCAAATTATTAATTAAATTATAAAATTTTACAAAACGTTTGCATTAAATAATGATTATGATAAACTTCCTCTTTTATTTGCTAAAATTCTGGCAAATTTTCGTATATTTTAATAAATTCTTTTAATGACACCCACACGAAAACAAAAATGAAACGTACACTGTGTTTGATAGAATTGCTATTAATCGAATTTGAGGTTTGTAGAGCGATTCTGTAACTTTTCATCCGATGATCGTAAATTCTTTCAACAGTAATAGTTGTGGGCACCTATAGTGCAATTCACTAACTTTTAACGATTTTAAAAGAGCATAATTTAACGCGACCTATTGTGGTTTGCACTAACGCTTATGTGATTCACTAACTTATTCTTAACACTTCTGGTTGTATGTTAAAAAAAAATTTGAAATAATGTGGCATCTTTGTTAAAAATAAAGAAAACCACAAAGAGGAACAGAAAAAAAACAAACAAATTTGCAAATAATTCCATGTTTACGGTAAGTAAAACTATTTCTATGTTTATTATTTAAAATATTTTTTGATAAATAAGATAAGTTCTCACAGAGAACACGCCGACCGACTGTTGGAGTCTTCCGACTCCAAATCACTAGTAGAAATTTTAACGACATTGTTGTTAAGATAAACACCATAAAAATAATTGGTGTTTAGTTAACGCTAATCAGTCAGGCTATAAAATCAGCTGATTTAAAACGAAGACAAATAGTGTTAAAAACTGTTATAGAATCGGGAAAACACCTACGCTAATGTTAATTTCTCTAAACGAATTTTATTAGCGTTAAAACAGATTAGTGAATTGCACTACTGCAATAAATTTTTGTGATGTTAACCAGCTGTACTTTTGTGTCCCTGATAATAGGCAGTAAAAACAACAGCTGATTTCGGTCGCCAAAAAATATAAGTAAATGATATTGCTTAATAATAAATTTGATAATATATCGTTATAATTGTTGTAAAGGTAACATTATCTTAATAAAACTAACAGAGTCGTACTAGAGGCCAAGTTTGATAAACACGAATTCTAGCTCTTGAATGAATTTGATGGCATGCCATTAGGCGGTGTTATCAGACCCTGTTTGTATAATAGTCCCTTAAAAGGCTGTTTCATTATCATGTTTTTAATATAAAGTAAAAATATTGTATTTCTAAAATACAAAATAGGTTTTTAAAAGTTAAAGGAAAAAATTCAAAATTCGGTGCGTTTTTGTTGAAATAACATGATTTTTCCCCTATTTTGGTGCGTTTTGAAATTTCAAAGTTGACAACACTGTCTACAACCACAAGACTTAAGCCAGAATTAGTTTAGTTCTGAATCAGCTGTTTAGTTTCTGTTCAATAAAAACTAGATACGCATGATTGGTTTTTACTTTTTCGTTCTGTTCTGTTGCGGACTAATCTGTTGAAAATAGAATTCAACGTTAAGTGACGGCCAGATATGTGCATGTTTTATTTTTTTCAGGTATGGGAACATTAATTTTTCATTCAAATGTATATAATTTCTCTTCTTTTTTTGTCAAAAGCTAAAATAATTTGTTTTAATTAAAGATTTTTTAAACTTAATACATGTTTATCAATTAAGCAACTATGAATGATCAAATGAATATTATTTTAGATAGGAAAAAATTATATTTTGTATAAGAAGTGTCATAAACTCTGCATATTAAAAGAAGTGGGCTGTTTGATCACCATTTCTAAATTATTAATTTGTTTCTTTTGTTGTTCTTTCATGCAAGATATTTGATTCTTCATTCCAATGTTTTTTTTTTTTATGCTCTACTGTAAAAACAGCAGAATGTTTTCACGGAAAAATGAACGTCACAAAACGGCAACAGAAAGTAAAAACTAATGAGGCCTTTAGGCAAGAGAATTGAGCAACTATGTTGTCTAATGTGATATACTAATAAAACTCACTAAATAGAAATAATAGAAAGTGATAAAATCGCCAAATTAGTCTGAAAGCACTTAAAAGTGCGATTACTAATGTTTTGAAGCGAACTTTACTGAGAGAGTAAAGCTTCTCTTACGTTCTATCAAAATTGGATTTTCCAATTGGAAAGCGTTGAGGCCGCGCTATTTGTGTTAGTACATTTTGTATGTACATGAGAATTTTTGACAGATAAATTAGATTTTTGCAGATATCAAAAATATCTATATTTCAGTTTATTACAACTAGGTCGGCCAAGTAACCCGCCTACTGACTCGGCAGGCTCCCACTCTATTACCAAAATTAGCAATCACATTTGAACAGAACTCTATAAAGTAGTTTTTAGGGGAACAAAAAAAGAAAATAGCACATTTTTGGACTTTTTATAAATTGCTCAGAAAAATTTGTTTAGTTAAGAGACCACAATTGACATGATTTTTTTATATCTCGAAGATGTCGAGCTTCCACTTCTATTTTAAAATTCTACAATCGGTTAAAAATTGCAAAAGATACAGGCTTCTATACACACAAATATATGTTTTTTACTCAGATTTGGCCACACAGTTTTTGTATTACTTGTAGGTAGTGGCAGAATTACAATAAATACAACAAACATTAACAAGTATTTTGTTGGAAGAAATTATGAACAGTTGTAAAACATTTTCTTTGAAAAAGCAAGGAAGTCTATGTGTTTTGACAAATTTACGTAAAGGAAACGTATTGACGCAGAGGAAAGATAGCTGTGCTTATACCACTTACCGTGGTATAAGCCTTGACGTGTAGTTAAGTCAAACACTTACATACACATATGTATTTTTTTGTTGGGCTTGATCCTAGTTGCTTTTTCTTTTTTGACAACTTTTTGTAATATAACCAACAAAATACATGTGAGGTTTTTTGGTATTGTATTTATTGTAATTCTGCCACTACGAATTTGATACGTCAGTATTTTTCCCCCCACTTAAATACTCCGGTGCTTGTGACGTAAGTAGTTACACCAAAAATATTTCAGCTCGCCACATTTATCTTACACACATTGTTTTTTATTATGAAGCTGTAAATATGATCATAACCATTTTTTATAAAACTTACATCTGTTTCCAAACGCATGATGCGTGACTGATTAGATGATGGCTTACAAGTACATTCCAACATACATTTTGTTTTCCCGCAATGTTGTCGCATTGGCAACGTCTCCTTGAGGCTTATACATATGCAACCCATTTGACAATATTCCCTACAGCAAGGTTTGTTATCTGGAAACAAAGTGGTATATATATTGCAAGCTAGGAGGTTATAATTAATTTTATACCATCTGTTGGCTTAACAGCTGCATCGATAATAGTTGCATTCAGACGTTTAAGTTCCTTTCTAAGAGTTGAAAAACATCTATTTAAAACGGCAAATTTTTTAAATAAAGTAAACGACAAACTTACAACAAGCTATTCTGTTTTTTAGGTTTTTTAGAGTTTCCTCCACATAACACCGCATTGTTCGGGGAAGATGCTACAGTAGGTAGTTCTAAACCTTCCCGTTTGGAATTTGCAAGCATTTTACTTTTAGATGAACAATCAATATGCAAACCGTCTGGATCAGTTTTAATAAAGGAGTTTTCACTGCAACTTATTGCTACAGTATTAATCATATCACTAACGACATCCGCGCACGTTTGCAGTACTTCATCCATTAGATCAAGATTCTGACGAAAGGTAAAATCAGTTTTTGGTACAAGTTCCGTTTCTTCCACACAATGTTCAAACGATTCATCTAGCTTTTCAGAACGATCCACTACACGTCGAACCAAAATATGATTGCGATCATTGAGGTAGGGAATAACGAATGTGTATGATTTCCGTAGGTTACGCAATCTAAAGCCTTTTGCGGCAGCTTGTTCTGCTTCTTTGAGCGTTGTAGGCTGTTGTAAAGTTGAAACACTAAATTCTGCCCATTCTCTAGAAATGTCGTGATGAGGTAGAATATACTGTAAATATCGCTTAGCAATTTCATGTAGAGGTTTGCCATATTCTGGAAAAACTTCTAGTTCAACTGTCGGCATACGAACTACAGCCATACTACCGCCAGCCAAAAGCAGAGCAGCAGTATCATCATCTAAAGGCTTCTGAAATGTTTTATGTGATAGCGGGCATGGTTTAAATACTGACGGCAGTGAACCTTTATTGAGCTTCTTATTTTTCTCTTCAATGGTTTTAATGGGTTTTAAGTACTGCCAAACTTTATCATCCGCACAATATACGCTACACTCGTCGGTCGGTTTCAGTACCCGGCTGACATATGGAGTTTTATGAAATTCATGATTATTGCCTCTAGCCCCCCTTAAGCGTACTTTATACATGCCATTATCGACATCTAGTACTTGATAGTAATATTTATTGAATTCTGTATTGATAAAAGAGGCTGCGTTCCAGCCGTTGCGTGTAAAAGACATTGACGAATTGGCAGACTGGGCCAGCATTTGACAGGCACTTTTAATTTTTTGTGTACGCACTCTTCTTTGCAACTCTCTATAAATGCTTGCTTCATTATTAATTATAGCCAAACGATAATTTTTTGAACATTTCTGCAAATATTGCTTTCTTTCTGCCACGGTACGAAATTTAAGTAAATTTTCAGGTACCGCTGGCATATCAAAGTGGGGCGGAACTGTTTTCGGTGTCATTAAGCCTTCCATATCTCTGGCATATATTTTTCCTTTTGTAACAGATTTGTCTTCGTCAATGCTATAATTTGTTTCCAAATCATTAAGACGCATATACTCGTTTAAAGATTCGCTTACAAAAACCGAATTTTTACTATTTCTTGCTGAATTTGGAACAATAGGTGTCATAAGCATGCCGGGAATTCTTTCACAATCTTCGAAACCCAAAAATTCATCTGTAGAATCCATAGAATGCTCATGATGATACTGACTACCTTCTTTAAGAGAACTTGATGATGGCATTCGTTGTAAGGTCTCTTTCGCTTTACGAGTTGTTTTTGCGTTATTTGCCGTACCACTAACTTTACACATCAGCATATCTAAGAAATTTAAACCACTCTTAAGTTTTTCAGTTTGCTGTAAGCTGGACTCAGTATGTGACTTTTCAGTCTTCTCATCAGTATCTAATTGCTTGACTGGTTGTATATTTTCCTGTGTAGTTATTTGTTTTTCGGGTGTAGACTCCAAGTTGATTTGCCAGTCTTTTTGGGTTTCCATAGCGGCGCGGGTTTTTTGGTTGTTTTTATCCAAAGCATCGTTATTATTTTCAACGTTGCTATCATCATTTACATTATTGCTATCAGACTTTTGATTCTCCTTATGATTTTCGAAGGAATTTTCGTCAGCATGCTTGTCCTCCCGGTCTACGCTTAAATTAATATCGTTTTGTTGGGTATTTTTTATTAATGGCTGAGGTCTTCTGCCATTTTTTAATATCTCCAACTGCTCTTTCATTTGCTTACTGACGTCCTCGTTGCTATTTATTGGTGCTTCTGCATTTGCTTCTCCCATTTCTTGTGTTTCTTTGGATTTATCCTCGTAAACAACCTCTTCTACGTATTCCTTAATGCCAAGGTGATTTTTTTGCCATGCCACTACACGCTTTGACCATTGCTTAATATTTTGCCGCATCCGTTTAAATATTTTACTATTCGACTGGTCGAAAAGTACACGCCTTATGCGATAGTATATAATAAATACGCGATTTTCTTTACGTATCGCATACCGCCGTATTACAATTCTTGGCCATGTTTCAAACCAAATAAATTTTTCGATATTTTCTAAGTTATAACGTAAGAATTCGGTTGAAACTTTATGCTTACGCTGTAGTCGGCGAAATATCCGCCAGTCATTTTGCGTAAGTCTTATCATATTTTTTATTTAGACTTTTTTTTGGCAGGTATGTGAGCTTTAATCTAAAAAAAAGAAAAATTTTAAGTATTATTTATTTACATTTTCTTTCAAAATTCGTAAAAATATTGAAATGAATTTATAAATATAATAAATAAACAAATGAAAGCTGATGATATAAGCAATAGCTACATATGTGTAACGTTTGTGAACTCTTAAACTGTTTGGTACTAAATATGTACATATTTTGAAGCACTATTCTTATGTAGGATTATCTTTCTAATGTAATGATTCAAAAACTACCCATCTTGTACATTTTCTAATTTTTATACCCTTCACAAAAATGTTAAAGGTATATATATATAAGTTTGTGATTCCGTTTGTAATTTCTACAGTTTTTTTTTTGCGACCCTATAAAGTTTATATATTCTGAATCAGAATTAATGGAAAAGTCGATTAAGCGATGTCCGTCTGTCGGTCGTTGAAATACCGTTTCTGAGAAAACCATTAGACATAGAAGCTTTTTTCTTTCACCATTCTATTTCTCCATATTGCCATCTGTTTGCTATTTAAATTCAGTAATATCGGTTCACGTATAGCTAATATGTATTCAAAATTCCGAAAAAAGCCATGAATTTTTGCAATTTTGTATGGACATTTTTGAAAAAAAAATTGTTTGTTTTGCTTCAAACTTCACACACTCATTAAGCATGCAAAAAAAAAAATTCCGATATCGGTCCATATATACCCGAGATATAGCCTAGACCGGGTTTTTCATGAAAATGTCGCGTAAGCGAACTTAAACAACTTTTTTGTGCTCAAAAGTAGTCTTAGTAATAAAACCAGGTTATATAAATATGGTAAATGAAAATTTCCAATATCGGTCCATATATACCCGAGATATAGCTTAGACCAGGTTTTTCATGAAAATGTCACGTAAGCGAACTTAAACAACAACTTTTTTGCTCAAAACAGTTTTGGTAATGAAATAAGGTTATATAAATATGGAAAATGAAAATTTGCCTATCGGTCCATATACACCCGAGATATAGCCTAGACCGGGTTTTACATGAAAATGCCGCGTAAGCGAACTTAAACAACTTTTTTGTGCTCAAAAGCAGTTCTGGTAATGAAATAAGGTTATATAAATATGGAAAATGAAAATTTCCGATATTGGTCCATATATACCAGAGATATAGCCTAAACACTGGTTTTTTATGAAAATGTCGCGTAAGCGAACTTAAACAACTTTTTTGTCCTCAAAAGCAGTCTTAGTAATAAAATCAGGTTATATAAAAATGGAAAATGAAAAGTTTCGATATCGGTCCATATATACCTATCTTTTGATTAATTTTCAGACACCGCGCAAAAAATTTAACACAATTTGTGTTTAATTTATTTTATTTTTGAACGAAAAACTAAACTAAAATAGGTATACAAAAAATATAACCAGATAGTTGCCAAAGCTCTCAACGTACCTTAAGAATTGCTCAACTTTAATAATTTGCGTTGAAGGAGAAGTACGGAATGTGACAAAATTCATAGACTATACGGTAATTATCAAACGGCAGCACGGTAATTTTATTACTTGTACGGTAATTATCAAAAAAGTTTTTATTCAGTTGGTTTCATTTTCAATCGAAAGTTAATTGGAGTGGTCACTCCAGCCATGAATCATTAAAAATTACATCGCCTAAAAGCATAATACATCTGTAGTTGTGTGATAAGTAAAATCATTGGTTAATATAATATAATAAAATTACTGATGGTTGTACAACATATACAAAAACAACATGCAATATTCCTGACCTGCAATTGTTTGGGTTTGTAAATGCTACATTAATGCTCCTTCGATGCAATGTTGTTCTGGGATTACAATTTAACATTAAAAGCTGTGAATTTATTAAATACCACTAGCGCATCAGCTGAATCGTCAACACTTTAACTTTATTAGTGATTGCAACCATTTCTTATGCTATAAAAGATTTTCATGCGTTTGAAATAATTGATGTTCCCAACAAAGGCAAATACATAAATACATATGTATGAGCAAGGCAGCTTTATACAGGTAGTGGCTGTCAAAATTTTGAAAACTATTCGTAAATTCTACCTACAAAATACATATTGATGTTTGTTGGTGTTGCATTTATTGTAATTTTGCCACTACCTGTATAAAGCTGCCTTGTGTATGAGTTTTACACTAAGTTTACACGTGCAAGTAACTTGTTACAAGTAGCGTGTACATATTAACAACCAATACATCGAAAAAAATAATAAAAACACTTGCAATTTGCACGATTGTTTACACACGCAAGTGCAAGTTCATTTTCAAAATGTCGTCGAAGACAAACGTTGTACGCCTTTGCACTACATGCGCTTTTGATGTCTGTGCTGCCAAAGTTTTAGACTAGCAATATTACAGGGGAATTATATTAAGTACATAAATTTTTCAAAATATAAATAATAAATTTGTAATCCAAAGAAAAAATAAGTTATAGATGTTTATTTATTTTTGTGTTTTTATATTATGTTTTCGGCATATAACTAAAAATATTCAAATTTTAAAAATTTTTCCTTGAAAAATACCTATTAAAGTCAAAATGAAATATCTATGGGCAACACTGTTTGTTTCTGCTTGCATGCAAGTGAAAAAATCACTGCCAACCAAAATCAGTTGCAAGTGAGGCTACTACTTGCAGGTGTGTGCATGTATTAGTAAAAAAATGGTAATGTATTGGGTTTTTTGCACTTGCACTTGCGTGTGTAAACATTAAGTTAAGCAATGAATATCTATCCCTAGTTTTACTCTTAGGCCGAGTTATATGCGTTCTAAGCGTATGTCAAAAAAGTAGAATCGAAGTCCATAAAGCTGAAAGTAATGGACTTTCAGCTTAACACACAACAAAAAACTTATCGCGTGAAAAGCGTTGCATGTAACTTGGAGTTTAAAAGTGTAGAACGCGTAAAAAGTTGAAACGCGTAAAAAGCGCAACGCATAGACGCTTACGACGCAAAAAGTAGGCTTTCTATCTACTTTTGCACGCGTCATAAGCGTTATAAAAACTGTCAGTTGTTTTCTTCACAATTCATTTTTTTTATTTTTTCAAAGTTTTCGTCAAGAATATTTGTGCCGTGGATTGTTATTTTATGTTTTTGTTCTAAAAAAATGTTTTTATTTAAAAAATACTTCAAACTTAACAAAAAAAACTTATAGCATGAAAAGCGTTGTATGTAACTTGAGTTTAGAAAAGTGTAGCAGCGCATGTAACGCGTGGTATGGACCTTTAGCTTTATTTATACCTATCAATAGTTATATTAGTCTTTGTTTTAGAAATGGCTAGCTAAACTGGTTGGTTTAGTAAACGAAACCATTATTTATGTTACCTGCAATCAGTGTTGTCAGATCATATTTACCTATTTTTTGCTGGTTTTTTGAGATGCCGAAAATACTTTTTTTAAATTTTTTTCTATGAGTGAAGTTTTTTGGAAATTTGTGCAGCTTACTTTTTTATATTTTTGAATAAAATGAAACTAAAAAACACACACAAACAAAATTTTTTTTGTTTTTTCAGAAAACAATATTTTTGAATTAAAAAAAAAATTGTGACACTATTCTCGGCTGTCACCTGTCTTTCGTTTGCTTGCTTTTTTTATTGTTTTATAGTCGTGGCCTTTTTTGTACAGTAGATACCAAGGCAGCTTTAATAGTTAGTGGCAAAATTACAATAAATACAACACCAACAAAGAGCATTTACGAACAGTTGTCAAAATTTTATTTTAAAAAGCAAAGAAGTCTATGTGTTTTTGACAAATTTACGCAAAGGAAACGAAAAACAGCTGTACTTATACCGCTACCTTGATAGGTACTCTGTTTTTTTAGCCTTTTTAATAAGATTTTCCTTTAATTATTTATTTAGTAACTATACACAAAGACATAAAGGTGACAAAAACCATAATGCCCAAAATGGTATTAACAGTACTTTTGTAGTTTCTCAACAATTTATTTAGATTGTTGGGATATAAAGTTGAGTATTTGAGAATATCTTTCAAAAAGTCTACTGATGATTAGGGTGGTTTCTATGAAATGTCGACATATAGATAGCTGGGAAACATAGAAAACAGGCTATTTATAATTTTTTAATAAAAAATACACCTATATCATGGTACAATAATAAATATAACAGGTAAAAGCGAAACTACTACAAGCCAACAATAAAAAAACAAATGGCTTTTTAGTGTTGCTTTGTGTTGATAACTGTCAAAGAAAACCAAAGAAAATAAAAAAACAAACATATATTTTTCCTCGTGTTTTTATTTTACAAATAATTTTTCAAAAAGTTTTTGCATTTAAAACTCGTGCAATAAATTAAATATACAAATAAAGATCAAGAAAAAGCTGTCTGTTGTGTTTGAAGCTGTTTTTGTGTTTGAAAAATATTATTGGAAAACATTTTTTTTCAAAAACTTTTTCAATTTGTAAACAATGAAAGAAAAGGTGTGTTCATTTACTAAAAATTTTCACAAATTTGTAAAAATTGTTACTAGAAAGCGTTCATTAACCCAAAAAATTTGCAACGAGAGAGCGTGAAAAGAGTGAAACAAATTGAGAGACAGAAAAATTCTTGCAAGTTTTCACGAGTAAAATTTTTACTTGCAATAATTATTCAAACAGCTGTTTTGCGTTTGTGTTTACAAAACAATATTTCTAAATGAAGTTAAAATAAAATAAAAATATTTTGCAAAATTTAAGAAATTGTAAGTGTATGTAAACTTTTAAAACGATAAAAAGTATTAAAAAGGTAAAAAATTTAGTTTTGTGTAACTTAGGAACAACAGAGGTAAAATAAGACGTCTAATGGCAATGAACTAAGCAACACAGTATCTGGCACATTAGTGGCAAAGGATGTTCCGGCAAATTTACTTGCTTGAATGTGTTTAAAACTTTTAGGGGAGCAATTAAATTGACCCTTAGATCCTTCCATTTTTAATTATATTAATATTTTTCTAGTTTTAAGCTCTGAAATTTTTTTGTTTCTTTCATTTTTGCAGACCGGCTGTTATTTTTAGTATTATAGATATTGTGAGTACCTAACTACTCGGTACTTTAAACTTTGAAATAAAAATATTGTGTATGCAAGCTGTTATAACGTATAAAGCGGCCCATACACATTTCAATTCAATTGTTGAGTCTTTCAATTGAATTGATTCTTGGCCACACACTTCATAAGCTGAATTGAAATATTTTCATTCAACTATCAGATTCAATGAAATTAAAGTCAATTTTAAAATTTATTAACGGTCTCCTCGCAAAAAGAAAACTACAAATATAAGTTTTGGCGGTTGATCAGGAGACTCGACACACAATTACAATGGAAATGAGAGACTTACTAACCAACTTGAAAAAATCAAAATCTCTTGATTTTGCTTCAACCAACTCGACAACTGCAAACTAATCATCTCAAATAGCCATACACGCCTTGATGTGTACAACAACCGACTCAGTTATGAATTGAAAATTACTAATTAAAAATAAATATTTTCTTCAAAAGTAGCTAATCACCCTTATAGTGCTTAGCGTATTTCGACTATGCCAAGTACTAGATTAAATAAAATTGTAAAACTTTTTATTATTCTATTACAAGCCGTACTCGAAAAACACAGTCAATATATGTATCTATAACTTGTCCAAAAGATATAAGGGTACTTATTAAGTACTTATAATTATATACATATACACAACAACACTACTCTAACTTGCAAATTTTTGCTAGTAAAGTGTTCATTTACTTTTTCACATTTTTGAGAGTAATTTTGAAAATTTTCTTGTTACTCTCTCGTTGCTAATTTTTACTAGTAAAGTAAATGAACACACCTAAAATGTGTATGTACAGTATCGGCCAAAACCTAAGCACCCCCTCAGCACATAATTTTTAAATGATAATTTTTTTAAGAAAACAAAGTTATAAAACTTTTTTTAATATCTTTTTTTATTTATATATATCTTTATTATTGAAAACGCAAACTTAAAGAAATCAGAGTTGATTTAAAAAAAAGTTAAAATTCAAAAAACATTCTAAGTCGCAAATATAAGCGGACTAAACTAAAGCTCCTCTAATTTAAAGTACAAACAAATTATTGAAATCACTATTTCGTTGCGAATCTTTTATTCCGGATGACACACGTACATCTTTTAGGCATAGAGGATATTAAATTATTAATTACATCAGGTGATATAGCTTCCCAGGTTTTTTTGTGGCTTCAAATTAGTTTTCTTTGGTTTTGCAATTTTCTCGGTTGATTTTTAAGTTAACGAGCTCCCACAAGTTCTCGATTGGGTTAAAATCGGGAGATTGGGCAGGCCAACGGAGAACTTCTATCAAATTGTTTTGGAACCAATCCTTAACCCCTTTTGACGTGTGTTTTGGATCGTTATCTTGCTGGAATGTCCATTTAAGTGGCACTTCTTCTTCAGCATAAGGCAACATCAAGTACTTTAATATATCACCATACTTGCAACGGTCCATAGTTCCATCAATCTTATGAAGTGGCTCAATCCCTTGCCCAGAGAAACAACCCCAGACCATTATGTTGCCGCCTCCATGCTTTTAGTGCTGTACTGTATGTGTGCACAATATAAACAACTTTTGATAGTTATCATCGCAGAAAAAAAATGTCGGCCACCGTTTCGACACTACCTGTATATTATTATACCATGATCTGTATTTATTGATTATTGAATTTTATTTTGTTTATGATTATTGAATTTTCTTTTGTTCATATATGACTACTTTTCATACATAGTTTTTTCTTTTCATGTTTTTTTTCGTAACAAAATTGCACAAGATAGCAATAATTCACCATCCGATGATAACAAACATATTTAGAACGAACGCAGCGAAGTCAATATAAAAATGATGAATGACGATTTTATTTGTACGTCTCCTTTTAAACGACAAAAACACGACACTCACACATATGCACTGATTGACGTTTTTTTTTTGTATCCAGAGCCCTTTAAATGTGATCTACAAAAATCGTCAAAAACAGACTTTTAATCGTCAAATTACTATTTTCAGCACCCAAAACGTCAAAATGACGATAAATCGTCAAATATGACAACCATGGTTGTCAGATATGGCGATTTCTCGCCAAATGCGGCGATTTTTAATCTACGATGGCGACTATATTTTGTGGCGAAATAGTTGGCTATTTTTAATACTTTGTATTTTTGGTCTTGCATTCGTTTCAATGTTTTTGTTGTCAAATTATTTATAATGAAAAAAAATCGTCTGTTGTCCGATAGCTATCAAAATGAATCAATTAAACCTTAAATTTGAGTCTAACTACATGCATATAGCAAGCATGCATGATCTACCATTTTCTACTACACAAGCTTTTTCCTCAAATATTTTAAACCAAATAATTTTGAAAATGCAGATAATTTATTGTTTACGGCAAATGCAGCCATTGCTAGATCGGACTCTCTCCTACCATTAAATGCAATAGATTATCGCTCTGACTCGGCTAATGATACAGAAATAACTTCAACACCAGAAAAAAAAAAATATTTAAAAGAAAATTGTCTCACATACTCGTACATACATATGAAAAAAGTTTTGAAAGAAATTTTGTGCCGTTTACCTGAAAACATGAAGCTATTTAAAGCTTTTGAAGAATTTTCAATAACAAAATGCTATAATCCGTTAATCCTAGCAAAGTCTTCCGTGATTCAAGATTCGTTAAAGCCCTTCATGAGCACAAAAGTTTCAGTAAGTATGAGCTTCAATGGGCCCAGTTGAGCTATATTAATTGGAGAGATTATTTCAATGAAAAAATACCTACGAATTTATTTGATTTTTGGCCTAACGTTTATAACTACAGAGGCACAGCGGGTACGTTTAATCTTAAGGAATTATTTTTGGCTGTATTCAATATGTTGGTTACTCCAACTAGCAATGCTAGCGTAGAAAAAGAGTATTTTCTATGATGGATTATACCAAAACACGTTCGCAAATTAAACTTCTTGATGCATTAATAAGAATAATAAATTATATGAATGTAAATAAGACATATGTATGTAATTTTATATTATTCATTTATAATATGTGATATGAAAGATCATTTGAAGATACTTTTAAGGATTTATTGTCTTTTAAAGATCATCCAAAAATAATTTGGCGATTTTTGATGGCCAGTTTGGCGCTGGAAGTGGAAAAAAGTCTGACAACCCTGCTTGTGGTAAGAAAATTCTGTGAGATTTTAAGTGCAAACAAAAAAATTGGGAGGTACTGAATACGTAATGGTATGGTTTACTGTCTCCCTCAACTACATAACTGTATTAGTTTACAGTTCTTTCGTAGTTAACATCGCGGCAACATTCTATGCGAAGGCCATAGGTCGGTACAGTTAGTAACAGTGCCGCAACAAATTACGGTTAATACCATCGTGGGCATATGGTCTTCGTCACACCGTCCTTGCTGTGCAACCTATATGAGTACTTTGCAAATTTATTTGCAGCTTTATAGTTAAATAAATAAATATTTGGGAGTACATACGCACATACATTAGACAGGTACATATATGTATGTATATGATTAGCATTTAAAAAATTATACATATATTAAAAATTGTGTATATATTTACATATGTATATAAAAGTGTGTGATTGAATTTAATTAGCTTTTAATTTTAAGGTAAATTAAAAACTAAGGGGAAGTCTCTGTTTAATATTAAGCCATTTTAACGTATTTAGCATAGGATTTATTGATGTAAAACGGTTACATTTTAATATTGTACGGATAGCTTTTTTTTGTAGCTTTTGGAGTCTTGCAAGTTTTTGGTCATTGCAGCTTGACATTATATATGATTGTTGAACCATATTCAAAGTGTGCTTTAATGTTTAAATCACACATTTTTGACAAACGTTTAATCGATTTAGCTTTTTAATAAATGACGAATGTACAATATTTGGTATATTAATAAAATTGAGAAAAATTAACGGATTACTTATACCTTAAACATTTGTATTATTCGGATACCGTTTTTCGTCGTATTCGTTTGATGGAAAGTGCATCACTAACATACATAGGTATTTCTTATTTCCTTTTCAAAATTATTTTCAATTCATATAAAATGTAAAGATCTAATTTACTTATCTACCAAGCATAATCCATTGATTTTGTTAATATTTTCATTATAATTGTGAATTTAAAGAAAAATCGAAGTCAACACAAATCAAATGTCATTTTAACGAACAGTTAAAATGGCTTATTTCAACTTTAAACATATGGTAAGCTAATAATTGTTTTTGGATAGAACATTAGGTAAATTTCCTCAGGCAACACAACGGGACCAAAAGGACCCAAGTGGGCTGGTTTCATGAAACTGGCGGCCTGTACAACCTAACCTAACCTTAGGTAAATTTTCTTAACAAGCTTTGTTAAGTTCTTTTGCATACGGCCGTAAGTTTTTTTCCTAATATACATAATAAAAGAATTTTCTTATTTCGTCGTAGGATGCGGAAGGCAGGTAATTTAATCCGTATTCAGCAAAAATTTAACTTGGAAAGTTCAATTTATCATACAGATATGATTGATTAATAAATAATCAAAAATTGTTTTTCACTAATTATTCCTACTGGGTAATCTTAGAGCAAAAATATTAGCCATGTCCCATTATCCACAAAGAGTTTGCAGTAGTCAAGTACTCAAATGTTAACGAAAATGAAATCAAGTTGGAGAAACCTTATTAAAAAGAAATGCTGTACTCATAACTAATTAAAGTTTTTTACTGTAATCTTTCTGATCATTAAAGTAATTATTTTGTTTAAAAATTATAATTTTATTTGTTGACGATTTCTAATTACTATATTGACGATTTTGACAATTTTTCCCCCGAATTTGATGATTTTATTTCCGATTTTTCTGGCATCTATGACTGAATATGTTTTATAAATTCGGGTTAGTACATAGAAAACATAGATGCTACCCTACAAGAAATTGATGACCGAAACTAATATTCTGATATGTTATTTTCCAACACATTTACAAATAATATACGTATGTATACATATATGTTTCAGAATGTGTTAAAAGATTCATCACACATACGAAAAAGTTTCGGTAATTTTTTTTTATATTGCCCTGAAGAATATGATAAAAACTTTTGGTGTATTGGTATCAGCACTAAAGATCATATGACCGCCATTGTTTTTGTAGAGTAGTTGCGTCTTTGTCGCATAAATTTTAAACTCGGCATTTCACTGACCGTCATGAGCTTAATAATAAACTTCAAGTAGGTAGTTATAATATGGATCTGTTCCAAAATTTTGCTAAATCATCTTTACATCAGGTATCCAGATTTCTCTTTTAAACAACATTGTAATTGCGACTTAAATTAGAAGTTAGAGATCAAGTTTTCTTGCTCTTAATTTCATTTCCACCAATTTCCTTTTAAAAGAACAAACACTTGGCAGCCCCTTTTTTGTTTTATATACATACACACCACTATTGGTATTAGTACATTAATCGATTCTTTCGGAATTGAATTGGTTCAACTAAGAATACCTTTACCAAATAACACTACTTAAGAAAATCTAATTAATTGTTCTTACCAGGCAATACAGTTGTGATTCAACTTTATTCAATTTGCAAGCCTCCAGTATTTTTCCTTTTTCTGATTTTGTTTGAAAAATAATGCAACATACTTTATTTACACATTCTTTAAATAAAGGGATATGGTAAGACAGACAAAAGCAACAACAACAGCAAACACCCACTTTGCAAATGGCGTGTATTTTGTTCTGTGCGTGTGTGTGAATGCTCTGCCGCAAACACAAGAAACTTACAAAGCAATGCTTTTCATTTTCAACTAATAAATCACATTTGTTGAAGCATTTCCGCTTAAATTATTTTATTAAACTATTTGTGCACAATTATATTGCACTTTCACACAGTTTTCATACTTTAAAAACTTGTATTTTCTTATGAAAACGAACTCTTAAAGCTGAAAAATTTGTTGCAGTATGATCGCAAATCTTTCGCCTGTTTGACGTTTTTTATACTTATGTTTCTAATTTTTTTTTGTTCCCCTTACATGTCAAAACAGAAATCAGTTGTTGTATTGAGATAGAAACGTGGTGAACTTGTGAAACATCTTCATTTTCCTTCTGAGCGGGAGTTTGGTAAATAAATCGCATGTGTTTTGTTTAAATTGTTTTTGAAAATTATTGTACAAATGTATCACCGTACTGGCGGCATTTTGCTTGAGTTGCACAAGATTATATGTATTTAGTTTGTGTAATTGAGAGTTTAGTGATAACGACTAATCAAACAGCTGATGGTTGGTGGTTGATAAAATTAAAGCAAACATGTGCTTTTTATGCAAGTCACCCAATTTGAGGTTAGGTACAAAATATATTTTACCGAGTAGATAAAATTCAATATTTGCTTTCAACATCTTGCATTTTATCGGAGAATTTCAAAATTCCAAAACATATTTTAAATTAATTTTCTAATTTTTTTTTTAATAAACCAGTAGCATATGCATACCTACATACATACATGCATGCATACTACGTACATACATATGATTATATAACTGTACTTTCTTGTACTTTTCAACGTGCTTTTTGTTTTTAAAATGTGTTAGTATGAGATCAATTTTTGACAATTTTGGATGGTTGGAAATTTTAACATTTTATTTAGTGAAGACCGGAAGTGAAATGCATGTAAGTATGTACATACATATGTACGTACGTGCACAGGTATGTATCTAGACAATTTAGATGGTGTATTACCCAGCGAATCCCTATTTTACATTTATTAGCAATTTCCTTTGGGACTGTTTACCATTCAATTATGTAAGCGGAATAATTTGGAGTTATGAGTGGGGGAATCCAGGTACATACTAAAAGGCTGCATAGTTCTAAAGAACACTGCTCACTACTGTGCAGAAGTTCTAAGCGCTGTTTTCAAAAAAATTCTTGAAGGAAAACAACCTAGCTATAAAACAGAAACAAAACAAGCACTTCATAGTTTTGAAACGCCTTCACGACAGTGCTTTACTGTACTTGAATTCTGTTTCGCAGCAAAATCTAAAACAAAACATCATAATAAAGCAAATATACGATGAATCACAGCAAGCACATTAGCATTTAAATATTTCTGTTTAACAGAAAGCCAAAAACCATGAATAACGACACCACACACACATGAGCCTACTGTGCATACAGCACTTGTACACTAATACAAAGACAAAACCCATGAACAACAACCACAAATTTTATAAACAAAACTGAAGTAGAACACTACTTCAGTGCTTGAAATTCTACTTCAATTTTGTACTATTTCAGTTGGTTCTACTTGTGTTTGGTTCTGTTTGTTCTAAATGCTTATAAGACAGTATTCGCTTATGTTTTTAAAACATTTCGGCACTGAAGTGTTTGTTTTGAAATGTGAAAGAAGCCGATGGATAGTACTTGAAAATACTACGATGTTTTGTAAGACATTTTTATTGTGCTTGAGCAGCCCTCTAGTACATACATACATAAAGTCAGGTTGGAATTCAAAACTGTAACCTCAAAATAATAAATAATAAGATAACTGAAAACTTTGAATATCAGTGCTCAAATGAAAAAATTACACAAAATACATCGTACGTTATCCACTGCCTTTTTTAACAGACAACTAAGTTGAAATACATACAATATTATGAGCTGCCTCATGTTCCGTACTTTTTCGTCAACGTAAATTATTAAAGTTAGAAACTTGTAATGTACGTTGAGAGCTTTGGTAACTATAAAATATTTTTTTTATGTTTTTATTTAGTTTTAAAACAATCTCATACATCGTTTGTGCCAACGTCATATGAAATAAGGGGACGACTTCTATGTGCTCCAGACTTTAACAAACTTACGTATTCGACGAACAAAATCTTTTGCATAAATTTTTGCCTAAAAAGTACAACCCTGCGGGATGTTTGATTTAACAACACATCTGTTATTTTTATTCTCTTTTTTGCATACATACATATGTATATAACTTATACAGTCCAAGGCTATGAAAATAGAGGATACAAAATAAAAAATTTCGAAATTTATTGGTGATTCCATCATTATTTTGGAATTTTTCAATCGAATTAGAAAACTATCTTTATGCCTGAATTTGAGCCGATTAAATTTGCTTCCTCAAAGCCGGATAGATTTTCATTCCGTTACGCACTTGGGGGATAAAAATAAATTATTTATTTATTTAGTAACTATACAGTTGCAAAGTATAGGATGCACAGCATGGGCGGGGTGACAAAGACCATAATGCCCAAGATGGTATTAACAGTACTTTTTGTAGCGTCGCTGTGACTAACTATAATGACCCATGCCTTCACATAGGAAGTTTCCACGTGGTTAACAATGAATAAACTCTAAAAAAATCTGTAAACCAATACAGTTAGTTGAGGCAAACCGTTAACCAGTGCGAGTGAGACGCAAAACTCTCGAAGACCGAACAACAAACACAAGCCTGACCGCACTTAAGAAATAATTACGATGACGAGACAGCTGTTCTTCAGTGCATCAGCACTACCGGTTATATGACCAGTCAAATGACCGTCATTGTTCTTGTAGAGCATATTATTGATTCCGAAGAACAAAAATATAAGGAAATGCAAAATTTTAAAGAAGCATTTTATATTAAATTATTTAATTTTTTAAGAATATTTTTTGGAGTAGCAGAAAACAATGCATAAGCAAGTTGAAAAGGGCATTGCTAGTAGTTTTAACCATCAATTTTATCTGGAACTGAAGAAGGTTCATACGGAGAAATTCCATTACATGAAATGAATGAAGAGGTTAGCGTTCTGTTAAGCTTAGATACAGTGGAATTATCGCTGCAACACTTAGCACTGAAGCCGGTAGCAATACAATGATATGCCTTCGTTAAAAAAAACCTTAAACAGAAAAACTTTTATCTTTTACAGAAAGTGACGACAGCGTCCAGATCATGCGGACTCCAGTTCAGACAAAGTGTATTTAAATTTATATATAAATAGTTCATCCTGATATTTATTTACTTTTGCACTTTATATCATATTTTTGCACTTTATATCATCCTGGGATTTATAACATAAATAACTCGTAATTAATTAAAACATGTGTCAAAATTTACTTCAAATAAAACCTTTACCGCAGAATCAAATGCATTTTGCATTTCGATCGATATTTCTTTCCGTACGGAATTAGTAACACTTTAGTTCAGTCGTAAATCAGCTCTGTGGCTGTGTTCTGTAACTCTCGCCACGAGAAACTTTTCGACTGAAATGTGCGAAATGAAACAAAGTTGAAACAAACAGCTGCTTTTCTCACTAAACTGTAGCTATAACTTTTCTTAGTGAGTAATAGCTGTCACGTAAGGAAATTACTCGCCATTTTCCAGAAAAACTGTGTCTGTAAAACTTTTGCGAAAAAATTTCTCGCTTTCAACTGTCATTATTTCTCGCAAATAAAAAGGCTGTGAGATATTTTTTCAAATAACAATAATCATCATTAAATGAATAATAATACTGAAAAAATAAGTATTTTGCTGTTAATTTAAGTATCAAATACATATTTACACAGTTTAAAATGATTCTTTTTTTTATTTTAACTTTTTAATTAATTTTTATACCCTTCACACAACAAGTTTTAAGGGAATACTTAAGTTTGTAATTTCAACAATTTTAATATCCGACCCAACAAAGTATATTGTAATAATTTTATAGTGTTTTTTCAGAATTCACAAATATTGCAATTGTTTTTTAATGTTACAAAATTTTGTGCATAAATATGTATGCATATGTATTTGTAAATAAAATGTAAACGTTAGAGCCATACCATACATTTTCTAGAATAGCCGGCGGTTATAATATGACGCCGTCGAACAAAATTTCTTAAGTTTAGTAATTTTTGGTCGGCGGCGGTACTAATTGTGGCTGGCGCTTTAATTTTTAAAATTGCATATCTGCATCGTTTTATATTTTCGGACATTTCTAACGTAACGACGTAATCGCTTTGGATAGTTTTCGACATAAGTTACAGACGCAGTTTTTTCTCACTTTTCGAGAAACGATGGAATAATTTGTTTCACAAGTTTTCGACGCGAGAACTTCTCGCCAAAGTTACAGAACACAGCCACTGGGCTGGGGAACAGCTCTCGCGTCATCATAATTATTTTTTAAGTGCGGTCAGTCTTGTCGTTGTTGTTTGGCTATCAAGAGTTTTGCGTCTCACTCTCATTGGTTTTTTTTTTTTTGGAGGTGTTTCGTTGTTAACCACGCGGCAACTTCCTATGCGAAGGCATAGGAAGTTGCGGTACAGTTAGTCACAGTTTTTGCAAGTAGAAGTGTTTTTGAAAGCGTTTTTTCACACCCAATTAAGCAACGCTGTGTCTACAACTGGCAGGGTTGTCAGATTTTTTTCAGCTCCAGTGCCAAACTGGCCATCAAAATTCACCAATAATCGCCAAAATATTTTTGTATGATATTTAAAAGACAATAAATCCCTAAATCTCCTAAATGATTTTTCAGAGTTTTGTAGACATATGTATATATATAATTTTTATTCATTTAATTCATATGTATTATATTTACTTAATAGGATTATTGGTAGCATTAAATGAAATTACATACGTATGTCTGTTTTGAAAAGCTTTCTATATAAGTTGCTAAAAGCACATATCTAGTAGGTTATAAATCTCAGTCTCTTCTGTTTGATCTGCACTGTTTTGTACATCATACAAACATTAGCATTTAATTTTTTCAACATGATTTCCGTTGGCTCAAACGGATCTTAATATACATTCATATAATTTATTATTCTTATTAATGCATCAAGAGGTTTATTTTGCACTTTGTTTACGAACGTGTTTTGGTATAATTCATTATAGCAAAAAGAGTTGCTAGTTGGAATTACCAATATATTAAATACAGCAAAAATAATTCTTTAAACGAAACGTACCGGCTGTGCCTTTGTAGTTATAAACGTTAGGCCAAAAATCAAATAAATTCGTAGGTATTTTTTCATTGAAATAAAATCCCCAATTAATATAGCACAACTTTGCCCATTATATCTCGTACTCACCTGCTGAAACTTTTCTGCTCATAAAGATTTTTAACGAAGTATAAATCACGGAAAACTTTGCTTGAATTAGCGTCTTACCGCATTTTGTTATGGAAAATGAAATAAGCGGCATAATATTTCCACCAAAAGCTTTTTCATATATGTGAGACAATTTTCTTTTAAATAATTTATTTTTTCATATGTTAAATTATATCTGCACTCTTTAGTTCAGTTTCAAATTCGGACCCATAATCTACTGCCTTTAATGGTAGGAGAGAGTCCGATCTATCAATAGCAAGATTTTTACCGTAAGCAAGAAATTATCTGCATTTTCAAAATTAATGGGTTTAAATTTTTTAGGATAACTTGTATAGCAGAAAATGGTTGATCAAACTGAAATTTAAGGTTTAATTGATTCATTTTGATAACTATCGGACTTATGCATATAAAAACAGACTATTTTTTGGACATATAGCTAATTATAAATCATATCAACATTCAGTATGACCATTGCTGGGCAAAATACTCACCTAATGTATTTCAAATACAAGATACAAAATACTTCCCAGCTGCGTATTTCAACTACAAGACACAAAGTACTTTCAAGTTGTGTATTTCAAATACAAAATACTTTAAATACAAAATATTACTACTAAAAGATACAAATACTTTTTTGTATTTCTATCTCATAAGAATATACCTCTCTGGTTGTAGATACATATTTTATTTTACATATGCACGTAAACTAAGTTGTGTATAGTCACCTAAAACTTAAAAGGACGTAACTGCAAAATACTGAAAGCCTATTAAAATTTTCGGTAAAACAAGTATTTCCTTTAATAAAAACAATATATTTTATTGACTCACCCGACAAACAACCTCTTATTGGGGAAGATATAAAACAGGTCCTGAAGAACATAAGCTGCTGCCAAATTATATAAATGCATAAAAGCAATAAAATCCTCATCATCTTTACTGCAACACGTTTGGTTTCATGTTTTTTATAATTTTTCTCCAAGGTATCTGTTTAAGTGCAAGTGGTAAAGTGAATTTTAAGCTCCACTGTACTACCAACTTCCAGCCTCTCCCACAATGTTCCATAAATTTTGTAGTTTGTAAATTAACGCAATGTAACAAATGACACGAAATGTTTGAAAACTGTCTTGTTTTTGGTCATTGCAGAAAAAAGAGGTAACTATTTATACCCGCAAAATAAATCTAAACTTAAATTGAAATTAACCCCCGATTGTTTTATATTTGTTTAAAATCCTCGGCTTCCGGCCCCAACAGTATCTATTGCAAGGGTTTAACTGTTAACTAGCGCATTTTGAAAATAGGGTGGTAATGACTCCTACATATGTAGTGCATTGTAGGTTATGTGAAGGAGGAAAGAGGGAATAATGTTTGTGGACGTTTGACTTGAATCTTCGTATGTGATAGACATCATGTCCGCAGACAACTTTTTCCACAGGCCCACCTACGGCTGAAGAACGAATTCTATCTGTAATGCGTTGTGCGATTCAATGGGCAATCAGCTACAAATCGGTAAGTTCTAGACGATAAACATGTTTTACGTAGAAATATGTGAGTTTTTGGAGAACAAGATCCCTAATATCATCAGCATTATTTCAGCAAAATCCATTGTAGTGTCGATAAAACAGAGCAACACACACACCACACTGCGGCGGTGATCTTCGCTAAGCTTCTTCGCTCTCTCTTGCACTCGATTAAGTAGCCCTAAAATAGACTCTGAGGCACCGGCCCAAACATGAGAGTTGTATTCAATTTTCGGTCGGATATAGGATTGAAGTACAGCTTACACCGCTTCAAAAAACTGAGATACTTGAATGCTTCTTTGGGGAAATGAAAAATGTGTTCAGTCCATCGAACATTATATTGTATTTTCATTTCAAGAACATCCGATTACTCAATATTTATACCATCCAGGAATACAGATGAAGCAGCATTCGCGGTCATGCGCTTTGTGTTTATAAACAACACCATGGATGTAAATTTAATTCCATCAGAGCCATTATTTAGATTTGCGTCATTCGTGAATAAATATTACTTCAACAGAATGATTTTTTTATGTGAAATATGAAATATTTCTGTAGTATTCCTATTAAAGCCCAGTTCAGACTATTATACTTTGTATTAATACTTGTCAAAAATTCAAATAATACGTCCAAGTCTGATAGTCTGAATGTAATCCGTCATACATACGAAAAATAATATGATAAAAATTTGACATCCCATACGACTTTGTTGTTTTTTGAAACTTTTCAAAACGATAATACCAAGGCGAATTCATTACCAGGTGAACTTAACAGCACAGGTGATTATTTTTTGCTTCTCGCGTTTTTTCCAATGAGACTGTCAAATTTTGTTTCTTTTGTTTACAAAATTTTTCGCGCCATTTTAATCTGAAGGTTTTTTTGCATGTTTTAGTGCAATTTCAAGAAATTTGTGTAAATTTAAGTGAAAAACTAATATAATATGTGATTTTAATTACAAACAATTATAAAAGCTTATATTTAACGTTTATATAAAATATTTTCTCTGCTGAGCAATCTTAGGCGAATTTAGATTATGACATTCACGATGTGTTTTACAATAACAAAATACATTGTACTGAATTCGCCTTTCCGCTTGCACTCACCTGTATAAAGTCGCCTTGGATAATACTTTACATTGGACCAGGGTTGTGTTTTTTAGCAAACCAGCTAATTAAAAATTGAGTAGTCGGCTATTTTGTAGCCGATGGGGTGCCGTCACTGTTAGTATATTTTGTCGTTATAAAAAAGCTCGAAATTTGGAATTTAGCTGTCATTTATAAATGTATTTTGCTCATGCTATATTTAGAACATAAAATATGTTTGTGCTATTGAATATGGATGTGTTATACATAATTATTACTTTAACTGTTGAAGAATTTCACGCGCCGGCACATCTATCGCCTACGATAAATAGCTCACCTGCCGCCGTGAAAAGTTTTATGATGGCACATCTATGTTGGTTTATATCAAGTGTGATGGTGTGAATGCAAAATCTAATTTACGTTAGACTTTTTGACAGTCGCAAGAAATGTGTTTAGACTTTTATCTCACAAAATCTAATGAAAGTATTTATACTTGTATAATAGTCTGATTGGGCCTTAAGCAGCTTTAATAAGTAGTGACAGAATTGCAATAAATACAACACCAAAAAACATCAACATCTATTTTGTTGGTAGAATTTACGAATAGTTGTCAAATAGTTGTCTGTGTTTTTCACAAATTTAAAGCTGCCTTGATTCCTACATTTCTTTCATCATTCTTTTTCCTTTCATATTTCTTTCTTCTTTCTTTCAGAGCTCATAAACGCTGAAAATGAATTGAAGAAAATCCTTACTAATTTTATTTTATACTTTTTGATATATGTAAAACAATTCTTAAAGTGAACTTTAATGAATTCTTTCTCTTTTGCATTTAAACAAACTGTGAAACAAACAAATAATGACAATGGTTGCTGCTCCTGATATACACATGTTTGTATATAATTACAACATTTGCATTCATTCTGAAATATGTCTGATATACACAACAATAAAACAAGATAATGAATTAATTCATTTAATCTTTCTGAAAGAGAAGGAAAGCTTCACAAAAGGAAAGTATGAGTATATACATACATACATATGTGTGTACATACATTATATGTACATCTTTTTCTTTAAATTGACTTAATCCTCCGCGATACAAATATTTTTAGAGGTGAAAACAAAAGAAAATTATAAATAATGCTTATTTATATACATATTTGAGGCCCTGCACTAAGTAACCAAATTAGTTATTTTTTAATAACTGCGGCGATAGTTCTACTCACTGTAGAACTTTTGCTAAAACCAACAGTTCAGTCCAACGGTTATTTACGTATTGCCACGTAAGTAAGAAGTCTAGAATGAATAGCAAATACCTACATACACACATAATGAAGTGGTGTTTTGTCTTCCATCTTGTGTGCTCATGTTTTTTTTACTATCACTCGTGTTTTCTTTATACGAGTATGTTCATTATTAATTTCTTTTGAATGTTCTTGCTATTTAATTCATTACCTTGCAGTATGGGAGGTGTTGGATCAATTTTGTTAGTCTGAGCATTGTCGAAGGTATGTATGTATGTACTTATGTACACTGGGCACTGATCAGTTTTAATTATTTTAAATCCAATACTTTAAACGCTGAGACGTTTGTTTTGGGCTTCCCGTGTTGTTATTGATAGGTTCAAGTCAAATGTCCACAAACAAAGGAAGTCGTGTTTCCTTCTCCTTATAATATATTTTCCTAGTTCAAGCACAATGTACTGCATGTATAGGAGTCATCTCTTCAGTACTGGTCCAAGATAAAAAAATGTATCATTGTGCAAAAAATTACCTAAGCTAAAAGAGCTCCATAAGTATCAGCTTCCGCCCCAAGACACTCTATTAAGAAGAAGAAATTATTATCGAAGAAAGAAAAAGTATCAGCTTTTACTAATTTTCGTTCTAGAAAATACTATAAATATGTTAAGTTTACTATTTAACATAACTGCAAGGTTACAGGAGAATAAAAAATACACGATAGAAACTACCCACCTACATCAGCATTTATTTATTTAATTATTTTATTTTTTTTTTTGCACAATTGCTTGTAACGCGCTTATTTGTGAAACTATTCCATAAAATCTTCGTAACAATGCGTATTTGAATGAAAATGTATTAGAATTACTAAAAACTCAATTCGAGTAAAATCCTAGATAGGGTTTTTCTACATGAGACCGACGATATGTAGTTCCATGGTACAATAATATACTAGGTAGGGTTGAAGCGCCAGCAGACGTATTTTTGATGAGAACTGTCAAAAGTTTACATTTTTCTAACAGACACACACACACAATACAGTATTAGATACTGTCTACAAAAGGGAGAATAGATACACATATTTTTGTATTATTGTTTACGAAAACAGGCAACAATTTTTTTATATATATAATAGACAGACAAAGTGAAATGTACGTTTTCGTTGTTTTTGTATTCTCTTTTTTGACAGTTCACAGCAATACAAAGGCAATTGTGTGAAACAAGGTACACATCACAAAGAATAGGACGCTTGGACGCGTACGACGCAAAAAGTAGGTTTAGCTTTCTACGCGTCATAATAGTTATAACAACTGTCAGTTGTTTTTGAATATTTGTGCCGTGGATTGATGTTTTTAATTTTGTGTTAAAAACATGTTTTTATTTAAAAAATACTTCAAACACAGAAAAGTAATAATTATCGCGTCAAAAGCGTTGCACGTAACTTGAGTTTAGAAAAGTGTAGAACGCGTAGAAAAACGTAAAAAGCGAACAAAAGAGAGCGCACATTTGGACAAGATTCAGGCATGTTCCACACTCGCGACTTTTCAAAGTCGTCAGGCGACTTGAAAACGCGTCTGGCTTGCAAGTTGATATAATTTGAATGCTAAAAGCACATGTTTTACTACAGCAAATAAATTGAAACGCAGTAGTAAAGCAGCTCTGGGCTGAATAACAGATCTCGCGTCATCGTAATTATTTTTTAGGTGCGGTCTGTCTTGTTGTTCGGTCTTCGAGAGTTTTGCTTCTCACTCGGACTGGTTAACGGTTTGCTTCAACTAACTGTATTGGTTTACAGTTTTTTTTTTAGAGGTATTTCATTGTTAACCACGCTGCAACTTCCTATGTGAAGGTATAGGTCGTTATAGTTAGTCACAGCGGTGCTACAAACGTATTATATTATTCTCCGTCACCCCGCCCATGCTGTGCATCCTATACTTTGCAACTGTATAGTCAAATAAAAATAAATTGAAAATGCCAGCAGCATTCATATGCGTTTTAGGTTAAAACATGTAATTAATAACTGAATGCATAAGAGTTTATTTCTAGAAATACACAATGAGTTTGGCTCGCATTTTCAGAACATTTTTTGAGATAAAAGAAAACAAATTTAACTTTGTATATACATACGTCATTTTAATCTTTGTCGCCAAGAGTTTGGCGATTGCGAATACAGAATACCCTTCTTGCAAGTCACAATCGCAAATGCCATGCGAGTGTCAGTACACGCACGATTATGTTAATTTCTACCAAACATAAATGCCTGGTAAAGCGATCATAAAATGCATCATATTTATTGGATACAATAGCGAAAATATATTTTTAGTTTATTAGGTAGTTCAAATTTTAACAGCCTGTTCGACGATATCGAATGAAAATGTATGCGAAAGAAAGCTAGTCACTCACATTCGAATCAATTTGGTTTTGTCTATGTCACTATTGTTCGTTCGCATGAACTTATGTATTTTAATTGAATTTTGACACATTGCTCGCATAGAATAAAGTTAGAAAAAACCCAAATCAATTTTCTTTCGCCTAGAGTGCGAATGAACTTATCTTTTCGGCATCCGCGAAATGGCTGTAAAAAATATATATTTTCTCAATGAAATAATAGTGGTGGAATAAACATGTAGATTGACTACAAACTTTTATACTTATATTATTAGCATGATATAACCAATTTAAAAAATTGGACCACACATTTAATACCTTATTTATACGATTTTTTAACCATCTTTATAGTTTATGTCAAACCATACTGCTCTACTAACGAGTGATTTTTTTGCTATTATCTTTTTGGCAACACTAGTTTTGACAGCTCACGCACGTTTTGTATCTTGTGTCACTGTCAAACATCTTCAGTTTGGTCTATAATTTAATCATGAATCGTCTTACAAACGAACAACGCTTGCAAATTATTGAATTTTATTACCAAAATGCCTGCTCTGTTAAGAAAGTTCATCGCGCGCTTCTTCCATTTTATGGTCAGTTTAATCGACCTACTGAGGCTTCTATTCGGGCTATTGTAAAAAAATTTCGCACCAAATTTACATTGTTGGACATTAAACCACCAACACGCTTACGTAGAGTTCGAACTGAAGAAAATATCGCAGCCGTATCGGCCAGTGTTGGTGATGACCGTGAATTATCGATTCGGCGCCGTTCGCAGCAATTGGGCCTCTGTTACTCCACTACGCGGAAAATTTTGCAGAAGGATTTGGGTGTGAAGCCGTATAAGATACAGCTGGTGCAAGAATTGAAGCCAAACGACCTACCACAACGCCAAATTTTTGGTGAATGGGCTCTTGAAAAGTTAGATGAAGATCCACTTTTTTATCGAAGAATTGTGTTCAGGGACGAGGCTCATTTCTGGTTGAATGGATACGTGAACAAGCAAAACTGCCGTATTTGGAGTGAAGAGCAGCCAGAAGCATTGCAAGAGCTACCAATGCATCCACAAAAAACAACCGTTTGCTGCGGATTATGGGCTGGCGGCATCATTGGGCCGTATTTCTTCAAAAATGATGCGAATCACAACGTCACTGTGAATGGTGAGCGCTACCGTGCGATGATCACAAACTTATTTTTTGCCCAAAATGGAAGAGCTTGACTTGCATGACATGTGGTTTCAACAAGACGGTGCCACATGCCACAATGCACGCGAAACAATGGACCAATTGAGAGGCGAGTTCGGTGAACAGTTTATTTCACGCTTGGGACCAGTAAATTGGCCGCCCAGATCGTGCGATTTAACGCCTCTAGACTGCTTTTTGTGGGGCTATGTTAAGGGTAATGTCTATAGCGACAAGCCCGCTTCGATTGACGCACTGGAAGCCAACATTACCAACATTATTCGTGAGATACCGGCCGAAATGTTGGAAAGAGTATGCCAAAATTGGACTAAGCGGATGGACCATTTGAGGCGCAGCCGCGGCCAACATTTGCATGAAATAATCTTCAAACATTAAATTATATCGACCCAACTATCGATCCAAATAAATATTTCATGCACTTTTCTGAATTTTATGTGTTTTTTTTTTTTAATTTCCGATAGTACTTATAAAATCACCCATTAGATTAATTTCATCTTAAATTCCCAGATAATAATGATTTTCTATCAAATGGCATCTCTAAGAAAGTAATAGAGAATTTTAATTATCCGTCACGTAAAAATGCAAACAAATCGGTAGAAACATTTAATGCGCAAGACGTAATATTACTAAGAATTTTTTTTTAAATACATAAGTATGTTCATACTTATGTAGGCAAATATATCTGATAAATTAATCCTTCATATAGTGCAGATGTAACCTACAAAACAAATTTTTGAATTCATAGTTGTTAAGTACTCAAATATCAATGAATTTGATTAAAAAAGACACACACAACTGTACTTCCGATCACTTGTAGAAAAAAAAGAGCAGTATAAAACAAAATGTCTGCCGTTAGCACGAAGATAAATGGATAACATAACAAAAAGCTTCTTTAAACTGAATTGCCTGATACGTACATAAATAATTATAGTATACATACATTTTTTCACGGCAAGCCCGACCCTTAATTACAAACGATATTTATATTTAAAAGCTTAACCAACCCTTTAATGAGTGTTGTTAATTTTTAATTATTTAAAATAAATCTTTGCTGATAGCTTATATCAATAAACCACTTTATTTTTTTAACAAAATTATTACACACAAGAACAATTTATATCTGCAAACAAAACTTCGATTAATTGATTTGACAGTTGGTTTCATAACAAAAAAAGGAGAACAAAAGAGAGCAAACAAAAGCGTAATAAAGAAACAATTTGGAAATGAAACGAGGTGAATAAATAATAGCCTTGTAAAATTTAAATATTAAAAAACGGGATATCATTGCAAGGCCGTTTTTTTTTGTTTCAGACGAGAACAATGGCAACTCTAACTGAAACGAAGTGGAATGGATCATTGTACATTTTTACCGCCAAAAACGGAAATGCTTTTCTTATGAGCACGATGTCTCATAAAAACCTTTTCATGGAAAATAAAACCAAAATATGTTTGTGTATTTCTTTATTTTCTATTAAAATTTATAAACCAAAATTGAAATGCCGTCTGGATACAATTGATTGCCTTACCTGAAATGAAAAAGAATAATTTTCTCAGAACAAAACATTATACTTGTGTATGAAAATAATATATAAATATTGAAATTAATAGATTTTAATAAACAACCATCTCATCGTTAATCTCAGGTAGAAAATCGAATTTGTCCTGAATTTGAGTTTTTTTTTCAAATAATTTTGTAAAAAAAAAATTAACTGTTGATAAATACAATTCCCATTGTTTCTTCCTCCTACGTAGAGTTGCAATTATGTCAGCAAAGCGAATTCCCAACAGGTAAATGTAGCAGAACAGTAATACATTACTAAAAAATATTTTTCAAATGTCGGGGGAAAATATAATGAACACAAATAGGAATTTAAATAAGTACTTATATAATGGAAAATTATTTACAGAGAAACGTTTATTTCGTGAAAATTAAAGTCTGTATATTTTGCGCCGGATTGTCATGCCCGACTATCAGCTACAATACGTAAATATAAATTATTGTTTAAACATATTTTTTAGTTTTTTTTTTGTTAATAATTCTATTAACTTCCGGGACCGACAAAAATACAAAAAAAAATATCAGATGCGCTTGATATTTCACGATACTATGGACAATTTTTGAACGTATATCAAATAAATAAAAAATAACTGGTTGTTCAGTGACAGCAGAATGTAGTACAAACGACTGGGATTATAACAAATGCATGTGATCAATATGAGAGTAATATAGACGAAAAAATGAGCTCGGTGGCCGGGTTGGTTAAGCGGTCGTATTAAAATACATCATGTTTACATACCGAGTTCGAATCTTAGTGGGTGCTGATGAGCAGTGTAGCGACTACGAAACACCACCAGCTTAGTGTATTCAATTATTTTTTCCTGCCACCTTTGATCAAGAGTTATTGATCGCGGCAATTACTGTTATAATTAAAACTAATTTTTAGCGAAACCCAGATGTGAACTTGAGCCAGACGAATACTATCATATAATATTCAATAAGTTCAGCTATTTATCATTAATACACAAAAAATTTTACTTAAATAATCAATAGAAAAAACATTTATTTATTAATGTAATAAATTATGAATTTCACAATCAAGTACGTGCAAAAATTAGGATGTGATTTCAAATTTATTGCAAGTTAGATTACCGGTTTAAAACTTTCACAAAAAGTGATTTGCAGAACAGCCCTGAATATATGTATGTTCCCAAATAACTATCACATAATCAGCTCAATTATGTATTCTCACAGATTTTATTTCGCACGGACTTTATTTCTCTCGTACTTTTTTTTGTTAGCTATATCTTAGGAATTGAAAATTTGATCTCCCTTTATAGTTTTAGGTGAATGGAAAACAATAAAAAAAAAAATTAAAAAAAAAAAAAAAACGTCAAATCTAATTTTTGTTCATAATTGGAGGAAAAATAAAAGTGAAAAAACTGCCAGGGAATTTGCATTTGTAATCGGGCTGAATATTTTGGTATTACATGCATACTTATTACGTACACATTTATTTTACTAGCCGTTTATATATAATAGCCTTTATACCATAAATATTACTTTCATTTCCTACATAAATTAATTCAAAAACAGACCTTAAATCGTCAAAGTGCTATTCAGCACCCAAAATTGTAAAATATGGCAACCATAACTGTGCGACATGTTACGCCATCTCGTTAAAACTACTCGTGCACATCATGGTTGTTCCATTGATGAACAACAAAGTCAGAGGGGTTACTCTCTATTGCGATGCGATAACAGGGGCCTAATCACTGCATACGATATCGAGCAGAATTATCGAAATTTTTCATTTTGGTATCACGGCATACGATATCGAATAAACTGTATTGCAATAATATAAAAAAGTTAAAGGATTTATTTTTTGTATTCCTACTTTTAGGGAACGTATGGTCTTCAATCTATTGCATTTTGTTTAAATTACGATCCAATATGCACCGGTTGCCATAATTTAGATGTATCGTAATGTTATTCGATACGATAGTTAATTCGATATCGTATGCGGTGATTAGACCCCAGTATTATACTCTGTGCCGTTTGTGCAAACTTTTTCGCCAAATAGTTTGGAAATGAAGCAACACTGATTAAAAAATGTGAGAAAGGGAAAAATTAAATGCGAAAGGAAAATACGAAAACGCAATACAGGGTACTAATTCTTCGATTACGAACCATTTTTCTTTCGCATCGCAGTAATCATGTCTCTAGAGCGGTCTCCTTTGACTGTAACGTTCTGACCAGCATCGTTTTTAGAAAGTACAGACCATAAAGCACATCCGTCAGTTTTTCTGTATGTAACGGTGTACACTTGAAGATCATCAATACTCCTAATACGGCAGTTTTGTCTATTGACGTATGAATTCAACATAAGAGAGTAAAGAACAGTGCTAGTTCATCAATTCCAACTCTGTTAAAGAATGACCGAGCATTCACCGACCCGGTTGACAAAGCTAACCTGTTGGCTGAAATTATTTCAAGCAATTCTTGCTTGCCGGAAAGCAGTCAACCACTTCCCAAGCTCAAAAGAGTATCTGTAACTATGCCAAAGATATTAAAGTTAAATGAAGACCTCGACATAAACAAGACTCCTGGACCGAATGGCATTCCAGCACTGGTCTTGAAGCAGTGTTTTTCTACGCTTGCGCGTCCATTAACACGCCTCTTCAGCACACTTTGCCATTTTGGTGAGTTTCCATCGTTGCTCTGCACTTTCCAAAGTAATGGAAAGCATGGTTAACCATCACCTTATGAGGTATCTAGAGTCGCATAAACTACCTTGTGGTCGTCAATATGGATTTCGTAAGGATCGTTCTACTGGCGATCTTATGGCATATCTCTCAGAGACATGGTGCCACTCAATCTATCATTTCGGTGAAAGTAGAGTGGTGGCTCCGGGTATTTCAAAAGCGTTTGACAGAGTGTGGCATGGTGCACTACTGGCAAAACTTACTGCTTTTGGTGATGACTTTTTTCGGTTTATATCGAGCATTCTCTGAGACCGCACTATACGAGTTGTTATAGATAGGGTGTCATCAAACGAGTTCAAGATTAATTCAGCGGTACCGCAAGGCTCTGTTCTTTCTTCTACCCTATTTCTTATTTTCCTCAACGACCTTCTCTATCAAACTTCCGACCCTATCCTCTTTTTCGCGAATGACAGCAGCATTTGTCACTCGTACTTTTTTAGTTATAGGCCCACCCTATCAGAGACCGCTGCCTAGAGGCTAAATATGAATGATTCACTAAATAGTGATCTTCTATTAATCTCCGAATGGGGTCGTAAAAACAGGGTTGCTTTTAACGCTCATAAGATCCAATGTTGCTTATTAACACACAAACAAACGACCGCAAATGCTGCTTCATCTGTGCCCATGGGTGGTATAAATATTGAGGAATCGGATGCTTTTGGAATGAAGATACAGTGTGATGTTCGCTGAACTGAACACATTTTTCATGGCTCTAAAGAAGCATTCAATTGCCTCGGGTTTTTGAAATGGTGCAAGATGTACTTCACTCCATCCGACCTCCTTACTATTTATACCACCTATATCCGACCGAAAATGGAATACAACTCTTCATGTTTGGGCCAAGTTTATTTTGGGGTTACTGGACCGTGTGCAGGAGAGGGCGAAGAAGTTTATTGGTGACAGCTGGGTATCCAACTCTATTGACTTACTGGAGCATCGACGCAGTGTGAGGTGCATTACTGTTCTATCGTTACTACAATGGAATATTAGCTTAGATTCTTCAGCTTACTTGAATCTTGAAATCGTTCCCTTTGTGATTATAAGCCTTAGAAGAGTAGGTTTACTAAAATCCATTCAACAATATTTATTTTATTTATTTATTTAATGTGAAACCATACCACAAAATCAGAATCCCTTTATCATCCTTAAAAGGTTTTTTTCTAAAAAATTAATTAAAACAAAAGTTACCTTTTCCACCTGGTGAACATTTTCCCTGGAGAAACATCTGCAAATAAACATATGTGCAAATTAAATTTTAATAATAAACAAAATTAAAAAAAAAAAGGAAAACAATCAGCAGGACCTATTTTAAATCGGGTTGCGTTGTTGCGGTTTTAATGTGAAATCATACCACAAAATCAGAATCCCTTTATCATCATTAAGAAAAGCTTTTGGTAAAAAATTAATTAAAACAATAGTTACCTTTTCCACCTGGTGAACTTTTTTCCTGGAGGAACACCTGCAAAGAAATATATGGACAAATTACATTTTGATAATAAAGAAAATTAAAATAAAAGGGAAAAACGAAAAAAAAATCAGTAGGACCTATTTTAAATCGGGTTGCGTTGTTGCGGTTTTAATGTGAAATCATACCACATATTCAGAATCCCTTTATCATCATAAAAAAAGCTTTTTAAAAAATTAAAACGGTAGTTACCTTTTCTCAACATGGTGAATATTTTTCCTAGAAGAACATTTTAAAGGTCGATAATACAAATAACAGAAACTAGTTGAATGATTGATTTCCCAGGGTAATTAAGTATTTCTAGCGAACATCTGCAAATAAAAATAAATAAATAAAAATATATTACTGATGCGAGCTTAAAAAGTGTTTTATTATATAATAAAATTAGAAAAGCTTGAACATACGAGTATGTACGTATTCGCATTCAGTAAGACCTATTTTGAAATCGTAAACAAAAACTGGCAGCAATGCATTAATATACGTGCTCATAAATATTTTATAGTATATAAAGGGGGGAAATCCATGTTACAGTGTAGCTTCGTTGAACGCAACTGAGCTGATTGATATTGAAGCTACGTCCAATCACTAGATGGCAGAACAAACACGAACAATATTTTTTTGAAATTGCGATCTGTCAAACGTCAGCTGTTAAAATTTCACCCAAATTCATCGATTAGTTTATTTGTTGTAGTCGATTGAAGTAAGCGGCTTTTGTGTTTCTTTAAAAATAGAATAAAATGAATTTCGTGCAGTGAATTATTTGAAACGGAAAACGGCGAAAGAGACAAAAGAAAAGCTTGATAAACATTACGATGAGTCTGCTTCGTCAGATTCCATCGTAAAATATTAGATGGCTGAATTTAAACGCCGCCGACTAAGCACTGCAACAATACCATCAACAGGAAGGCCAAAGGAGGTGATTACTGAAGAAAATATCAATACAATACTCGATGTCGTTATGACTGATCATCCGAGTAAGTTACGTTAGATTGTTGAAATGATAAACATATCATAAAAGCTATAGGCAAAATGGGTGGCGCACTTGCTCAGTGTCGAACAAAAGCGAGCTCGACTGACCTCTTGACAGCGGTGTTTGGACATGATAAAGCGTAATCCTGTTGATTTTTGGCATCAATTAATAACTGATGGTGAAACGTGAGTTCACCACTACACACCTGAAACAAAAATCAAACGAAACAATGGGTGGAAGTGCTCCGAAGAAAGCGAAGACAGTGTGGAAAAATAAATGGTTTTTGAAAATAAAAATTTATTTCCTACTTAGGTAGCTTCAATACCAAACCACCCTCGTATATACACTGGACACTGATCAGTTTAATTAATTTAGTTTAAACACTTTGAGAGCTGTGATAAAATTTCTTTTGGTCCTTCCGCAATGTCATTATAGGCTCAAACTTCCACAAAAACTACTCCCTCTGTCCTCTTCCCCATAATTTATTTTCCTGGTTGCAGTACAATGCACTTCATATGTCATTCCTTCAGGTCATCCCTTGAGTACTAGTCCATGATAAAAAAAGTATAAAAATCGATTAAAATCAAAGTTATTGATTAGAATTATTACAGACTTATTTAAAAGAGCCTCCTATTGGCGAAATTTGAAAAAAATTCTGCAAGGATTTTATAATGAATTAATGAGCAAGTAAAATTGCTCCCTTTAATCTATGCGCATTACAACTGTTTTATTAAGTATTTTTAAAATTCGAAAAGCACGAAAAGGTGATTAAATGTATATTTTTCTGCTTACAGTTTAATATCTTAAAAAATAAATGTTGAGACGTCTACTTTCAAACTTCGACCATAGCAAAATTGGCACGAGGTTAGCGAAAAGCCTCATTTAATCTAGCACCAATTAGTATGAATATTGTTGCCATTTAGAAGGCTAACAACTTAATTAATAGTCAGTGCAAATATGTAGAAATATTTCTTAATACAAACAATATGTTCTTACCTTTTCGATATTTCAACATCAATTAACGAATGAATTCCTTGTTCACGTTGCGTATGTGAACTAAAAATAATGAAGTGAAAATAATAAAATTAAATATTTATATAATAAATAACAGAAAAATAAAATTAAGTTTTTTAAACCCTAGCGGTCCTCACGCTTCGTATCAAATTGTAGAACTTCTACATATTGTAGATTTATTAAATCTTGATTAATTTAAAACAACCAGTTGTGTGCCGAGAAACGCAAAATTTTTGAACCACCTGCTAGGTCAAAATCGCAAATCCCATTTTTCTGAAGATCGCGCGTTTTGTTTGAACAGAAAATGTGTAAAAATTGGTAGCAGTTGCTTTTTGCATGGGGAAAAAATTAGTTATGCTATCTCAAGTCGCTTTTTTTTTAAGTAAACAAATGCCAACACATCTATCACATAAAAAAAGCGTATTTTTTATTGGAATTTGTTTCATTAAAATAGAAAATTATACATTTCCTTTACGAAAATATATTGTAATATATACAGCTTATTCACACAAACAAGATACAACTAAATACATAATACACAAACAAACATATTCGTACATGATTTGAAGTACACAAAATTCCTAATAAATCAACTAAAAATGACGATATTGTTGTTCTTACATTCTTGCTATTTCGTTTCTTATTGTTTGTTGTTGTTACTTGCTTATTGTACGCAATAAACATCTGCTAGAGCGTAACAGAAAGTATCTCGAAAACATTTTAAACAAGTTACTACGCATTAGTTTTTATTCAAATAAGAATATTATATTGTATGCTGTATTTTTGCTAGACAACAAAATACTTATGATTTTCTGTTTAAGACAAACATCCCTTTGTAAAAATTCATCGCACAACTTGTCTGATGCTTTGTTGGAACGCACGCGTATACACATACATAAGCACACATAGTTTGTCCATGGACATGACACATTGTTGTGCTTTTCTTTTTTTTGTTTACGTCGTTGTTTCTTTATTGCATATTTATTTTCTCATACGAAGTAAAACAATCATGTTACGAGTCATAAGCGTAAAAAAACAACAACCACAAACTACAAGCAGACAGCGTTGTCAACTCGGTGCGTTTCGCACCGTTTTTGGTGCTGTTTAAAATTATTTGTGCGAAAAATTCTTTAGCCGGTGCGGAACACTGTGGGCGAAATGGTCGATCTAGCGTTGTTTAATGCAATTTTCAAAGTGTTTAACTGATCCAAAACTGTGTATTTATCGATTACTAATATACCGCTGAACTTACATATCGATTACATTTTGATTGTAATGATCTAGTTGAACAGCTGTGAAACATAACATATGTTTTAGCCAGTACATCACTAAGTTTTAACACGTGTTTTCTTTGCATTGCCAAATATTCTCTAAAGTTGCGTTTGTCTCAATTAAGTGGAAGAAAATTGGTTTTATTTATAGTTAGAGTATGTATTAACTAAAAAAAACTTTGTTTGTGACCTGCGCTGAAGTGTTGCAGAAAATATGTGGTACATGTTGACTATACGACTATCTGCTTGAAAACAAAGCCAAAACAAGACTTCTGTGGACCGGAACTTCTGATATTCATAGGTACTCGCGCTAGAATATTTTTTTTTTTTTAATTACTATGTTGTCCTGTGATTGTAAAATGTGCGAATTTATGTGCAGCCACCTGCAACTTTATATGATATTGCATTTTTTAGGAACAATGTCGGTGCTCAGACGAGAAGTTTATTTACTATGACGCAACGCGCCCGTGCTATATGAATGGCCAGAAACTTCATGATGATTGTACTCGTAGATGATCAAGAAGTATACATAGAAGGCATCGAGTCAGTTTATTTTTGAACTTTGTTCAAGACAGTCATAAGTAAGAAAAGTAAGCAAGTAAACTGTGTAAGTGGTGTTAATTATAAATAAAGTTTATTTATTAGTTTATTTGTAAAGTTTATTTAAGTACTGTGTAACGAATAAAATTGAGTGTCATTATTTCATTTGCAATTGAAGAATCCGCAATGCGTTTTTAGAGGCAAAAACGTGACAATAATATAAAAACACGTTAACTTTTATTTGCACGTTTCCACGTTCTACGATTTGACCATTAGGTTTTTGTAGTATAAACAAGTTCATTTCATCATCTGCTCGCGAGTTGCACACCAATTTTACGACTTCAAATAGTAACCACGTATTTTTCAGCACATGGCTGAACAACAAAATTCACAACTTTTCAATTTACTATGAACAACATCAACAATACCAAAAGCAAGTAGTAAATTTATTAAACGTAGCTGGAAGATTTGACGCCACATATAATGTATTTTTTTGCTTTAAATGAAAAACAAAAAGTTCAAATGAAAGATAGGATCAGAAATTTTTTTACATTTTATTTCTTTTCACGAAACACAAACTGAAAAATTGGGTGCATTTGCAGCGATGAAAATATCTAAACAAAAACCAAAAATAAGTTGTGAGCAAAGTTTAAAATAGTATTATATCCAAAAGCATTTTAAATTTAATACAAAAAGTGGGAACCGCTAGTTTTCAGTAAGACCAATCATCGCAATCAACACGAGAAGTTTCCAAAACTTTCAGATAGGGGCGAAAGTTTATTGTTCATCATGTAAAACATTTCTTCATTCTTTTCATGTTGTTATGACAGGTTTAAGTTCGTTTTTTCCTTTCCTTGAAAACGAGCTTATAACAATTAACAACATGGATTTATTTATAACAAGAAAGTTCAACCAATCATAATTAATTTTATTTAAACAAAAGCTTCATTTTCTCACCTAGTGCAATGTCTGCACAAATTTTATTCACGTCAGTGGGAAATTTTGGCTGATTTCAACAGGGCATTTTCGAAAGCTAAAACGATAGAAAACAAAAATATACACATAAGAAATGCAATAAGAAATTAGTATGCGAAAATATAAAAAGCACTTAATTTTTTCTCGAATTCAAGCAAATCGATAGAAATGAAAGTCGAGCAACAATTTCTGTGACAGAGATATCGAGTCATATTTTCGATTACAGTATACTGCGCCCATTAATTAAAAGTATGTGGACTGTATGGATTTTGTTACGCTTAGTTCAAATCTGTTTTCAGTTTTTCTCCATCACTTTATCAGGCCTGTTCTAAAAATCATCTGATTTCAAAGCACATGCTGTTTCAAAATCACAAATGTGATTTGTGCCTGTTCTGCAAATCAATTTCGATGTGATATATACTCTTCTAAAGCACAAAATACTGCTGTTTTTCGCTTCAATTTAAAGATATTTTTACTTTCAGATTGCATTTTTTAATCGCGGTTTTATTTAAAAAATAAAGTTAATTTCTTCTAATAAATATAAAAAGCGAAGTAAAACAAATCAAATCACAAAATAATACAGCAAATCTTGCAGCAAAATAAGAGTTTTCGTTTAATTTAGTGAATTATTTCGTATAAAATAAATAATTTTACTTAAATAATCAAGAGAAAACACATTAAGTTACTTATTAATGTAATAAATTATGAAATTTACAATAATGTACGTGCAAAAATTAGGATGTGATTTCAGATTGATTGCAAGTTAGCTTAGCGGTTTAAAATCAAAAATAGTATGTGTGTAGAACACCTTTTTGCGATTTAAAATAACTTTAACAAAAAGTGATTTGCAGAACAGCCGTGTTTATACACTTACAGGCCTGTTCTAAAAATCACGTGATTTCAAAGCACATGCCGTTTCAAAAGCACAAATGTGATTTGTGCCTGTTCTGCAAATCACAACTTTTTGTGATTTTCGATGTGATTTACACTCTTCTAAAGCACAAAAAAATGCTGTTTTTTGGTTCAATTTACTGATATTTTTATTTTCAGGTTGAATTTTTTTATTCGTGGAATTATTTGCAAAATAAGGTTAATTCCTTCTAATAAATATAAAAGGTAAAATAAAATAAACCAATAAAGCAAATCACAAAATAATACAACAAATTTTGCAACAAAATGAGCGTATCTAGTTTTTTCTTAATTTAATGAATTATTTCGTATAAAATAAATGATTTTACTTAAATAATCAATAGAAAACACATTAAGTTATTTATTAATGTAATAAATTATAAAATTCATCATAAAGTGCCTGCAAAAATTGGGATGTGATTTCAAATTGATTGCAAGTTAGCTAACCGATTTAAAATCACAAAAATCAAAAATATTTTGTGTGCAGAACACCTTTTTTGTGATTTCAAATCACTTTCACAAAAAGTGATTTGCAGAACAGCCCTGTTAATAAACTTTTCTCGTTTATGTAATATAAATACAAATAATTATCTACACAAGGTATTACGTAAATCAATAGGTTTACCTCTTTTTATGAGTTTGTGAAATGTTAACAGATTTTGAAATTTTATAAAAAGTTAAAAGGCCCAGAAAATTCTTCACGAGCTCAGAAATGTGATCCTTATATTTATTTTATATACAAACTGGATAATAGCATTCACTATACGTTAAGTCTATTTAATAAGTAATCAAAAGTACCTGATACAATTACCAAGCAAATCATTTTGCAAATGAAATGATGCAAATCCATTTGCACAAGATTATAAATAGGGCTACTCGTATTATGTTCATAGCCAAATATATACAAAATATGAGCAAGCGACGTAAAACCTAAATCCATTTAATAGCCGGTTTCAAACCAAAAAATTACTCAAATCTTTGTGCGCAGAACAAAATTTTAGTAATTTCAATTCAGTTTCATGAAAAATGATTTACAGAACATGCTTGTATATCTTAAACCGTATGTAACTACAAAACAAAAATTTTTTTTATACTGTCATTAATAATGTAGTTCCCAAACCAAGTTGAATTGAGATATTGCAATGTTTACAGAAAAAGACACAAAAAAAAACTTTCCGTAAATTATGGGGGTTTTTTTTGCTTACGATATAATCGAAATTGTGGCTCGATGTTTATGTAAGAACTATTTTTGATTTGTGTTGAGACGTCTACTTTCAAACTTCGACCAAGGCAACATTGGCACGAGGTTAGCGAAAAGCCTCGTTTAATCTAGCACCAAAAAGTATTAATATTGTTACCATTTAAAAGGCCAACAACTGAATTAGTTGGTGCAAATATCTAGGAAAATTTCTTGATGCTCTATTTTGTTACCTTTATATTTTTTAAGTCCGATTAATGAAGCCCTTGTTTGCGTTGAGCATGTCAACTGAAAATTAAAAAAGAATATAATGAAATATTTAAATAAACATAAATAAAATAAATCAAGAAGAGAATACATTTTTTTTATTTTTCAGTAAGACCAATCATCGCAATCAACATGAAAAGTTTCCAAACTTTCTGACAGGGGCGAAAGTTTATTGTTCATCAAGTAATTTTTTTAACTTTTAAATAAAGGGGTTGTTTTCTTACCTCTTTATATACTCATACTCCGCTATACTCGTGTATACTTGCTTGTTGGTAACGGCTTGAAGTTTAATCTGCAAAAATAAAATAAAAACATAATTAATATAAATCATATAAGAAAAGACAATGGAAACCATTTGGCGAAATGGTTTCAGTTTTAGACAGCGTATTCACGCTTCGTCACTATTTTTCAGTAGAACGAAAGTTAGTAAAATGTCTATCATCATTTTGCGTATGTATACGAGGGCGGATTGAACTTTTTTATAGCATCTGAATAATACGATTTTAAGAACCCTGCAAAATACGTCTTAGTTTCGGTAATCACTTCTTCGTTCGAGATGAATATTTTCCAGCAAGCCAGTTTTTCAAGGTTGGAAATAGAATAAAGTCACTAGGAGCTAAATCTGGACTATAAGATGGATGATCAATCAATTCGAAGTGTGTTTCATGTAATTTTGGCATCGTATCTAATGCTGTGTGAACCGATGTGTTGTCTTAGAGATTTTTTCTTCTTTAAATGTGGTCGTTTTTTCTTGATTGCATCAATCAATTGATCCAATAATGCACGATAATACTTTTCTGTGATTGTGGATCTTTTTCAACATAATCGATAAGCAATTTAAAAAAAAAATATTGTTTGTGTTGCCATCTAGCGCTAGGTAGCATCAATACCAATCCTATCATATGTATGCACGTGGCTAATAGTAAAGAATTGGAATATCTGCTTACCTCAAACCATAACATAAATCTGGCATCAATTTTGTTTGAAGGGCATCTGTAAAAAATAAAAAGCCATCAATTAAAAGCTATATTACAGCAAATAAGTTGTAAAACTAAATAATTGTTTCAGTCATCGCAACCAACATGGAGTTTCCAAACTTTCAGATACAGGCGAAAATTCATTGGTTATCATATGAAATTTTCCCATAAATTTAATTTCAAAAACAGTTCTTTTGTGAAAGACCCAATGTACTCGTAAGCAGCAGCATGCGGTGGCAATAATGTGACCCATTTAAAAAAAAAATAAAAATTTACACCAACTAGCTGACCGCCCGGTCTCGTTTGGAAGGTATTTGTTAAAGATAATGTATATAGAATTACTTCAAATACAATAATACAAATATTTCGTAGAAAGAATTTTTTTTCTCAATTCATTGCTCAAAAGATTCTTCTCGAATTATTTTATTAGTATAACTATATACTACTAATTGATTTCTCATCAAGCGAGTTTAAGATTAATTCAGAGGTACCCCGCAAATCTCTCGTTCTTTCTCCTACGCACTCTTTCGCAGATGACAGCAGCACTTGCCATTCATAATCATTCAATTATAGGCCCGGCCAATCTGAGATCGTAGCCAAGAGGCAAAATATGAATGACACACTGAATGTAATCTCTGAATGGGCTCGTAAAAACAGAGTCGCCTTCAACGCTAGTAAGACGCAGTGTTGTTTAATTAACACACAAACACTCGACCGCTGATGCTGCTTCATCTGTACTCATAGATTGAATAATTATTGAGGAATTGGATGCTCTTGATGTCCTTGGAATGAAAATACAGTGTGATGTTCGCTGCAATTAACACATTTGTCATGTCTCTAAAGTAGCATTCAAGTGCCTCGGTTTTTTGAAACGGTGTAAGGTGTACTTCACTCCATTCGATCTCCTTACTATTTACACCACCTATATGGGGCCGCGAATGGAATACAACACTCATATTTGGGCTGGCGCTTCAAAGTCTATTTTGCGGTTTTTCGAACGTGTACAGGAGAGCGAAGAAACTTATCGGTGACAGTAGGGTATCGAACACTATTGACTCACTGGAGCATCGACGCAGTGTAAGGTGCGTTACTCTGTTTTATCGTTACTACAATGGATTTTGTTCTGACGAGATTAGGGATCTAGTTCCCGAAACACGCACAATTCTACGTAACACGCGTATAACGTTCAGGGCTCATCCATTTGTGGTCGATTGTCCGGGGAATCGTATATCGCATTACAGAGAGAATTCGTTTTTCACCCGCACGCTTTTTCTGTGAAATAAGTTGCCTGCAGAAGTGTTCCCGTTTGTTATAACGTTGGAAAGTTCAAGTCAAAAGTTCACAAACATTACCCCCTCTTCCCTTCTCAAAACGTATTTTCCTAGTTCTGGTACAATGTACTGCATATCTAGAGGTTACTAGTCTAAGATAAAAAAAATAATAATAATAATTGCTTTACAAAAGAAATGTAAAAAATTTCTTATTTTAAAGCTTGCTAGCAAACAGCAATTCGCCATGAACTACGTTTTGGATTTTTAAGCTTATCTCACTCACGTTCTTATTTTTTGCTACTGAAATAGCTCTTTCGCTCAACCAAACATAATTACATAAATAAATAATTGCTATAATTTTGAGCAATATTTGGAAACACACGTGATTAATTATTCCATAAAAAAATCACGGCATTTCTGAGTATAGCAGTTTTCTTGCAAAGCAATGACCTATTCAGAATGAAATATTCTACAAAACTGTTGAGTTGTCGTAATTTTTGATTGAAGACAAGAAAAATAATAATCAAATTTTTAGATGGGGGAGAACTAGCTGTTTGCGTAGTCGCTGCACTACTCATCAGCACCCATTCAGATTTGAACTCGGATCATGACGTATCATGAACTGCTGCATTAACCACTCAGCTAACGTAACTAAAAATTGCCCACATTGTTTGTACAGCGTTTACTGTCTCTGAACAAGCGGTATTTCTTTTTTAGTTATTAGCATACATATTATTGTATTTTTTAATAATTCTCCGTACCCAGAGATGTAAATATTAATTTATTGAAATTTTGGTGAACTTTTGTACCCGATGTACATTTGTACATCGGGTTTTACTTCAAGTTTTTCCTTTCTTAAATATTTTTACTCATCAGCACCCATACGGATTATCCACCAGCTAAAGATTTGATTATTATTTTACTTGTCTTCTTCAATCAAAAAATATTGATCACAGCAAATTTGTTTTGTAAAAAAGTCCTTAAGAAAAAACTAAATTGATCCGTTTCGCGGGGATATTGGGGTGAATCGGTGCCAAAGAAAGCAAAATTGGGTTTGTCAGCCGATAAAGTCATGGCGACCGTTTTTTGGCATGCACACCTTGTAATACATGATTACCTTCAAAATAGAACACAATCAAAGACGAATAGTACACCAATTTGTTGAGTAGATTTAATAAGGAATTTAAAAAATCACCGCATTTGGCTGAGTGACTATTTCTTGTTCCCAAATTTGCGATATGGCTATGGAAAGCTATTTGAATCCAACAACCAAATCATCTCACAAACCTATTTTAATGACCTCTACAAGTCATATTTTTCGGAAGGAATAAAAAAATTCGAGAAAATTTAGATCAAGTGTATATTACTCAAAGGGCACTGTTGAAAAATAAAACAACTTTTTGTATAAAAATCTGTGTTTCATTCAAAAAGTCACGAACTTATCGATCCGTCATCGTAAAATTATGAGATTTTTAGTTCTTGATCAAAATTTTATTGAGAAGTTTAGTTCGGATAGAGAAGTTGATTGTTTAAGAAATGCGATTACTTTTTTTTAAATCAATTCACTTGCTTACCCACCTTTCTTTTCTGGAATATGCACACATTCATAATAACCCTGCAACTATTATATTTAATGCCATCAATTATATTATCTAAAATGAAAAAAAATAATAATAATAATATATTAATTAATATGTATGTATGTCTTTTAACATTTTAGGCAGTTTAAAAAATATAATACTCAGTAAGACCAATCATCGCAATCAACATGAGAAGTTTCCAAACTTTCTGATAGGGGCGAAAGTTCATTGTTCATCACTTAATAAAATATTACAAGGGCGTTTCGGAAACTTTAACCTAGCACAAAAAGCGCGGTATAAACAGAAAAAAGTTATGTGTTTTGCAAACTTCCATCTCTGCTATGAACACATGTTAAATTTTGTTTCGATCTGGTAACTCCTTCATATAGAAAAAGGTGGTCCACAAAAGACGCATCCGCGATTATTTTACAATGGAAAAATTAGAAATGCGTGGTCTCATTAAATATTTACATAAAAAAGGTTTATCGGGACAAGAAAATCATAATGATATGGTGAATGTGTTAGGTGAAAGTGCTCCTTCATATGCAACAGTAAAAAATTGGGTTGCTGAATTTAAACGTCCAAAAACAGCAACAACAACAGAAATTGTATCCAAAGTGCGTGAAATAGCTAATATCATGGGCATCTCAAATAATCGAGTCCATTTAATTTTGCATGAAGAACTACAGATGAAAAAGCTTTCTGCAAGATGGGTGCCGCCTTTGTTAACAGTCGACCAAAAACGCATAAGAATGAATATTTCTTAAGCTTGTTTAGATCGTTTTTAGCGAAATAAAATGGATTTAAGCGTCGATTCATAACTGTTGCTGAGACATGAATCCACCACTATACTCCAGAGACAAAAGGACAATCAACAATGCACTGAAAAGCTGGAGGAAGTGGCCCAAAGGCAAAAACGATTTAATCGCCTGGTAAGGTTATGGCAACGGGTTTTTGGAACTTCAAAGGTATTTTATTGATTGACTATCTGCAAAAGGGTAAAACAATAAATTCAGAGTACTATTGCAACCTTTTCGATCAATTAAATGTACAAATTCGAGAAAAACGTCCTGGCTTACAACAAAAAAAAAAAAAAAAAAAAAATAAAAAATGTTCATTAAGACAACGCACAGGAGTGTTTTAACAATGGTTAAAATCAACGAATTAAAGTACGAGTTGCTTGACCACCCCAACCTTATTCTCCTGATTTAGCTCCGAACAATTGGTACCCTGTATTGCGTTTTCGCATTTAATTTTCTCTTTCACACATTTTATTTAATCATTCTTCGCTATTGTTTATTTTGTGATACCAGTACTGTTTCATTTTTAAAGTATTTCGCGAAAAATGTTTGCGCAAACAGCACTGAATACCAAATTATACTCTTATCGCATCTACCTTTCGCATCGAACTTACTTTCGCATTGCAATAGAGAGTAACCCCTTTGGAGATTATATTGAAAAATAAAAATATTTTTGAAAAAACTAACTATTCTCTTTCATTGATAGGCTAAAAAGTTCCCGAACCGCCCTCGTATTAATAATGGTGTTTTTTTCTTACCTTAAAACATAATCTCTCCCTTGGATTCTTCGGCTGTTGCTCATATTAACAATTTTCTAAAAATAAACGAAACGAAATACAATTTGTTAAAATTTAAAACGTAATTAATAATTTTATTTTAGTTTGTTTTTTAATTCAGCTTTAGATAGCGTATTCACGCTTCGTCACTATTTTGTCGGTAGAACGAAAGTTAGTAAAACAAAAATAAATCTCAACATAATGAAACGTCTTTTATTTTTGTTATATGAAAAAGTTAGTAAAACTTACCTAACTAAAATGCTGATATCGCTTCTGTTTTAAATTTATATAAATTTCCTTTAAATTACGTTTTTTTAGTTACGTTAGCTAAAAAAAGATATTAAAAAAAATATGTTGAGAATAAAAGATGTTTAAATCAAATTAAAATAGCACAAATTAAATATTCAGTAAGACCAATCATCGCAATCAACATGAGAAGTTTCCAAACTTTCTGATAGGGGCGAAAGTTCATTGTTCATCATTTAATAAAGTATTATTGATAATAAGTTTTTTTTTCTTACCTTAAAACATAGTCCCTTGTTTGAATTCTGCTGCTGTAGATCATTTTAACATTTTCTAAAAATAAATTAAACCAAATACAACTTGTTAAAATTTAAAACGTAACTTTTTATTTTATTTATATTTTTTTAAATTCAGTTCTAGATAGCGTTCGTCACTATTTTGTCGGTAGAACGAAAGTTAGTAAAAAATAATTATCATCATAATGAAACGTCTTTTATTTTTGTTATATGAAAAAGTTAGTAAAACTTACCTAATTAAAATGCTGATATCGCTCCTATTTTAAATTTATATAAATTTCCTTTAAATTACGTTTTTTAGTTACGTTAGCTAAAAAAAGAAAATAAAAAATATGTTGTGAGAATAAAAGGTGTTTAAAGCAAATTATAATAACATAAATTAAATATTCAGTAAGACCAATCATCGCAATCAACATGAGAAGTTTCCAAACTTTCTGATAGGGGCGAAAGTTTATTGTTCATCACTTAATAAAATATTAATAATACGAGTAAGAGTATTTTTTCTTACCTTTAAACATAATCTCTCCCTTGAATTCTTCTGCTGTCGCTCATATTAATAATTTTCTAAAAATAAATGAAGCGAAATACAATTTGTTACAATTTAAAACGCAAGTTTTTATTTTTATTTGTTTTTTTTTAATTCAGCTTTATTTATAGATAGCGTTCGTCACTATTTTGTCGGTAGAACGAAAGTTAGCAAAAAATAATTATCATCATAATGAAACGTCTTTTATTTTTGTTATATGAAAAAGTTAGTAAAACTTACCTAACTAAAATGCTGATATCGCTCCTGTTTTAAATTTATATAAATTTCCTTTAATTAGGTTTTTTAGTTACGTTAGCTAAAAAAAGATAATAAAAAATATTTTATGAGAATAAAAGATGTTTAAAGCAAATTATAATAACATAAATTAAATATTCAGTAAGACCAATCATCGCAATCAACATGAGAAGTTTCCAAACTTTCTGATAGGGGCGAAAGTTTATTGTTCATCACTTAATAAAATATTAATAACACGAGTAAGAGTATTTTTTTCTTACCTTAACGCATAATCTCTCCCTTGAATTCTTCTGCTGCCGCTCATATTAATAATTTTCTAAAAATAAATGAAGCGAAACACAATTTGTTATAATTTAAAACGCAATTTTTTATTTTTATTTGTTTTTAATTCAGCTTTAGATAGCGTATTCACGTTTCGTCACTATTTTGTCGGTAGAACGAAAGTTAGTAAAAAATAATTATCATCATAATGAAACGTCTTTTATCTTTGTTACATGAAAAATTTAGAAAAACTTACCTAACTAAAATGCTGATATCGCTCGTTTTAAATTTATATAAATTTCCTTTAAATTACGTTTTTTTAGTTACGTTAGCTAAAAAAAGATAATAAAAAATATGTTATGAGAATAAGAGATGTTTAAAGCAAATTATAATAACATAAATTAAATATTCAGTAAGACCAATCATCGCAATCAACATGAGAAGTTTCCAAACTTTCTGATAGGGGCGAAAGTTTATTGTTCATCACTTAATAAAATATGAATAATACGAGTAAGATTACTTTTTTCTTACCTTAAAACATAATCTCCCTTGAATTCTTCTGCTGTCGCTCATATTAATAATGTTCTAAAAATAAATGAAGCGAAATACAATTTCTTATAATTTAAAACGTAATATTTTATTTTTATTTGTTTTTTATTCAGCTTTATATAGCGTTCGTCACTATTTTGTCGGTAAAACTAGTAAAAAAAAAAAAAAATCTGAACATAATGAAAACGGCTTTTATTTTTGTTATATGAAAGTTAGTAAAACTTACCTAACTAAAATATCGTTCTTGTTTCAAATCTATATAATTTCCTTTAAATAAAGTTTTTTAGTTATTTTAGCTAAAAATAAATAATAAAAAAAGTTATGAGAATAAAAGAGGTTTAAAGCAAATTAAAATACAAATTAAATATTCAATAAGACCAATCATCCCAATCAACATTAGAAGTTTCCAAACTTTCTGATATGGGCGAAAGTTTATGGTTCATCGCGTACTACAATCTGATTTATTTACACAAAGTCCACTATGCTTACCTCAAATCATGTGCAGCCCATTATGCAGTAACCAGTTACGTCAATCTTGAATTTAATCTGCTTTTGTATTTGCGTCAACTTTTAAACCTGAAGAGAAGAAATACTAAATTTTTGCCGATTTAAAAAAAAAATTATTCGGAATATGGAGCAGAGCTAACAGTCGGTATTTTCTTACTTCTTTTCGCTAACGAACCAAAAGAAACTTACTTGTTAGAATAGCAATTTTGCACAATGATGCGGATGCAAAATTAAAAATTTCCTTTCCCTTTTAATTATTCTTAAAAAAAAAAAACTAACCACTTTTTTAAATTTCTCTAAATGTAACTTGCATACATTTTCTTTATAGAAAAATATTTTTTGATTTTTTCTCTTCTCTTATATGATAAACATCAATCAACTGTAATTTACGACAATGACTATTTAGAATAATAGTTAAAAAATCTTTTTGTTTTTAAGTAAAAAATAATAAATCTTAAAGCTAGCGAATAAAAACAAGAAAAATGGTATGATTAAGAGTAAGTTTATATCAAATGCATTCCTGTTGTTCCAAGAAAAATAAAATATTGAACTTGTTTGTACAAATAGCTAAAAGTAGGTGTTCTTATTCAGCTTTCTCCCTATCTTTATCCTTTTTCTTCTTCTTTTTCTTTTCTTTTTTTTCTCCTTCCGGTTCAGCTCCAGCTACAGCTACTGCTGACGGTTCCTCATCTACTATAGTGACATCAAGACTTTCTCTGTTTGCTTTGTGTTTCTTTTTCTTCTTTTCGCCTTTTTCTTTCGTAGGTGAGGTTTCTGTAGTAACACCCGCATTGCCATCTTGGCTAGAGACACTTAATTTACGCTGAAAATTTTAATTTACGACTCTAGTATTGTACACAAATTATGCTAATTACATGAATGCAATACCTTCTTTGACTCTTCGAACCCGTTGCTATTCGATTGAGGTGCTACAGCTGCTGCGGGTTTTTTAGCATTATAGTCGACAAATCCAGTTAACCATTCTTTTGGTGTGTTTTCATTGGGTCGTCCAAATTTGTCCAATTTGCCAGAAGCAATAAGAGCTTTCTTGGCAGAAGCTTTTGGACCCAAACCCCATTTGCGCGGGTACGTATCTCTTTCCATAATAACACGTTTGATCTTGGCCACAACACCATGGTCGCATGACGCCATTGTGGCTGTGGTCATTTGAGCAATAGCCAAACAAATAGCTTCACCTTTTGTAGTGCAAATGACAATTTCTTGATCCATTTCAATGCCATCTTCATAACGTAACACACCCGTCAACATTATTTTGGCACCATAGCAAATTGCATTAACCTACAGTCAGAAAAAAGATTGAATATCTATTGGACATATTTCTAGGATATTTTTAATTTAAAGTATTAGATTTCAGTTTGACTTTTTTTATACTCCGAAATTTTCTTTGTTAACAAACATTTGATTATTTCATAACATACACACGTCGAAGCAGTGTTAATTTTCCCAATCATAGTCACATTATGAATTGATACATTCGTAATGCCGGCTTATATCATGGGGTCAAAAAGTTTTCTTCGCAAGACCTTATTTATTTGGCTTTTTATACTTCGAGATTGAAATATGTACTCGAAGTTATTATGTAGGCAAAACTATTCAACTTTGCGTTTTGCTTCGCAACAACTTACATAATCAAAGCCCTTGTCTTATGAAGTCAAATTGTTAATAAAGGGCGGTCCAACCACAATGCACAAGGTCAAGTTATCCTCAACTTAATTTTCTTTGTTTCACAAATTAAACCGCACAATTGAGCAGAGCGTTAAGGTTGTTGAACCCTTTTACGGAAATGGACATTCAAATCAAAATGCATTTCCTAAACTTCAAGATTTTTTTTTTGGTGAGCTTAACAGAGCAATCCCTACAATCGAGTGAATTGTGTACAATATTTCAGCAAAATGATTCTGCAGGAAATGTGAAAAACCTGTGCAAGCTAAACCGACTTCGACTCAGTAAATGGTGTTCGAAATCGCGATGTGATAACTCCCTTCTTGCGTACAGAAATTGAGCATGTGTACGATATGTGGTTCCCACAGAATGGTCTAACTTGCCACATAGCCAACGGCAACGTTATTTAGCCGCCACGATAATGTGATTTGAACACGTTAAGAATTAAATAATGAAATAATTCGGCATGTAAATAACCTCAAATTATTTCCCAGAAACATTGCAAATATGAACCATCAAATTGTGGTATGCCTCCAAAGGCCGGACGAGAAATTTCGCCAATATTTTGCCTGGCAGATAATTATCACATATTCTTCTATCTTAAAAAAAAAAAAAAAAAAAAAAAAAAAAAAAAAATAAAAAACAAATATATATATTAAAATATTTCTCAGAAAACGTATTTACAATTAACATCGTGCGTTTTGGTTGGATCACTCTACATTAAACCCACTTTTAAAAATTATATACATTTTATAACTTACCGAACTGTCTTTCATTATGATTCTTTTGTGATTGACTAATAGACCTTCCAACGGCTTGATGACACGTCTCAACATAGATTCATCTTTGTGATTCTCATACATATACATGGCGTCTAAAACATCATGCATTGTCACCATATTATCGCGTTCAGACTGTATGCCAGAGCGTACACGGCGCAGTTCCAACATTTGACCACCAACACCCAGCACCAATCCAAGGTGTACACACATAGTACGTATATAGGAACCAGCCTCACAACTAACCCAAAAAACACCTTCAAATTTTCAATATTTTTGTTCGTTTCGTGACAATTAATATAAAATATAGGCCAACATTTCGTAAAAAGGCCATAAAATGGTTTGGAAAAGAAAGAAAAACATACATACATATATTTAAACACAAGAAAAAATTTAATATGTACATTTGGTTTTTGTTATTAAACAAAAACTAATGATATTATTAATGTGGCATTTTCTTAATTTTATGTTACATAAACATATACCTAAATGTTGTTTATATAAATAGATGAAAAAGTAACACGATCCCAGATTTTTTACGATCGTTTTTACTTTTCACATTAAATGCTCTTATCAAATTAACAGATACGATAAAAAAGTTAATAATTATTCACTTACCCATATTACGGTTCTCATCATAGTCCAATAATTTGCTGTCGTATACGGTACGTACACGCAGCTGACGTTTAACAGCTGATATCAAAGGCGGGCGCTGGAACAGGGCGCCACGCAGCTTTTCCAAACCTTGACGGACTTTAGCTATTGATTCAACAGGCGAATGTAACTTAAAAATAGCCACATATTCTTTACCAGCACTTTGCTGTGATTTAACCAAACGTGTGGCACGATCAATACAAACAATCAAACAACCTGAATAAAAAAATCAAAAGAAAAATAGAAACAAAAAATAGGTCAAATGGAGTTTCGTTTTTTTAAACTTCTAAATGTAAATGGTTGTTTTAAATTTATACTCCGAAGAATTCTTTGTTAAGAGATAAAAATATTATCGCAAAACATACACACATGGAAGACTTAATTTTCCCATCTCTAGTCACTAAGAAAGTTGGTTATTTACACTCTCTTTGTCGGCTTATGTGATGGGGTGTGAGACAATTTATGTGCCAATGTCCTTACATTTTAGTCAAAGCACTATTACAAAATAATTTTCGTATTTACTGATGAAAACTAACACACCCAAGTTATTTTCAAACACGCGATTATGCAATGTGCAAAAATCTTACAATTTTGCTGTGTTAGAATGATTGTCTCACGTACGGAAATATTTACATTAGCTTTTTATATTGATCATAAGATGATAAAAACTCAGTTCTATCTTCCCACCAGCAAGTGTACCAGTTGGTGCATCAAATGACATTTGTTTTCCCTGGGAGGTGACTGAAATTAAACACATTCAAGTGTTATTTTCTAACACAATGTGTTGAAAGAATCATCACAGGTAAACAAAAGCTTCGGTAGTTCTTTTTTGCACCTTGTCATTATGACAGACACTTCTGTCCGATGTTTCTATCACAGTGTCACTCAAATGACCGTAAATGTAGGAAAGCCCATCAAATGTTATTTTCGAACACATCGCTAAAATGTTATATAGAAGAAGCTCGCTAAACAGAACACATACGTATGTACACAACGAGTGATTTTTTTGCTATTATCTTTTTGGCAACACTAGTTTTGACAGCTCACGCACGTTTTGTATCTTGTGTCACTGTCAAACATCTTCAGTTTGGTCTATAATTTAATCATGAATCGTCTTACAAACGAACAACGCTTGCAAATTATTGAATTTTATTACCAAAATGCGTGCTCTGTTACGAAAGTTCATAGCGCGCTTCTTCCATTTTATGGTCAGTTTAATCGACCTGCTGAGGCTTCTATTCGGGCTATTGTAAAAAAATTTCGCGCCAAATTTACATTGTTGGACATTAAACCACCAACACGCTTACGTAGAGTGCGAACTGAAGAAAATATCGCAGCCGTATCGGCCAGTGTTGGTGATGACCGTGAATTATCGATTCGGCGCCGTTCGCAGCAATTGGGCCTCTGTTACTCCACTACGTGGAAAATTTTGCGGAAGGATTTGGGTGTGAAGCCTTATAAGATACAGCTGGTGCAAGAATTGAAGCCAAACGACCTACCACAACGCCAAATTTTTGGTGAATGGGCTCTTGAAAAGTTAGATGAAGATCCACTTTTTTATCGAAGAATTGTGTTCAGCGCCGAGGCTCATTTATGGTTGAATGGATACGTGAACAAGCAAAACTGTCGTATTTGGAGTGAAGAGCAGCCAGAAGCATTGCAAGAGCTACCAATGCATCCACAAAAAACAACAGTTTGGTGCGGATTATGGGCTGGCGGCATCATTGGGCCGTATTTCTTCAAAGATGATGCGAATCACAACGTTACTGTGAATGGTGAGCGCTACCGTGCGATGATAACAAACTTTTTTTTGCCCAAAATGGAAGAGCTTGACTTGCATGACATGTGGTTTCAACAAGACGGTGCCACATGCCACACAGGACGCGAAACAATGGACCAATTGAGAGGAGAGTACGGTGAACAGTTTATTTCACGCTTGGGACCAGTCAATTGGCCGCCCAGATCGTGCGATCCTCTAGACTATTTTTTTGTGGGGCTATGTTAAGGGTAATGTCTATAGCGACAAGCCCGCTTCGATTGAAGCACTGGAAGCCAACATTGCCAACATTATTCGTGAGATACCGGCCGAAATGTTGGAAAGAGTATGCCAAAATTGGACTAAGCGGATGGACCATTTGAGGCGCAGCCGCGGCCAACATTTGCATGAAATAATCTTCAAACAATAAATTATATCGACCCAACTATCGATCCAAATAAATATTTCATACATTTTTCTGAATTTTATGTGTTTTTTTTTAAATTTCCGATAGTTCTTATAAAATCACCCATTATATAGTATCTGCCTGTAAGAGGTTATTCTCCACAGGCATAAATTAATAAATAAATAAAAAATAAATAAATCTTTGAAACTACAGCTGATGGTTCTACTTTTAATCATTTATGGCCTTATGTATAATAAAAAACCTTGTGCTAACTAACTAGCTGCTATCTTTCCCTTATGGGAATTTACACACGAAAAACTTAGCAGCTAGTTAGTTAGCATAAGGATTTTGATTATGCATAAGGCCGTTAATATATTCTGTGTTCGTTTTATATAAACAAATTTGAAAAAATACGTTTTTTTTTTGCTAACGTTTTGATAAAAACAAAAACCTCTCTGGAAAATAAACTTCTCTTGAATTGGAACCACCCCTGGCACTAACAGCGTGCATTGTACGCACATAAGTATATGAGGTCTGATAAAAAATATATCCGTTATTTTCAAATTTCGTGAGTTACGTATGTTCGATGTATGCTATATACTTTGGATTGTCAGTTTGTTTTTGACAGATAAAAAGATTAGCCGTGTTTTGGTGTTTTCTTCGATTTTTTACTATTCGAAAAAATCGATCAAAGGAACTGTATTAAGTTTTGTGTAAAAAATGAAATTAAATGCGCAAGGACATTTGAAATGTTGACTGTGGCGTTTGTCGAGTCTACTATGAGCAGAACACAAGTTCAATTGTGGTATAATCGCTTTAAGGAAGGTCGAGAAGATTTCAATGACGGTGCTCGTCCTGGTCGCCCGAGCACGTCAACAACCAATGAAAACATTGAAAGAAGCAGTGAAGAAACTTGTTTTCGATAATCGTCGAATCCCTATCAGAGAGGTTGCTGATGATGTTGGCACATCTTTTGGATCATGCTAAGCAATTTTTATTGATGTTTTAGGCATGAAACTTGAGGCAGCGACGACTATTCCAAAATTGCCAAATTTTGAGCAAAAACAACGTCGCAAGGACATCGCTCAAGAGCTGTTGAACATCGTCAATGACGATGCAGATTTCCTCAAAAAGGTTATAACTGGTGACGAATCACGGGTGTGTGGCTATGACATTGAAACCAAAGCCCAATCATCCCAATGGAAGCGTCCAGAAGAACCAAGACCGAAAAAAAGCACGTCAAGTTCGGTCAAATGTGAAGGTTTTGCTCGCTGTTTCTTCGACTGCAATGGCGTGGTGCATCATGAATTCTTGCCATAAGGTCGTATGGTCAATAAGGAATAATGCCTTGAAGTTAAGCGCCGTTTGCGCGAAGTAATTCATCAGAAACGCACAGATTTGTGGAGGAAACAATCATGGATTTTGCACCATGACACCTCGATGCTTGTGCGTGCGTTTTTGGCCAAAAACAAAATCGTTATCATGCCACCGTATATTCACCGCACTTGGTCTTCTCCGACTTTTTCCTCTTTCCAAAACTGAAGACTCCGATGAAAGTAAAGCGTTTTGCTACGATTGAGATGAAAGCAAAATCGAAACGGGAGTTGTTGGCGATACCAAGAAGCGCATTTCAGAAGTGTTTCAAGGATTGGAAAAAAAACGCTGGCATAAGTTATTATATCTGATGGGGACTACTTTGAAGGCTATTGGTTTAACCAATAGTTAGTGTTAAAAAAATACAAAATTGGCATCGAGTTGTTAAAAATATTCTCGGATTAAATATTAGTCTATGAATAGTTAGTCAGTTGAGCTAGCGGTCTTGGATAATTTCGCCCTGGTAAAAAAAATTTCTGGTATCTGAGAAAAAACGCACGCGGTGCTCTCGTTTAAAATTTGCCAGAGAATACATAAATTTTTCTGGGGAAAACGGGCATTGTACTTTTTCAGACGAGTCCTAATATAATTAAATGGGTAGTAACGGAAGATTCTTCGTGTGTGACCAAATGGAAAGAGGATAGACCCAAAGTATGGGGATGTTTTCTGGACAAGATTCATGTTATATAGGATACTGGTGTAGGCTGCAAACCTATTTTAAACGACATAATGTATCCATATGCAAAGAGAATCTGCCATTACTGACTGATCAGAATTCAATGATGTGCATGTTTTGAAGTCTCCTGTCCAGTCAACAGATCTAAATCCCATAGAAAAGCTAAGGGAAATTGTAGATCCCGTAATTACACAGGGAAGGAAGATTTGTCTAACGCAGTTTTAAGTGAATGGCAAATGGTTGGGTCAATTAATGAAACGTCAATGCAGTAATTAAAAATCAAAGATACCCAATAAAATATTAAGTTCTGATAACTTGCCAATTATTTTTATTGGAGAAAAATGTTAGTTTCCATTATTTTGCCAATGAATGCTTTAACTTTCGCTTCATAATTTTTGAAATCTATTATTTTATGTTATTTATTTCTTTATTAATATATCAAAAAGAATCTATAAAGTAAAATACTATAACATTTGTAGGTTTTATTTAGGGGAAATTTTAGATTTTCGATTTTTTAACAGTAGAGAAATAAATATCAAAAAAGCATAAAACAGCTTGTTGTTTCCTATATTTCCCAGCTGTCTATATGTCGATATTTTACAGGAACTACCCTCATCAGTAGACTTGAAAAACGTTGAGTAGGGTAGTTCCTATGAAATGTTGACATATAGACAGCTAGGAAATATAGGAAACCAGCTGTTTATGATTTGTATCAATTTTAGATGCTAGTATGGTGAATAGTAGACTAAAATAGTAGAGAAATAATTTAAAAAAGTACTATATAGGTATATTTTTTACAATGTTTAGGACACAAACGTTTTGGTAATTTCTTCAATATTGCTCTTAAGAACTTGATAGATGCATCACAATCTAATGTTATTTTCTCACACATTCACAAAAAGGGGGAACAAATCTAGTTTGCGTACCCAGCTCCAAATTAAATAAAGTGTACGTAATCTATACCTACAGTGATAGAAAATAATAAGAAAATGCATAGTATTCGCGATATGTATATGCGATTTTCCACATTTGCAATCATTTATGCTTAAAATTTGTTACATTTGAAAGATTTTAAATAAATATTTCCAGACATGCAAATGTTATCCAAAAATGCTCAGTTCAGTTCTAAAAAGTCTTTCATCAAATGTTATTGAACTCCGCTATCTAAATTCAAATATTTTTTCAGTTAAAATTGCACCAAAAATTTAAGTCATAAGTACATAACTAATCCAATAGTTAATCTGTTAAATTTTTGTTGAACTTCATTTTTTTTTTCTGAGACAACATACGCTGTACAAACAACGCGGGCAATTAACAAAAATGCATATGTGATTCAATATGAGATGAATATAGATAGAGAATAAATAATTGCTCGGTGGTTGAGTGGTTAAAGCAGCAGATCATGATACGTCATGACCTGAGTTCAAATCCCAGTGGGTGTTGATTAGTGTAGCGACTACGAAACAGCTAGTTGTCCCCCAGCTAAAGATTTGATTATTACTTTTCTTGTCTTCTTCAATCAATAATTATTGATCGCAGCAAATTTGTATTGTAAAAAATCCTTCTTAAGAAAAAACTTAAGGGAAAAAACCTGAACTAAAGCCCGATGTACAACCCAACAAATTTTGAATTTAATCCAATAGTTATTTAAATAAAAGAGTATAATTAACTCGAAAAAAAAAACCATACATCAACGACAGCTGTTGATATAAATTTTACTGTTCGTACTTTTATGATATAAAATTTTATTAAAACTGAATTGACGCCTAGAGTTACGACAGTTTTAAATAAATTTTGTACCTATGTCCCGAAAAATCTATTCAAAATCCTTAAAATGACGCCATTATTCATATGTACATACTATATGTTCAAAAATGTAATGAAGTCGCTTATACATAATACAGTGAACTCGCGAAAACGTAAACAAATTTATTTTTCCATATACCTAGCATTCAAAAACACATCCTTTCTACAGTGGTGGTCCTGACTTGATATTGCCATACACATGCGAAGAAGCTTAAATTTTCCATTTAATGATTTCTGCTGTAGAGACGGGGAGTGCTGAGCACTTCCTCCGTCGGTGTACAACTCTTTCTTATATCGGGTGCTTAAATTTAAAGGACGGATGTTGACTATGAACCACTCCCAAATGTCAAGTTTTTTTCTGCATTTTATTTGATATTTCCCGATTTCAGACTAACTCAATCTATACCATTAAAATATACAAAATCGAGCAACGCATTGACGTTATTCAGGCTCATTAAAAATTTTTTCGAAGAAAACCATCTTCAGTAATGAGGCACATTTTCACCTTAGTGTATTCCTCAATAAGCAGAATTGCCGCATTTGAGCGAATCAAAGAGTGATTGAAAAACCAGTGCACCCACAGAGCGACTGTTTGGTGTGATTTTTGGACTGGCGGCGTAATCAGGCCGTATTTTTCCAAAATGAGGCCGGTCAGGCAATTATTGTGGTATTGGCTATCGTGAGATGATAACGTACATTTAATGGCCCGAATTGGAAAATATGAATGTGGACGATATGTGGTTTCAACAGGACGCGACTTGCCACACAACTGGCGAACAAATAGCTAATTTTGCGCGATAAATTCAATGGCCATATTATGTCACGGCCATTGAACCCATATTGACCATATAGACTAAAAAATTTAGAAAATTGCATGCATATATGAAAACTTCTTCGGTCCATAATTGGGAAACCGCTTTCCCTAATATTGTAATTTTATATTTCCTTAATATTTTTCAATTCTCCATCATCCATCCTTTAATAAAAACCGATGGATTACTCACACCTGAAGTTCTGGTTATTTTTGGTGTATATATATGTATACATCATACTTATGCACATCTCACCTAGCATGCAAGCATTTAAGAAAAAAACATACGTACCAGTTACTTTAGGATCCAATGTACCGGAATGACCAGTTTTGTCCACCTTTAAAATCTTTTTAATCCAAGCAACAACTTCGTGCGAACTTGGATTGGAAGGTTTGTCCAGATTAATAAAACCTGTTTTCATATACTCCCTAATATCGCGATTTAATGGTGATGACCCACTGGGCAAGGGTGTGTAGTGATTAGTGCGTACATTTAATTTGTCGAAATTTTTCAACAGCAACGGCCATTGCGAAGTATCCAATGTAGCTATTTTTTCAGAAGGTTTTACCATAAAATCTCCACATTTTTGTAACGCACCAATGTCATCAACATCAATAGGCTCTTCCTTAATTTTTTTCTTTTTCTTCTCCTTTTTAATTTCTACATAATAAAATAAGAAAAACGTACGATTAAAGGTAGAAAAAAAAACGTGGCCGGCACTTTAGTTCGAACATACATATGTATGTGTTTAAAATCATCTTACTGTAGCACTTAAGAATTTGTGCACACATTTAATGTTATTTATTTTAAAACAAATTTTAACACATACCAACATCAGCCATCTCTCAGGACCTTTTATTCAATAAACTTAATTTAAAAAAAAAAGGTAAATTTATTATATACTCCGAAACGACACTTCCAGACTCTACAACGAGGTTAGAAAAATGGACGGTTTGACAGCAATGTACTTTGAAAATGTGTTCGCGAAAGCACGTGCTCAACAAGTGCGACACCTGGTTGTCAAATAACTACACTTACAAAAATTTCATTGAAATGACAATATTTACACACGCACTCACAATGTTTGCACGAAATATGCTTCAAATATTTGTACAAACTAGCAAAAACCCCCACAAACGAACAAAAATGTTTGCACGAACCTAAAATTTTGACATTTTTGGCAAGCAATTTGTGTGGTTTATTTGGCACTTACTGTCCGTCTACATTAGACATGAAAAACTGTTAAGACATACTGTTAAAACAAACCTTTGACGGCCCGATTGTTACATGGTGGAGTATACGTATGTCTTGATTTCTCATTATTTTAACTCCGTCAACAAAAGCACATAATCACTTTTTATGCCTTTTTCTATAGTTTGTTGAAAAAAAATGTGTTATTATTAAAAAATTAGCAATCTAAAATAAAAATTTTAACTTTTTTTATAATTTCTTTCAATTTAAAACTATTTTTACTTTTCTCATATTGAAATGTTATTTTCTGTTAAGATAGAACTTTTAAAACAGACGTCTTAACAGCCGTGTCAAGACGGCAAGAAAACAGCGACATTTGCAGTCTACAACTGACAGTAACAGTATTTTGCTGTTCCTGTTAGTGTTCTCATGTCGGGTGTGGACAGCACTTTAACTCCTCGTCAGAGCGCTTTTACATTTGGACAGACGATGGGCAGACAGACGAAATTTGAAGGTGCTGTAACGAAAATTTTCGGTGGGGGAGAGTGTGTAGTACACGACTCTCTGTACTAGACATTTGTGGACATTTTTTCTTTCTCTTTTTAACTTTTCGCATTTTTTCTGTTGTTGCTTCATATCATTATTCTCATATCAACATCAACTTCATATAAACACACTAGCTGTGCTTAAAAAAACAACAACAACAAAAAAGAAAGGAAAGAGAAACGAAAATTTCTGTCTGTCTATTAATTTCTTAAATGTAAAAGGTTTAGGCAAGACCAAAAGAGAAATGAAAAAATGTCTGCCCATCGTCTGTCTAAATGTAAAAGCTGAGTCATCACTGGGGTTAAACAGACGAGTACAATTTTTAGCCCGAACAATTTTTTGTTCTTTTAGTGCGACAAGAACAGACGAAATTAACACCGCTTTCACACACGAAAAGTTTACTTTGCAAAGTCTTGAGTTTGTTGGTGGCAGGAGAAAAGCGATTAGCTGTCTTACACTCTTTATTTTCCCTTCCCACCCTTACATGCAGTCTACACCTAACTTGAAACGCAGTTAAAACATAAAGTTAAAACTTTCTGTTTATATATCTGTCTGTTTAAGGTGGCGGACTCGTAGTAATTTTAGAATTTTAACTTCTCATAGTAAAAAAATAAAAATGACGAAAAACAACTACAATTAGCAGACTGTTGTCAATTTAAGTTATAACAGTGCTTCTAAATTAAATGTTTTAATAACCAAGTTATAACTTTAACCAAACTTCAACATGAGCGGTCCACATTTAACTTTAACTTGAAGTAAGCGTTAAAGTTACACAAAATTTTCACGACGACTTTTAAAGACATGTTTGTTTTTTATTTTATTTTAAAGCTGCTACCAAAATCATGTTACATATTCATCATGATTTTTAAGACATGTCTTTTTTCAATTGTAGTTGCAAAATAATATCGTTTGTCTCTTTTTATCCTTTAGTTAGCATCGATGTAGTCATCTTGCCAAACGAATGTAAATGAAAAAAAAATAACGAAATCACAAATGATAACAAAAATAGATTAGGAAAAAAACACGAAAAACGGAGTTCGTGTCTTTTTGTTTACCCCCTTTTCATTTCTACCAAATTTGCCCACAAATATGAAAGACATGACTTAAAGACGTTTGAAAAAATCATCGTGAAAATTGGGTGTTAGTGTTTTCATGTCAGGTGGAGACCGCACTTTACATGTATACGTACACACAGCATTGTGTATGTATTCGTGTTTTTGTATACATTTGATCAAGGCTAATTCATTATTAGGTGGATGCATGATTCAAAAAAACAAGGTAGCCGCTTCGCTACAACAATACAACAATAAAAAAAACAACAGGTATTTTGTTTGTGTAAAAAGGCGAATTCACACTTAAGCTGTCAAAAGTAGTTGATAAAGAACATGCACAAAAATTTAAATGGCGCCGAAAAAGGTAAACAAAACTTGACAGAGAAAGTGCCGCCATATTAATCGAATTCGCCTGAATTCGCCGATGCATCCACCTAATAATGAATTCGCCAAGGGTGGATGCATCGGCGAATTCAGTTAACATGGCGGCACTTCCTTTGTCAAGTTTTGTTTACCATTTTCAGCAGCATTTAAATTTTTGTACATGTTCCTTATCAACTACATTTGACAGCTGAAGTGTGAATTCGCTTTTTACACAAACAAAATACCTGTTGTTTTTTTATTGTTGTAGCGAAGCGGCTACCTTGTTTTTTGTATCATGCATTTGATTGATTGGCTTGTACAAGGCGAATTCATTTTACCAGGTGAAACTGAAAAAACAGATGCTCTACTTTTTTCTCTAATTGTAAAACACCATGATACAAAAAACAAGGTAGCCGCTTCGCTACAACAATACAACAATAAAAAAAACAACAGGTATTTTGTTTGTGTAAAAAGGCGAATTCACACTTAAGCTGTCAAAATTAGTTGATAACGAACATTTAAAAAAATTTAAATGGCGTCGAAAAAGGTAAACAAAACTTGACAGAGAAAGTGCCGCCATATTAATCGAATTCGCCTGAATTCGCCGATGCATCCACCTAATAATTAATTCGCCTTGGTAAAACACCAAGTGCCAAAAGTTGTTTCCGGTTTGCTCACATACATGTACATCTGCAAGTAAAGTGTGTAAGTGTGTGTATGCATGTACATACTTTCTATACAATTTTTTGACACACGAGTCGCTCAAGCACCAACAAAACACCATGTTGGTTTTGGATTGTTGTATTTATTGTAATCCCAGTTCAAGGCGAATTCAATAATAGGTAAACTTGACCATGATACAAAAAACAAGGTAGCCGCTTCGCTACAACAATACAACAATAAAAAAAATATAACGTATTTTGTTTGTGTAGAAAGGCGAATTCACACTTAAGCTGTCAAAAGTAGTTGATAAAGAACATGTACGAAATTTAAATGGCGCCGAAAAAGGTAAACAAAACTTGACAGTAGAAGTGCCGCCATAATAACCGAATTCACCTGAATTCGCCGATGCATCCACCTAACAATGAATTCGCCTTGAACTTGACAGCACAGGTGATTTTTTTTTTGCTTGCCACGTTTTTTTTAACGAGACTGTCAATTTTTTTTATTGTTTTATTCCCGCCATCTCTTATTTTCAAAATAAAATTTTTCTTTCTTGCTGGTGAGTACTGAAAAAGTTTTAAGCAACTTTTTTTTAAATACAAATATTTTGTGTATTTTAAATACACACATATATGTATATACTCTTATCATTATACATAAAAAATTTAAATTAAGAAAAATAAAAAACGAAAATCGTTTTTGTGCATTATGTAAAAACGAAGTATCAAGTGGAGGTGGTACCATGTTTAAGGTTCCAAAAGATCTCGAAAGAAGGGATATATTAAGCCGGATTTGTGGTGTGAAACTAAAGGCATCTTTCTTTATGTGTTCCGGACACTTCGAAAGTGACTATGAGAAAAAGGTTCGTGCTTTTGCCAAATGCAGAGCCCATTACCAATGTTTATTCAATTTGGCATTCTTCTGCTACCAGTCAAACAGATATGTAAGTATAATAGAAGTATTCCTTTAACTTAATTGTTTAAAATTAAAGAAATGTTATACTTTCAACTATCAGATCGAAATGTGTTGAAAGTGGTAATGCATCATCCAGCGAGAATACAAAATTGTTTTCCTGGGAGGAGCTGACTGCTACAGTGACTGTTCCGATCCCGCTTCCTGAGTAAAGCCATGCAGATGTAATGAAGGAGCAGAGCACTCAAACTGAATAAGTATTTATGTTTCTACTGGGGCACATATAATCCTTCGTACGTTATGCGTTTCACGAAATCCATCCTTTTCAAGGCCACCAAATTAGTTTTAAAAGAGAGAATTATTTGTTTCGGGATTATATCGGAGTAGAGAAAAATTAAGCTCGTCCCAAAGAGATTATTATATTGTTTTTTGTTTTATTGTAGTTACTTTCCAATTTTAATCCATAAAATTTAATTTAGTATTAAGTCTTTTAAAGTAAATAAAAAAATACAAAACTATACTGATTTACAATATTTAGTTACATAAATATTAATTATCATTTGTAGATTTGCTATTCATTCCGATGAGATAAATACTAAGATAAGTGTAATAACAACCTTATAATCATGATACAAAAAACAAGGTAGCCGCTTCGCTACAACAATACAACAATAAAAAAAACAACAGGTATTTTGTTTGTGTAAAAAGGCGAATTCACACTTAAGCTGTCAAAAGTAGTTGATAAAGAACATGTACACAAATTTAAATGGCGACGAAAAATGTAAACAAAACTTGACAGAGGAAGTGCCGCCATATTAATCGAATTCGCCTGAATTCGCCGATGCATCCACCTAATAATGAATTCGCCTTGCGCTTCGCTACAACAATACAACAATAAAAAAAACAACAGGTATTTTGTTTGTGTAAAAAGGCGAATTCACACTTACGCTGTCACAAGGCGACTTTATACAGGTGAGTGCAAGCGGAAAGGCGAATTCAGTACAATGTATATTGTTATTGTAAAACATATCGTGAATGTCATAATCTAAATTCGCCTAAGATTGCTCAGCAGAGAAAAAATTTTATATAAACGTTAAATATAAGCTTTTATAATTGTTTGTAATTAAAATCACAGATTATATTAGTTTTTCACTTTTAAATTTCTTGAATTTGCACTAAATTATACAAAAAAACCTTCACATTAAAATGGCGCGAAAAAGTTTGTAAACAAAAGAAACAAAATTTGACAGTCTCATTGGAAAAAACGCGAGAAGCAAAAAATAATCACCTGTGCTGTTAAGTTCACCTGGTAATGAATTCGCCTTGCGCTGTCAAAAGTAGTTGATAAAGACATGTACAAAAATTTAAATGGCGCCGAGAAAGGTAAACAAAGCTTGACAGCGAAGGTGCCGCCATATTAACCGAATTCGCCTGAATTCGCCGATGCATCCACCTAATAATGAATTCGCCTTGCTTATAATCTGCCAATTAATAACAATCTAATGAAAATATTGTAAGCAAGTAGTTATAAGTCAAAATTAAAAGAGTAAAAACAGCTTACGAAAACGTAACAAGCTTTTTTTATTAAATCACTATTTACCAAGTCAATTTGTGTATGGTTGGAGTATGAAGTTTTGGTAATATAGGATAAATTATATTATACGTCTATATTGTTTTTCAAACTTAAAAACTAAAATAGTGATTGTGGTATATGAAGAAAAAAGAAATTCGTATCTGGCACTAAATAAAGACTTATTTTTGGAGTAACAAAAAATTGTTTTGTTTTTTTTTATTAAATTGAATTTTGTAATTTCTCTCAAAAATTAATACTAATTTCAATATTTAAGACGTTTTCTTAGTTTCGTTAAACTAAGCAGCACAAATTCTGTTTAAAGACATCATCATTGTAATATTCTTGATTTTTATTATTTAAGGCAGAAACTTTTAACAAACATTTTTTAATTCTTAATTTTCATATCTAACAATTTCAAAAATTATGTGATTATGTACTAGAGCAGAAAAATTTACAAATTAACTGTTCTGCATTTCGGGCAAATAAAAAACATGTAGAATTTCCATTAAATTGTTTGTATAAATTTATGTAAACATTTCCCTGGTAAACAAATCAGTCTTTTTTTCTTTGATAAATACGAATGTGTTAAAAAATATAAATTATTTCATATAAACAGAATATTAGTGCATGCATTCTGTAAAATAAACTAATTTTGTCAGTTTTCATAAAACTTGATGGTCTTGGAAGTTCACTACGTTTTATGCCGAAGGTGGCCTAAGGCCAGACCGTTTCGGAATACCTGTAGAACTGATAGTTATATTTTGTAGCGTTGGCTTATTTGGTAGATGTTGCTGATCCAGACTTTGAATTTTGTTTCATCATTCTTCTACAAAAGATAATTTGATATCATAAAAAGTAAATTTAATGTGATAGGCTACAATGTCGAATTGCATGAATATATATTTACCTTTTGAGTCATTTGCTGCAGATTGCTAGTAGCATTTAAACAAGACTTAGGACTAATATGTGTTTTTTTCCTATAAATAAAAAAATATCAAATAAAATGTAAAGCTTTATATAAAATTCTTTCTAAAGTTTACCTATTTTTCTGTACATATTCCAATAGCACTTGGTTTGTGTAATGGCTGTATTATTTTGTTTACATTGTCGCTATTTTTTCTCAGCTGAGCAATCTTAGGCAAATTTAGATTTTGACATTCACGATATGTTTTACAATAACAAAATACATGGTACTGAGTTCGCCTTCCCGCTTGCATTCACCCATAATTTGACAGTCTCATTGGAAAAAACCCAAGAACCAAAAATAATCACCTGTGCTGTTAAGTTCACCTAGTAATGAATTCGCCTTGCATTCACCCAAGGCGAATTCATTACCAGGTGAACTTAACAGCACAGGTGATTATTTTTTGCTTCTCGCGTTTTTTCCAATGAGACTGTCAAATTTTGTTTCTTTTGTTTACAAACTTTTTCGCGCCATTTTAATCTGAAGGTTTTTTTTGCATGATTTAGTGCAATTTCAAGAAATTTGTGTGAATTTAAAAGTGAAAAACTAATATAATCTGTGATTTTAATTACAAACAATTATAAAAGCTTATATTTAACGTTTATATAAAATTTTTTCTCTGCTGAGCAATCTTAGGCGAATTTAGATTATGACATTCACGATATGTTTTACAATAACAAAATACATAGTACTGAATTCGCCTTTCCGCTTGCACTCACCTGTAGAAAGTCGCCTTGGCATTCACCTTATAAATTCGCCTTGTCCCAGTTTCACCTGGTCATGATACAAAAAACAAGGTAGCCGCTTCGCTACAACAATACAACAATAAAAAAAACAACAGGTATTTTGTTTGTGTAAAAAGGCGAATTCACACTTACGCTGTCAAAAGTAGTTGATAACGAGCATGTACAGAAATTTAAATGGCGCTGAAAAAGGTAAACAAAACTTGACAAAAAAAGTGCCGCCATATTAATCGAATTCGCCTGAATTCGCCGATGCATCCACCTAATAATTAATTCGCCTTGCACCTGGTATAATGAATTCGCCTTGGACTTGTATTTGTATTGGTTTGTTCTGCTTCTGCTGGCATAAAACTGGTTGAAAAAATTACGCCGACAAAATATCACTTTCATACACTCAAAATATTATGTAGATATAAATGTATTGAATTTTTTGATGAACTTTTATAATTTTTTAAATTAAATTTTTGGTTTGTACATTTGTACAACGGGTTATAGTTCAGGTTTTTTCCTTTCTTAAGTTTTTTTCTTAAGAAAGATTTTTTACAATATAAATCTGCTGTGATCAATAATATTATGTAGATAAAATTAATGGAAATTTAAATATAAAATATATGAAAGTGCAGTTAAAAAGCGGTCAACTCATTTTTCCTTAAAATCAAAGTAAAAAGCAGTTTATGTTTAAAACTTAAAAAAATAACTGAATAAACACGGTAATTTATATTTATGTTAACATTTATTTGAAAATTTTAACTACTAAACAAATTAACTACACTTTCCGTAAAAAATACGGATTTTAACTTTTATAGGTACCAATAAAAAATTATAAATAGCTTGTTTTCTGGGAAACATAGAAAACAAGCTATTTATAACTTTTTATTGGTATAAATGTTAGAAGCTAGAATAGCGAATAAAAACTTATATGTTTGGATTTTAACTTTAGTTTGAAAATTTCAACAAATAAAAAATAAACTACAGTTTCCATAAAAATTAAGGATTTTCACATTTGTTTTTAGGTAAAAAACACAGTTTCTTAAAAAAGTTTATTTTTACTTGTCTACAAAAAAAAAAAAAAAAAAAAAAAAAATTATAAATAGCTTGTTTTCTATGTTTCCCAGCTATCTATATGTCGACATTTCATAGGAGCTATCCTAATCATCGTATACTTTGGACATTTCTGAAAGATCTTCTCAAACATTCAACTTTATATCCCAACAATCTAAATAAATTGTTGAGAATTTAAAATGAAAAATGCTCTAATAATATTCGTCAAACACAAAAAACAAGCTTTTTCATTTATACACGTCTCTAACATTTCTTTACACCTTTCAAACAAATGAACAACCGTTGGTCGCTGATTTGTTTTTTGAAAGTATCGAAAAGCAGAGAACAAAAATGCTTTGGCGCTACTGCACAAGATAATTAACGCTCAGCACAATATGCTTAGCCAATGCTCGAGCATCGATGTCAGAGCATGAACGAAACATGACCATGAGCTATCCACATTAGCCATTTGTGGTGTTTGCCATGATACTCATATCATGTTCATGGCTAATGGAGACCCCCAGTTAACCTAGTATCTACAACTGCGATTAACTCTGACATAATATCTGAGAAAACGTAGGAGGAATGAGAGAATGAATTTCTCCATGTCCATCTTCATATCTAACACGGAGTATACATATTGTTGTTAATCTTATAAGAATTCTGGAACGCAAACGGCATCCGCCAACACAAAAATGAACTCGAATACTTCCTGATGGATAAGCAGATCGGTATAATGATGATTGCAGAAACTCAGTTGACGTCAACAAGCTTCGTCAAAATTAACGGCTACGTACTATACGATACTAAAGACCACAGATATGTATTCTGTGCTAAAGACCCCCGTGGAAGAGCTTGTGGGGGCTCCGCAATCTTGATAAAATCTAGGATAAAGCATTTTTTGTTGAACGACACATATGAGGACTATCTTCAAGCAACTAATATCTGTGTGGAAAATGTTCATTACAAATTGGTTATCTCATCGATTTATTCGCCGCCTCGATTTTCAGTAACGGAGTCACAATATTCAAATTTTTTCACCTCATTAGGACCTCGTTTTATAGCAGCTGGAGATTACAACGCAAAACACACTTTTTGGGGCTCACGTTTAATCACCCCGAAGGGTCGAGTGCTTTTTGATACAATTTCTAAAATGGGCTTAGACGTAATATCAAGCGGACATCCCACTTACTGGCCGACTGACCGCCGAAAGATTCCTGATGTGATTGATTTTGGAGTGGTAAAGGGGTTCCCTGTAGAATGGATGCAAGCTGAGCCTTCGTTAGACTTGTCATCGGATCATTCACCAACTATTATTTCAGTGCGTTTCCCCCAGGAGACTTGATCCCCGATTAACATAGGACTGTCCCCCGAGTGAATTGGCTAAAATATAAAAAATTTTTGAGTACCCATTGCACTGAGAATATTGTTTTAAGAACACCTGAAGATATTAATGCGTCACTAAGCAACTTTAGCGAAAACCTTAAACAAGCCGTTGAACATGGTTCTAGCGTTTATTTAACACGCAGAAACCTTCAAAATAGAACATATTCTTCAGAAATCGAGCAACTTGTGTTAGAAAAAAGAAGAGTTAGACGAGAGTGGCAACTTCGCAGGTCTCCGCAACTAAAAACAAGACTCCGTGAATGCACAAATCAACTAAGAAATTTGCTTGGAAACCAAACAACGGCTTCTCTACAAACGTATTTACAAAGTCTGGATGGTACTCCTCAGTCCGACTATTCTTTATGGCGGGCGACTAAGAGATGACTAGGAAAAGGGAAATTTATTTGTTAACCATTTGAAAAACGTTTTTTCCACAAATGATAATGCAAATGAGTTGCCGCCTATTGTTAGTAGACCTCCTGTGAATTTAAGATTCAATTTTCAAGAAGTTTATAATGCTATTGGTAATCTAAACCTTAAAAAAGCTCCAGGCATGAATAAAATCAGCAACAAAATGCTCGTAGAGCTGCCTCGTGTAGCTAAAAGAATTTTTCTTTTTATTTTTAATGCTATTTTACGACTTGAGTATTGCCCTGCAGACTGGAAGGTGTCCATGATAACAATGGTTCCTAAGCCAGGGAAGGATCACACGAAAGTAGAATCATACCGTCCAATAAGTCTACTGACAACTATTTCAAAACTTTTCGAAAAATTGCTAAAGGCGAAGTTGGATCCAATGCTTAATAAGGTGGAATGTATTCCTAATCACCAATTTGGTTTTAGAGCGAAACATGGCACCATTGAGCAAACACACAGGTTAGTTAACATCATAAGAAAGGCATTTGAAGATAAACAAGTAAGAGTGTAGTATATTCGGCTGGGCCGAATCTAAAATACCCTTCACGATAGTCACGAATATGTATAGTATATTAAAAATGTGACCTAAATATGCTCGGTTATATATGAACCGATATCGGAATTTTCTATTTTCTGTATTTTAGTAACCTTCTTTTATAACGAGAATTGCTTTTCAGCAAAAAAAAAAAAAAATTTTTTAATGGAAAAATCGGTTCAGGCTATATCTCGAGTATATATGGACCGATATCGGATTTTTTCTTTTTCCATATTTATATAACCTTATTTCATTACCAGAACTGCTTTTGAGCACAAAAAAGTTGTTTACTCGGCATTTTCATCAAAAAACCTGTTAAGCTATATATCGGGTATATATAAACCGATATCGGAAATTTTAATTTTCCATATTTATATAACCTTATTTTATTACCAGAACTGCTTTAAGGTGAAAAAAGTTGTTTAAGTTCGCTTACGCGGCATTTTCATGAAAACCACGGTTTAGGCTATATCTCGGGTATATATGGACCCATATCGGAAATTTTCATTTTCCATATTTATATAACCTCATCTTATTACCAGAACTGTTTTAAGCAAAAAAAAGTTGTTTAAGTTCGCTTACGCGACATTTTCATAAAAATCCCGGTTTGCGCTATATCTCGGGTATATATGGACCGATATCAGAAATTTTCATTTTTCATACCTATATAACCTTATTTCATTACCAGAACTGCTTTAAGGTGAAAAAAGTTGTTTAAGTTCGCTTACGCGACATTTTCATGAAAAACCCGGTTTGGGCCATATCTCGGGTATATATGGACCGATATCGGAAATTTTCATTTTCCATATTTATATAACCTTATTTAATTACCAGAACTGCTTTAAGGCGAAAAAATTGTTTAAGTTCGCTTACGCGGCATTTTCATGAAAACCCCGGTTTAGGCTATATCTCGGGTATATATGGACCGATATCGGAAATTTTTATCTTCCATATATATATAAACTGATCTTATTACCAGAACTGTTTTTAATCAAAAAAAAGTTGTTAAAGTTCGCTTACGCGACATTTTCATGAAAAACCCGGTTTGGGCTATATCTCGGGTATATACAGACCGATATCGAAAATTTTCATTTTCCATACTTATACAACCTTATTTTATTACCAGAACTACTTTTAAGCAAAAAAAGTTGTTTAAGTTCGCTTACGCGGCAATTTCATGAAAACCCCGTTCCAGGCTATATCTGCTGTATATATATATATGAACCGATATCGGAAATTTTCATTTTTCATATTTATATAACCTTATTTTGTTACCAGAACCGCTTTTAAGCAAAAAAAGTTGTTTAATTTCGCTGACGCGGCATTTTCATGAAAAACCCGTTCTAGGCTATATCTCGGGTATATATGGACCGATATCGAAAATTTTCATTTTTCATATATATGTAACCTAATTTCATTACCAGAACTGCTTTTGAGCAAAAAAAAGTTGTTTAAGTTCGCTTACGCGGCATTTTCATGAAAAACTTGGTTTGGGCTATATCTCGGGTATATATGGACCGATATCGAAAATTTTCATTTTTCATATTTATATGACCCTATTTCATTACCAGAACTGCTTTTGAGCACAAAAAAGTTGTTTAAGTTCGCTTACGCGACATTTTCATGAAAACCCCGATTTGGGCTATATCTCGGATATATATGGACCGATATCGAAAATTTTCATTTTTCATATTTATATGACCCTATTTCATTACCAGAACTGCTTTTGAGCACAAAAAGTTGTTTAAGTTCGCTTACGCGACATTTTCATGAAAAACCCGGTCTAGGCTATATCTCGGGTATATATGGACCGATATCGAAAATTTTCATTTTTCATATTTATATGACCCTATTTCATTACCAGAACTGCTTTTGAGCACAAAAAGTTGTTTAAGTTCGCTTACGCGACATTTTCATGAAAAACCCGGTCTAGGCTATATCTCGGGTATATATGGACCGATATCGGAAATTTTCATTTTCCATATTTATGTAACCTAATTTCATTACCAGAACTGCTTTTGAGCACAAAAAAATTGTTTAAGTTCGCTTACGCGGCATTTTCATGAAAACCCCGGTCTAGGCTATATCTCGGGTATATATGGACCGATATCGAAAATGTTCATTTTTCATATTTATATGACCCTATTTTATTACCAGAACTGCTTTTGAGCACAAAAAAGTTGTTTAAGTTCGCTTACGCGACATTTTCATGAAAAACCCGGATTGGGCTATATCTCGGGTATATATGGACCGATATCGGAAATTTTCATTTTCCATATTTATGTAACCTAATTTTATTACCAGAACTGCTTTTGAGCAAAAAAAGTTATTTAGCTTCGCCTATGCGACATTTTCATTAAAAATCTGATTTGGGCTATATCTCGGGTATATATGGACCGATATCTGAAAAAAAAATTTTTTGCCTTTTAGTCACCATGCTTAATAAGTGTGTGAAGTTTGAAGTAAAACGAACAACTTTTGTTTTCAAAAATTTTCATACAAAACTGCAAAAAAAAATGGCTTTTTTCGGAATTTTGAATATATCTCAGCTATACGTGGACCGATATTACTGAATTTCAATAGCAAACCCATGAATCGATGGGGTAAAAGAATGGTGAAAGAAAAAAGTTTCTAAGTCTAATGGTTTTCTCAGAAACGGTATTTCAACAGCGGACAGACGGACAGACGGACATCGCTTAATCGACTTTTTCATTAATTCTGATTCAGAATATATATACTTTATAGGGTCGCAAAAAAAAACTGTAGAAATTACAAACGGAATCACAAACTTATATATACCCTTTACATTTTTGTGAAGGGTATAAAAATATTGCTCTGCCTTATTCATCGACGTCTCACAAGCTTTTGATAAAGTGTGGCACGATGGCTTAATGCATAAAATAAAGTTTAAAAGAAGGCAATTTCATAAGCCCCGCCCAGCCTATTGAAGCTGGAGTTCCCCAAGGCAGCGTATTAGGGCCTATCTTATATTTGATCTACGCATCTGACATGCCGACAAGCACCAACATTCACACTTCAACATTTGCAGATAATACAGCAACATATCGACAAACTAGAGAAATGGCTCAAGCTTTTGAAAATCAAGGTTAATGAACAAAAGTGTGCCCATGTTACATTCGCACTGCGTCTAGGAACATGCTCACCCATTACTATTAACAATAAAGTAATACCTCAACACAGTGAAGTCAAATACCTCGGTATTCATCTTGACCGTAGACTAACATGGAAGACGCACATCGAGGCAAAAGTAACGCAAATGAAATTGAAAGCAGTGCAAATTAACTGGCTAGTAGACAGAAATTCGTCCTTGAAGCTTAATTGTAAACTTTTGCTTTACAACTCGATTCTAAAGCCAATATGGTGCTATGGGAATCAATTATGGGGCACAGCCTCGGCATCCAACATTGAAAAAATTCAAAGAAGTCAAAATAGAATACTCCGTAGAATTACAGACGCTCAATGGTACGTTAAAACCTCACGAATCCACGCAGATCTGAACGTACCTTTTGTGAAATCTGAATTTGCGAAGTACGCGACAAGATATATTAACAAACTTGAATTCCTTCCAAATCCTCTTGCAGTTAATATTCTTAACTCTGATGGTCATACCCGTCTGAGAAGGAGGGATACTTTGGCTACCACTAGAGCTCTAAACAGATGACTGAGCTCTGAAATAATATTCGCATAAAAATAAATTTTTGTCCAGCACTGGCAGGACTTTAATCACAAATTTTTTTTTAGTATTAAGATTTGAATACTTATTGTCATTACATTTTTTATGTAGATTCAATAAATAAAATAATAAAGTTAAAAAAAAAACAAGTAAGAGTGTAGTATATTCGGCTGGGCCGAATCTAAAATACCCTTCACGATAGTCACGAATATGTATAGTATATTAAAAATGTGGCCTGAATATGCTCGGTTATATATGAACCGATATCGGAATTTTCTATTTTCTGTATTTTAGTAACCTTCTTTTATAACGAGAATTGCTTTTCAGCAAAAAAAAAAAAAAAAAAAAAAATTTTAATGAAAAAATCGGTTCAGGCTATATCTCGAGTATATATGGACCGATATCGAAAATTTTAATTTTCCATATTTATATAACGTTATTTCATTACCAGAACTGCTTTTGGGCACAACAAATTGTTTAAGTTCGCTTACGCGACATTTTCATGAAAAACCCGATTTGGGCTATATCTCGGGTACATATGAACCGATATCGGAAATTTTCATTTTCCATATTTAGGTAACCTAATTTCATTACCAGAACTGCTTTTGAGCACAAAAAAGCTGTTTAGGTTCGCTTACGCGGCATTTTCATGAAAACCCTGGTCTAGGCTATATCTCGGGTATATATGGACCGATATTGGAAATTTTCATTTTTCATATTTATATAACTTCATTTCATTACTAGAACTGCTTTTGAGCACAAAAAAGTTGTTTTAGTTTGCTTACGCGACACTTTTATGTAAAACCCGGTCTAGGCTATATCTCGGGTATATATGGACCGATATCGGAAATTTTCATTTTTCATATTTATGTAATCTTATTTCATTATCAGAACTGCTTTTGAGCAAAAAAAAGTTGTTTAAGATCGCTTACGCGACATTTTCATGAAAAACCCGATTTGGGCTATATCTCGAGTACATATGGACCGATATCGGAAATTTTCATTTTCCATATTTAGGTAACCTAATTTCATTACCAGAACTGCTTTTGAGCACAAAAAAGTTGTTTAAGTTCGCTTACGCGACATTTTCATGAAAAACCCGATTTGGGCTATATCTCGGGTATATATGGACCGACATCGAAAATTTTCGTTTTTCGTATTTATGTAACCTAATTTCATTACCAGAACTGCTTTTGAGCACAAAAAAGTTGTTTAAGTTCATTTACGCGGCATTTTCATGAAAACCCTGGTCTAGGCTATATCTCGGGTATATATGGACCGATATTGGAAATTTTCATTTTTCATATTTATATAACTTCATTTCATTACTAGAACTGCTTTTGAGCACAAAAAAGTTGTTTTAGTTTGCTTACGCGACACTTTTATGTAAAACCCGGTCTAGGCTATATCTCGGGTATATATGGACCGATATCGGAAATTTTCATTTTTCATATTTATGTAATCTTATTTCATTATCAGATCTGCGTTTGAGCAAAAAAAAATTGTTTAAGTTCGCTTACGCGACATTTTCATGAAAAACCCGATTTGGGCTATATCTCGGGTATATATCGACCGACATCGAAAATTTTCATTTTTCATATTTATGTAACCTAATTTCATTACCAGAACTGCTTTTGAGCACAAAAAAGTTGTTTAAGTTCGCTTACGCGACATTTTCATGAAAAACCCGGATTGGGCTATATCTCGGGTATATATGGACCGATATCGGAAATTTTCATTTTCCATATTTATATAACCTAATTTTATTATCAGAACTGCTTTTGAGCAAAAAAAAAGTTATTTAGCTTCGCCTATGCGACATTTTCATTAAAATCCGATTTGGGCTATATCTCGGGTATATATGGACCGATATCTGAAAAAAAAATTTTTTGTCTTTTAGTCACCATGCTTAATAAGTGTGTGAAGTTTGAAGCAAAACGAACAACTTTTGTTTTCAAAAATTTTCATACAAAACTGCAAAAAAAAATGGCTTTTTTCGGAATTTTGAATATATCTCAGGTATACGTGGACCGATATTACTGAATTTCAATAGCAAACCCATGAATCGATGGGGTAAAAGAATGGTGAAAGAAAAAAGTTTCTAAGTCTAATGGTTTTCTCAGAAACGGTATTTCAACAGCGGACAGACGGACAGACGGACATCGCTTAATCGACTTTTCCATTAATTCTGATTCAGAATATATATACTTTATAGGGTCGCAAAAAAAACTGTAGAAATTACAAACGGAATCACAAACTTATATATACCCTTTACATTTTTGTGAAGGGTATAAAAATAAATTATTAAACGTCGAGAAGAAAACACTCCTTTGCGATTAATAGAAACTTATATGAATTTTAGCTATGTGTACATTTTGTACAAAATACATCACTTACTGTAGGTATTTAATGTTAAAAACCAATTATTTTCCAATCAAAATGGGTTTTTAAAAGATATTTTGCAAAACTAGTAATCGGTAAAATTGCAATGGCCTCTTTTTGTAAACAAACACACTCACAGTATCTTTTTTGACAGCTCTTATTATAAGATCGTTGCCATGAGATTTCTCATAAGAACATCCGCATAAAAATTATTATAACCTAGTGTCTACAACTGCGATTAACTCTGAAATAATATCTGAGAAAACGTCGGCAGAATGAGAGAGCGAATTTCTCTATGTCTATCTTCATATCTAACAAGGAGTATACGTATTGTTGTTAATATTATAAGAATCCTTAATTCATTGAAAGCCGAGAAGAAAACACATCTTGGCGATCAATAGAATATTGTATAAATTTTGTATATTTGCACATTTTTTACAAAATCAATTGCTTATAGTACATAAATTTTAATGATAAAAAACAAATTATTTCCGATTTAAAAGTGGGTTTTTTAACATATTTTGCAAAACTAATAATCAGTAAAATTGCAATGGGGTCTTTTTGTAAACAAACAAATACACAGTTGCTTTTTTGACAGCTCTCTTATAATAAGATCGTTGCAATAAGATTTTTCATAAGAATGCTCTCATAAAAATTATTATAAGACTGAGATAACACTGGTTTTAAGTCCACACGTAACCTAGTGTCTACAACTGCGATTAACTCTGAGATAATATCTGACAAAACGTTGGCAGAATGAGAGAACGAATTTCTTTATGTCCAGTTTAATGTCTAACAAGAAGTACACGTATTTTTGTTAATCTCATAAGAATTCATAAATCAATGAAAGCCGAGAAGAAAACACTTCTTTGCGATAAATAAAATCTTATATGAATTTTGTATATGCACACATTTTGTACGAAAGTAATCATTTAGAGTGTTTATTTAATGAATAAAAACAACCTATTTTCAATTTAAAATGGTTTTTTAAAAGATATTTTGCAAAACTATTAATCGGTAAACTTGCAATGGCGCCTTCTTGTAAACAAACACATAATCGCTTTTTTGACAGCTCTTATTATAAGATCGTTGAGAGATTTCTCATAAGAACGCTCTCATAAAAATTATTATAAGACTGCGATAACACTGATTTTAAGTCTACACGTAACAGAATTCTCTCTGCGACTGAATTTGACGTTCTCATCTCAGATATTATCGCAGGTGTGGACACTAAGTAAAAGAATTCTCTCTGCGATTGAATTTGACGTTCTCATCTCAGATATTATCGCAGGTGTGGACACTAAGTTACATATTCAGGCATATAAAACTATACAGTGTTGCTGCTCTAATACGATAATCTGAGTTTTTGTACTGCTTCCGGGGAAGTGGAGTATTTTGGGGATTCACGAAGCCGATTTTGGGAATTCCCAAAAAGTTCCGAACCGTTTCGCTAACTGAATCGGAACCGGGTTTTCATATGCTGTGCGCGTTTTGGCCGTGGAACGTGTATTGAATTATTAGCGGCCATTCAATTTAGTGCGAAAATTGAAGTTGTCACATTGTTTCCGGGGAAGTGGGGAAATTTAGGAACTTCCGAAAAAATACTGAACCGCTTCGTTAGTCGTTTTTGCATATTCGGTGCGCTTTTTTGCCTGGGAACATGCATCTGAACTATAAATGGCCATTCGCTTTAGCGCAACAATTGAAGTTTCCTTATTGCCTCTAAGGAAATGGAAGTATATTGACGTTTCCTGAAGCCGATTTTTGGTGTTAAAAAAAATCTAGGAACGTGTTGAAATACCGTTTCTGAGAAAACCGTTAGACTTTTTTTCATTAAACGTTTTTCTTCCACCATTCTTTTACCCCATCGAGTCATGGGTTGCTATTGAAATTTAGTAATATCGGTTCACGTATAGCTGAGATATATTCAAAATATCAATTTTTTTGCAATTTTGTATGAACATTTTTGAAAAAAAGTTGTTTGTTTTGCTTCAAACTTCACACAATTATTAAGCATGGTGACTAAAAGGAAAAAAACCAGATATCGGTTCATATATACCCGATATATAGCATAACTTAAACAACTTTTTTTTTTTTGCTTAAAAGAGTTCTGGTAATATAAGGAGGTTACCAAATAGAGAAAATTAAAATTTCCGATATCGCTCCATGCATACATACCAGAGATATAGCCTAAACATGTTTTCCCATGAAAATTTTTTTGTTGTTTAAAGGCAGTTCTGGTTATAAAAAAGGTTACTAAAATACACAAAATAAAAATTTCCGATATCGCTCCATATATACAGTTTTTTCAACGAAAAAATTTTTCTGTGATTATAAAATGTCCATATACTCGTATATCCGAGATATAGCCTGAACCGATTTTACCATGAAAAATTTGTTTTTGCTTCTTCCGGTTATAAAACGAGTTTATTAAAATACAGATAATGAACATTTTTGATATCGGTCCATATATAACCGAGATATAGCGTAACCTGATTTTTCCATTAAAATTTTTTTGCTGAAAAGCAATTCTCGTTATAAAAAAAGGTTACTTAAATACAGAAAATTCCGACATCGGTTCATATATAACCGAGATATAGCTTAAACAAACTTTTGCATGAAAGATCTCTTTTTTGGAGTAGTGATTACAAGGCAAAAATAGTTTTTCCATGATATCGATCAATATACATATATCCGACCATATTTAGTTCAAATTTGTAATATATACTCGTATATACGTGACTATCGTGAAGGATATTTTAGATTCGGCCCAGCCGAATATACCACACTCTTACTTGTTTCTAATACACATTATAAGTTTTAAAAAATTTTTATTGTAATTTATTAAATTGAGAAAATAAACATAATACACGAACGTTATTTGTATATAAAATATTTCTACATAAATCGAAATTATTTATAAATAGCTGTATTGTGATTGTGTTTGAAAATAGAATGATAGCTATAAAAAGGACTGAAGTTTGTATACAAAAAAAGAAAATTTATTAATCATGAGTTTTCTTTTGTTCTAATGTTTAACGAGCAAATAATTAAGTCTCAAAATTCAAAATTTTATTTAAAAGGAGGAAATTCCTTTTGTGACTTAAAAAATATATGGATTTTGCATCTAATAATTATTTTAGTATAAAATAAAAAATGTATTTTATATAATATATTTAAAAGGAAATACAAAAAGAATTATATGATGTTATAAAACTGAAAATTAATAAAGAAAAGGATTGATTAAAACTAGTTGTCTTGTTAACAAGGCATTTTTATAATAAGTTAAGAGGTGCTCAGCTTTCATATTAAAATCCGGCGTTATCAACCATACTAACAATCTTGTCGATGTTTGTTTTTAAAGTTCGTAGTTGATCCACGGTTACTGGCTCAAGGTCTTCTATAATATTTTGTTGAACATCATCAAGTTTTTTTGGGCGCAAAGAAATAACGCCATTACGCAATGGTATATTCAAATGTGCAAAGTTTTCCGGTAACCTTGAGATGAAAAAGAAAACTGTGAATTCCCAACTACCTAAAACGTTAATATAAAAAGAAATTATACTTACATTTGAGAAACCAAAGGGCTGCCACATTTTGACAACACCAATTCTCCAGGTTTGGGAAATCTTAAAAATGGTGGCGATTGCATCGAACTGGCATTAACCGCTTTTGGTGTACGATCCGCACTTAATGCCTTTGGTCGACTTGCCATTGGCGTACGCATTTTACCGCGAGAATTATGTTCTGCGCCAGTGAGACTTATTTCTGAAGTTTTTTGTTTCAGAGCAGATCCAGGTATAGACGCTAAGTTGTCACTGGCAGAACGACTTCTCCTAGGACGTCTTGCTCTGGCTGAGCTCAAAGGTCCGGGAGTCCGCAAACGTGCGGAATTTTTCTTTACAAGAGGTTGCGTAGGCATGTTTAACGAAGTCAAGTACGCTGGATTTGATATTGCTGACCCAATACTGCCGCCAGTGGAACTATCCTCTGTAAGGTAGCCTTTACCAAATGAGTCAAAGTGCCATAATGTATACATACATATAAATGAGCAGAATAGTAGTAGGAATAAGATGAGTTTGTTATGCGAATTCGATATAGGTGCAATTAAAATAATATTGAAGTAAAAGAAATGGATTTACTAAATTAACAAAAAGTAAATACTTGTTAGCACAATTTTTAATTGAAAAAGCATTTGGCAAAAGAACCAACCACCATGTTTGTTAATTCTTGATTTATACTTAAATATGTATTTTTGTTAATAAATAAAAGCTCATGAACATCATGAGAATATGTGCAAATCGACAAAAATTACACACACATATCCTTTTACCGGGAAAAAGGAGAAATATTAAAATTTTAGTTGTGGAAAAATTAAATTTTTAAAATATGTGGAATCTTGATATATTCCTTTGTATATCAAGAGTATTTAACAAGATTTCCCTATGCCATGGCAGAACTTAAGCAAAACCCATTATCCATTGTTCATACGTACTCATGTACAAATGTTATGCTAATACTCACCCTCATCATTTGGATTGATTGCCCTAACAGATTTCAACAAAGTTGAATTTTGCAAAGACGAGTTTATCATCTTTGACTTTTGCTGTTCCCAATCAGCTAAATGATTTAAGTCCTTAAAATAAATATAGTTTCATATGTAAATATAAATAAGTGTAACAAACTAGATTTCGCTTTCTCACGTACCAATGAAAATACATCAACCATTCTCATTTTCAACAAGGCTCGTGGAGTGCGCTCCAACAACATCTTTACTTCGTATTCATAAGTGGTCAAATATTCTTGAATTTTATCTTCCAGAGTATTTTGGAAGCCATCTAAAGAATTTTCAAATTCTCGCACTTTTTCCTCCCGGTTTGTTGTTTCGCGATTGCGCTTGGCAGTTTTCGATACTTTTGTGCGCGGCATATTTGTCTTATTTTATACTAGTTTAATTAAATAGCGAATAAAATCGCTTAGTTCTTTGATAATTATAATTTTACGTTTCACCAAGTATTTTATAGGATGCAATTTTTCTATTTTGTTCAATCGATTAAAATTCTAATAAAATGGCGCTACTTCGTTATCTTTCAATATATTTGTTTGAATTTTTTTTCTAATTGTTGGCGGTACTGAAATTTGCTGTTTACCGGAGCTGCCACTTTGCGTTGTTTATAAGTGACCTTTTTACATTTAGTCAGGCGATGGGTAATAGGAATGAGACGATGGGTAATAGGGATTGCTGAGCAATTATCTTTTAACATAACCAACCTTCCTCTCCAAAATATATCAAATTATGTTTTAAGATATTTACATGTTCGCTAACTAAAAGCACAGCGTTGAACATAAGCAATTTGATGACGTAAAGGGCAAAATAAACTACCTAAATTGCTTGCGAAACACACGCTTTCCGCTTACACCCAAACCATACAAATACAACACATGCAAATGTAATTTAATCACACATACAAATTAATCACTATTTCTTTGTTTTCAATGTGAGTAGACGGCCATTGCGTTGGGGCAATTTGCTCGCCATATGAAGTTTGCAAGATACAAATTGTTTTACCCTATATTTCTTGATATTATGATGTTTTTTAGTTTTAATTTTTTTTTAATTTCCACAATAAAGGTAAACTTTTACGCCACTCTAAACATAATTACAAGAAAACAGTTTCTTTCTTCACTCCGTATGCTTCTTCTTCCACCACCTCACTCTGCAAAAATTGTACTGAAATAACAAAATTTACACACTCACTCCCATTGTTTGCACAAAAATCAAAAAGTTTTGACTTTCGTGCAAACATCCTTCAAATATTTGTACAAACTAGTAAACACCCCCACAAACGAACAAAAATATTTGCACAAACCTAAAATGTTGACATGTTTGGCAAGCAATTTGTGTGGTTTATTTGGCCCTTATTTCTGTCTGCGTTATTGCTAGTATTAAGACACAACAGATTGCCCGTGTGGTAGCACTGTTACCTCCATCTAGATTATCAATAAATATCCGTAGAAGATCTTGCGGAGGTTCGGCAATTTTGATAAAGACCAGAATTAAGCACTAATTAATGAACGAGACACGTCAGGAATATCTCCAAGCTACAAATATATGCATTGATTATTTTTATTAAAAAATTGTTACATCCTCGATTTACTCACCACCACGATTTTCAGAAAACCAATATTCAAATTTTTTCAAATCACTTGGGCCTCGATTTGTAGGGGCTGGCGACTATAACGCGCAACACACTTTTTGGGGAGCACGTTTAATTTCCACGAAAGGTCGCGCGCTTTCTGACACCGTTTCCAAAATGGGCTTAGATGTGGTTTCAAGTAGACACCCCACTTATTGGCCGTCAGACCGACGAAAGATCCCCGATGTTATCGATTTTGGAGTTGTAAAAAGTTTTCCTTTAGAGTGGATGTAAGTGGAGCCTTCATTAGATTTATCATCAGATCACTCACCCACTATAATCTCTGTTTTGCTTCCCCAAGAGATTGGCTCCCCGTTGACTATCAATAGAGTTAATTGGCTAAAATATAAACAATTTTTGAGTACTCATTGTACGGAAAATATTGCCTTAAGAACCCTTCAGGATATTGATGTGTCAATTAACGAATTCTCGGAAAACCTTAAACTAGCCGTACAACATGCTACCACTAGTCATATAAGATCCACAAATGAGAACAATAGAACCTACTCGGCTGAAATTCAGCAACTTCTGGCAGAAAAAAGAAGAGTTAGAAGATAGTGGCAGGTCTATCCAGCTTAAAACTAGGCTACGGGAATGCGTAACTCGACCAAGAAATCTGCTTGAAGTCCAGAGAATATCTTCCCTTAAAACATATTTGGAAAGCCTGGATGGTACTCCGCAATCTGACTATTCTCTATGGAAAGCAACAAAAGGTCTGAAAAGATCCGTAATAGGTAACCCACCTTTGCGAACTTCAACTGGCGACTGGGCAAGAAGCGATTCTGAAAAGGGGATGGTGTATGTTAACCATTTGAGAAATGATTCAGCGAATGCTGCAGAAGAATTTTCGCCATGTGATGTTAAACAGCCTGTGCCTTTCAGACTTTACTTTCAAGATGTCGAAAACGTTATCAATAACATAAACCCCAGGAAAGCTCCAGGTATTGATCAAATTACGGGTAAAATGCTTGAACAGTTACCTCGTGTAGCAAGAAGAGTTCTACTTTTTATTATTAATCCTATTTTACTGTTGGAGTATTATCCTGCACAGTGGAAGGTGTCTATGATTACTATGATACCCAAGCCAGGGAAGGATCCCACTAAAGTAGAATCATATATACCAATAAGTCTACTACCAACAATTTCAAAACTGTTTGAAAAATTGTTAATGGCGAAGTTGTCTCCAATACTTAATGATGTGGAATGTATCCCTGATCATCAATTTGGCTTTCGGGCAAAACATAACACCATAGAACAAACACATAGACTAGTCAATATCATAAGACAGACTTTTGAAGACAAAAAGTATTGTTCAGCTCTATTCATCGACATTTCCAACTTTTGCAGATGACACAGCTTTTTGCAGCGTTCATGAAAACCATCAATTAGCATCGCGAAATTTGCAGGAGTATATTTCAGTATTAGAGAAATGGCTAAAACTTTGGAAAATCAAAGTTAATGAACAAAAGTGTACTCATGTTACATTCAAACTGCGTAAGCAAACATGTTCGGCTACCCAAATTAACAATACACCTATTCCTCAGCATAATGAAGTTAAATACCTTGGTATTTACCTCGACCGTAGGCTAATGTGGAAGCCTCACGTTGATGCGAAAGTCACTCAGTTGAAATTAAAAGCAGCGCAATTAAATTGGCTTATGAGCAGAAATTCGACATTGAAGTTGGATTGCAAACTTTTGTTATATAACGCAATTTTAAACATCATCCAACATTGGAAAAATTCAAAGACGACAAAACCAAATTCTTCGTACGATTACTGCAGCTCCATAGTACGTAAGAAACTCACGAATTCACAAGGATCTGTGTGTTCCGCTGGTAAAAGATGAATTTTCTAAGTATGCGACAAGGTATGTCAGTAAACTGGAACTTTACCCAAATCCTCTTGCACGTAACATACTTAATTTTGGCGGCCACTCTCGGTTGAGAAGAAGGGATACCCTTGCCACCATCAGAACGTTAAATAGGTGATTCTATCGATATTATTCGCGCAAACTAAAACTTTTTTGTCTAGCATTGGCTGGACTTAAATAACTTTTATGTATATTTAGTATTAAGATTTGAATACTTATTGTTAATTCATATTTTGAATATTCAATAAATAAATGAATGAAAAAAAATCTTTGCAATAAAGCAATAACGCCGGCAGAACAACGGTATAAAATTGCTTATTGCTTTGCTTATGTCAAAGGCATGAGAACACGTATATACGACAACTCATAATTACAAAAAACTGAATAGGAAAGTTCAACGTAAAAAACAAAATTTTACTGCAAAGAAATGTGCTAAAGTAGAAGCAAAATAACTTAAAATTTTATTTTATCTACTTTTAAAAATTATCATATTTTTTGATATTTCAGCCCATGCATGTTTTTCCTATGCAATCTCTTGTACTCTGGACTTTTAAAGTCCTAAAGACAAGAATACTGTGTGTACAGCGTGATTACTTTAAAAAGCGTCCTCGATGCACCAATCCATTAAAAGAAAACACTTATTTTAAGTAATAAGAATTTAATTAATAATTTTTGCAGAAGAAAAATTTGCTAAAATTAATCGCAAGCAGAATGTTTCAAAAATTCTTTAACGTTAAATTCAAATGACAATAAATTTTGACTATTAATTTATTGAATTTTTGTTGAACTTCTATAATTTTTAAATTAAATTTTTGGTTTGTGCACTTGTACAACGGGTTATATAGCGTAAGATTTGATTATTTGACAGCAAATTTGTATTGTAAAAAATCCTTCTTAAGAAAAAACTTAAGAAAGGAAAAAACTTGAACTATAACCCGTTGTACAAATGTACAAACCAAAAAATTTATTTAAAAATTATTCAAACAATTAAGTTTTTATTCGCTATTTTAGCTTCTAAAATCTATACCAATAAAAAATTATAAACAGTTTGTTTTCCATGTTTCCCAGCTATCTATATGCCGACATTTCATAGGAACTACCCTAATCATCAGTAGACCTTGGAAATTTTTGAAAGATATTCTCAAACATTCAACTTTATATCCCAACAATCTAAATAAATTGCTGAGAATTTAAAAAGAAAAATGCTCTAATAATACCTGTCAAAACACAAAAAACAAGCTTTTTTATTTATACACGTCTCTAACATTTCTTTACACCTTTCAACGACAGTTGGCAATAGAATTTGACAGCTGGGAACATAATTATTTCCAAGTTTATTGCGCATGGAGACCCCAAGTAACAATAAGCTGTCTTCACTGGCAATAATGCAATTTTGACGTTAGCTGCAGTAAATGTTAATATATTTATTGCTAATCTAGACGGGGGGTTACCTAGCGTCTCCACATAGCAATATGTATTGCGGCAATTGTCAAATTTGATTGGGTCCATAAAATTTGCGATGTGTAGACCGCAAATTGCTATAGGCAGCAATCTATTGAGCAATTATTGCCAAGCAATGAGCTGTCAGTTGTTGTAATTTGATATTAATATATAGCAAACACAGTGCTGTGCATACAACAAACAAAGTTTTGTTCATACAATTCCTCACGTTGAGTTTTGTTAGAGCGCTTTTACATTTGGACAGACGATGGGCAGACAGACGAAATTTGGGGGTGCTGTAACGAAAGTTGTCAGTGGGGGAGAGTATGTAGTACACGACTCTCTGTACTAGACATTTGTGGACATTTTTTGTTTCTCTTTTTAACTTTTCGTATTTCATATGCTGTTGCTTCATATCATTTTTTTCATATCAGCATCAACACACTAGCTGTGCTTAAAAAACAACAACAACAAAAAAGAAAGAAAAGAGAAAAGAAAAGTTTCTGTCTGTCTATTAATTTCTTAAATGTAAAAGATTTAGGCAAGACCAAAAGAGAAATAAAAAAATGTCTGCCCATCGTCTGTCTAAATGTAAAAGCAAACTTAGTATTTGTGATGAAGCAGTAATACGTTTACGCCACCAAGAGCATTTAGCAATCGCTGTACTGTTATTCTGCCGACGTTTTTGGTTGAGCTTAGCAATAAAAATTGCTATGTGGAGACGCTAGGTTAGGCAGTTTAAAGTGCTCTGGAGACGAGCAAAAAACACATCAATCAGTGCATATGTGTGAGTGTCGTGTTTTTGTTGTTTAAAAGGAGACGTAGAAATAAAATCGTCAATCATCATTTTTATTTTGACTTCGCCGCGTTCGTTTCTAAACATATCATTGGATGATGAATTATTGCTATCCTGTGTGATTTTGTTAAGAAAAAACATGAAAAAATAAAAAAATTATGTATAAAAAGTAATAATGTATGAACAAAATAAAATTCACACACTTAGAACGGTGATGTGTTTCTTTGATCGTCTCCCTGGCACTTTTACCCTGCATTTAGACATACGAGTAATCTCATGAGAGTGCTGAATATGTATTATCAACGAAAATTTCTTCGAAAAACTCGAATCTCTTGCAATTTTGATTTCTGTCTACACATGCGAGTGAGAGTTCATTTTAAATTTGTCGTCAGCACGTGAACTTCAAACAATTTGTTTCCTTCATATATTTTGTTTCTTTTGCTGTCTTTATAAACTGGAGTTGCCGTGTTCTTCGCTTGAGAGTATTTTTAGAAAATAGTTGGCATTAATTTGTATTATTATTATATTATTGATATTAACGCTTTATAAGAGTGGTTTCACATTAGGCAACTTAGTTGCGCAATTCTATTTTTTGTTTTTATTTATTTCCTTTTAAAGGTGCATTTGTGTTTACCTTTAGCAGCTTAGTTGCGCAACTTTAATTTTGTTTTACTTAAATTTTCTTAGTATTTTGAACAGCACGAAAAATAAACAAAAGAAAATACCAAAAACAAGAATGTGCGAACAAAACGAATTGCTGCGTAGACCTGCGAGTGCGAAAAATGTGAATGTGGTAGTATAAAAATGTGAGTGTATTGACTTTTTCGAACTCTTACTCGTATGTCTAACTGCACGTCTCCATTCGAAATATTTATTTTTGAACATAAGCAGAATAACAGCAAAAATATGTTCATGATCAAGCTTATGTTCTTAGGTGTGTATTGGACATAAATTTAAAAATTTCGTCCTGAATGGTTTCGTTAGTACGAACGCGTAAAGATGTATAACAATAATAAAATAATGTAAATTTTAAAAGAAATAAAACTTATTGATTTAAAATATTAAATTTTCGTTGTTTATTATAAATTTAAACTATCATGTTTGCAATAAATAAATAAAAATATAACAACATTTTTTAATTTATATTATATTTGTAATAAAATAAATATTCACATAATATTTGATACATAATCGACATGTTTTTCTTTTTTATTTTTAATTTAAATAAATTTATAATTATTCCATAGCCACAAGCATTTTTTTATACCCGAACAACAATGTAGACGAAAATGCAACTAAATTTAACAGTTTATGTTGAACATTATTTCTTCAAACAAAGTTTTAACAACTATTTTCAATATATTTGCAAATAAATGTTTTTGCGGTCCACACGTGGACATATGGTGTTGGCAATAGAACATAAATATTTCCAAGTTTATTGCGCATGGAGACCCCAAGTAACAATAAGCTGTCTTCACTGGCAATAATGCAATTTTGACGTTAGCTGCAGTAAATGTTAATATATTTATTGCTAATCTAGACGGGGGGTTACCTAGCGTCTCCACATAGCAATATGTATTGCGGCAATTGTCAAATTTGATTGGGTCCATAAAATTTGCGATGTGTAGACCGCAAATTGCTATAGGCAGCAATCTATTGAGCAATTATTGCCAAGCAATGAGCTGTCAGTTGTTGTAATTTGATATTAATATATAGCAAACACAGTGCTGTGCATACAACAAACAAAGTTTTGTTCATACAATTCCTCACGTTGAGTTTTGTTAGAGCGCTTTTACATTTGGACAGACGATGGGCAGACAGACGAAATTTGGGGGTGCTGTAACGAAAGTTGTCAGTGGGGGAGAGTATGTAGTACACGACTCTCTGTACTAGACATTTGTGGACATTTTTTGTTTCTCTTTTTAACTTTTCGTATTTCATATGCTGTTGCTTCATATCATTTTTTTCATATCAGCATCAACACACTAGCTGTGCTTAAAAAACAACAACAACAAAAAAGAAAGAAAAGAGAAAAGAAAAGTTTCTGTCTGTCTATTAATTTCTTAAATGTAAAAGATTTAGGCAAGACCAAAAGAGAAATAAAAAAATGTCTGCCCATCGTCTGTCTAAATGTAAAAGCAAACTTAGTATTTGTGATGAAGCAGTAATACGTTTACGCCACCAAGAGCATTTAGCAATCGCTGTACTGTTATTCTGCCGACGTTTTTGGTTGAGCTTAGCAATAAAAATTGCTATGTGGAGACGCTAGGTTAGGCAGTTTAAAGTGCTCTGGAGACGAGCAAAAAACACATCAATCAGTGCATATGTGTGAGTGTCGTGTTTTTGTTGTTTAAAAGGAGACGTAGAAATAAAATCGTCAATCATCATTTTTATTTTGACTTCGCCGCGTTCGTTTCTAAACATATCATTGGATGATGAATTATTGCTATCCTGTGTGATTTTGTTAAGAAAAAACATGAAAAAATAAAAAAATTATGTATAAAAAGTAATAATGTATGAACAAAATAAAATTCACACACTTAGAACGGTGATGTGTTTCTTTGATCGTCTCCCTGGCACTTTTACCCTGCATTTAGACATACGAGTAATCTCATGAGAGTGCTGAATATGTATTATCAACGAAAATTTCTTCGAAAAACTCGAATCTCTTGCAATTTTGATTTCTGTCTACACATGCGAGTGAGAGTTCATTTTAAATTTGTCGTCAGCACGTGAACTTCAAACAATTTGTTTCCTTCATATATTTTGTTTCTTTTGCTGTCTTTATAAACTGGAGTTGCCGTGTTCTTCGCTTGAGAGTATTTTTAGAAAATAGTTGGCATTAATTTGTATTATTATTATATTATTGATATTAACGCTTTATAAGAGTGGTTTCACATTAGGCAACTTAGTTGCGCAATTCTATTTTTTGTTTTTATTTATTTCCTTTTAAAGGTGCATTTGTGTTTACCTTTAGCAGCTTAGTTGCGCAACTTTAATTTTGTTTTACTTAAATTTTCTTAGTATTTTGAACAGCACGAAAAATAAACAAAAGAAAATACCAAAAACAAGAATGTGCGAACAAAACGAATTGCTGCGTAGACCTGCGAGTGCGAAAAATGTGAATGTGGTAGTATAAAAATGTGAGTGTATTGAGTTTTTCGAACTCTTACTCGTATGTCTAACTGCACGTCTCCATTCGCAATATTTATTTTTGAACATAAGCAGAATAACAGCAAAAATATGTTCATGATCAAGCTTATGTTCTTAGGTGTGTATTGGACATAAATTTAAAAATTTCGTCCTGAATGGTTTCGTTAGTACGAACGCGTAAAGATGTATAACAATAATAAAATAATGTAAATTTTAAAAGAAATAAAACTTATTGATTTAAAATATTAAATTTTCGTTGTTTATTATAAATTTAAACTATCATGTTTGCAATAAATAAATAAAAATATAACAACATTTTTTAATTTATATTATATTTGTAATAAAATAAATATTCACATAATATTTGATACATAATCGACATGTTTTTCTTTTTTATTTTTAATTTAAATAAATTTATAATTATTCCATAGCCACAAGCATTTTTTTATACCCGAACAACAATGTAGACGAAAATGCAACTAAATTTAACAGTTTATGTTGAACATTATTTCTTCAAACAAAGTTTTAACAACTATTTTCAATATATTTGCAAATAAATGTTTTTGCGGTCCACACGTGGACATATGGTGTTGGCAATAGAACATAAATATTTCCAAGTTTATTGCGCATGGAGACCCCAAGTAACAATAAGCTGTCTTCACTGGCAATAATGCAATTTTGACGTTAGCTGCAGTAAATGTTAATATATTTATTGCTAATCTAGACGGGGGGTTACCTAGCGTCTCCACATAGCAATATGTATTGCGGCAATTGTCAAATTTGATTGGGTCCATAAAATTTGCGATGTGTAGACCGCAAATTGCTATAGGCAGCAATCTATTGAGCAATTATTGCCAAGCAATGAGCTGTCAGTTGTTGTAATTTGATATTAATATATAGCAAACACAGTGCTGTGCATACAACAAACAAAGTTTTGTTCATACAATTCCTCACGTTGAGTTTTGTTAGAGCGCTTTTACATTTGGACAGACGATGGGCAGACAGACGAAATTTGGGGGTGCTGTAACGAAAGTTGTCAGTGGGGGAGAGTATGTAGTACACGACTCTCTGTACTAGACATTTGTGGACATTTTTTGTTTCTCTTTTTAACTTTTCGTATTTCATATGCTGTTGCTTCATATCATTTTTTTCATATCAGCATCAACACACTAGCTGTGCTTAAAAAACAACAACAACAAAAAAGAAAGAAAAGAGAAAAGAAAAGTTTCTGTCTGTCTATTAATTTCTTAAATGTAAAAGATTTAGGCAAGACCAAAAGAGAAATAAAAAAATGTCTGCCCATCGTCTGTCTAAATGTAAAAGCAAACTTAGTATTTGTGATGAAGCAGTAATACGTTTACGCCACCAAGAGCATTTAGCAATCGCTGTACTGTTATTCTGCCGACGTTTTTGGTTGAGCTTAGCAATAAAAATTGCTATGTGGAGACGCTAGGTTAGGCAGTTTAAAGTGCTCTGGAGACGAGCAAAAAACACATCAATCAGTGCATATGTGTGAGTGTCGTGTTTTTGTTGTTTAAAAGGAGACGTAGAAATAAAATCGTCAATCATCATTTTTATTTTGACTTCGCCGCGTTCGTTTCTAAACATATCATTGGATGATGAATTATTGCTATCCTGTGTGATTTTGTTAAGAAAAAACATGAAAAAATAAAAAAATTATGTATAAAAAGTAATAATGTATGAACAAAATAAAATTCACACACTTAGAACGGTGATGTGTTTCTTTGATCGTCTCCCTGGCACTTTTACCCTGCATTTAGACATACGAGTAATCTCATGAGAGTGCTGAATATGTATTATCAACGAAAATTTCTTCGAAAAACTCGAATCTCTTGCAATTTTGATTTCTGTCTACACATGCGAGTGAGAGTTCATTTTAAATTTGTCGTCAGCACGTGAACTTCAAACAATTTGTTTCCTTCATATATTTTGTTTCTTTTGCTGTCTTTATAAACTGGAGTTGCCGTGTTCTTCGCTTGAGAGTATTTTTAGAAAATAGTTGGCATTAATTTGTATTATTATTATATTATTGATATTAACGCTTTATAAGAGTGGTTTCACATTAGGCAACTTAGTTGCGCAATTCTATTTTTTGTTTTTATTTATTTCCTTTTAAAGGTGCATTTGTGTTTACCTTTAGCAGCTTAGTTGCGCAACTTTAATTTTGTTTTACTTAAATTTTCTTAGTATTTTGAACAGCACGAAAAATAAACAAAAGAAAATACCAAAAACAAGAATGTGCGAACAAAACGAATTGCTGCGTAGACCTGCGAGTGCGAAAAATGTGAATGTGGTAGTATAAAAATGTGAGTGTATTGAGTTTTTCGAACTCTTACTCGTATGTCTAACTGCACGTCTCCATTCGCAATATTTATTTTTGAACATAAGCAGAATAACAGCAAAAATATGTTCATGATCAAGCTTATGTTCTTAGGTGTGTATTGGACATAAATTTAAAAATTTCGTCCTGAATGGTTTCGTTAGTACGAACGCGTAAAGATGTATAACAATAATAAAATAATGTAAATTTTAAAAGAAATAAAACTTATTGATTTAAAATATTAAATTTTCGTTGTTTATTATAAATTTAAACTATCATGTTTGCAATAAATAAATAAAAATATAACAACATTTTTTAATTTATATTATATTTGTAATAAAATAAATATTCACATAATATTTGATACATAATCGACATGTTTTTCTTTTTTATTTTTAATTTAAATAAATTTATAATTATTCCATAGCCACAAGCATTTTTTTATACCCGAACAACAATGTTGACGAAAATGCAACTAAATTTAACAGTTTATGTTGAACATTATTTCTTCAAACAAAGTTTTAACAACTATTTTCAATATATTTGCAAATAAATGTTTTTGCGGTCCACACGTGGACATATGGTGTTGGCAATAGAACATAAATATTTCCAAGTTTATTGCGCATGGAGACCCCAAGTAAAAAGAATTTTGGTTGCAATAATTTTTCGGTCGTGGCAGCACTGTTTCAAATACTGGTACACTTAGTCTGCTTTTACATTTGTACAGACGATGGGCAGACATTTTTTCAATTCTCTTTTGGTCTTGCCTAAACCTTTTACATTTAAGAAATTAATAGACAGACAGAAACTTTTCGTTTTTCTTTTGTTGTTGTTGTTTTTTTAAGCACAGCTAGTGTGTTTATATGAAGTTGATGTTGATATGAGAATAATGATATGAAGCAACAACATAAGAAATACGAAAAGTTAAAAAGAGAAACAAAGAATGTCCACAAATGTCTAGTACAGAGAGTCGTGTACTACACACTCTCCCCCACCGAAAATTTTCGTTACCGCACCATCAATTTTCGTCTGTCTGCCCGTCGTCTGTACAAATGTAAAAGCTGACTTATAAACGGCGGTTCGTAAGAGCCGCTTGGTTTGTTTCTCCGCTAAAAACATATGTTTATTGTTTTGACAATCTGCATACGTCGTTGGTCAAATTTATTTGGTCTCTCTCGAAATTTTCAGTAATTTGGAAATATTATTTTGGTTTGCGAAAATACTCAACAAAATAAAATAGTGTTGAAATATCTACTTTATAAAAAGTGTATAAAAAATATAAAGTTGTACAAAAATATATAATGTTCTCAAGTGTTTATCACAATTGAGGACAACATTTGGGGCATAGGTAAACAAAAAAAGTAATAAAGTTTATATTCGATTTAAATAGCTGTGATATGTATATTGGCGTTTATTAGAAGTTATATGTATATATTTTATACGTGAATATTAGCATATACTAACATACATATGTACATGTGTTTTGCAGGCAAACAACAACTACAGATATAACGAGAACAACAAGCAATAAAGGGAGGCCAATATAACCAATTTCATCTTACTAGTGACTGTGTACAATAATTGATATTTTCAAATTATTAAAAAAATTTCCTCAAAACTAATACGCAGCACCATAGCTGCTGTTCCAATATTTTTTACGCGCTTTTTCAATAAAATAATGGGTTCTTCATCAGAGATTAACCAGCAGGAAGATGTGGGAGCTGATGCAGTTATACGTCTACAAGATATTAAACCGTTGTCACACGATCATTGTAAAATAAAAGATCCAACACATGTTGAGCGTATGATCAATGAATTTGTTAAAGGTGGAACGGAGCGGCTCCAATTGGTTTCAGATTTCGATTACACTATAACGAAGCAACGCACTTCTGACGGGAAACAGGTTTTAAGCAGTTTCGGCATATTTAATGCTTGCAAATCTCTGCCACCTCGTTTTATTGAAGAGTCGAACAAATTGTATCATAAGTATCGGCCAATTGAGATTGATCCTCATATTCCAACAAAGGATAAAATAAGACATATGATCGATTGGTGGACCAAGACAGGAGAGTTGTTAGTGTGAGTATAGAAAAACTATTTAAATCAAAATACAAGTTAGCGGTAGTCTTATAGATATTTAGTAAGTTATTGTCCGCTTTGTGCTCTGAAAATTAAATTTAAGTGGATCCATAAATTTACATTAAACTAATTTGAAAATCATTCGCAGTAATATTAATGAAAGTAGGTATAAACTAAGTTTAATAACATTTAATCGCATTCATTCCTTCTGTTTTTTACATGGATTTGCTCTTCAATTCCTATATTTTCTTTAGTGGATTCCCACTTGGTCAAAGTGAAATTGATGGCATTGCTGGCAAATATAAAGATGATTTACGCGATCGAACTCATACCCTATTTGAAACATTAAATCGTTTGGATATTCCTGTTTTAGTATTTTCAGCTGGTCTAGGCAACTCTGTAGTATCCGTTCTGCAACAGGCGAACGTCTTACTACCTAATGTTAAGGTAGTATCTAACTTTTTACAATACAAAGATGGTATGCTAAATGGCTTTCAAGAACCCATGATACATACATTTAATAAAAATGAAACCGTATTGGATGGTAGCGAATATTACGATTTAGTGCACAATCGAGATCATATAATTGTGATGGGTGATTCAATTGCGGATGCGGATATGGCAAACGGTGTGCCTTCTTCATCACATATTATAAAAATTGGGTTTTTATTTGATCATGTATGGAAATTAAAAAAAGTTCTTACTTGTACTATAAACAATAATTATTTTTTTTTTTAGCCCGAACAAAATTTGGAAAGATACATGAATGCTTTTGATATTGTGTTAATTGATGACCAAACTATGGATGTTCCATTGGCTTTATTAGAAGCCATAGAAAACTTTCAACAGCGTTTGCAGACATCTTTGAGTTCGCAGGCTCAAATAGCGCAATAAAGTTTGTTTTGTTTACACATAAGTAAACTAAATGTAGACATTTGTGTCACGTATAAAGAGTGTCCCAAGGCGAATTAATAATAGGTGGAATTCGAAGCGCACTTATTGTCACAATTAAATGCATAAATTGGAAAATTATTTAACATTGACCGAAATACTCGTACTACAGCTTTGCTCAGAATTTTGTTGTTGCACTGACGATTTCACTTGTTATAAACTCGTCTTGATGTGCCCTTTAAAGCATTGAGATTTTTTTTAAAGAAATTACTTCAGGATTATCTATTATGTTAAATAATATTAAAAATTTTATTAAATACTTTTATTAATGATTTGATAAATTTTGAAAACTTTTTTTTCATTTCTTAAGTGCAAGGTGAATTCATGACAAGTGAAATTGGGAGCGAAGCTGATAACTTTTTTGTGTTTTTATCATTGCCCGCTGTCAATGGAATAATTAAAGGAAACGTGAAAAAACAAAAAATGTTTAAAACAAGTTTTTTAAGTATGTATTGTAGCTTGATAGCCAGGTAATCCAGGACCCCCCCCAATCAGTCTGAACATTTTCACCTTTTGAAGCTCAGATCATACAGACTTTAATTATCACGAAAAATTAAAAGTTTCACGAATTAGTTAAAAGTTTCATGAAATAATTATACATTTTTCTTTTCCTGTAAATATTTTTTTTATTATATTTTCTTGAATTCCTTTTTGTGTTTATATTATTCCCCTGGTATTGATAATTTTTTTGTGATGTTATGAATTCGCCTTGGATGTTTATATTTGTACACATTTTACATATCGGTGGCTTAATATAAAAAAAGCGTGTTTCGTTTTTTTTATTTTATAGGGAAAGGAAAACAATGAGTACAATTAAAAAAAAAAATTAAAATAAGAAAGACAATATATCAATTTCAGATCAAAGCGAGCAATAAATTCAGTGTTGGTCTCTTCTACTTTTTACAAGTTTTATAAGCAGCACTAAAAAGTAAACGCAATTTTATAAAAGATGCGTAGTTTTTATATTAAGACATCTACATAAGACGAATTTTGTTTCGTTAAATAGGAGTTTCTTGCGCAACTAAGCAAAATTGTGTTTTGTCTCAATAAAGAAAAAAATATGTTTTAAACCGTTCTTTTAAATATTTTAAATGGTTTTTTTGTTACTAAAAATTGTTACATAAAAATTCATTAAAGAAAAACAAAATATAAAACTGAATGAGGCTTATTACGTTTCTTGAAATCTTCGAAGGTTTGTAAAAGATCAAAAGCAATACGACTATTTTGTTTAATCTATTACAAACTCTCAAAATTTCGAGAAAGGGGATGCATCAATAACGTTACCGTTATATAAAAAAAGAAGATAACACTAAAATTTGTAAACTCTTTTTTTATCTTGGACCAGTACTCAGGGGATGACCTCTGTATATGCAGTGCACTGTATCGGAACTAGAAAAATAGGTTATGAAAAAAGATGTGCGGGGGGTTGAAGAAGTGTTTATGGATGACCTCTTCTGCAGGCAACCTGCTCCATTGCAGTATCGATAAAACAGAGAAACGCACCCCGCAATCCGGCGATGCTTCAGTGATTCAGTACAGTTGGATAGCCTACTGTCGCCTCACCTGTGTAGGGTTAAGTAGCCTCAAAAAAGACTGAGGCATCGGCCAAAACGTGAGTTGTGTTCCATTTTCGGTCTGATATAGAAGGTATAAATAGTAAAGAGAATGCAATGAAGTACATCTTACACCGAGACACTTGAACGCTTCTTTAGGGACATGAAAAATGTGTTCAGTCCAGCGAACATCAGTCTGAATTTTCATTCCAAGACCATCAATAGCACTTACAAAAAATTCCTTACACCTTAATTATATACCATACCGTTCAAGTGTCGTCAGACGTTCACATTCAAAATGTTGCTTTTATATTTATTTGTAGTACCCTGTATTTATTTTGCCGAGCCATATGTTTTTCTTTGACAAATTGCGAAATAATAACAATTCAATGTCACTTTTGACATTAAATAAATTTCTAGTGTCATGCTAAATAAAGGTAGAAAGAAAATACACAAAAGACTATTTTATTTAAGATATAAAATTAAATTTCATTAAGAAATAACAAGAAATTTCATAAACTTGCAATGACGATAAAAATAAATTAGCAGAAAAAGACAAAAAATATGCAAGATTTTTAAAAGTAAAGTACTTCTTAAAAGTTAATAAATCTTTAAAAGGGAATATTTCATAAAAATTTTCCTAACAAGCAAGCAACAGACATACACAGTAAAAAGGAAATTCCGAAATATTTGCCACACGTCCAGACAAACGTCTTTAAAGCAAAGAAAACTTAATTTTCTTTCAAAATGTTTGGCTTCGATGGTGAGTATCGCCGCAAGCCAAACCAAAGTTTTGGAGGTGCCTCAACAAGCAATGATCGAGAAACAATTATACGCAAGGCAGCTGAGGAGCGCTCTAAGAGAAATCAATTACGTCGTGAAAACAATGGAGCAATAGTTTTGCAATCCTATTCACGTTCTTTCCTACACCGTCAGAGACGTAAGCGTTATGAACGAGAAACTTTTGACGAATACATACGCTCTCATCGTGATAAATTGAATCAAGATGAAAATCTTTCATTTTTATTGAAAAGACTTGTATTTTTCTATAATAATAAAGAAACCAAAGATGGTGAAAGATTGGTAAGTAAATAGTTTCGGAAATTACTCATTAAAATAGATAAATCTATTTTACGCACACAGCTCCAAAGTAAATAAAAGTACATAGGGTGATGGAGAATTGAAAAATAATAAGAAAATATTAAATGGAGAAAGTGGAAGAAACGAATAAATATCGAGATATGAGCCAAAGAAGTTTTCATATATACTTACATATATGTAGGTATATATGCGATTTTCCTACATTTGACCGGCATTATTGACCGAACATAGGTCACAACTTTCTTTCAAGTTATTAAGAACACTAGGAAGGAAATGGCCGAAAGTTTCTTGTACGCCTGATGTTTCTTCTAACACATTCTCAAACATATGTATATGCGTATAACATTTTTGTGAATGTGTATATGAGCGTATTAGTTTCGGTCATCTATTGTTGGTTTATGAACAAAATTGGGGTCGTTTGAAAGCTATTGAATGGATCTTTCCGGACATTCATGCCATGCTTATAATCAATGAAAACGATAGCGGAATTTTCCATTTTCTATATTTTAGTATCCTTTTATAGCAACAACTGCTCAAAAAAAAAAAAAAAAAAAAAATGGAAAAATCGGTTTATCCTATATCTCGGGTATATGTGGACCGATATCGAAAATTTTCGTTACCTGCATTTTAGTAACCTTGTTTTATAATCAAAACTGATTTTAAACAAAAAAAAATTTTTTCATGGAAAAATCGGTTTAGACTATACATATACATATATGTATGTCGGGTATATATGGACGGATATCGGAAATTAAAATTTTCTCTATTTGGTAACCTCCTTATATTACCAGAACTGATTTTAAGCAAAAAATTCTTAAGTTCGCTTACGCGTCATTTTCATGGAAAACCCGGTTTAGACTATATCTCGGGTATATATGGACCTATATAAAATATTTTCATTTTCTCTATTTTAGTAACCTCCTTTTATTAAGCAAAACAAAAATTTGTAAGTTCAGTTACGAGACATTTTCACGAAAAAATCGGTTTAGGCTATACCTCGGGCATACGAGTATATGGACCGATATTCAATCAAAAATTATTGATCACAGCAAATTTTTATTGTAAAAAATCATTCTTAGGAAAAAATTTAAGAAAGGAAAAAACTTGAAGTATAACTCGTTTATATAATTATTTAGAATGTATCTCGTATCTCTTTTTAATTTTTTTTGCTTGTTGAAAAATAAAGTTTTCTTTCACAGATTGAAATATGTCAACACGTTTTAAAAAATCCCGCCCGCTTAATACAAAACTCCACAACAGATGCCATTTGGCTGCATCGTCTCAAAAAACTACTCGATTTGTGTATTAAACAGCTAACAATTGCTCAGCAGACCTCCCATGCCATACCACTGAGAATGCTGGAAATATTTACAGCTGCAACCTCCATAGAACGTTATGTGGAAAATGAGCAACTAATACAAATCTATTTAAATCATATATTTCGTTATTTAGTAAATAAAGATTATTACAAACGTTTGCGTAATTTATTGGAGCTCAAATGTCCACCCTTAGATGGTGAAACACTTCATCCACCCAATCCATTCTCTGAGGCTATACTACAATTGATGCTGAGGCCCTTACTTCTAGCCAATAAGGAGGCATTTGATATTTCCTACGGAAACATTATTTGCCAATCGTTTACGAAACACATACTGTCAATGCCCTTTACAGATTGTATACGTTATTTTTTAATACCAAACTTTGCTGAATGCGAAGAATTTCCTTTTGAATTTTTGCTGAAGACATTACAGCGGTGTACACGATCGCAATTGCCGGAAAAGATGCAAGTCGACAGCAACCCAGTAGTTACATTTACCGGGGCATCAGTAGCTGAAAATCTAACTACAACATCGAATTCTAGTTCGCCTTCGGTTAAAAAGGAAGTTGAAGAAAAGTCTCAGGAACAAACAAAAATATTTAGCACATTTTTGTTACATTCTCTGTTAATGTTGGATCGCAAACAATTAAGTAAGTTAAAAAAAAATTCATAAAAAAGTTTACGACATTTATTTATTTATTTTGTTAGTTATTATTAGGTGTGTTCCACGAGATCTCGGTCTAGTTCGAACTAGTCTTGTGTCATTCATGATTGAATTAATTCAACTGAATGATTGTCTCAAGTAAAAGAATGAAATATTTCTGTATTCTTTCTCTAATTCTTTCATCATGCTCTTTCTTTTCATATTTCGTCATCTTTCATTTATTCCGAAATCTTTGGCCAGAAGAGATATTAAAGAAAAGAATGAATTAATTCACTTTCATCTTTCTGAAAGAGAATGAAAGATTCACACAAATGAAGGATTTTGCCCAAGGCGAATTCATTATTAGGTGAACTTACCAGCTCAGGTGATTATTTTTTGCTTGCCGCGTTTTTTCCAATGAGACTGTCAAATTATTTTTCTTTTGTTTACAAACATTTTCGCGCCATTTTAATCTGAAGTTTTTTTGTATGATTTACCGAAGTTTCAAGAAATTTTTGTGAATTTAAATTGAAAACCATTATAATCTGTGATTTTAATTACAAACAATTATAAAAATTTGTATTTAACGTTTATGTAACATTTTTTTTTAGCTGAACAATCTTAGGCGAATTTAAATTTTGACATTCTTAGTAAGTTTCACAATGACGAAATACATAGTTTTGAATTCGCCTTTCCGTTTGCATTCACCTATATAAATTCGCCTTGATTTTACCCGACACTAGTTCGAACTAATGACAGTAAAAAGCAAATTACTCACTAAATTTGCAAATTTTACCCAAAACTGCTGGAACGCAAAAAACCACATTTGCACATATTTCAAACCTTTTTAGATTAAAGTGTATTTTAGTGATTTTAGACGCTTAAAATGCATAACATCATATAGTCAAAAGTTTTCATTATTGGCAACAGCTGTATAATTAAAAGCAATGCAAAATTTTCAATAGACTTTTATAGTACATATTTATAATTTGAAATGCCAAATAACATTTGCATGTCCCGTTTACAACTTCAGAACGTTATTTTTAGTTTGTGCAACCTTCCATTTTGCTTTTAACTAATTTTTAACCAAAAACTTTTTTCAAATTTGCATATTTTCTGATTATTTGTTCAGTTTAATATGTATGTAAACCAAAAACTGCTGATTATTCAATTCTACTCCATGCGAATCTAACCAAAGAAAAATTTCAGACTAATTTGTACAGGAAATGAAAAAAATTACTCTCTCATTTTCTCTCAAAATTGCACAATAATTGTTACGTGGAACGTTTTTGGAATACTTTGGACTAGTTCGTACTGTTTCGTTATTCACGTGGAACACACCTATTATTTGATTAGTGCAATAAATTTCTTTAAAGTTTAACATCCAGTTTACTAATAAGGAAAGTAAATATATGCGAAAAAAAGCTACTCACTCACATTCGAATTAATTTTGGGTTTGTCTATCTCACTGTTATTTGTTCGTAACATTGACATATCGGTTGCTAGAATAAAGTTTGACGAACCCAAATCAATTTTCTTTCGCTTAGATTGCAAACTCAAGCACTCTGTCGAGATGGGTAAAAATTAGGGCTTAGCATCAAATGTATTTGAATTCAAATACATTTGCTTTTTTAAAGGTTGTAAGCATAAAGCTAAGTACAAATGCCGATGAAAGCAAACAAATGCGAAGCAAGGAAGCACAAATACAAATCTTATTCTCTTTATACGTGCAAAGTATTTGTATTTACTGGCGCTTGTTGGATATAAATAAACTAAAAGAAATAAAATTTTGCTGATTTTACTCTAAATGTTTCCGAAAGTATTTGAAAGTCTTGTTTTTTCTTTAGAATTTCTCTTATTCCCAATTTATATAAAACGAAATATTGAAGAAATAAAACAATAAATCTTATTGCCTATAATTGATTATATTTACTGTATAATAATTAATTTTAATCAAGAATCCAATATCTGAGTTTCATTTTCAAATCATTTGGAAATGTTTTTGTAACTTTTTTTTCACGATAAAATTTTTTTTAAAATTATTTTAATACATACATATGTATGCAAGCATTTATTTACATATGTTTGTTTGCGAAGGCATTTAATTTTAATAAATATGTAGTATGTATGTATACATTTAAAAGCATGATATAAAAATTACATTTATATCATGTATAAAAGTACCTTTATAAAATACTCAAGTATCCTACCAAATGTTTCAAATAATGCTTGATTTTTTTTTTCCAAATAAAAATATGTCTTTATATTTGCTTCGCTTACATCTTAAGACACTCAAGTTTGCTTGTTTTAATTAGGTGTGTTTCTTTACTCTACTTTGGATGAGAGCGCTTTTGAGAGAATAGTATGCTTGCTCTTCTTGCACTAAACAGCCCGTACTTTTTCTTCGGGCTAGTTTGGGCAAGTAATTAAGCAATCAGCTGTTCGAAAAATAAACAATAGCAAAGAAACAAAGTTCATTTGAATCAACTAGTATACAAATCATTTCAGTGTTTTTATATAAATATTAAATAAACAGGAATGTACAAAAGACCTTAAAAGCTAAAAAGTGAAAAATATCACAGTATTTTTTCGTAAAACTAAGTGACAATTTTTTTTTTTGCCATATCAAAACACAGCATATGTTTCTTTTTGGGCTAGAAATTTGGCTTTTTGCGTTCCCGTACTTTATGTAAATTTTATCTGTACATATTTGAGAGTAACTCATGCATGCTCTCTTTTGCCCGAAGCTTGCCCGGAAAGTAAAGAAACACACCTATTACTAGAAACCAAGATGCATTAACATCTACCAGGTGGCAGCGCTACTGCATGTAACAATTTTTTGCTACTGGCAATATAGTAAGCCATTTACGTCAAGTGTATTGTTTATATTTTGTAAAGTGAATTTAGTGTTTTATTCTGAACTAAACATATAAACATTATTTTGTGAAGATAAGAATAATTCAAATAAAAATAATTTATGATTATAAAAAGGTACATTTATAGTTTATAATCATGAACAAAGTTACAAATATTTTTGACAAACATAGCTTACCAGATGCCTGTTTTTGTTGTATTGTTGTAATTTTGCTCTAGTGCTGCCACCGTGTAGACGTTAATGTACCTTAGAAACGTAATATTTATTATCAGCCCAATTATGAATATTCTCACGGAATTTATTTCTCCCGGAATTTATTCCTCACGGAACTTATTTCCCACATAAAGTACTTTTTTTTCAATTAAAATGAAAGAAAAACCATATTTTTTAATCGTAAAAACTGAAGAGTTGATCTCCCTTTAATGTTTTTAATGAATAGAGAGAAGAAAAAATAAAAAAACCTCATACTTAATTTTTATTCATAATTGGAGGAAAGGGAAAAGTGATAAAATTCCTATGGAATTTTTATTTATAATTGGGCTGTATGTTTGTTTTCTTTAAGAGAATGTTCCATCGTATTTGTTAAGAGAAGGTAGCATAAAGCAAATTGAGGAAAAAAAAGAGAGTGTCTTACTGTATTTGAAATTTGTGCTTTTGCTAAAGCCTAGTGAAAACACATAATTTGATAGACTGTGGAAGAGTGATAAGTTACGATGTTGCGCCGAAAATACAGATCTTGTGCCAAACAATTAACTTTTGTTGTCCTCTTTTCCAAATCTTGTCACAGTTATTTGTTATAAATTTTCTCTTTATTTAGAAATAAAAAAAGAACTTAAATACAAAATATATAAATTACAATACATTTCCATATATTATATTTCGATTATTTGCTCTCATTTAGGCTTCCTTCATGCCAAATCTTTGTTAGGCGATTACATCAAAGTTATTGCTGAGGTATCACCTAAAATTTTACAATTACCCAAGTCTTCTTTAAAACTTAGCAGCCATCAGAAACTAAGCAGCGGAGATTCATCGTCTGATGGCGATAGCGATGAGGAGGAGGAAGATGATAGGAATAAGCGCAACCTGCAATCAATGGATACAATGGATGCTGTTTGTTTGACACCCCTGTCCGAGAAAGAAAAACAAAGTCTATTGGAATGTGTTGAACTTCTTAATGAGAGTGAACGTGTCCACTGCATATTGGATCATATTGAGGAGTATCTTAAAGATGTAGAGGTACTCTATGGGCTGTGTGAAATTTGTCATAATCTTATGATTTACAATAAAATGGCCATGTTTGAATATAAGTAAGTTCAGTTGTTAAACATAACTATGTGGCAAAATTTATTCCACAAAATGGAATTTTAGAAATGGAAAAAATTATTTTTATCTTTCAATACCATAAAAGTTTCTGTCCATTTCTTAAAAGCTTATTTTCGAATAAATAAAGCCGAATAAAACTCTATTCTATTACAGAGTGCTGCTTACACTCTCCTAGTCTCTTTGATAAGTAGTTGGGCTTAAATTTAACCTCAAACACATTCAATTTGTTTCATACTTTTTCAGGCTTTTATATACTTTGGCGTTTATGCCCAACTTTATACGTGCTGTTTGGTTTACTTTGGTTTCACAATCAAAACAACAGGGCTTTAATGCGCCCTTGACATTGATCTCCAAAGGAGTTGTGCGTTAGTATTGAAATATAATTTGTTAAACAATTTGTAATTGCTATTTGTTATTAATTTCGTTTGGCTGTTTTTTTTTAGCTAAACAAGCTGGTGCTGAATCATTTGTGCCTTTATTGGCTACATTTTGTATGCTGTTTGGTCGCCTTTTGCCCACTCTGCACGATGTTGAATTCTGTGATGAAAAACTATTGATTGAAAAACCTCTACAAATGGCCCAACATGTTCGCCTTATGCCCTTTTCGTTGGCTGAAATTGTACAATTATCAAAAACTTTGAAAGATATATCACTGGGTTTGGTTGAACTGGCTTTTCCCGAAACCCGCTCCAACCTTAACCAACACTATCGTTTTGTTTTGGGCCGTTCGGATTCGGATGATAAAAAAATTAAACAACAAAAGCTAATATGGTCGAATCTTTTAAGGGTCGTTGTATTTGTGCTTAATCAAATTCATACGCGTGACTTAAGATTGGGATTCTGTCCAGATTCTCATTGGACCGTAACACGTTTGGATTTGCCTTTAGATCGGCCAGCCGATTTACCACTTACTCGTGGTAGCCGGATACGTGGCATAAGGCCTTTTCAGCCAATACGAGATTTTACGCGAGAAGATTTTGAAAATGGTCCTCCCATGTCAACGAAGCAAATTCGCTCTATAACAATTTTAAGGGAAATACCGTTCGTAGTCGCTTTTAGCAAACGTGTGGGTATTTTGCAAGGTCTAGTTGCAGCTGATAAAATGCGTGTCCAAGGTAATTTACAGGCTTTTCTGCAGGGACCTTCCATAACATTGACTGTACGAAGGACACATCTGTACGAAGATGCCTACGACAAATTGAGGCCAGAAAACGGTTGGTGTAGATGCAATCAATTGAAAAATTTAATTTTAATAAAATACATAACACCACAATATGTTTTTAGAGCCTGACTTGCGATTAAAGTTTCGTGTGCAGTTTGTCTCAGCTTTGGGTCTGGATGAAGCGGGCATTGACGGCGGCGGTGTTTTTCGTGAATTTTTATCCGAGTTGATCAAAACGGCTTTTGATCCAAATAGAGGATTTTTCATGTAAGTAATTTGTTGAAAATCGCCCAAAAGTACCAAATCTGGCATCATCTCTTTTCTGACCTTCTGGCAATACCTTTTTTATTTCTTTGTGATCATTTGGGGTCTAACTTCGATAGTGAACGGACGTGTTTGTTTTTGATCGGAAAGTAATAAAATAGCTAGAACCGGTATAAGTAGAAAAACGGAATAAGTGAAAATAGTGGTCTTATGTAAAAGTAAAACTTTGTGTCATGTTTTTTTAATACAGTTTTAAATTGTAAATAAAAAGTTAAAATTTCATGGGTGTACCTATCAGATGTAATTTTGAAAAAGAGCTTATATCCGCTAGAAAAAACCTTTGGGTTTCTGCGAAAGAATCTGTGAAAAAATCATTGGAAAATCTCTTGTCTCTAAGAGATAGGAAACTCCCGCGTTCGTGTTCAACAAATATTGTTATTACAACAGAAGACAACACATATTCCATTTTAATCATTCTAGATAAGCTGAAAACACAGGTAGGCATTGATATATACATATTAAGGTGGTTAAACGTCAGCAAAGCCCCAAATCCGCTAAAATTTCATCTCAATCAAAAATATCTACGGATGATAATACCAATACGACATTGGATAGTAATAGATTTGCTATCCTTCAGACTGACGAACCTACAACGTCAAAAAAAAAAACATATAAACCACCAGAGAGCCGACTTCTAGTGGACTGGTAAGAAAATTATTACGGCAATTAGTAAGGACACCTTTAACGTAACATCAGTGAAGCATGGCAGCATCAGTGAAACGAAAATCCTACCTGGATATGGAACTATTAAAATGAATACCAATAACTTTCGGACGTGCTGGAAAAAGAGAGAAGATCTTTTTACACTTATCAACTTAAAAGTGCTAAAGGTCTTCAGGCTGTTATAAAAGGTATTGACCCTTGTGTACACACGGATGAGGTTAAGTCTGGATTGATAGATAAAGGCTTCAGAATAAAAACCATACTGCAAATTACAGGGATTGCCCTGTCTATAATCACTTTAATTTCTAAGGTAATTTTCTACAGATAGGTCAGTCAACCAAACACATAATCATGCCAAACCCCAAACAAGTTTTTTTTTTATATTGGACCAGTACTCAGGGGATGACCCCTACATATGCAGTGCATTGTACCAGAACTAGGAAAATAGGTTGAACCTTCCAACGTTATAACAGACAGGAAACGCATCTGCAGGCAACTTATTCCACAGACGAAGCGTACGGCTGAAAAACGAATTCTCTCTGTAATGCGTAGTGCGATTCCCCGGGCAATCAACCACAAATGGATAAGCTCTAGACGATGAGCGCGTGCTACGTAAAAATGTGTGATTTTCGGGAACAAGATCCCTACTCTCGTCATAGCAAAATCCATTGTAGTAACGATAGAACAGAGTAACGCATCCCACACTGCGTCAATGCTCCAGTGAGTCAATGGAGTTGGATACCCTACTGTCACTGATGAGCTTCTTCGCCCTCTCCTGTACACGGTCGAGTAACCCCAAAATAGACTTTGAGGCACCGGCCCAAACATGAGAGTTGTATTCCATTTTCGGTCGGATGTAGGTGGTATAAATAGTAAGGAGGTCAGATGGAGTGAAGTATATCTAACACTGTTTCAAAAACCCGTGGCAATTGAATGCTTCTTTAGAGACATTAAAAATGTGTTCAATCCAGCGAACGTCGGACTGTATATTCATTACAAGAACACCAAGAGCATCCAATTCCTCAATGTTTATACCATTCATGAGTACAGATGAGGCAGCACTTGCGGTCGTTTGTTTGTGTGTTAATAAACAACATTGGGTTCTACGAGTCTTCAAGGCGACTCTGTTTTTACGACCCCATTCGGAATTATTAGAAGGTCACTATTCAGTGAATCGTTCATATTTAGCCTCTTGGCAGCGATCTCTGATAGGCTGGGCTTATTGCTAAAAGAGTACGAATGGCAAATGCTGCTGTCATCTGCGAAAGAGTGGATAGGGTTGGAAGTTTGATAGAGAAGGTGATTGAGAAAAATAAGAAATAGGGTAGAAGAAAGAACGGAGCCTTGCGGTACCCCTGAATTAATCTTGAACTCGTTTGATGAGATCCCATCTATAACAACTCGTATAGTGCGGTCTCTGAGAAAGCTCGATATAAACCGAGAGAAGTCATCACCAACACCAAAAGCAGTGAGTTTTGCCAGTAGCGCACCATGCCACACTCTGTCAAGCGCTTTGGAAATATCCAGAGCCACCGCCTTACTTTCACCGAAATGATGGATTGAATGGCACCATTTCTCTGACGGATATGCTATAAGATCGCCAGTAGAACGACCCTTGCGAAATCCATATTGGTGGTCACAAAGTAATGTATGTGACTCTAGATATTTCATAAGGTGATAGTTGACCATACTTTCCATCACTTTGGAAAGCGCAGAGCAAATTGCAATTGGGCGGCAATTTTCAGGGTTATTTGCCTCACCCTTTTTGGGAGTTGGCGTTACATTAGCAATCTTCCAGCACGATGGAAACTCGCCAACATGGTAAAGTATGCTGAAGAGACGTGCTAATGGACGCGCAAGCGTAGAAGAGCACTGCTTCAAGACCAGTGCTGGGATGCCATCCGGTCCAGGAGTCTTATTTATGTCGAGGTCGGCCAAAACCCTTTTAACTGCTCGAACCCGGAAAAATATTTTTGGCATAAATACAGATAGTTACATTGCTTGCAAAAATTTCAGCTAACAGGTTAGCTTTGTTAACCGGGTCGGTGAATGCTGGGTCATTCTTTAAGAGAGTTGGAATTGATGAACTAGCACTGTTCTTTACTCTCTTAACAAAAGACCAAGAAGTTTTACTGCCCCGGGGAGCTGTAAGAACCTTCCCACGAAGACGCTGTTCGTGAAGAAACTTTTCACGCCCAAGTACCATGGCACATGAAGATCTTGCCGTTTTGCGTGGCAAATCAGTGTCTGGAGTTTTGTTTAAACGCCAATTACTTAATGCTTCCTCTCTGGATCTGGCTGCGTTTTTGCACGTCTGATTAAACCATGATTTCACTCTTGGTTTAACCGAAATCTGCTTGAAGGGGATGAATGATTTCATCCCTAGCGATACCATAGGTGTACCCGAAGAAGCACGACTGCACGCACACATTTAGAGCGTTGACGTGTTGTTTTGATCGTCTCCAGTAGTGCGATTCTGTAACTTATATAACGATAATCGAATCATTAAAATAATTATAACGGCATTTTATCGAATTTGCTATTCTGTAACATTTTCTTAACGATATTCGTAGTCGATCAAAATCAGCTGTTAATTTTACTGCCGATTGTCGGTTTCTTAAAGACAAAAATTTTCTTGCTGTTTATTCAATCGTTAAAGTATATTTTTTTTAATTGTGCATCCATGAAATAAAGTGCTTAAAATCTGATTTTTAAGACATAAAAATATTTATTATATATTAAATACATAAATAAATACATAAAATATTTATTAAATAAATTTTCAAAAACAAAAATTTCAGTATAATTTTTTCAAGGGATGAAAAAAGTTTGAACGCTTGAAGGGATAATCAGTGTGTTTATCGGGAGTTGGACAATTCCTTAGAGTTGACAGTTAATGAATTTAAAAAGTTATATTGATTATCACCAGTCTTAGTTGTGTCATTCTGAACATATAGAAATTAGTACATATAAAAAAATAAATGAAACATATGGACACTTATTTTATTTTACTTACCTTATTACAAATTAAATAATATTTATTGTCACTTAAAAATAAAAATCAATATGTATACATATTTTTATGGAAAAATTTTATTGTTTTTTCTTTTCTTCTTTGTGGTTTTCGCTTTTTTCTGGCAGAGATGCCACGTGATGCTTATATGAATGAACAGAAAAATACAGCTGTTTACCATCGTTAGAATTAAGTTACAGAATCACTCAATCGTTAGTGCAAGCGATGAAATTTGATAACAAAAGTTGCGATTATCGAATCGTTAAAAGATAGAGAATCGCGCTACAGGGCACTTTATAATAGGACAATAAATACAACACCAAAAAACATTAACATGTATTTCGTTGGAAGAATTTACGAACAGTTGTCAAAATTTTGTTTGAAAAAGCAAGGAAGTCTATGTGTTTTCGACAAATTTACGCAAAGGAAACGAAAGGCAGCAGGGTTTATACCACTACCGTATTAAAGCTGCCTTGCCTTTAAGATGCTGAGGCATTAAATATGAAATTGTATTAACATTTAACAATAAAAAAAAAATAACAAAAAATTGTGGTATAATTTTTTTGTTTTCATTGAAATACATTCATTGGAAACTCCCACTTATTTAAAATTTCCCGTTTAGCTTTCACATCCGCTTTGCCGTGAAAAATCGTATTAATTATATCATATTTAATATAACGTAGTAAATATAACATGTTAAACATATCTTAATGGGGAAAAGTGCTGGAGCTGGGTATATTTTATCAGTACGCAACAAAATTTATAGTTTCAATTTAAATTTTATTTTATATCTCTGTTTCAGGGTCACTACCGACAATAAACTTTATCCCAATCCAAATGTTGCTGACTTGGTACCCGATTTTGAAAAACACTACTATTTTATCGGCCGCATACTCGGTAAAGCAATTTATGAAAATCTGTTAGTTGAACTACCATTAGCTGAATTCTTCCTTACCAAATTGGCTGGCAAATATGCCGACGTTGACATACACCAATTAGCCTCTTTGGATCCAGAACTCTACAAAAATCTACTATACTTAAAAGATTACGAAGGTGATGTTAGCGAATTAAATTTAGATTTTACCGTAGCCAGTAGTTCGTTCGGTCAAACTCAAGTGATTGAATTAAAACCACAAGGGCAGACCATACCGGTGACAAATTCAAATCGCATTGAATACTTGCAGCTAATGGCTGATTATAAATTAAATGTGCAAATACGACAACATTGTGTAGCGTTTCGTAAAGGCCTGTCAAATGTTTTGCCAGTGGAATGGCTGTACATGTTTAGCAATAAGGAGTTACAGATATTAATATCGGGTGCTGAGATACCAATTGACTTGGAAGATCTTAAAAAACATTGTAAATATGGTGGCGAATATAGTCCCGAACACCCTTCAATAGTGGCGTTTTGGTCAGCGTTGGACAGTTTTGATGATCTGCAGAAAAGACAGTTATTGAAATTTGTAACCAGTTGTTCAAGGCCTCCGCTGTTGGGCTTTAAGGTAATTTAAGCTTACTTTAATATTAAATAAAAAACTAAACCAATATTCTAAAATTTTTATGACAGGATCTGGATCCTCCTTTTTTCATACAAAATGCTGGCGATATGGAACGCTTACCTACGGCTAGTACTTGTACAAATCTTTTAAAACTGCCGCCTTTTAAAACCGTTGAACAAATGCGTGAGAAGCTGCTCTATGCCATACAATCTGGTGTGGGTTTTGAATTAAGTTAAATATTGTTTCATAAATAATGTACTGACATGTTCTTCATTCCTAATTTTCCTACATCATCTAATATTGTTTTTGGTTTTATTTTTGCCGGATAACTATAGAAAATATTTGCAAACAACACCTAAAACTGATATCGTTTTTCTTTCTTTTATTTTGAATATTTTATTCCATTATTCTTATTGTATAAACAACAAAATGTGCAAACACATTAAATTATATTTGGAAAAAACTACTTACATTTTATTGTAATTAACGTGCTAATACTTTGCTTAAAGATATAAAAGCTCCACAAAGAAAATGTATACATACCTATATGCCAGCAATGTGAACAAAGTTATGAAAAAATGAAAATCAATATAAAAAAAAAAAAAAGGATCATATCATACACTTCCAATCTTTGACTATATACCTTGATTATCAAATAGGTATAGTTATGCAGTATGTATTATACATATATACATATGTATGCTTACATAATAAAGTATCAAGCATGATTAATAATTATTGCCGAGTTTTTCTATTTGACTATGGAATTAAACACTCAGGATGTACCAAAATTAACGTAAGATTTGAATTTGTCGCCATTTGTGCACTAAAATAAATAATACACTATATGTTTTTAACAATAGGTGTGTTCATTTACTAAAAATTTTCACAAATTTGTAACAATTGTTACTAGAAAACGTTCATTAACCCAAAAAATTTGCAACGAGAGAACGCCAAAAGAGCGTACAAAATGGAGAGAGAAAAATTCTTGCAAGTTTTTGTAAGTAAAATTTTTACTTGCAATAATTATTCAAACAGCTGTTTTGCGTTTATGTTTACAAAACAATATTTCTAAATAAGTTAAAAATAAAAATATTTTGGAAAATTTAAGAAATTGTAAGTGTATGTAAACTTTTAAAACGATAAAAAGTATTAATAAAAACGTAACAAATTTAAGTTTGTGTAACTTAGGAGCAACAGAGGTAAAATAAGACGTCTAATGGAAATGAACTAAGCAACACAATATCTGGCACATCAGTGGCAAAGGAAGTTCTGGCAAATTTACTTGTTTGAATGTATTTAAAACTTTTAGGGGAGCTATTAAATAGACATTTAAATGCTTCCATTTTTAATTATATTCATATTTTTCTAGTTTTAACCTTTGAAATGTTTTTGTTTCTTTAATTTTTACAGACTGCTGTTATTTTTAGTATTGTAAATATTATGAGTACCTAGCTACTCGGCACTTTACACTTTGAAACTAATTTGAAATGCTATGTGTATGCAGGCTGTTATAACGTATAAAGCGACCCATACACGTTTCAATTCAATTGTTGAGTCTTTCAATTGAATTGATTCTTGGCCACACACTTCATAAACTGAATTGAAAGATTTTCATTCAACTATCAGGTTCAATGAAATTAAATACAATTTTAGATATTATTAACGGTCTCTTTGCAAAAAACTACAAATATTTTGACAGCTGGTCAGGAGACTCGAACACACACAGTACAATGGAATTGAGAGACTTACTAACCAACTTGAAAAAATCAAAATCTTTTGATTTTGCTTCAACCAACTCGACAACTGCATACTAATCAATTCACAAAACCATACACGCCTTGAATTGCACAACAAACAACTCAGTTACGAATTGAATTGAAACGTGTATGGGGTGCTAATTAAAAGTGGATATTTTATTCAACAGTAGCTAATCACCCTTATAATGCTTAGCGTATTTCGACTATGCCTAGTACTAGATTATATAAAATTGTAAAACTTTTCATTATTCTGCTACAAGCCGTACTCGAAAAACACCAGTCAACACAATGCTGAATATAAATGACCATAATCACATTATTTTTATAATAATATACATATATGTATAGTTTGTTCAAAAGATATAAGAGTAGTTATTAAGTACTTATATATACCTATATACAACAACATTACTCTAACTCTGGTTACTCTCTCGTTGCTAATTTTTACTATTAAAGTAAATGAACACAACTAATGTACATGTAATTTTTTACAATGTAAAATGACTACATGTCGTCTGTTATCTCAAAAACATTGCGTCTGTAAAAAACATGAACAAAGTCGTCTGACAAAATTTCAAATAGAGTGTGTTATATTTTATGTTTAAACATCATAGAGTTCTAACTCTATGCCTTGCGAACAGTTCAGCGGCCGTTTTTGGGCTATATAAGTAGTCGGCTTGAGGAAATTTAAATGCATTAATATTTTAATATGTTTTAAATAATTATTTTTTATAATAATAAAAAGCAGAGACAATGTCAGATGTAAATGTACATGTACGTTTGTGAGCAAAATTTTAAAAACCGTCTGTAAAATAGATAAATTTTGGCAGACAGGAAAAAAAATATGGGGAATTACGTATTAAAAAAACAGATGTAAAAACATATCGTCTATGGGTGCCTTAACGTGTTGGAACAGCTGACAGTTTAATAAAAATCAAGCATTACACGATTGAAGAATGTGTCTTCGTTGATTTATTGTTCGCCACAAAAATATATATTTGAATGTATTTTAAACAAAAAAATATGTGGACTATATGGATTTTGGTGCGCTTAATTTTTATTCATCAGGTAGGAATTTTTCCGGGCCACGTTAATTTGAAAAAAAGTCGACTGTTGTAATGTATTTCGCCATAATTCAAAAACCATTTCACTGAATTCAAAATCCATATATTCCATATTGACAGTGTTGTCGACTTTGAAAATTCAAAACGCACCAAATTGTAAGAAAAAAACGCGTTATTTCAATAAAAACGCACCAAATATAGAATTTTTATTTTGAATCCCCATTTTTAAAAAGAAAAGTATAATATTTTTGTATTAAAAGCATAACAATAAAACACTCGTTTAAGTGTGGCTAGTAAACGATCAAACTAGACTTTAGAGCACCGCCTGTTGGCATATCATCAAACTTCTTCAATAGCCAAAATTTGTGTCTGTCAAACTTAATCTAGTAATCCTATCGATAAAATAATTTTAACGATACCTGATCGAATGTGCTGTTCAGTAATATTTTTAACGATATTTGCTGCCGATCAAAATGAGTTCTTACTTTAATAGGCTTTTTCCACTGAACAACATCTAACATCTACCATCAGTTTTTGAAGATGATAACATCTTCCCATAAAAATACATTGTACTAAAAGTCAACATTTTTCAACATCTTTACAAAATCTTCTTATCTCATTTTATTCCATTCAACATTTTTCGATTATTTCGGTGTCATCACTAGAAAAATGGCAATAATATCGATTATTCTTGTGGCATCACTGAAAAAACGTCATTTGTTTTCAAAGAAATAAAAAAAATTCATAATTTATTTATTGTGTCAATTGTTTGCATGTGTGTGTTTTGTTTTAAATTTTTTTCTGTGTTTTTCCAATTTTTTTTATGTGCCCTACATTTTATTTATAAACATATATTTTATAATCCTGTTTTGCTCTTCAAATTAATATTTCTGGAAAAAAATTTTGCCTGCTTTTGTTAAATTGTTTGAAAATTTTAATAATAATATCTTTGATTGATAGTAGATGTTAGATGTGAGCAATGTAAACAGTGTTTCACATTTTCAGCATCTTCCACGCGTTCCATGAAGATGTTGATCAGTGTAAAAAGCCTATAACAGTCTTATATTTCTTCTGTTTACCATTTCTAAAATTATATTAAAGATTATAAATTATAAATGTTAGAAGCTTATATAGCGAATAAAAAACTTAATTGTTATTATATTAAAGAACCACATTATCTTTACTGCAAGTGATGAAGTTTGTATCGTAGGAAAGATTCGATTAGCAGATCGTTAAGAGCTACAGAATCACACTAGAGGTTAGCAAACTCGTTAAAGAGCGATTCCGTCAAAGATAGAGTAAATTTCAATTGTGTTTTTGTAAAGGCCCTGATTCACTATCCTACACGATCGTACGATTCATTCACAGGAAACTGTTTCAAAAGTCTGGCCGACTTGAAAAAATCGTTTAAAAATGGCGTTGTAGGCCACACTATTACACAAGTATGATTGAAATAATTTATATACACAATAAAACAATTAAAAAATCTTATTAACATAATAATTTTACATTACTTAAATTTTTTTCTTGAGACACCAACAATATTCTTATATTTTTCACAATATATATCACACTGATCGCATAGAAACCATAATGTTTTGAAAAGTTTTATAAAATTTTTCAAATCGCACGATTTGTCAAAAAGTCTGTTGTACGGTTGCATTTTTAGTACTTTTTCAGCACACATGCTTTATTTTGTAGATCGCACGATCGTGTATGATAGTGTAACATTCTTTTTTTATAATTCAATTATTTATTGTATCTTCTAAAAGAACTAACAATAAGTATGCAAATCATTAATTAATATAGAAAAAAATTAATTAATATTGAAAAATTTTATTTACTTAGGTCCAGCCAATGCTAGACGAAAAGTTGTTTCTTGCGTGTAGTTTGCTGGTAAATCACCTTTCCAACGCTCTGATGGTTGCAAGGGTGTCCATCCTTCTCAGTCGAGTGTGGCCACCAAAGTTAAGGATGCTACGTGCGAGAGGATTCGGGTGAGACTCCAGTCTGTTAATGTATCTTATCGCGTGTTTTGAAAATTCATCTTTCACTAGATCTTTGTGAATTCGAGAGTTTTTAACATACCATGGAGCTGCAGTAACTATACGGAGAGTTTTATTCTGGCGCTTTTGAATTTTCTCAATGTTAGATGCAAAGGCGGTACCCCACATTGAATTCCATAGCTCCATATTGGTTTTAGGATTGCGTTATACAACAAAAGTTTGCAATCTAACTTCAAGATAGAATTTCTGCCGATGAGCCAATTTAGTTGCACCGCTTTTAATTTCATTTGGGTGACTTTAGCGTCAATGTGAGACTTTCATGTGAGCCTACGGTCGAGGTGAATACCAAGGTATTTGACTTCACTGTGCTGCCGAACAATATAGTTGTTGATTTTAATAGCCGAACGAGTTTTTCTACGTAGCGTGAATGTAATATGGGTACATATTTGTTCATTTACTTTGATTTTCCAAAGTTTCAGCCATTTCTTCAATATAATAATATGTTCTTGCAAATTTTGTGATGCTAATTTATAGTCTTCATGGGCACTGATGAAAGCTGTATCATCTGCAAAAGTTGAAGTGTGAATTTTGCAACTCTTTGGCATGTCTGAAGCATAAATCAAATATAAAGTTGGGCTACCCTGGGGAACTCCAGCTTCGATTGACTGAGCCGAGCTTTTGAAATCACCTTTCTTAACGACGAATTTCCGGTCATATAAGTAGCTCTCTAACAGCTTGTGCGTGTTTGCAGGCAAGTTTAATTTTATTTTATGGGTTAAGCCTTTGTGCCACACTTTATCAAAAGCTTTGGTAACGTAAATGAATAGAGCTGAGCAATATTTTTTTAGCTTCGGACGCGTTTCTGATAACATTCACCAGCCTGTGTGTCTGTTCTATGGTGCTATGCTTAGCCCTAAAACCGAATTGATGGTTAGAAATACATCCTACTGCATTCAAGATTGGGGTCACCTCGTCATTAGCAATTTCTCGAACTTTTGTAGGATCCTTTCCTGGTTTGGGTATCATAGTAATGACAGACACCTTCCACTCAGTAGGAAAATACTTGAGACGTAAAATAGCATTAAAAGTAAAAAGAACGAGTCTTCTAGCTACTCGGGGTAACTGCACTAGCATTTGGTTGGTAATTTTATCAATACCTGGAGCTTTTCTCGGGTTTAAGTTACTAATAGCATTATGGACATCTTGAAAACGAAGTCTAAAAGGTACGAGAGGTCTAACTGCATATGGCGGCATATCAGCTTCATCATTCAGTCCGTCAATGGCAAACACGTTTCTCAAGTGGTTAGCGTACAGCATTCCCTTTTCGGAGTCACATCTGGCCCAGACCCCAGTTGGAGTACGCAAGGGTGGCTTAGATCTAACGGGTCTCTTTAACCCTCTTGCTGCTTTCCACAAACAATAATCGGATTGAGGACTACCATCGAGGCTTTCCAAATAGGTTATGAGGGAAGCCACTCTTTGGACTTCAAGCAAATTTCTTAGTTGACTTACGTATTCTCGAAGCCTAGCTTTAAGCTGGGGAGACCTGCGAAATTGCCATTCTCTTCTGATTCTTCTTTTTTCTGAGACAAGGTGTTCGATTTCAGAAGAACAAGTTTTGCTATTCATATTTCTAAAATTTGTAGTGGTAGTATGTTGCACGGCTTTTATAATATTTTGGAAAAAATCATTAATTGACTCATCAATAAATATTTTTTACATTTTAGCCAATTCACTCTAGACTGGAATACACCTACGTCGTTAAATGGGGATCCAATGTCCTGGGGGAAACATATAGAGACAATAGTAGGTGAGTGATCGGAGGACAAATCCAATGAAGGCTCCACATGCATCCATTGTAAGGAGACGTTTTTTACGATTCCAAATTCAATAACATCTGGGATCTTTCGCTGGTCAGAAGGCCAATAGGTGGGACACCCGCTGGAGATTACATCTAAACCCAATTTTGATATAGTATCAAAAAACACACGACCTTTCGGGAAGATTAATCTTGAGCCCCAAAATGTGTGTTTAGCATTATAGTCACCAGCAGCTATAAATCGGAATCCAAGAGAAGTAAAAAATTTGAGTAATGGTTTTCTGTAACTAAAAGCCGAGGCGGGGAATAAATTGATGAAATTACCAATTTACTGTGAATGTGTTCAATACAAATATTTGTTGCTTGAAAATATTCTTCACATGTCTCATTTAGCAAGTAATGCTTAATTCTATTTTTAATTAGAATAGCCGAACCTCCACAAGATCTTTCACGTGGATCTTTAGTGTCATATAGTATATAGCCATTTATCCTGAAATAACTTCTTGACGTCAGGTGAGCTTCAGCAATCAACATAACATCGATTTGCCTTTCCCTCAGGAAGTGTTCAAGTTCATTTTTGTGTTAGCGTATGCCGTAAATCATTTTTTTACAATAGCCTGTAAAATAGTTGATTGCATTTTTAGCATTTCCTGCATCATGGTGGTCATAGCAGCCGTAAAAGTGTTTATTGATTGAACCAAAGTCTGCAATGTGGCTTCAAGGTTGCTAAAATATGGGTCGGGCTGTTGAAACTTGGACTTCTGATTCGCGTTTGGTATATTAGTCTTAACCACATTGGCATAAGAAACTTGCTTAGAGCTTGGAACATTTATTTGGGTTGTTGACTGACCAGCTTGAGGAAAATTGTTACTTGAAATGAATGGCGATTGCTGGGACGGCTTGGAAGGAGCTAAAGATTTATTTGGAATTGAGCGTTTGAACTGGGTGTAAACGGGGCAACCCCTGTAATTAGCAGTATGATTGCCTCCACAATTACTACATTTTTTACATTTGTGTCAGTTTTTGATTTGCTGCACTGCAATGTGCCATTGAGATCACCACACACAACACAGACAGTGGGCAATTTACAACATGGCAGTTCATGCACTGAACGGGTCCAGAGCGCTTATGCGGCTCCTCTACAGTAACTTTCCGGTGTAGAAGGTATTTAACATTATATATTGGATGAACATCTCCAAGTTCTAATTCCACCCTAAACATGGGCTGAGGTATCTTTTCTCGGTTTCTGATGTTAAAAACATTTTTAATTTTAAACTCTTTCTTCTCCAAACCAGTTTTAACGTCATTAGGATCTACGCCAGAATCAATGCCTTTAACAACAACTTGAAGGCCTTTCGCACTTTTAAGCTAATAGGTGTAAAAAGCTCTATTTTCTTGCGATAATCATTATCATGAATTACCTGAATTTTAGTTTCTTTAATATTTCCATGCTGCACAGATGTTACGCTAACGGTATTTTCACCTATTACGGTAATAAGTTTGCTTACCAGTTCCTTAGATGTAGGCTCTCTCAAATAAATAGTGTAACATGGCCTTTAGAAAGCGAAATACAAGCCTGTTCTGGAAACGGCGTGATTTCAAATCACGAACAGTTTTGAAAGCACGCAGACAATTTGAAGCTGTTCTGCAAATCACGTGATTTTACGGGTTTCGGCGTGCTTTTAATTTTTCGAAAGGACGAGAAAACAGCTGTTTATTGCCATTTTTGCTTTCTTTGTTTATAGTTTTATATTCTTAACTACAATAAAAAGTGAAAATTAAGTAAAACAAGTAAGAGTGTAGTATATTCGGCTGGGCCGAATCTAAAATACCCTTCACGATAGTCACGAATATGTATAGTATATTAAAAATGTGACCTAAATATGCTCGGTTATATATGAACCGATATCGGAATTTTCTATTTTCTGTATTTTAGTAACCTTCTTTTATAACGAGAATTGCTTTTCAGCAAAAAAAAAAAAATTTTTTTTAATGGAAAAATCGGTTTAGGCTATATCTCGGCTATATATGGACCGATATCGAAAATTTTAATTTTCCATATTTATATAACCTTATATCATTACCAGAACTGCTTTTGAGCACAACAAATTGTTTAAGTTCGCTTACGCGATATTTTCATGAAAAACCCGATTTAGGCTATATCTCGGGTATATATGGACCGATATCAGAAATTTTAATTTTCTCTATTTTCGTAACCTTCTTTCATAACAAGAACTGCTTTTCAGCAAAAAAAAAAAATGTTATTGGAAAAATCGGTTCAGGCTATATCTCGAGTATATATGGACCGATATCGGATATTTTCTTTTTCCATATTTATATGACCCTATTCCATTACCAGAACTGCTTTTGAGCACAAAAAAGTTGTTTAAGTTCGCTTACGCGGCATTTTCATGAAAAACCTGGTTTGGGCTATATCTCGGGTATATATGGACCGATATCGGAAATTTTCATTTTCCGTATTTATGTAATCTTATTTCATTATCAGAACTGCTCTTGAGCAAAAAAAAAGTTGTTTAAGATCGCTTACGCGACATTTTCATGAAAAACCCGATTTGGGCTATATCTCGGGTACATATGGACCGATATTGGAAATTTTCATTTTTCATATTTATGTAACCTAATTTCATTAACAGAACTGCTTTTGAGCACAAAAAAGTTGTTTAAGTTCGCTTACGCGACATTTTCATGAAAAACCCGATTTGGGCTATATCTCGGGTATATATGGACCGATATCGGAAATTTTCATTTTCCGTATTTACGTAATCTTATTTCATTATCAGAACTGCTTTTGAGCAAAAAAAAAGTTGTTTAAGATCGCTTACGCGACATTTTCATGAAAAACCCGATTTGGGCTATATCTCGGGTACATATGGACCGATATTGGAAATTTTCATTTTTCATATTTATGTAACCTAATTTCATTACCAGAACTGCTTTTGAGCACAAAAAAGTTGTTTAAGTTCGCTTACGCGGCATTTTCATGAAAACCCCGGTATAGGCTATATCTCTGGTATATATAGACCGATATCGACAATTTTCATTTTCCATACTTATATAACTTTATTTCATTACTAGAACTGCTTTTGAGCAAAAAAAAAAGTTGTTTAAGATCGCTTACGCGACATTTGCATGAAAAACCCGATTTGGGCTATATCTCGGGTACATATGGACCGATATCGGAAATTTTCATTTTTCATATTTATGTAACCTAATTTCATTACCAGAACTGCTTTTGAGCACAAAAAAGTTGTTTAAGTTCGCTTACGCGGCATTTTCATGAAAACCCCGGTATAGGCTATATCTCTGGTATATATGGACCGATATCGACAATTTTCATTTTCCATACTTATATAACTTTATTTCATTACTAGAACTGCTTTTGAGCAAAAAAAAGTTGTTTAAGATCGCTTATGCGACATTTTCATGAAAAACCCGATTTGGGCTATATCTCGGGTACATATGGACCGATATCGGAAATTTTCATTTTCCATATTTATGTAACCTAATTTTATTACCAGAAGCGCTTTTGAGCACAAAAAAGTTGTTTAAGTTCGCTTACGCGGCATTTTCATGAAAACCCCGGTCTAGGCTATATCTCGGGTATATATGGACCGATATCGAAACTTTTCATTTTTCATATTTATATAACCCTATTTGATTACCAGAACTGCTTTTGAGCACAAAAAAGTTGTTTAAGTTCGCTTACGCGACATTTTCATGAAAAACCCGATTTGGGCTATATCTCGGGTATATATGGACCGACATCGAAAATTTTCATTTTTCATATTTATGTAACCTAATTTCATTACCAGAACTGCTTTTGAGCACAAAAAAGTTGTTTAGCTTCGCCTATGCGACATTTTCATTAAAATCCGATTTGGGCTATATCTCGGGTATATATGGACCGATATCTGAAAAAAAAAATTTTTTGTCTTTTAGTCACCATGCTTAATAAGTGTGTGAAGTTTGAAGCAAAACGAACGACTTTTGTTTTCAAAAATTTTCATACAAAACTGCAAAAAAAAATGGCTTTTTTCGGAATTTTGAATATATCTCAGCTATACGTGGACCGATATTACTGAATTTCAATAGCAAACCCATGAATCGATGGGGTAAAAGAATGGTGAAAGAAAAAAGTTTCTAAGTCTAATGGTTTTCTCAGAAACGGTATTTCAACAGCGGACAGACGGACAGACGGACATCGCTTAATCGACTTTTCCATTAATTCTGATTCAGAATATATATACTTTATAGGGTCGCAAAAAAAAACTGTAGAAATTACAAACGGAATCACAAACTTATATATACCCTTTACATTTTTGTGAAGGGTATAAAAATATGCCAGCTGACTGCTAAAGAGAAAATGGAAATCACGACCATTGGGAAACAAAGCAAAACAATTTCTCATAAAACAAGCAGTGTCTATAACTTTATTAATATTTATGTTTCTGTGTGAACAACATTTAATTTTATTACAAAAATGAACAAACAACACATCATTTTTTTAACACTGCATTTACACATGCAAGTAACTAACAGTAAGTTTAGTATACATATTATTATCGAAAATGTTAGAAAAAGCCTCGAATGTCTCGTAACTTACTTCTATGTTTACACTGACAAGTGCAAGTTCATTTTCAAAATTTCTTCACAGCGTGAAAATGTATTAAAAATTGCTTTATATTTGTAGTTAAAAATGTTAATACACAAAAATAAAAGAGAAATTTATTTATAAATTTCTTGTTCATGTAAATTTTATGTATTTGATGAAAAATATTTGATTTAAAAGAATATTTGATGAAACAAAATATGGATCAAGTATTGCCGTTTTGCCATTATTGAAAATTTTCAGAAAAACATATTTGCACGATATGATTATTGCAAAAAAAAAACATGTTATTTATGTTTAGTACTACCATTGAAATATGTTGCTATATATAACTGTGTTCTTTCTTTATTTTTCTTTTCATATAAATAGGCTAAAAATCAGCTATGAACATCATTTTAATTGTAAAAATTAATATCATTTTCATTTAAAACTTATTTTATTATTTGTCATTTTACTTACAGCAAGTATTCAAAATTCACTTACAACTGAGTTTGATTGTAAGTTGAGCTGTAAGTAAGAACAATTTGTGTGCATTGGTAAACAAATTTGAATGTATTGACTTTTTCGAACTTGCACTTACATGTGTAAATGCCGGGTAAATACATAAAAATAGTTTTATTAAATTTGTAATGAAAAACACAGACAGCCGTATTCATAAAAAAACACTAATCAGCATTTTAACAACTTTTTAGTTCACTCATAAAAAACCGGTCATTACTGTGATGTATTTTAACATCAATGCAATGTCAAATATCATCATTTTTGACCCCATGACACTTTTTGTCGTTCTGATGTCAACCATTACATCAGTTGCTCTAATTATCAACAACGGCAATTATGACAATTATTTCATCAATGAAATGTCGTACTGACATCATGGGGATGCTTTATCGGAATTTGATCAATCCAATACCGAAGAAATTACTAAATGAAGTCAATGTAATAACAAAATATCATCACCAGAATGGCGCACTAACATCAGACCAACTACAATTTGGATTTAATCTCATTGCTACGATAGCTCATTAACATCAGAAAAATGGCACGTGAAGTAAATTTGCTGACGACATATTATCAATACCATGGTGCGCTATCATCAACATTAAACTCCGGTGCAATTTAATGATTTCAAAAATATATTCAAACACGTAACTTTATATTCTACCATCTGCAAGAAACCAATGAGAATTAAAAAAGTTGTAACAATACTTTTGATGACTTCCTGCCATCAATACAATGTCTGTGTGGCGCATTATCATAATTTAGTTGTGTGTAAGCTTTGTTTGAAGACATATTCTCTTTCTTTGCTTTGTGGTTATTCTTTTTATTTTACTCTTTACGCTGTCATTATATTTATGCAACGAACGTCACATATGATGACTTAATTTCATTAATATGATGCCTTTTTTCCACTTCTTAAAAATTAATTCAAATTTAAAAATAATAATTTTAACAACCAAATTCCTTTTCAACAATAAAAAGAAAATATTATAACACTATTCAGGCTTTTTTATAATAAATTTTGACAAATTAAATGTATTATAACTATTACTAAAATGTGTCATTGAATTGATGTCACCACAGTTGTAGCATTGATGATACTCAATATATGACAAAATTATCTGATAACTTTTGTCATTGGGATTGATGTCAGTTTTCATATTACTGATGACTATTTACATACTATTGATATCACAATTCTGATGACCCGCCGTCATCAATATGAAGATGGTTTTTTCTATGAGTGTTAAAACAGAATTTTCAGAAAAAAAAAACATTTTATAAAAACGTATTCATAAACAGCATTTTAGCTAAAAATCATTTTATTGAAATTTTATTTTTTTATCATTTTTTTTTATCTTAGACCAGTACTCAGGGGATGACCCCTACATATGCAGTGCATTGTACTGGAACTAGGAAAATAGGTTATGATGAGGAGGAAGGAGAGAGTAGTGTTCGTGGAGTGTTAACAATAGCAACTCGAAACACTAAAAAAAACTCTATTGCAGCATTTGAAATGTTGGAATTAAATTAGTTAAGACTGATTAGTGCCCAGTGTATGTATATACCTTCGACACTGCTCAGATTAGCAAAATTTAGTCCAACACCTTCCACGCTACAAGGTAATGAAGTACATTCAGAAGAAATTAATATTGTGCATATAAAGAAAACGCGGACAACGGTGAAAGAAGAAACAAAAAGATACGCGTGTACACATACTGCTACTTATTCCGGTGCACTTTGATTTCATACGAAATTAATAATGAACATATGTATGGATATAAAAAATACGAACGGTAAAAAAAGAGAGTAAGAAAAATAAACACATGTACACAGCTTACTACCTATTACGGTGCAATTTGGTTTTATATGAATTTAATTAATGAACGTACATATATAGAAAATACGGACAGCAGTAACAAAAGACATGTGCACACGACGAGAGACAGAACACTACTGTGATTGGCCATCGCCATCATATGCAATTCTTATCTGAATCATAGTTCTGCGATAAAAACGGTTTTTTGTTCACATAGTAGTCATGTAAAGAAATGTCTTGTATTGTTTTTTATGAAAATCGACTTTAAAACAAATAAATAAATGTTAACTCCATTTTGTCTTTCAATTAAATAGCAAAAAATACTGAGTCAGAAAAGTTTTACTTTGATTCCTTTTGCTTACGCGTAGGAAAAAATATGAATAACGAGCTTTTTTATTATTTCGTTTTTTTACACATCACTGATCTACATGGCATTTTATTAACGTATGTATATTATTTTAAATAAATAAAATGTTAGTAATAACTAAAATAAGAAGACTGGAAAATATGTAAAGCGTAATTGCATATCTGGAATCCAGAATAAAATAGATTACTTCTTTCCCTGAAAGTTTTCTGTTACCAGCTATTCAAAGCTTGGGTCATATTTTCAATTAAAAACACACATCTATTGTTATCAGTATCATGGGATTTCTGATAAATATGCAATAAAAATTTTCGCAACATATAAATAAACAATAACTAAAAAACACAAATATCACCTTAAAATTGTCTTAAAATTGGGTGCAATCAGTTTTAAAAGTGGTTGACTTAAAAAACTGCTAAAAAGAACATTTTAACGTAAAATTCGTTTATACAGTTTTATCCAATTTTCCCTAAAAATGGTTTGAACGGCTGTTTAACTTTTTTTTTATGAATACGGCCGAGAGAAAATAACCAAGTGATATCAAAAGGCCAGCCATTTGGCTGACCGATTTAAAATCACGTGATTTCAATATTTTCTGTGCGCAAAACAGCGTTTGAGTGATTTGAAATCACTTTGATAAAAAGTGATTTGCAGAACAGCCCTGATAGACTGAAAAAGTTATTTCCACATTAAAGGACATTTTTGCTATTGTACAATACTATTATACATCAACAAATGGATGTTTTTATATCCAGACAGATGATGGGCAGACATTTTTTCAATTCTATTTTGGTCTTGTCTAAACCTTTTGTTGTAGACAAAATTAAAACAATTTAAAAAAAGACAATTGTAGTTTATTTTGGCTGGACGGCCTTTCAACCGTCCAGCTCTAAGTTTATTTTGTTTCTTAAAATACTTAAAACGTTGAGTCAGTATTAATACATGCCCACTCAAATCATTGTATGTGTAATTTTTAAATACTACAAAGTGTTTATATTAAGTTACATTTCGATGGCAGATAACTTCATTTTTAAACAGTCAAATACAGAAACATGTGGACGATCATACGTAGGAAAAGTGGCACTGTTTCGTGTGGATTTGGGATTGGAGACATCATTGGAGCATAAAAGCTGACTGCTACTTTGTGCATGATATCGTGATGCGTTACGCGATAACATAGTTCTTTGCGCTATAATTTTATGATATTAATGTGACCAATATCTGGTTTCAAGAAGGCGGTCCAACATACCCATACAGCCGTGAAATAATTCGATTACTGCATGCAACTTTTCCAGGTCGTGTACTCTCTTATTACCGTGATCAGAATTGGCCACAAGGTTGTATAATTTAACACCATTAGATTTGTTTTTATGGGGGTTTTTGTTCACATGTTTATGTCGACAAATTCACAACCCCTACTGCTTTCAAGGAGTCTCGACGTTGTATCAGCCGCGGAGGCTACGATTATTCGATACTAAGCTGTACTAAGCCATATATAAACCTATTCTATTAGCCATGTGCTGAAACTCATATTTCGCAAAAACAAAAATGTGATTACGATTTGAAGTCACGAAATTGGTGTGCTAAAAGCCGCAATTACCAAAAAATATGATGCTTAGATTAAATTTGTGATCGATTGTGAGCAAACCCGACAAGCTTTCTCATTCTCAAGTGATCATGTAAAATTCAAATCACTGAGCCGTATTAGATGTTTATGGCTTCCACAAATTCTCCCACTTTTAATCTCCGATAAAACCATAATTAAATGGGAGACCACATATGGGTGTTCGGAATGTTCGGCATCTTCCCCATTTGTACGGCCACATCGAAATTCACTTTTTTAACATGGAAAAGTATGGTGTCCTCATGATATTTATCATACTTTATCCATCTCCTATTTTAACGAACATCAACGTATACGAAGTATAAAGTCGGCACAACCGGTACTTTGTTAATGGATATACAATCAATTGCTTTTTATTTTAATTTTATCAAAATCTTTTGATTCGTTTTTCAGACACAGTACGAGTACAGAAAATCTACCACAATTTGTTTTTAATTTATTTTATTTCTGAACGAAAAACTAAATCAAAATATATAACGTACGTTAAAAGTTGCTCAACTTTAAAGGTCCATTTAGCCGATCGCAAATGTAGAAATGTAAATGTAGTCGGAACAGCTGATCGTTTTTGTTATACGAGAAACTATGAAAATGCTTATCTGACTGTAATGAAATGTAACCGTAACATCTCAAGCTGTAGAAAATAGAATTTCATTACGTATTTACGTGACAAATGAAGTCAGTGATGGTATATATGATTGTTAATGGGAGTGTGGAACAAAACCCCTCTTTTGGTACTTCTTGTTTATTTGATACGCTTTCTTCACATGCACTTTTGGTTATGTTTGTTTATGTCAAAAACACATGATACGATTTTAAGTGTTCTATAAGTGCTACTACATTTACATTTACGTTACTTTTACATTTACGTTACAGTTACAATTTCTACGGTCGGCTAAATGGGCCTTAATATTTTGCGTTGACGGAGAAGTATGGAATGTGATAAAGCTCATAAGAATACATGTATTTCAACTTAGTTGTCAGTTGAAAAATGCACGTACGACGAATTCTATGTGCCTCGGCCTTTAGCCTTGGTCTGAGTTTCTCGAAATTCACCTTTTTCCAAATTTCTTCTGAAAACACGCATTAGTCTGCTACCACCGGCTGCCGCACACAAACTAAACGACACAGCTTGTTCAAATTTAGACAGCAGTCAACTGCTTTAATAGGAGCAGTGTTGTCAGTTAATTAAGAGGCGGGAAGTTCGAAAAGTTAAAGACTTATTGCCTTTTTATTTTCTATTTAATTCAAATTTGCATTAATTTGTGAACACCTTTTATATCATAAGTTATTTGGTTTATTCAAAGATATATGTATTTTATTTGTAAAGCTTTTTGATTTCTATAAGAATATTCCTATAAATTAAACGAGGAGCTTGTGTTGAGTACAGCATATCAATGTGATTGAATCCTCGTATTTCAGTTAACGAAAAATTTGTGTTTTTTAGTTTCGCCGTCAAACGGATGACATCCTGTAAAAGAGAAATAAAAAGAGATAATAAATTAATATTTACATCTCTGGGTACGGAGAATTATTAAAATATCGGGTGGTTAAATTTCAAGGGCCGATGTTGAATGTGAACCACACCTAAACGCCAAGTTTTTTTCCAAATTTTATTTGACATTTCTCTATTTCAGACTTACTCAATTTGAACCATGGAGAGATACACAATCCAACAACGTGTTAAAGTTATCCAGACTTATTATGAAAATGATGATAAATTTTCCAAGAAAATCATGTTCAGTGATGAGGCACATCTTCACCTCAGTGGATTCGTCAATAAACAGAATTGCCGCATTTGGGCGAATGAGAATCCAAGAGTGACTGTCGAAAAACCAATGCAACCACAAAGCGTGACTGTTTGGTGCGGTTTATGTGCTGACGGCATCATCGGGCCGTATTTTTTCCAAAATGAGGCCGGTCAGGCAGTTACTGTGACCTTTTTATGGGCTGAATTGGAAGATATGGATGTAGACGATATGTGGTTTCAGCAGGACGGTGCCACTTGCCAACAGCTAACGAAACAATTGCTCTTTTGCGCAACAAATTCAATGGCCGTGTTATCTCACGTAATGGCGATGTCAATTGGCCGCCAAGATCATGTGATTTGACACCGTTGGACTTTTTTCTTTGGGGTTATTTGAAAGAAAAGGTGTACGTCGATAAGCCAGTAACAATTCAACAGCTAAAGGATGAGACAATTCGGCACATTAACGGCATAGAACCTCCATTATGCCTCAGGGTCATCGAAAATTTGGACCATCGGATGGAGGTGTTTGTGTTTTATTCAAAATCAACATCGGCCCTTGTAATTTAACCACCCTTTACAAAAATATGTATGTTAATAAACTAAAAAAAAAAAATAATGCTTGTTCAGAGACAGCAAACGCTGTACAAACAATGTGGGCAATTAAAAAGATGCATATGTGAATGGCGCGGTGGTTAAAGCAGCAGATCATGATACGTCATGACCCGAGTTCAAATCCCAATGGGTGCTGATGAGTAGTGTAGGGACTATTAAACAGCTAGTTTAACTCCCAGATAAAGATTTGATTATTATTTTTCTGGTCTTCTTCAATCAAAAATGATTGATGACAGCAGATTTTGTATTGTAAAAAATTTTTCTTAAGAAAAAAACTTAAGAAAGGAAAAACTTGAACTAAATAAAACCCAATGTACAAATGTACAAACCAAAAATCTAATTTAAAAATTATAAACAAGGTATGTCAGTAAACTGGAACTTCATCCAAACCCTCTTGCGCGCAATATTCCTAATTTTGGCTTAGAAGAAGGGATACCGTTGCCACCATCAGATTGCTCAATAGGTGATTTTACCCAAATAGCTCCCGCAAAATAAAACTTTTTGTCTAGCATTGGCCGGACACTGCCAACCATAAATGCAAGTCCCTCATCCAGCTGGATTGTTGCCATTTGCGCTTGTTTATTTTTCTCTTGGTTCTTATTCTCCACATTTTTCTATAAGAGAAAAAAATCTTTTTAATGTGGCCAAGTTTGTCACAGTAATGGCATTTTACTCTTGCACCCACTGGCTTGTTGGACTTGTAGGGCTTATTTGGTTTATACTTTATCTTATTTTTAAAATAATTAAATTTATTTTTTATACTCGTTTTGTTTACTCTCGTTCTTGGCGTGCAAAACTTTAGAGCTGGTGTCCTTACTATCACTTTTTAATTTTATCTCATGATCCATTAATCGATTCTTAACAAACGCTAACGTCAAATTGTCTTCCGACAATGTTTCAATGGCAGTAATTACCCCATCATAGCTCGTTGGCAAGGACAACAACAAGTGTGACACCTTGTCCATTTCATCGGTCTTTGCTCCTGACGCTTGCAGTTCTGTTATCAGGTCATCAAAAATATTAAAATGATTTAAAAGTGCAGACTCTCCCTTCAATTTTAAACTCAGTAACTGCTTTCTTTTTTTTTAACATTTTTTATTTATTGAATCTTCAAAATGAACTAACAATAAGTATTCAAATCTTAATACTAAATTTAAAATTAAAAAATGTGATTCTTAAGTCCGGCCAATGCTAGACAAAAAGTTTTATTATGCGGGAGCTATTTCGGTAAAATCACCTATTGAGCAATCTGATGGTGGCTGCGGTATCCCTTCTTTTAAGCCGAGTGTGGCCGCCAAAATTAAGTATATTGCGAGCAAGAGGGTTTGGATGAAGTTCCAGTTTACTGATATACCTTGTCGCGTACTTAGAAAATTCCTCTTTTACCAGCGGAACACTCAGATCGTTATGAATTCGTGAATTTTTGACGTACCATGGAGCCGCAGTAATTGTTCGAAGAATTTTGTTTTGTCGCCTTTGAATTTTTTCAATGTTGGACGCTGAGGCGGTGCCCCATAACTGAATTCCGTAGCACCATATAGGCTTTAGTATTGCGTTGTATAACAAAAGTTTGCAATCTAGTTTCAATGTAGAATTTCTGCCCATAAGCCAATTTAGCTGCGCTGCTTTTAGTTTTAACTGAGTGACTTGCTTCAATGCGAGACTTCCACGTTAGCCTATGGTCAAGATGTATACCAAGGTACTTGACTTCACTGTGCTGCGGAATAGGTGAGTTGTTTATTGGGATAGGCGCACATGTTTGCTTACACAGTGTGAATGTGACATGCGTACATTTCTGTTCATTAACTTCGGTTTTCCAAAGTTTTAGCCATTTCTCTAATATTGAAATGTATTCCTGTAAATTTCGTGAAGCTAAATGGTGGTTTTCATGAACACTCAAAAACGCTGTGTCATCTGCAAAGGTAGAAGTGTGGATTCCGGATGTCGTTGGCATGTCGGAGGCGTAAATCAAATATAAAGTAGGCCCCAGTATGCTGCCTTGGGGAACTCCTGCCTTGATTGGCTGAGTTGGGCTTATAAAGTCGCCTTCTCTGATAACAAACTTCCGCCCATATAAGTAGCTTTCCAGAAGCTTGTGTGTTTAACTTTATTTTGTGCATTAAGCCGTCGTGCCACACTTTTACAAAAGCTTGAGAAATATCAATGAATAGAGCTGAACAATAGTTCTTCTCCTCAACTAGTCTGTGCGTTTGTTCTATGGTGCTATGTTTAGCCCGAAAGCCAAATTGATGATCAGGGATGCATCCCACATTGTTCAATATTGGACTCAACTTCGCTATTAACAATTTTTCGAATAGTTTTGAAATTGTTGGTAAAAGACTTATTGGTCTATATGATTCTACCTTAGTCAGATCCTTCCCTGGCTTGGGTATCATAGTAATCATTGAGACCTTCCACTCTGCAGGATAATACGCCAGTTTGAGGTTTTCAGAAAAATCGTTAATTGACACATCAATATCCTCAGGCGTTCTCAAGGCGATATTTTCAGTACAATGTGTGCTCAAAAATTTTTTGTATTTAACTCTATTGACGGTCAACGGAGAGCCAATCTCTTGGGGGAACAATACAGAGATTATAGTGGGAGAGTGATCTGATGACAAATCTAATGAAGGCTCCACTTGCATCCACTCAAAAGGAAATTTTTTCGCAACTCCAAAATCTATCACATCTGGAATCTTTCGTCGGTCTGACGGCCAATAAGTGTCCGCTTGAAACCACATCTAATCCCATTTTGGAAACGGTGTCAAAAAGCACACGGCCTTTCGAGGTAATTAAACGTGATCCCCAAAAAGTGTGTTTCGCGCTATAGCCGCCAGCCGCTAAAAATCGAGGACCAAGTGATTTGAAAAAATGTGAATACTGATTTTCTGTTACTGAAAATCGTGGTGGTGAGTAAATCGAGGATATAACGATTTTATCATGAAAATGTTCAATACATTTGTTTGTTGCTTGGAGATACTCCTCACATGTCTCGTTTAGCAAATAGTGCTTAATTCTAGTTTTTATCAAAATTGCCGAGCCTCCGCAAGATCTTCCACGGGAATCTTTAGTGTCATATAGTGTGTAGCCATTAATTTTGAAATAGCTGTTAGTTGTCAAATGGGTTTCAGCAATCAACATTATGTCGATTTGCTTTTCCATAAGGAAGTGCTCAAGTTCATTTTTGTGTTGGCGGATGCCGTTTGCGTTCCAGAAACATATTTTTAACCAACTCATTTTTTTAAAATTGCCTGCAAAATAGTGGATTGCATTTTCAGCATTTCCTGCATCATGTTCGTCATGGAAACCGTAAATGTATTTATAGATTGAACAAGAGTCTGCAGAGTTGCCTCAAGATTGCTAAAATGTTGGTCGGAGTTTTGAGGCTTGGACTCCTGATTCAAGTTTGGTTTATCGGATTTTACCACATTCGCATAAGAAATTTGTTGGGGGTTATATGGCTGGTTGGCTGGCGTACCTGGGGAAAAATTGGTTGTAGAAATGGTGTTTGACTGCTGGGGTGGCATATTTAAAATCAATGGCTTATTTGTCATTGACCTCTTGAAGTGAGTGTAGACAGGGGTAACTGCTTTCGAATCGATAATTGTGATGCCAAACTCTTCCTCTCATAAATTGCGTCCAGATTTGCGAATATTTGTTTTACACTGTTTTCGCTACTTGCAAAGCCAATAAACGAGTCACTTAAATATTCAATAACTATACTTTTTGCAATCCTATTCATCTTCTTCCATTTTTCAGTATCTGGGCTGGGTACGTCACCATCAATAACCGTTAACACATCCATTTCACTTAAAAGACCCCTCAAACGAAATTTCCAAATAGAATATTTCTCACCATCAAATAGTTTAATATTTCTTTTTGTTTTGTCCATTATTATAATTTTAATTTAGCACAAGTTAAAACGTACACTGGACCCATAACCTTTTAGTTTATAAACTTTTTAATTTTTTCTTCTCTATATTGTTTATTAAAACACACTTTATTTTATGTTAAATATTCCTTCAATTTTAATTTCTTTTAAATAAACGCACTCCTCGACCTGCCGTTTTCAAAGTCCAAAGAAAGAATAAAATAAACGTTCAGAACAAAAAGGAGAACAATTAATTGTAAATACATATAACATATTACAATAACAACAACTTAGATTACACAAAATTCACCACTAAATTCCCCAGAAATGATCTATGTATTTGTTGTAATTCCTGGAAGTTATTGCATCATCCGATATGTGTATGTATACACATAAAGAAACTCCCCTATAACTCCAACAGTTATTAAAAAAGAATAAATTGTAGTAAAGTGCCTAACTTTTTCGTTCAATATTTCTTAAATGTATAAATAATAAGCCTAGACCTACACTTTCTCGAAATGAAGCCCCTAATCGAAACTCAAAAAGACATGTTAGTACAAGATCGCGAAAATGGGATGAAATTGAAAGCCTTGAGTTCCAAGTATAAAATATCAGAATCTGGGGTCAGAAAAATAATTGATTTATATAAAATAACGAAGTCAAATTAAAGTTCGAAAAAATTATGTGGCAGAAAACGAAAGACGACGAAGGTTGAGGATGATCATATTGCAATTCTAGCAAAGAGAAATTCTTTTACAACAGCCAGAGATATAAAAGAGGAGCTAGAATTAAATATTTCGACTCGAACTGTACAAAAAGGACTTAATGAAAGGAATTTAAAAAGTACTTTCGCTAAGAAAAAACCTCTCCTGCGAGCAGCCAATAGAAAAAAACGTTTGGCTTTTGCAAAGAAGTATATAAATATGCCTGAATCAATTTGGAACAAAATTATTTTGACAGACGAGTCAAAATATGAACTAAAAAAACGGAAAAGAGTGTGGTGTGAACCTACACAAAGGCTTAAATCGGAAAACCTTATCCATACTGCAAAACATGGTGGAGGAAGCCTCATGCTGTGGGGATGTTTTTCCTCTTCAGGAAATGGTAGACTCGTTAAAATTGATTCTAAAATGACTGGAGAGCACTATGTTAATATTTTCGAAGAAAATCTTTACAGTACAAATGGGCTTGGGGGCGTTTATTTTTCAACAAGACAACGACCCCAAGCACACGAGTAAGGTCGCTAAAAATTATTTTGAAGAAAATAATGTTGAAAAATTAGAATGGCCTGCTCAAAGCCCGGACTTAAACCCTATTGAGCATTTTTCGGCTATCCTAGATATCAAAATCCCGGCGCAATTCACAACTAGTATTGAAACATTTTGGGGGAAAATACAAAATGAATGGAGGGCAATTCCAACAAATACTTTGAAGAACCTTGCGCTAAGTATGCTGAAAAGATTGAGAGAAGTTATAAATAACAAAGGAGGAGCAACTTCGTACAGAATTTTGCAGTTATTTAATTTTTTATAATATTTTTTAGTGAAGTGTTACTTTATTTTGTCAGTTGAGTTACGTTATGTGCCATATAGTTTGTATTATAAATAGAAAATATAGAGAAAAAATTCAATGATAAGTTCCCTATTAGATCAAATAGTAACCGAATCACAAATTAAACTTTAATTTATAAAAATGTGAAAACAATAAATATATTATTTAATCAAAAAACAATCGGTGCAATCGGGTTTAAAAACGGTTGACTTAAAAAGTGCTTAACAGTATATTTTAACGTAAAATTCTTGTATGAATACAGTTGTATTGTATTTTCCCTAAACATGATTTTTAAAACGGTTTAACTTTTTTATGAATACAATTTGTGAATTTCTTTTCAAAGCACTTAGGGATGAAACGATACGGGTAAATACAAGTAAATACTCGATACTTTTCTTTCGATACCAAGTACTTTTGGTATCGATGCTTTACTACCGAGTACCAAGTAGGTATCGGTCAAAAATACTCGTATCTGTCAGAAATACTCTATTCTTATTGAAATGCGAAAAAACTGAGTTGGCCACCATGTTTTTCATAATTTTATTTGTTTTCAAAGTTTTTACAAAATAAATGCATGTAACCCGTACATGCATTATGGATTGCGATCACGATCTTGATATACTAAAATAAATAGTCCAGTTACTAAAACCATTCGAATTTGTCATTAAAAATCTTCAGGCTATTGTATGTGTTAAACAGGTAGGGACATTATGACAACTTACCGGTAAGGTTAGCGATAGTTAAAGGTACCTTTAGCAGAAGTGATCGATGAACTGTCCGTTAGCCATTTTTCATTACTACAACTTGCCGGTAAAATTAAATACATCTTTTTCAAAGTATGACAACAAAACACATATTAAAGACTACTTTTAGAAGGTAAAAATTGTTGTGGCAACTAAACTTCACTTCACTTCTTTGAGTAAAAATATGGTAGCATGTGCAAATATGGTAGCTTCAAATAAAAAACTTCTCGCTAAAACTTACAGGTAGGATTGTATTCCCGGTAGCTTATTGCTTACTTTTATGTTTAAAGGGAGTTGTAATGAAATGCGATGTATCCGGCCTATAAGTCCTACCTTAAACTAACGCCAAGTTGTATTAATGGGCCCTACAAGATTGGCTATTGGGTGAATGTAGCAGAAGAATTGTTATGATAGAATTCCTGCGTTTTAAAAATCTTTGCTTACGGGATCCTAATTAGGACAATTTCAATTTCAGTCATTGAATCAACGAAGATTTTGATTTTTGGTTCCATGTGTTCTTCCCTGCCGCTAAACGTATGTATAAATTCGATCTATACAAGTATGTATAGATGCTTTTTCTTCGATACCGAGTAGGTATCGATCTTTGCGATCAATACTGTATCAAGTATAAGTATCGATACCCTAGTGGTATCGTTTCATCCCTAAGAGCACTAAATTATTTGACTTTGCTTGATACAATAACAAAGCTTTTGTAGCCAACAAAAATAGAAATAAATCTAATTTGGCGGCAGCTACAACGGCGGTCGTGTAGACGTGTATCTGTGCTGTCACCAATATTTTTATTCTCATAAGATCGCGTGTATTTTAATTTTGAGCTTTTGTAGTCGGTAGTCTGTTGTTTCGAATGTGTTTAATGCTTAATGCTGCTGCTGTCTTTAAAATAATTATGTTGCGGATCAGACAGTAGCATTTGAAGTTAACTTCATTTATAATCGAGAAGTTTGGAAGTCCGCTGTTGTCTAAGTGTTTCAAGCTTAACACTTACATCGTCTAGAGCTTATCCATTTTTGGTCGATTGCCCAGTGAATGGCATTACAAAGAGAATTCGTTCATCGTCTGTACGATTCGGAACAAGTTGCCTGAAATCGTGTTTCCTGCCACATATAAATTTGGAAGGTTCAAGTCAAACTTTCACAAACACTACTCCCTCTTTTCTCCTCCACATAACCTATTTTCCTAGTTCCGATACAATGCACTGCATATGTAAGGGTAATCCCCTGAAAACTGGTCTAAGATTAAAAATAAATAAAAAAACCTGTGCGCAGTGTAGCGACTGCGAAACAGCTAGTTCTCCCCCAGCTTTAGTGTATTCAATTATTTTTTCCTGTCTTCTTTGATCAAGAGTTATTGATCGTGGCAATTATTGTTATAATTAAAAATAAAAATATTTCTTGGCTACAGCCAGGATTGAACTTGAGCCAGAGGAATGATACTATCATATAATATTAGAAAAATTAGTCGTAATCAAAAACTTGTCTTGTTATATTAATTTCCTCCGAAGTCTGTATTATACATATATTGTAATTATTTGAATAACTTCAAGGAGTTCGATTGTAATGAATGAAAATCCTCAACATTTTGCTTGCTGGTTTGCAAAAAAAGATTAAGAAAAAAACATTGCAATAATAAAGTGACTGACGTCCTGTCCAAATGTCAGAAAACACATGTAGTTTACATTCGTTACAACAGGTGCCAAAAGTGTTAACATAAATATATAAGTATGTAGTATGTCTGTGTTTTACTTCAAATTATGACCACTCGCGTACACGAATACATCTATGTATGTGTGACTGTGTTACTTCTTACCTCTTTGGCCATCAACAAATCACGATTCCCATAAAATATCTGCAGTGGCACACGTACGTTACGTAAATTATATTCGGGCGGTGTTTTACTTTTGTAACGACGATAATTCTCACTTTTCGATTTATAATCATACTGTTGAAATTTTCCTGCAAATGAAACCGTTCAAAGTGAAAATGTTAGAAAGTTTTTTATTTTTTTGCTTTTATTTCAGTTTAGGAAGAGAGAAAGCTTGAAAAAGGATATAATAATACTCTTCGCATTACAATGTACGAGTATGACTACGTGTTACAAATACAGAATGATTATGATGCTGACGATGATGTGAAAAAGTTTTACCGGAAGTTATCAATTGTCCAAAATGTTGAAACTGTTTGCGTGATATGCCAGCGGGTGTCGTTTCAAATATACGTGGAAGAAGTTTCTGCAACGAAAATAAAAGACATGTATGTTTTATACATTTATTTAAACCACACATTAGTTTTTATTAGTAAGTAATATTAGATATTGAAAAAAGGGCCGTTCCAGAAAGAATAAAAGTTAAATTTGGTTAATTTATAAAACAAAGAACACAAATTTTTATAGAAGAAAATGTTCTCATACGTGTGAAAAGAAGCGATAGCAGGTAATTTTTTTCATCTTGGACCAGTACTCCGAGGATGACCCTACATATGCAGAGCATTTTACCACAGCTAGGAAAATGGGTTGTGAGGAGGGAGAAAAATGAAGTAGTGTTTCTGAACATTTGACTTCAACTTTCAAACGTTATAACAGACAGGAAACACGTCTGCAGGCAACTTATTCCATTGGCGAAGCGTACGGCTGAAAGACGAGCTTTCTCTGTAATGCGTAGTTCGATTCCCCGGCAATCGACCACAAATGGATGAACTCTGAACGATGAACGCGTGTTACGTATAAATGTGCGAGTTTCGGGAACAAAATCTCTAATCTCCTCAGAGCAAAATCCATTGTAGTAACGATAGACCACAGTAACGCACCCTACACAGCGTCGATCTTCCAGAGAGTCAAAAGAGTTGGATACCCTACTGTCGCCGATGAGCTTCTTCACCCTCTCCTGCACACGGCCGATTAACCCTAAATTATACTTTGAGGCACCGGCCCAAACATGAGAGTTGCATTCCATTTTCGGTTGGATGTAGGTGGTATAAATAGTAAGAAGGTTGGATGGACTAAAGTACATCTTACTCCGTTTCAAAAACCCGCGGCACTTGAGTGCTTCTTTAGAGACATGCAAAATGTGTTCAGTCCAGTGAACATCACAGTATATTTTCATTCCAAGAGCATCCCATTCCTTAATATTTATACCTATGAAGCGAGAATTTGCGGTCGATTGTTTGTGTGTTAATAAACAACATTGGGTTCTGCGAGCGTTAAAGGCGATCCTTTTTTTACGACTCCATTCGGAGATTAATAGATCTATTCCTACTGTAAATATATGATGAGCTCAAACAATAAATTCTAATAAACCAATTGCTAATATTGCATAAATTATTCTTACTCAGTGAATCTTACATATTTAGCCTCTTGGCAGCGATCTCTGATAGGCTGGGCCTATAACTAAAAGAGGACGAGTGGCAATTGCTGCTGCCATCCGCGATAGTAGATAGGGTTGGCAGTTTGATAAAGAAGGTCGTTGAGGAAAATAAGAAATAGGGTAGGAGAAAGAACGGAGTCTTGCGATACCCCTGAATTTATCTTGAACTCGTGTGATGAGACCCCATCTATAACAACTCGTATAGTACGGTCTCTGAAAAGGCGCGACTTAAACCGAAAGAATTCATCATCGAAACCAAAAGCAATAATTTGTGCCTATAGTGAAGCATGCCACACTCTATCAAACGCTTTGGAGATATTCTGAGCCACCACTTAACCGAAAATGATGGATTGAGTGGCACTATTTCTGTGAGAAATATGCCAAAAGATTGCCAGTAGAGCGACCCTTAAAAAATCCATATTGGCGATCACAAAACAATTTATGCGACTCTGTATAGCTCACAAGGTAGTAGTTAACCATACTTTCCATAATTTTGGAATGCGCAGAGCAGATTGCAATTGGGCGGTAATTTTCAGGGTTACTTGCCTCGCCCTATTTGGGAATTGGCGTTACAGCATGGTGGGATCTCACTATATGGTAAATACCAGTAGACGTGCAAACGTAGAAGAACACTGCTTCAACACCAGTGTTGTAACCTGGCACACAAAAAGACCTTGCCTTTTTACGTAGCAAATCAGTTTCTGAGGTTTTGCTTAAACGCCAATTACTGAATGTTTCCTCTCTGGGTCTGACTGCGTTTTTTTGTGCGCTTCACACACAAACCAAACACACTTGAAATACATACTTTGAAAATTCGTCTTTTACCAGCGGAACGCACAGATCCTTGTGAATACGTTAGTTTTTTTTACATACCATGGAGCTGCAGTAATCGTTCGAAGAATTTGGTTTTGTCGCTTTTGAATTTTTTGATTTCCATAGCACCATATAGACTTAAGATTCTCCTTGTATAACAAAAGCTTGCAATCCAGTTTCAATGTCGAATTTCTCCCCATAAGAGAATTTAGTTGAGCTGCCTTCAACATCAAATGACTGGCTTTAGTATCAATGTGAGACTTCCACGTTAGCCTACGGTCCAGGTGAATACCAAGGTACTTGACTTCATTGCTCTGTGGAATAGGTGAGTTGTTAATTTGGAGAGACGAACATGTTTGTTTACAAAGTGTGAATGTGACATGAGTACATTTTTGTTCATCAACTTTAGTTTTCCAAAGCTTTAGCCATTTCTTCAAATTTCGTGAAGCTAAGTGATGGTGTTCCTGAACGCTGCAGAATACTGCGTCATCTGCAAAAGTTGAAATATGGTTTCCGGATCTCCTTGGCATGTCAGAGGCGTAAATCAAATATAAAGGAGGTCCCAAAATGCTACCTTGGAGCTTCGATTGGCTGTGAGGGGCTTATAAAATCGTCTTCTCTGATAACAAATTTCCGACCAGATAAGTACCTTTCCAGAAGCTTGTGAGTATTTGCAGGCAACTTAACTTTATCTTGTGCATTAAACCAGCGTGCCACATTTTATCGAAAGCTTGAGAAATGTCAATGAATAGAGCTGAGCAATACTTCTTCTCCTCAAAGGTCTGTCTTATGACATTTACTAGTCGTGTTTGTTCTATGTTGCTGTGTTTAGACCGAAAACCAAATTGATGATTAGGGATTCATTCTACATCTTTCAATTTTGGAGTCAACTGCACCATTAACAATTTTTCGAAGTTTTGAAATTGTTAGTGATTTTACTTTAGTAGGATCCTTTCCTGGCTTGGGCATCATAGTAATCATACACATCTTCCACTCAGCAGGATAATACTCAAGGCGTAACATAGCGTTAAAAATAGATGGGAAAGTTCTTCTAGCTACACTGGACAAGCAATTTTCCAGTCATTTGATCAATACCTGGAGCCTTCCTGGGGTTTGTGTTACTGATGCCGTGTTCTACGTCTTGAAATTTAAGTCTAGAAAACACAGGCGGTCTAACAGCGTATGGTGGTAATTCAGTTGCATCATTTGTAATAAAAACGTTTCGCAAATGATTAACATATAGCATCCCTTATTCAGAATCGGTTCTTGCCCAGTCCCCAGACCTCTTACGGGTCTTTCCAGACCTTTTGTCGCTTTCCACTAGGAATAGTCAGATTGCGGAGTACCTTCGAGGTTTTCCAAATATGTCTTAAGGGAAGCCACCCTCTGGATTTCAAGAAGATTTTTTAATTGAGTTATGCATTCCCATAGCTTAACTTTATGTTGGGGAGACCTGCGAAGTTGCCACTCTCTTCTGACTCTTCTTTTTTTCTGACAGAAGTTGATCAATTTCAGACGAATAAGTTCTACTGTTCTCATTTCTAGATCTTGTATGGTTAGTGATAGTAAGCTTAAGGTTTTCAGAAAAATTATTAATTGACACATCAATATCCTCCTGCGTTCTCAAGCCATATTCTCTGTACAATGAATACTCAAGTATTTTTTATATTTTAGCCAATTAACTCTAGTGACGGTCAACGCCAAGTCCCCAAACGGGCAGCCAACCTTCTGGGAGAAGGAAATAGAGATTATAGTGGGTGAGTGATCTGATGACAAGTCTAAACACTAATATGTGCAAAAAAGCATAGGCAACAGCTGATTAGCAGTGACAGTGTAAAATAATCATATCATGCAGCGCAGTATTATATTTACGGTTCCTATGTCTTTACCGTCTACAAATTGCAAAATAAGTTAGAGAAAGGGGGGCTTTGGAGAATATGCTAGTATACAAAACTCTTTTCTTTCTTAAGTCAAGTTAGGCGTTTTATGTTTGTGAACACAGAGTTATGCACATATACACGTACATAAAGACATTAAAAATATTTGCATAAAAATCTTTTTATTATTTTAATTTCGCTCTGAAATGCAAATTAAATGATTTTCTATACGTTTCCCTTTTTATTTGTTCTCCTATTGTAAAATGCTCCAACAAAACTGAATTAAGTCAATAATATTTATCTGCATTTGCAGCAACTAGATACAAACGACTGTAGTCGTATTAAAGTATCTTTGTAACTTCTATTCACTGCTTTTACTCTGGAGTATTATTTAATCGATTTGCTGCTTTATAGCTTAAACTTTCAGCACTTTTCAGTTTGTGTTTCATTCTCTTTTGTGTAAACTCAAGAAACGCTTGTAAATAAATTCGAAAAATTTTAAATACAAACAAACATACGAAGCATAAAATTACACATAAATTAAGTTTCAAATAAAATATCAAGTGGCATCAGGAGAGAAATCTCATAAATTTTAACTTTTCCACTCTGTTTGTAGAGCTTTTCTTTTTTGTGAAAATAAAAAGAAAGAAAAAACCAAAAGAAAAAAAAAACGAAAAAACTTAAAAGGACATATGGAGTAACAATACTTCCATTCAAAGGCACAGCGGAGACATACACACACACATACACACACCCGTATAGTTAGAGAGTATAAACTGAAATAAAATAAAAGTTAGAATGTCTTAAGTTACTCTTTTCTTTTGCTGCTGACGCTAGCTGGCATTTAAGTTTTCTGTAGTTCTTATTTATTCATCTCAAATAATACTACAAAAGCAAAAGGATATCTTGAAACTACGAAAAAATAAAAACACACTAGATAGATGCGAGTATTGTTTTGCCACACGCACGGGCGCATTTCATTTCATTGAACGAAATACGTATGTATGCATATATGTAGATACATATTGTTACGCTTTTGCTTCTAAAAACGCTTCAGTGGATTCTTCAATTCCAAATTAAATAATGGCTCATTATACAGTTCTTAAATAATTCACAACATTATTTACACTTGATACCACTGTGTACCAAACCCTGGACTTTCTTACTTTGACTTATGACTGTCTTGCACAAAGCTTAAAAATAAACCAACTGGTTGCCGCCGACTTGCCTGCTCTTTATACTTCATTAACATCTTCTACAACCATCAGGATCATTCTAGCGATTCATAATTCTAGACTCACATATACAAATATAATTCTTACGGATATACAATACAAGAAAAACAACAACTCCATTTGTATTTGATTTACTTGGAGTTTTATGTACTTCAAATCATGTATGTTTGTTTGTTTGTGTATTATGTTTTTTGTTTTATCTTGTTTATGTCAATGTGTTGTATATTTATAAGAAACAGATCAACAGCTGCACACTGGGTTAGATGTGACAAAAATTCTTAACAGAATGTATGTATGTAGGAATGTATGTTAAAAATATGAATTGTTTTGTATACCAATAACACCTGCCTTTATAAAAAAACAATATAAAACTCATTACTTTAAAATCTAAATCTAATTTAAAGAAGATTTTGTGAAACACTCAGGACCAGTTTTTCGGATATAGTTCAACTACTCATATTTATATTTATTTATACTTGTAGGGTTGGAAATGAAAATTACAAATGGAATCACAAACTTATGTACTCGTATATCTTTTACATTTTTGTGAACACGCTTCGATATCGAACTGAAATGCAAGTAATAATTTATAAACAGCTTGTTTTTTTCCAGCTGTCTATACATCGACATTTCATAGGAGCTATCCTAATCATCAGTAGACTTTGGAAATTTTTAAAAAATATTCTCAAACATTCAACTTTATATCCCAAGAAGCCAAATAAATTATTGAGAAGTTAAAAGAAAAATGTTCAATAATACCTGTCTAAAACACAAAAAACAAGCATTTTCTTTTGCACACGTCTCTTACTTTTCTTTACAACTTTCAAACAAATGAACAACCGTTGGTTTCTACGATTTGTTTTTTGAAATTATCAAAATGCAGAGACCAAAAATTCAAGCAATTGAGTCTTATTTGCTATATTAGCCTCTAAGTTTGAGTTGTTTCTCAAACTCGTTTTTTCGACACTGAGCAAATGCGGCACTCATCTTGTTGATACTTTTTCATAAGCAAATGCTCAAGCAAAATGTTGAACACACGTTCATATGATATGCTTACCATTTCAACTATCTCACGTAACTTGACTAGGCGATCATTCATAACGATATCGAAGATTTTCTTGATATTTTCTTCAGTAACCACCTTTCATGGCCTTCCTGTGTTCTTGCAGTGCTTCTTCGGTCGGATTTAAATTCAGACTCAACGTAATGTTTATCGAGCTTTTTTACCTTTCAAATAATAGTGTTTAATCACTGCACGAAATTCAGTTTTTAAAATTTTTTAATAAACACAAAAGTTGTTTATTTCAAATGACTACAACAAATAAACTATTTTCTATTTCTATTTAACTATACAGTTGCAAAATAAACTTGCAAAGCATAGGATGCACATCTTGGGTGAGGTGACGGAGACCATATGTCCAAGATGGTATTAATACCATCACATAGGAAGTTGCAACTTCTGTCAGAAAAAAGAACGGTTAAAAAAGAGTGGCAACTTCGCAGATCTCCCCAGCTTAAAACTAGGCTACGGGAATGCGTATTTCAATTAAGAAATCTGCTTGAAATCCAGAGAATGGCTTCGTTTAAAACATATTTTACCAGGATGGTATTCCTCAATCTGACTATTCCCTGTGGATAGCAACGACCTCTAACGGGTCTGAAAAGACCCGTTAGAGGTAAGCCACCTTTGCAAACTTCAACAGGCGATTGGGCAAGAAGTGATTGGAATCGTTTATGGTAACCATTTGAGAAATGTTATTACCATAAATGAGACAACGGATGCTGCGGCATATGCTGTTAGACCGCCTGCGTCTTTGAGACTTAATTTTTAAGATGTCGAAAATGTTATAAGTAACACAAACCCCACAGGAAAGCTTCAGGCCTTCAGTATTATCCTGCACAGTGTAAGGTGTCAATGGTTACTATGATACCCAAGCCACTGATAACCTTCCACTAAGGTAGAATCATATAGACCAATAAGTCTACTACCTACAGTTTCAAAACTGTTTGAAAAATTGTTAATGGCGAAGTTGACTCCAATATTAAACAATGTGGGATGCACCCCTGATCACCACTTTGGCTTTCGGGCTAAACACAGCATCATAGAACAAACGCACAGACTAGTCAACGTCATAAGGCCGGCTTTTGAAGACGAAAATGATTGTTCAGCTCTATTCATTGACATTTCTCAAGCTTTTGATAAAGTGTGGCACGACGGCTTGATGCACAAAATAAAGTTAAATTTGTCTGCAAATACTTAAAAGCTTCTGGAAACCTATTTATGCGGCCGGGAATTTGTTATCAGAGAAGGCGACTTTGGCCCCTCACAGCCAATCGGAGCAGGAGTTCCCTAAGGTAGCATTCTGGGACCCACTTTATATCTGATTTACGCTTCTGACATGCCAATAAGAACCGGAATTTATGCCTCAACTTTTGCAGATGACACAGCATTCTGCAGCGTATATGAAAACCATCAATTAGCTTCGCGAAATTTGCAGGAGTATATTTCAATATTAGAGAAATGGCTAAAATCAAAACTGTCCTCACGTTACATTTACACTGCGTAAACAAACATGTTCGGCTATCCAAACCAATAATTCACCTATTCCGCAGCACACTGAAGTCAAGTACCTTGGTGTACACCTCGACCGTAGGCTAACGTGGAACCGCGAAAGTCACTAAGTTGAAACTAAAAGCAGCGCAGCTGAATTGGCTTATGGACAGAAATTCTACATTGAAGTTATATTGCAAACTTTTATTTTTATACAATGTGATTCTAAAGCCTTTATGGTGCTACGGAATTCAATTACGGGGCACTGCCACAACATCTAACATTGAAAAAATTCAAAGACGACACAACCATTCCGTGGAACGTAAGAAACACAAGGATATGTGTGTTCCGTTGGTAAGAGATGAAGGCCGACTTCCCAAATGCAAGTTGCAATGCAAATTTACAATGCATACACTTCGTAAACGAATACATAAACTTTCTGCCAACGTCCAATGTTCCTAATCGTTTGGCAACTCATTTTAATGAGTATCAGCTGTCAGAATCGCAAACATTTTTATTTTTGATCCGGTTTCTTCTCGGGATTTTTATTGTCCTGAGGAATTATCTGAGGTTTAGTCTCAGATAATTCCTCAGCAGTTGCCAATAAAATGGATACATAATTTTGTGTTACCTCCACCTAGTTCCATTTCAAAAGAATTTATTTAATTTTATAACATGTGTTTGACATTTGTTTTATGTATGAGTTGCATAACGACGTTCCTAAATGCTGATAAAATGCAAAAAATTTCTCTGCAACGCAAGGTTGCACTTAAGACATTTTTAGCATTGCATACGCATTTTTTTAAATTATGCATTGCAAGTTGCGTTTAGGAAGTCCACCGAGTTCTCTAAGTACGCGACAAGGTATATCAGTAAGCTGGAACTTCACCCAAATCCTCTTGCACGCAAACTACGTAATTATGACGGCCACTCTCGGTTGAGAAGAAGGGATACCCTTGCCGCCATCGGAGCGTTAAATATGTAATTTTACCGATATTGTTCGCGCTGGACTTAGTTAATTTTTTTGCGTTTAGTATTAAGATTTGAATACTTATTGTTAGTTCATATTTTGAAGATTCAAGAAATAAATAAAAGCTAAAAAAAATTATTTAGAAAGAAACAAGCAGTTGAAGATAATTTTTGTTCTGTGTTTAAAATGTCTTCTATAAAGTCAATATACCTTTAGCAATTTTTTCTGAAAGCTACCGATACAATTTCTGTGTACAAACATACGTGCAAATACAACTTCGTATCTAAATACACAAATTCATACAAACATGCCTAAAGCGTGAGCATATTGCATGCACAAGTACGAACGAAGACCAATATTTTTGTGATTGTCGGAGGTTTATAAGAATTTACCCACCATTTATTTTAGTTTATTTAAGATATGCCCCAATAGTTTTATATTTTTCCCCCGTTTCACATTTTTGTAAAAGTGGTTGTTAATACAAAAGCCCAAAATACGATTATCCTTTTGTAAGTAAAGGCCAAGTACTTACAAGTAAGTGGGCGTGTGTGTGTGAGTGTTCAAAAGTAATAAAATCGCAAAGGTGCTATAAAAATAAATTGTATTATTAGTTGCATAACATTGAGACAAAAAACGTTCAGAGGTATTTGAAAGCAAAGCCAAGTACACTCATAAAAAATTTTAGTTATAATACATTATTATTGGCGAAAGAGTAATGCAGAGGTGTCATAGAAACTACGTCGGATTTGTCGTTTTTATACCCTTCTAAAACATGTAAAGGGTATATATAAGTTTGTGATTCCGTTTGTAATTTCTACAATTTTTATTTGCGACCCCATAAAGTATATATATTCTGAATAGGACGTCTGTCGGTGGTTGAAATACTGTTTCTGAGAAAACCATTAGACCTAGAAACTTTTTTCTTTGACCATTCTATTATTCCATCGATTCATGGGTTTGCTGTTGAAATTCAGTAAAATCGGTTTATATATAGCTGAGATATATCCAAATTCCGAAAAAAGCCATTATTTTTTGCTATTTTGTATGATAAACAAAAAAAAAAAAAATTGTTTGTTTTGCTTCAAACTTCACACACTTAGTAAGCATTGTAATTAAAAGCCAACAAAAATTTTTTCCAGATATCGGTCCATATATATCAGAGACCGATTTTTTAATGAAAATATTGGGTAAGCGAACTTAAACATTTTTTTTAGTAAGCGAAATTTCTTTTTTGCTTCAAATCAGTTCTGGTAACAAAAAGAGTTCTGGTACAAAAAATTTTCAATATCGGTACATATACACCCGAGATATAGTCTAAACCGATTTTTCCATTAATATGTTGCGTAAGCGAACATGAGAATTTTTTTTTGCTTAAAATCAGTTCTGGTAATGAAAAAAGGTTACTAAAATACAGAAAATACAAATTTCCGATATCGGCCCATATATACCCGAGATATAGCCTAAACCGGTTTTTTACTGAAAATGTCGCGTAAGCGAACTTAAACATTTTTTTGCTTAAAATAAATTCTGATAATATAAGGAGGTTACCAAATAGAGAAAATTAAAATTTCCGATATCGATCCATATGTGTATACCCAAGATATAGTCTAAACCGGGTTTTTAGTGAAAAAGCTTTTTTTTTGCTTAAAATCAGTTCTGATTATAAAACGAGTTATCAGTTCATATTTAACCGAGATATAGCCTAAACCGATTTTTCCATGAAAATTTCCATGAAAGATTTCCTTTTTGGAATGGTGATTACAAGGCAAAAATATTTTTTCCCCGATGTCGGTCGATATATGTATATCCGAGCATATTTTGTTCAAATTTGTAATATATACATACATATACATGACTATCATGAAGGGTATTTTAAGATTCGGCCCAGCCGAATATACTACATTCATTAGGTGTCATGAAATCATGTTGGGTTATCTTCGAATGTAAATGAAACCATTATTTGAATCCATATACTTTATTATGTCCGTTCGTTCACCAAAAACATTGCACAACTTTTTACTATATTTTATACGCTGTTCAGACATGCACCATTATTGAGATTACTGCAATTAACACCCAATTGAGCTCAATTTTCCGTAGAAAAATTCAATTAAGTTGTTGCACACTAGTAGAAAAATTGTCATAAAATTGAGTACTGCTGCTGCAGGTGTATTTAGTGAACTCTTATGCCTAATTTTTACAAAACAAAACTTTTATGACAAAATAAAAAAATTTTTCCTTCCAGCTGTCAAATGCTAATTGAGTAACCTAAATTTTTTATATGAACAGTGAAACAATATTGTTCAATAATCGAATGGTGCCCCACATGTCTGAATATGCTATTACTGTAAAAGTGAAAAAACGAACCTACTATGTATGAAATGTATCATTAAATAATCGCCGAGGCTTCTTACTGTGGCACAGATCCGAGTGATATAATTTTCAACGACTATTATTTGTTATTTTTCCAATTTCAGTTGGGGATCAAATTGAATTTATTAATATCAAAATGTGGTAATTGCACATCCAACGGCCAGCAAACCTTTAAGCTACCCATAGATACGCATTTTCATTGCTGTATACCCTACGCAAAAACTAGTATGGCCGATGTACCAAGTTTGAGCAAAAGGGGTTTCTGACCCATATAAATCGTTGGGTCTGGAACTGACGTTTAAAACTTTAACAGAAAAGCGCGAAACAAAAGGTGTATGTCACAATAAAAACATTAGCAACGCCAACGATTTGTTTATTTATGTAAAAAATTGTTGTTAATTTTTATATTTATTTATTTCTTATGATAATAGAAGAAATATTATTGGACGAACTACTGGAATTGTTTCTAATTGTTTTCTTAGTGCATAAAGCTTTGGAGCTATTAGAAAAAAGGATTGAAGTCGAGCTAGAAGAATGATACCAACCCATCATCATCATATAATATTAGAAATATTAAAATAAAGTTCGACTATTTAACATATTAATACATACATATTACATAAAACTTCAACGCGTAGAAAGATGAGGGTTGCCGAACTTTTAGCTTCACTTTGCGTTAAAAGTACTTTATGTGACATGTTTCATATAAGTATGTATATTTTATCTTAGATGTCAATGCGAATTTGCAACGCAAAGTGAAGTAAAAGAATTATGATAACATGTAATATGATGGATGATAACATGTAATATGAGATTGAGCTCCATCTGCAGGGTGGCATACAGGGGAAGTTAAAATCCATGTTATTTAAGACATTGACATATGCTGATTATATTGCTGTAGCAGAACCGGGTATGCACTGAATGTTATAGATGGGTGGAGCAGCGGCCTCCATAGAAAACGAAGTTTCTACTTTTCACCCGTAGATACAACAAGAGCTTAGATTGACGGATATTACAGTATATCTGAAAATCTATCTTGATTCCAAACTGTTGTGGCAAAATAGTATCCAAGCAAGAGCGGATAAGGCGACTTCTGCCTGGCATTTATTTAGTAGAGACCTCCCGAAGAATAACAGATTACTGTTCACCAATTATACTGGCCGATAAGAGATTTGACGCAATCTGTAACGGTCCACATGGCCACCAAGAAGACGTGCTCGGGATCTCAATGGATGAATCCAAGTAGGTCTTGGAATCATTCCCCAGTATCACAGAAGGATGGGTTTTATGTAATCTGAATAGCGTAATACAGACTGAAATAACGAAATAACGAGTTGAGATACTATAGGGTACTCGTATATAGGGTAAACAACAATACCTGTACTATACTGATAATAAGGTTGCATTATATGCGTTTGCGGGTGTTTATATGACATTCAGTCCGATTTATGAACGCAAGATAAATCTTAATGAGATAGTTAAGAAATTGATTTTTTTGATTCTCAATTCACCAGCGTCCCCATGTAGCTTGCTAGGCTTACACAGGTTGAAAGATTTCGCTACAAGTTTGTAGCCATATAGAAGAATCTCTTTAAGAGTTTGGGTCTTCTAACCCTTCCAGTATGCAATTTTTCAACAGTCAATGAAAGACACGACTCAATAAGTTGGTAGGCCGAAGCCCATTAAGAGTTTCAGCCCCTAACCAACTCACCCGTCCAACCATCACTACTGGTTCTTTACAATGCAGGTAGCTGTTGCAAGATAACCGCACCTCGAAGGATTGGTAGCCCCCAAAAACCGGGATGCACCAAAGTCATCGGGGAAACTTATTCTCCTTACTGCGCTTTTAGATTTAAACCATAGCCAGAACGTTTTAGCTAAGGCAAGCACCTTAACCATGATAAGCATCGAAAGATCTGCAAGACAGAATCTCCAATTTTAACCCTTGGTACGGGTCTCAGAAGTCCAACACAACATAAGTCATGCGGCTTCCTAGAGTTTGGTTTGGTACAACAAACGAGGGACGCCTTCCCTTTTCTTCCCGAGAAAACAGAGTGCATTGGTTTGTTCTACGATAAGGCGAAACTTGTATCACCAAGGGGGGGGGGGGGGAAGGGGGTCTCCCTTAATGTGATAGCGTGACATTGGAATTTGGAGCTTTTCTGGGTACAGCAAAGAGACATTGACAGCATGGTAGGAGTCTTGATTAAAAGTTGTAAGAATCAGGTGTAGCGGTAGCTTATAGGGGCCGCACAGGACAGATGGGCTGATGAGATTTTCTGTCAGAAAGAAAGGCAAATGAAAGGTGTATGATGTAGAAAGTTGCATACTACGGTGGCGATTTTGATAGGATACTGTCTCAAAGGGACGAATGTGAGCAGATTAAACCTTCCATTTAATGATTTCTGTAGAACACTTCCTTCCATTTAATGATTTCTGTGAACACTTCCTCTGTTGGTGTTCAGTTTTTTTCTATGATGAGAGCGTATTATCTGGGCAGAACGACATTGAACGGGTAAGACGGCATATCGATAAGCAGGGTGCTCGAACTGTATTATTCTGTTCGGTTTTCGAATTGGATTGGATCTGAACTATCGGGGAATGTGTAGGCTGCATATCTTCCTCAGGCAACACAACGGGACCCAAGTGAGTCAGCTTCATGAAACTATCGCGTGTAGAACGTTATCGAAACTCACCTATCAAAAATTATCCCCCCGGGGAACAGGTCTTGCCTTGGCGTATTCCTAACTTGGGCGCTCAGTTTTTCGTGGAAAAGAAGGGAAGGGGTCCCTCGTTTGGTGCGGCAAACAAAACTCTAGGAAGCCACATGACTTATGTTGTGTTGGCTTCCGAAACCCTTACCAAGGGTATAAATTGGCAGAACGCGGATCAGCATGACCCCCAGGTAGTTCTGCTTGCGGTTCAACCCGGGCTGATCATGATTGAGGTGCCTACCTTGGCTATAACGTTCTGGCTGTGTTTGAAACCTAAAACGCAGGAAGGGAGTGTTAGTATCCTTGATAATTGTTTGGTGTGTGGCTTTTTTCGGGGACTAACAATCTCCCGAGGATTTGTTGCCTATATAACAGATACCTGTATTGTATGGAACCAGTGGTGATGATTGACGGGTGTGTTGGTTTAAGGGCTGATGCTCTTAGTGGGCTTCGGCCTACCAACTCATTAAGCCTTGTCCTCCATTGATTGCTGGGAAATTGCATACAGAAGGGATTAGAAGGCCCGAACTCCTCAACAAGAAGTTGCTCATATGACCGCAATCATATGGCAAGAATTGCTACCTGTATGAGTCCGGTAAGCCACACGGAAGCGCTGGTGAATTGTGAATAATCCACTCCGTGAAATTGGTCCATCATCAGATAAGGCCGCAAGGCAAGTGCTGATGTAAATCTTTTTCACAACTATCAAAAATGATGTAATTTGAAATTAAAAAAATTATGGTAGTGGTTAATTTTAATCCAAAGCTCTTGCGAGGGAGAAAAACGGTTATAATATATTTTTGTTCTTATATGTGGCGAAGACGTGTAAATTGTATGTCATATTTTTAGATTGGCTTCGTCTTCGCTGCATTCATGTGCTCTCCTATTTTTGGGCTGCAGTATTCTTGTTAATAAGGATGAAACTGGTGAACATAAAATGACTTTTGATGGCTCATGGCAAACATCAATAAAGCACTCAGGGTTCGATTTCATAGCATAGACGAAACATGGATATGAGCGGTCCATATGCAGTTTTCGACATCATACCAAGCTCAAGGCTAAAAACTAGGGATGAAACGATACGAGTATATACAAGTAAATACTCTATATGTTTTCTTTTTCGATACCAAGTACTTTTGGTATCTATGCTTTACTACCAAGTACCAAGTAGGTATCGGTCAGACATAGTCTTTTCTTATTGACAGGCTAAAAACATGAGTTGGTCACCATGTTTGCCATAATTTATTTGTTTTCAAAAATTTTATAAAATAAAACCATGCAACTCGTGTATGCAAATGGGGCTACCAAAATCGGGTGTATGGTTGCATCTCATAAAAAAGACGATATGATTGCGGTCACGATGTTAAGATTCAGATTTAAGATCCAGTTACTAAAGCCATTAGAAAAAGCTTTAGGCCAGAATTATGTGACTTTATCGAAGATGATAAATTGCCTTACATCAAAGCTGTAAAGGTTTTTTTCCTCCATTGAATGTGCCAGTTACAAAACAAACTATTGGGTGAATGTAGCAGAAAAGTTGTTATGATAGAATTTCATTGTTTTAAAAATCTTCTCCTCACGGATCAAGTTCAGCCTGTGGATCAGAAGATTAAGTCCATAACGAAGATTTTGACTTTTAGCTCCATGTGTTCTTCCCTGCCGTTAATAGTATGAAGAAATCGACCGATGCAAGTACATATGTATCGGTGCTTTTTCTTCGATACCGAGTAGGTATCGATACTTTGCAGCCGATACCGAAACGAATGTAAATATCGATACCCTAGTGCTATAAATATCATCCACCCACTAAAAACTCTCAGTTGTTTGCAACAAAATGTCTTTAAATAAATAGATCATTAATATTATATCTTTTAGTGTACGTAAATGGAACTTAATGTGAGTACATCTGGTTGCTAGAACTCTTACGTTTTTATGTTTGAATTTTTAACGAAATAAGGGAATTTATATCATTTAACACTTACGTATGTATATACAAATGTGCATTTGTAATATATGTATATGTATATGAATTTACATACATATTATAACATTTGTACATATAGAAACTTTATTTTCGTATCAAGAAATATCTTAAAACCCATAAAAAAATGCATTTTAACTAGATTTTGAATTTGAAAACATTGCTAAGTGCTTTGCTTACTAATTAATTAAGTATAAAAAAATCGAACGATAAAAGCAATAACATTTATGATATGCAATAATAAATTTATAATATGTAATAAACAAATTTCCCAAGAAATCAAACAATTATCTCACAAACTTAATGTTGTGTAACGCATCCTTCGTTGGTCTTTTTACTGTTTTGCCAATTTTCGAATCGCATACAAAATACTTAATAAAACAGAAGAAAACGGTCACATATGTTTTTGTTGGCATTTCATTTGAATTTTTAACATTATTCCCGTTCTTCTCCGTTTTGCAACTCATAGTACGAGTAATGCTGTTTGCAAATGTGCCCTGTAAATCAGTACATACGATACAATCCTGCTGGCACCTACAAACAAACACATGTTTAGTTTTTCATCCGAATAACTGTTATACGAGTAACTGTTGTTTGTGTAAGAGTGGTGTTATAAAACTCTTGTGTTTTAATATTAAACTACAGGATGATTTTTTTAGAGTTAATTTTCTAAATAAGTTAATTTTCTAAATAAAACAAATACTCGGCTTTATTGGACAGACAATTTTGTGGTAATAATGTTAAATATGATTTCGGGTAAATGGCAGCCACGGTTAGCGTAATCTAGGGAAGCAATTTTTTACCATTCACCATGGACAGTAACACTCTGATTATCATCGTTTTTGCCGGTTTATGGACCACAGATCACGGCAAGCTATAAAAAGCACCCAAAAGTAATTTTCTGTGGATGTAATTAATAGTGTTTTGACAAAAGCTGGTGGTTGCAAAGGAAATTTAATATGAATTTTAATTGCAAGAGAGAACCACTCTGGTGTAAAGGTTCAATTAAGACCCTGATGCACAATCCTGCGCGATCGTGCGATCTACCAAATCTCGTATAACATGTAAAGTACAGGGTGGCTGATGAAAGCTGCTACAAAAAAAACGTAATAACTTATTTTCTGTGTAACTAATCTGTGGAACTTTTAGTGTATTTTATGGATTGATCTTTAAGTTTAATTAACTTGGATAGTGCAACGCTTTCACGCTTTAGAGTCCGTTGCTTCCATCCGTTTGGCGGCGGACCATAATGAGACTCGTGAAGAATTTTTCCGAGCGTGGCATAATCGCAAGAAGGACTTATCATTGAGATTCCTCAGTTCGGATGCAGGAAACTACCGCTGCTGCTGCCATATAATCCAATCTTAGAGTTTCGACAAGGAGCTTATCTGCTCAAATGGCTGTCAGCAGACAGTCATTGTAGACAATTTTGCACAAAGATTCAAACTTATTTCCATATAAGCTTCAATTAATAGACCCTGGAGACTTCCAAATTCGCTTGGAATTTTGTGAGATCATTTAAATGGTGTCAGAGGATGAATAGGCACATTTTAAACGGCAATGTTAACAAACAAAATTGTCGAATATGGAGTAATTCTAACCCACAGATACTTCATCAGATGCAATTACATCCACTTCGCATCACAGTGTGGTGTGTAGTTTCTTCAAGGTTCATTATCGGGCCTTACTTTTTCGAAGAAAGTGATCTTACTGTTACGGTCAATAGAGACCGTTACTTAATGATGTTGAAAGAGTTTTTCTTTCCAGCATTACGACAATAGAGAATCCATCTCTGTTTGGTTTGGACAAGATGGGGCAACTTATCACATAGTCACGTCTGTTATGACAGAATCGAGGCAAAAATTTCCCAATAAACTGACCCCACTGCACCTGATTCTTTTCGTAGGGTTGTTGCAAACAAGAAGTTTACAGAAGAACCTCAAAAAATTTGGATGATTTAAAGCAATCCATTCGAACGGTAATTTAGACAATTCCTGCTGCAACACTCCAGACAGTAATGAATAAATTTTTGATAAGATGTCGTACATGTGTCACCGAGGGTGGACGCCACTTGAATAAAATTGTATTATTTTTCAAATAAATTACTAAAAAATAAATTACATAAACTTTACAAAAACTTATTAGAGTTTCTTAATATAGCAAAATTGATTAGCCACCCTGTACCATAAATGCAACTGTGTTACAGAGTTTTTGACAAATCGTGCGATTAAAAAAATTTTATGAACATTTTTATAACACGACGGTTTCTGTGCGATCAGTTTGGTACATATTGTGAAAAATATGAGAATCAGAGATCTGAAACCGGTGCCTTTTTTAATGATCTAAGTACACCCCTCTAAAATCGAGTTGCGATGTGACCACCGCATATTGTTTGCACAAGTATGTTTTCTACTCGTTAGAGCTTGCGCCTGTTAAGTAGAGTATATAACATACCCAAACAAGTTTATATGCGTTGACTGCTTGATTTGGTTTCTCAATTATTTTTTTCACATTCGGCAATCGAACTCGTACTTCTTTTTAACAACGAAAATAATATTTATATGTAAGAATTTGCAGTCACACACTTACCTTACCCATGAGTGTATGTGTGTTCAGTTTTATGTATTTGCTCACTCACACTCGGTAAACGTATTCGTACTAAGCGTGGCGTTGCCAGAAGGTTTTTAAAACATCATGTTTTGAAGAAAATATATACACATATTTTATTAGAACATATTTAGTACAAAACCGGTAAAAATAATAACTTTTACTTAAAAAAATAAAGATTTATTTATGACACACATTTTCAAAAAATTTATTTTATTGTATAATAATTTTTATTTCTTGGTTTTAGTCCATAACCACAATGAATGCACACTTACACATTCATATAACCAATTGTGGAAAAAACTTTGAATTTTCGTTTCAAAATTTTCAGCAAAAACAATCTAGAAATCATCATTCAGTATGTTACTTTCAAAATCGTCAACATGGTTGTAAATTATTAAATCTGGCAGCCGCGATTTTAATTAATGTTAAATAAAAGTTGACACATATGTATATACAAGAAAAGAATTTGTCGAGAGTGTTGTTTTCACAAGTTGATTTTGTGACGACGTCATGTATGTATTATTAAGAAAACGATTAGAAACGAAAATAGAAAATTATCAAGAAGTGTCTCTTACTAAGTGCTAGTAACAACAACACTCTTTTTTGTGGTCGTTTCTTTTGCTCTTTTTAATACTCAAAAAATACACAAGATATGAAAGAGATTGGATACATTTTTGATATATCAAGATTTCACAAAGGAACGACCGCATCAATTTTTAAGTGTGTTTAAATACAATTAATATTGTTATTGTTATTCTTATGGTTATGGCTACGACATTATGGTCAAGTCATGAGTAACAAACCTTACTCTTAAGTCCATCTATAATACTCGTAAAATGTCCAACTAAACTAAACAAATAGCAACTATCAGCTGTTAAATGGGTTGTGAAATAGCGCAGCGTTGCCAACTCAAAACGATGAAACTCTAAAAAAACTGCCTTTCCAAATGCAAGAACAATTTTCGTAAATGCCCTGTTTATCTTTATGACCGTTCTTATGATTCTTATTGTTTCCGAGCCAATTGTGTTCTTATTATTGTAAAACTATGTGAACTGTTTCGTAACTTTTTGGTAGTTCTTTTGTTCGATTAAAATGGGCTTGTAAGTATATACTTATGTGTGTTTGTGTAATTTTTTGCCCATTTGAGCATAAAGAATTGCTTAAAAATGCGTGGGAATTGTTTTTTTTCTGTGTAGATTTTTATTCAGATTTCCTTTATATGTATTATTAAGTTAGATATGAAATTCTGTTATTGTTTTATAACAATTTTTATGTGTTTTTAGAATTTGCGCTGCATGATTATTATTTTTTGTTGGGTCTATAAGTGGAACATAAAAAATACTTTGTACATTAGTAACTCTTTTGTAGGCATGTTTACACAGGGTGGCACAGAACTACCTTTATAACGGAGAACTACCTTTATGATTTTAATGTTCAATAACTTTTTTAGTTTATCTACATTTTTTTTCAGAACTTTGTGAAGAAAGTTTAGGGAATTTAACATGGATCACTACGAGTACACAACAGAACAGTGGTCAAGAATTATTGAATTTTGTTTTGAAAATGAAGGGTAAATTGTTTTGATGCAACGTGCTAGTCGTCGTTTTTTAATGTGAGTACTGGACCCTGAGCACCTAGTCGACAATTTCCGACAATATACTATACAGTAAGGTATCTTCCATGTACCGGAAGACCATGTGTGGTCCACATCGAAGTAGATATCCAACGTGGTGCCGATAGTGTACTGGACACCCCAGACATATCAACAAGAAGACGTTTGGCACAAGTGGGCTTATCAGAGTATTTTGGCCACATTTCACATGTTTCCGTATAAGATTCAGTTTCTTCAAGAATTGAGGCCGATAGATTTCGAACAGCATCTTAATTATGTCGTTTCATACCAACAAAAAGCAGAAGAAGATCCCAATTTCATTCACAATTTGATAATGGACGATGGAGCTCATTCCTAATTGAATGGTTTTGTAAACAAGCAACATTGCAGGATATGGGCTACGAAAAAAAGGGCCATTGGGTCAAATTTCTTTGAAAATGCACATGACGCCTCAGTTACCGTGAGTGGTACTGAATATCGAACCATGCTGGACAACTTTTTGAGGACAGTTATAGAAAACTATTCCCAGTTATGGTTTCAGCAAGATGGAGCAATAGCCCACACTGCATGGGACTCAATAGCTCTGTTACGGCACATCTTTGGCGAACGCATTATTTCGTGCCCCCCGGCAATTTCAATTGGCCCCCCGGATTTAATACTGCCAGACCTTTTTCTTAGGGGTTATTTGAATAAGCCAGCAATCATATCACAACTACCCTATTTCTTAACGACCTCCTATGTCAAACTTCCCACCCTATCCACTCCTTCGCGGATGACAGCAGCATTAGCTATTCATATTCATTTAGTTATAGGCCCAGCATTTCGTTCGTCAAGAGGCAAAATATGAATGACTTACTGAATAGTGATCTTCTATTAATCTCTGAATGGGGTCGTAAAAACGGGGTCCCCTTCTATGCTCGTAGGACTCGGATACTGCTTCATCTGTACTCGTGGATGGTATAAATATTGAGGAATCGGATCCTCTTGACGTTCTCGGAATACAGCGTAATATTCGTTGGAGTGAACACGTTTTTCATGTCTCTAAAGAAGCATTCAAGTGTCTCGGTTTTCAGCAACGGTGTAAGATGTACTTCATTCCATCCGATCTCCTTACTATTTATTACCCCTATATCCAACCACGAATGTTATACATCTCTCATGTTTGCGCTGGTGCTCTAAAGTCTATTTTGGGCTTTCTCGACCATGCACAACATAGATTAAAGATGCTCATCGGTGACAATAGGGTACCCAACTCTACTGACTCGCTAGAGTATCGAAGCAGCGTGGGGTGCGTTACTCTGTTTTATCGTGCAGACGTATATCCTGTTACTTATAACGTTGGAAAATTCAAGTCCAGTGTTCACAAACAACCTATTTTCCTAGTTCTGGGTACAATGCACTGCATATGTAGGGGTCATCCCCTGAGTACTGGTCTAAGATAAAAAAAAGGTAAAACAAAACATACGCAACGAAATTCAAGATGTAACACTGGAAATTTTACGAAAAGTTATGGGAAATGTGTTGGAAAGAGCACGAATGTACGAATCCGAAAATAGCCACCACTTGTGGTATATAATTTTTTATACCTAAGCAAAAATATTCCCCACTAATGTATTGTGTAAGAAAATAATAATAAAAATTAACCATTAAGCAAAAAACTATTAAACATTCAAAGCATAAAAGAAGTTCTGCACCACCCTGTTCAAGGCAAACAAATGCACGGATACACTCCAGCATACACTACAATTGAGTTTTACTCACTATATTAGCTTCTAACATTGATACCAATAAAAAAATTGTAAACAGTTTGTTTTCTATGTTTCCCAGCTGTCTATAATGAAGGTTTTGATTTTTGGCTACATGTTCTTCCTTACCGCTAAATTTGAAGAAATTGAGCGATACATGTATGTATCGATGCTTTTTCTTCGATACCGAGAAGCTATCGATACTTTGCGATCAATACCGTATCGAGTATAAGTATCGATACTTTAGCAGTTGCTCATATGAATACAACATTATGGCAAGCCATACTTACCTGTGTTTGCCTGGTAAGCAATACGGGGGCGCTGGTGAATCGTAAATAATTCACTTCGTGGTAAATAATTCACTTCGTAGGTATATCATCAAATAAGGCCGTAAAGGCAGGTGATGATGTAAATCTTTTTCACTATATGCACATACGTACACATGTATGCAGGGCTGGGCAGTATTTGAAATATTAATACGTGTTTTGTATCTGTATTTCAAATGCACGACCTGAAAGTATTTTGTATTTCAAGTACATAACTTAAAAGAAAGTATTTTGTATTTCAAATACATTTGGCTCAAAAATACATTTTAACAAAATACATTTATTTACTGTAATAAAGTGAAATCTAAAATAGCTAGAAACTACGACCATTAAAATGTTTATCATTTTGCAAAACTGAAATTCAGCTTCCAATTATTTTGTCCAGAGTAAATTCATTTTATACTAATCAGGTGATATCAATAAGAGTTTCCACATATTTGCCAGCTTTTTCCCAAAGCTTTGTATTATATACAGGGAAATAATTTTTATTATGGGAAACTTTAGGCTGTGAGAACGTATTATATTGCAGTCGATCTGCAATATAATACGAGGGCGGTTCTGAAAGTTAGCCTAGCCCTGCTATGAACACATGCTAAATTTTGTTTCGATCTGGTAACTCTTTCAAATAGAAACAGGTGTTCACAAAAGACGCATCCACGATTTTTTTGCAATGGAAAAATTAGAAATGCGTGGTGTCATTAAATATTTACATAAAAAAGGTTTATCGGGACAAGAAATTCATAATGATATGGTGAATGTTTTAGGTGAAAGTGCTCCTTCATATGCAACAGTAAAAAATTGGGTTGCTAAATTTAAACATGGTCGTACAAGCATTGAAGATGAATCACGTAGTGGACGTCCAAAAACAGCAACAACAGCAGAAATTGTAGCCAAAGTGCATGCACAGAAAAAAATAGATGCCATATTAATAAAAAAAAAATTGCACTATTTTTATCAAATTTCCTGTGAAAAAGATTTTTTGCCGGATTGATAATTCAAATTATAAAGTAGAAATAGCTTTTTCACTTAAAAGCAAAAATTATTGAGTTGAAAAATTTTTTTGTTAATACATATGTAAAATATATTTAACACAAAAAATTGTTAAAGAAACAACAACTCTTCACTGCTATATGACAACCTTTTAAATTTATTTATTGAATAACAGTCAATAGTTCGGAAAACTTTTTATTAATTGCATTTTATTAAGAGATATTTCCAAAAATTCATTATTAATAATAATTTAATTAAGTCAATGCAAATTTTATCAAATTGATGGTTTTTTATTAATAACATAACTTGATTGAAAAAAAATCTCATCTATTTTTTTCTGTGTGGTATTAAGTGATCGACGAATAAAAGTGCGTGAAATAGCTAATATAATGGGCATCTCAAATGATCGAGTACATTTAATTTTGCATGAAGAACTACAGATGAAAAAGCTTTCTTGAAGATGCGTGCCGCATTTGTTAACAGTCGACCAAAAACGCATAAGAATGAACATTTCTCAACCTTGTTTGGATCGTTTTAAGCGAAATAAAATGGATTTTAAGCGTTGTTTCATAACTGTTGATGAGAAATGGATCCACCACCATACTGCAGACACAAAAGAACAATCTAAACAACGGACTGAAGCTGGATGAAGTGCCCCAAAGAAGGCAAAAACCATTCAATCGGCTGGTAAGGTTTTGGTACTTCAAAGGTATTGTATTGATTGACTATCTGCAAAAGGGTAAAACAATAAATTCGGAGTACTATTTAAATCTTTTGGATCAATTAAATGCTAGAAAAGCGTTGGACTAAGTGTATTGAAGTTTCAGGAGATTATATTGGAAAATAAAACTATTTTTGAAAAACTAACTATTCTCTTTCATTGATAGGCTAAGAAGTTTTCGAACCGCCCTCGTACTTTGAGGCATTTGAGGAAAAAATATCTAATCAGTATATCATGCTGACACCTGAAGCAAATAGAGCCATATAGGCGTCACCCTAGTTTCAAAATGCGCGGTAAAAAGTTCAAAATCTTGCAACAGATACCTTGGAGAAAAATTATAAAAAACGTGAAACCATGCCTGGATGCACAGGAAAAAGTAGTAGTTGCAGCAAAGATGATGAAGATTTTATTGTTGTTGTTGACAACACATTCATCAACCTCGTAAACCAAATTGAGTTTATCAGTTTTCTAAATGATGAAAGCAAGAAGCTTGCTATTTTGGAAATCAAAAATGCATTTATAGAATTTGACAGCAGCTTGTGCTCCTCAGGACCTGTAGAAAGATTATTTATTGTTTATCGGATGACTGAACAGTTAGTTATACTCGTATATAATCTGAAAACGTACTATACCTACTCAGTTGAAACAAATTATTTTAAAAGTCGTGTATTATTGATTGCAGCTTTCAAAATAATCTTTTCAAATCAAATGTTTAGTACTATATCTATTTCTTCCCTTATTTGTTGTTTTTAATCTCTTTAATCTAATCCGTCATTCTGTCATATCTATCAATACACAACCGATTATATAACTGTGAACAAATTCTCACTCCAGACTCTAATAAAAATACTTCAATTACGAATTTATAATAAAACAAAATATATAAGATTTAAATATTAAAATTCCATTTAACCGTATTAAAAACCCGGTTTATTCGATATTCGAAAAACAGCCATTTTAAAAACTCGGTTTTAGTATAACCAAAAAACCCGGTAGAAACCGATCGAATAATAATCGTTCGATCACCCTAATGCTATTCCCTGAACGACTCTAACCTAACAAAAGTTTGAAAACCGTGTTTCTATTTAATTCAAATCTTGCATTAATTTTGAGATACCCTTTGCAAATACTTGAATTTTATTTTTGATAGATTGTGTTCAAAAACCTATTTGTGTATTTATTGATTTGAAGTTTAATGACTTATCTTTCGCATTGTAGTCAAGAAGTAAAATGAAAACATTTTCTAAACTCTTAATATTATCATATTACTTCTTAAAACAAAATTGTATAAACAATTTATTTTTAAATATCACAAACTAAATGAAACTTTTTATTTCTAACAAATATTGTAATCTAATGAACACTTTTCAATTTAAATTTAAATTTTATTCAAAAAATTGAATTTTGCTTAAAAAAATGTTTGAATTTTTTTTTAATTATTTAAATTTATGCATCTAAAAACTTTTTCTTCTCTTCACACCAATAAACAACTTGTTGTTTGGTCTGTAAATTAAAGCAACATCAAAAAATTTTCAAACAAAAATTTTCATGTTGATTGTAGATTTAGTTGCATTAAGTTTTTCTTGGGGTAGATTCATAAAAAAGCAAACTTTATTACTTGGATACATATCAAACACATATAGACAAACAAACATATGCATGTTTGAAAAAAATACATACGTAAATAAATATCAGCCAGCGTAATGTGGATATAAATACATCCCAGTGGTATAAGGAACTACCTGTATACGTGTAGTATGACCTCTAGCTCTACTATCATCTATCAGACATGCATTTGAGTGGAGAATTTAGCATGGGCTTGTGGCGATTGATCCACCTCTGTATTACTTTTAGCCTGTCGAAGAGCTACCTACAAGTTTATGTCTAAACCACCAGTAGAATATTCATCACCCTTGCTCTCTGGTAATTTTTGACACTCTAAAGGCCGTGATTCACTACCCTACATGAGCGTGCGAACTACCAAATATAATATGTGTTCTGAAAAAGGACTAAAAATGGAACTGTGTGCAGAGTTTTTGACCAATCGTGCGACCTGAAAAATTTTCATAACATGATGGTTTCTGCGCGACCAGTGTGTTACATATTGTGAAAAATATGAGAATATTGTTGGCGCCTCGAGAAATAAATTAAATTACTACAAAATTATTATTGTAATGTTTATAAATTATTGTATAATAGTCATATTTGAAGCGATTTTGTAAAGACTTTTAAAACATTTTCCTGTGAATGAATCGTACGATCATGTAGGATAGTATATCGCTATCAAAACACTTTAATTATGTACAGGGTGTCTGGTGGCAAATTTGTATTTTTAAATACGATTATTTCAAAAAGTAATAAACGACGCTGGCGGAGGGTGGCACCCAGATGGAATACAGGATATTAATAGCTCTTCCCTCTTTATGTATAATGTATAATAATCCAACCATGTTTCATTGCAGGTTTTTGATCCCCCCGGGGAACAGGTTTTGCCTTGGCGTATCCCTAACTAGGGCACAGTGGGGGGAAGAGTCCTTCGTTTGTTGTAGCAAATAAAACTCTAGGAAGCCGCATGACTTATATTGTGTTAGCTTCCGAAACCCTTACCAAGGGTATAAATTGGCAGAACGGGGATCAGCATGGCCCCTGGGTGGTTCTGTTTGTAGTTCAACCCGGGCTGATTATGGTTGAGGTGCGTACCTTGGCTGAAACGTTCTGGCTGTGGTTGAAACCTAAAACGCAGAAAGGTGGTGCTAGTATCCTTGATTGGCGTGGCTTTTTTCGGGGACTAACAAACTCCCGAGGGTCTGTTGCCTTTACAACAGATACCTGTACTGTGAGGAACCAGTGGTGGTGCTTGAAGGGTGAGTTGGTTTAAGGGCTGATGCTGCTAGTGGGCTTACCAACTCATTAAGCCTTGTTTTTCATTGATTGCTTGGAAATTGCATACAGGAGGGATTAGAAGGCCCGAACTCCTCAACAAGAAGTTGCTCATATGGCTACAAACATTTGTCATAAATTTCGCTATGAATGTCCCACGGCTTTTGAACTAGTTGAAAGCAGTTTACGTAAAAATCCGCGACTTACAATACAGAAAAGAGCAGCCTCACTGGAACTTCCAAGAGCGATTATTCATGAAATTTTGAAAAATGATCTGAAGTTCCATCCTTTTAAAATTTAAATCGTTCAAGAACTGAAAGAGTGAAAGTCACTTTGATTTACACAAAAATTTCTATGAAGCGATGTTGTAGCGTTTTCGCACTGTAAAGAAGAAGCTAATATTTTATGAAACGGCCACGCCAATAAGCAAAACTCCTGTTACTGGTCCCCAAAAACCGTCAACCCTCGACTGAAAAATCAAAAACCAATGCATTGCCCCAAGGCAACTATTTGGTGTGCTTGATATACAAGGGCGGCTTGATATTGAAGCTATCTAACGATAGATTGCAGCACAAACACATTTTTTTGGATATTGCGATCTATCAAACGTCAGCTGTTGAAATTTCCCCCAAACTCATCGATTAGTTTATTTGTTGTAGTCATTTGAAATAAGCAACTTTAGTGTTTCTTGAAAAATGGGATAAAGTGAATTTCGTTCAGTAATTAAACACTATTATTTGAAACGGAAAACGGCGAAAGAGACAAAAGAAAATCTCAATAAATATTACGGTGAGTCTGTTCCGTTAGATTACATGGTAATATTGGATTGTTGAATTTAAACATGCCCGAAATAGCACAGCTATAGTACCATCAACAGGAAGGCCAAAAGAGGTGATTACTTCAGAAAATATCAAGAAAATCCTCGATATCGTTATGAATAATTGCCGAGTCAAGTTGCGTGAGATTGTTGAAATGGTAAACATATTATACAAACGTGCGTTCAACAATTTGCATGACCATTTGCATATGAAAAAGATGTCGGTAAGATGGGTGCCACGTTTGCTCAGTGTCGATCAAAAACGAGTTCGACAGACCACTTCACAAAGGTGTAAGAGTAATTCTATTGATTTTTGACGTCGATTAATAACTGCTGATCAAACGTGGGTCTGCCACCACACATCTGAAACCAAAAATCAATCAAAATAATAGGTGGAGGTGCTCCGAAGAAAGCGAAAACAGTGAGATCATCTGGCAAGGTTATGGCCACTGTATTTTGGGATGCGCACGGAATATTGCCCATCGATTATCTTAAAAAAGGATCTACAATCACAGGAAAGTATTGTCGTGTATTATTGGATAAACGATTTTAAAGTCGAAAAAAGTGCTCTTTCTTCAAGACAACGCACCGGTTCACACAGCATTAGATACGATGCTAAAATTACGTGAAATATACTTCACCTTATTGTCCAGATTTAGGTCCTAGTGACTTTTTCTTGCCAAGTGTATTGAGCTAAAATGAGACTATGTTGAGAAATATGACTCACGTTATATATTGCATTCAAATCTACTAATTTAACTCAAACCAATAGCTGAGACATTCGTTCCGTTTCTCTAAACCAATTCACAATCCACAACTGATTTTGGCTAAAATTAACAATTCTATTTTTGAAAAGTCATTCATTGTCAGGTCTTGTAGACTTTACATCGATCTCCCCATTACGCTTTCCTATACTTAAACTTTGTGTCAATTATTACGTTTTTTATAAAGTTTGAAAATACAAATCTGCTACCACATCCTAAATGTTTACGTGGAGAACAAAAAAAAAAAAAAATTGTAAATTTAATTGAATGAGGGCATCTCCAGATTTGTTCACCAACCAGCTCCTCAAATATGTTTCCATTATGTTTCTTGCCGCTCCTGAAAAATTTTAATTGTTTTACTTAGTATATTTTTACATTAGACCAGCGATATGGAGAAACCACCCACTACTTAGCTAGCTACTTGTAGCATTGGTTTCTGCTTATACCACAGGGATACACATAAACATATGTGTATGTACATGCATACATTTGCTTTTATATATTTTTGTTTAGTAATTTGCATTTGAAACTTTTTATCATTGTTATAATAAAAACAGATACAAAAAATAGAAAAAAATAATATAAAATACAGAATTAAACACAAGTATCCTTAAAAAATAGCAACAAAACATATACATATGTATATGTACATACATTGTTGCTGTATTAAGCAGAAATAAACTTTTCTACATGAAAACTTTTGAACAACAATTAAAAAGCAGTTGTGCTTCATATATGGGCCACAAAATCTAAGGAATAAATGGATGAACCAAATGTCCTCAGTACTTCAACTTGTCTATTCTTTGGGAGCACACACACACACACACACACATACACACTTAGTACACGTGAGCTATACCAGCAAACATTAGTTTAAGACACCTTTAAATGGTACAACAATTATTTAGATCTGTCAAAAATGTGTTTAGAATGAAGAAAATCTTATCGTGTAAAAACAGAATGTATTCAGTAGCGGAGAAATCCAAATTTCTCTGTCAAATTGACAGGCGGTCGGTAAATCTTCAATTACTAAGCCATTTCCGAAAACTCTGCACTCTAAGCACATCAGGGTTGTATTTTTAAATATGCATTGGCAGCCCTTTGCGTATTTGTTGAAGGTGGTAAAATATCTGCAAAGCCAAACAATTGCAGAACAAAAATACTGCATGTTGGGTTTGTGAATGTTAAAAATTAAGGGCCATATCCAAAAAAAAAATTTTAATTGAGTTTTAACGTATACGTTAGTTACCAAACACATTGGCACTACCATACATTTGTTAAAAATTTTTATGCAAAAACACTACGTTAGCTTTTAAATGTAGTAAGGAATATAATTGTTTTTTTATGGCAACGCCGTTATGTTCAGTTGTAATTTTTTGAATAGTGATGAATAAAAACTCATATTCGAAAACCGAGAAACAAATTTAAAAAATAAAAACTTATTATTATTACATAAAATAACATATTTTTCACAAACAGTTCTTGGATTTACTTTTTTAATAAATAATTAATATATAATATCTAGTATATTAATTAAATTGAGAAAAAGTAATAGGGGTACTTATACTAGAAACAATTTTACTATTCGAATAACGATTTTCATTGTATTCGTATGATTGAAAGTGCATCACTAACATAATTGTTATTTATATTTTTCTTTCAAAATTAATATTTTCAGTTCATATAAAATGTAATGTTTCAATAAATTTATATAATAAAAATAATAATATCTTTTGTTTTTAAATTTTCGCAATATTGTGTTTTTCAAGAAAAATAACAATCGGCAAGTCAATGGATGGTAAGCTAACGATTGTTTTTGCAACGTTAAGAAACGTTAAGAAATTTTTCTTAACAAATACTTACCAAGCTTTGTTAAGGTTTTTTGCATATGACCGTAAATGTATAAATAATTTTTTATTTCAGGTCAGCAGTAACGAATATTAATTTTACATAAAAGGAAATTTTGGCCAATATTATGGCAGTACATACCGACTTGTCAAAAGGTGTATTCCCCAATACTACGCAATGGAAATATAAAACCAACCAATTGTGTCAAGAGCTTGATCTGAAGTTGAACGCTTCTGGTCCACCAATTAAAGATGTGCGTGGTGCAAGGTAAAAATAATTAATATTATTAGTAGTAAATTTGTTTCTTAAATTTTTATATGTATGTAAATACATATGCACATATTCATCCTTATGATCGTATTCATACATATGTACATTTATGTAGGTGTGTGCTGATCAAAAGTAAAACGTTAAAAAAATGTCTTTTAATAAAACATCTGTAATTTTGCACACAGTACTTTGACTAATCCCCATTAAAAAATCATTTCCACCGGGGTGTTGGAGTCCTCCTGAAGTCAAAAGTACAAGTGTGGCTGCCAATTGAATTTTTGGTGGAACTGCGATGGAAAGTTGTGCCTCAAAATTTAATTGGCCTAACAAATAGTTAAATACTTCCTTTGGATTCCGAAGGATCCATTTAAATGTTAAATATTCTTTGAGCGGCAATGAGCTGGTAAGTGTTTGCAGTATCATAGATCTAGGAATTTTACTACACCCTAAATTAAATTTCATTCAACATATTTCCCTAATTGTTAGTAAAGCGATGTGACAACTTGGTTTCATCAAATGTCAGGCTAAGAAATTCGACGATCCTTGGATCACGAAACACCTATTTCAAAATAAGATTTGATTTAATAGAAGGTATTTTGAAAGTTTCGTTCGTATACAATTGTACTAAACACTTTAGTTAAATTGGTCATATCTTTTATATCAAAAGAACCATACATAGTTGCAAAGTTTTAAGTATTCTTTAGTATACAAAATTTCTTCCAAAAATGGTTTCTTCAACTAATAACTAATGGTATTGTTGAGGTATATGGACTTTCATATTTGCAGAAGAATGCTGTAAGAATAATATATTTGCTATAAATTTTGCCAAAGAAGCAACAACTAGTAAAAAATCGTTTTTGACGCTTTATTTTAAAAATCTATCACCTTCATATCTCAACATACTCGTAAAACAAATTTTTCAAGTTTAATAGGCTTTCTTTATTTTAGGCTAAATTTCTTGTCTTTCAAGTTCTAAGATGAAATAAGAAAACTCTTTGATTGGCAAGAAAAAAACCTTTTTTCGTTTATAACATTGTAAGGATTTGTAAAACTTAAAGTTTTGAATTTATCACATGCTTTTAAATCACATACTATATTAATTGCTATTCTCATATGATATTTTACGAGTTTTTCTCATTTCTAACCGATTGTGCAGTCGTTGATCTGCTTGTTATAAATTTATACACACATCCACACAAACAACATAAAACTAAAAATATACTACACAAATAAACAACCACACATAATTTAAAGAAGGCAAAAACTCTAAGTAAAACAACCACAAATAATTTTATTGTTGGCGTTGTTTAGCAAGCATGTGTGTGAGTGTGTATATGAGTGTGAATTATATATGAGCATTTGATTCTGAAATTATAAATAGCTAGAAAGTTTATGACGATTATAGAAGGTGATGAAGATGTATAAATAGCAGGCTGACAAAACAGTCATAAGTCATAAAAGTAAGCAATTCTAGTGTGTTACTATACAGCTGTGTTAAGTGTAAAGTTGTGATATATTTAAGTGCTGTGTAACGGACAAGTGTTATTTTAAAACGGGTTTAAAGGCGAAAACGGAACAATATGTTTAGTCCCAAATAAATATCACATTACATTTCAGTGTTCACGTATTGATTTATTTTACTACCTTTTATATATGTACACCAAAAGTGGCTTGAAAGTTGTCAAAGTAAAAATTCAATATCGTCAAAATGACGATAAATCTTCACATATGGCAACCATGGATGCCAGTTTTATAGAGAGTGTAACATAAAAAAAAATCTTCTGTTGTTTTAGTTATATCTAATTAAACGTTAAGGGGAAGTCTATTATGCCAAGAGTCATAATCGTCGTCCCATCATTTTGACGTCAATAAATTTATGCTTGCTTACCCGATTTTAGAACAGTCTAATGTTTTTGAAAAGGCTTGTCAAATTTATAAAACAATTGGTTAAATTTTGCCAAAAGCGTGTATTTTTCATAGTGACTTAAAACTTAAATATGCAGAGTGGCAAACAGGGGTACTCCGCAGGGGGGAGTTTTATCTCCCTTCCTATGGAATCTTGCCCTAAACTCATTACTGGTGGAGTTAGACTCCATGCGTTTCAAGACTGTGGCATATGCCGATGATATTGCTGTGGCGGTGTCGGGTAAATATCCGGACACCCTCTCACAGTGTCTGAATTCCGCACTGAGGATCATAGATGGGTGGAGCACCCATAGTGGTCTCAGTGTGAATCCACAAAAAACGGAGCTTGTACTTTTCACCCGAAAATACAAGACTCCTCCTTTTGATCTGCCAACCCTAAAGGGCATTGAGCTTAGTTTGGCAGATAGTGCCAAATACCTGGGAATCTATCTTGATTCAAAACTGTCTTGGAAGAAGAATGTCCAATTTAGAGCGGACAAGGCGGCTGTTGCCTTGTACCTGTGTCGTAAGGCCATTGGGAAGACCTGGGGTATAAATCCTTGGAATTCTTGCTGGCTATTTAACATGGTAATAAAGCCCATATTAATGTATGGGGCGCTTGTTTGGTGGACGGCTTTAGAGAAAACCACCTATTGCAGATTCATAGAAAAGATACTGCGATCATCTGCTTTGATGGTAACTGGTGCTTCTTGTACTACGCCAACTAAAGCACTAATTACGATGATGCATTGGCTGCCAGCTGATCTCATGGCGAAGGAAGTGGCCATGTGCTCGGCAATTAGGCTAAAAGCCAGTGAGATGTGGAAAGAAGCGACAGAAGGTCACGCTTCGATAATAGAAAGTATAACGGACCTCCCGGAGTATATTGATTACTGTGCACCAGCTCTAATGCCCGACAAGAGATTTGACGTGATCTTATCAAGGACGGCCTCGGCAGCGAACCAAAAGGGTCGCCAAGAGGACGTGCTTGAAATTTTCACAGATGGATCCAAGTCGGACATGGGAGTTGGTGGTGGTATCTTTATGCCCCAGTATCAGAGGAGGATCAGTTTTAAGCTATACGATGAGCGTAATGCAGGCTGAAATTACAGCTATTTTGAGAGCAGCTAACTGGTTGAGGTACTATAGGGTATACGGGGTGAATATCCGAATCTGTACTGATAGTAAGGCTGCGTTAAATGCGCTTGTGGGTGTCTATACGACGTCCAGGTTGGTTCAGGAATGCCGGATATCTCTTAATGAGATAGCGAGACATTCGAGCCTGGAGCTTTTCTGGGTACCGGGGCACAGTGGAGTGCCCGGAAATATTGTGGCGGATGAGCTGGCGAAAGCCGGAGCTCGTCTACAGAGAGGGGATATTGATACGATGGTTGGAGTCCCGCTTAACAGCTGTAAAAACCAAGTGCAGCGTCAACTTGTAGGGACTGCGCAGGACAGATGGTCTGGTGAGGTCACCTGCCGAGTAGCAAGGCTGACATGGCCTGCGTATGTTCGTAGTAGAACTGCGGTCTTAAAGGGTTTTCCCCGTCAAAGGTTGCGTACCTTGGTGGCAGTTCTGACAGGACATTGTCTCATAGGGACGCATGCTAGGAGGTTAAATCTTCCATTTAATGATTTCTGAAGAAGTTGCGGGGATGAGGACGAGGAGGAAAGTGTTGAGCATTTCCTCTGTCGATGCCCGGCTCTCAGTTCTATGAGAGCGCTGTACTTAGGCGGACCGATGCTGCACGGGTTAGCAGATATATCGGAATGCCGAGTGAACGGACTGGATTCCTTTATCCGGCTTTCGGGTTAGTTTGAATCTGAACCGTCGGGGGAAGTGTAAGTCTCGCGGGCTGCACTTCTCCCTCAGGCAACACAACGGGACCAAAAGGACCCAAGTGGGCTGGTTTCATGAAACTGGCGGCCTGTACAACCTAACCTAACCTAACCTAACCTAACCTAAAACTTAAATGGCCAAACTTGATCGTGGTAACCTCTAAGTTAGGAAAGGTTTAATATTTAGCGTTCATATTCCCACTTAAAATTATTTGCTGGGTTATCTTATTTATCAGGAAAAACATGCATGGACATGTACATACATTTATACATACTTGGATTTAAATGTATGCATTTGTGTGTGTGTGTGTTCTTGTTTGTGAAAGTGTGTATTTTACAACAATATGCCCTCGGGCAGGTCAATATACAGATAGAAATAGAAATGCAAAGATACTATTGTATAAATTTCCCTTCATTTGTTGAACAATAACAGAGCAAATATGCTGCAGTAGTTTTTTTCTACTTTATGGTTCCATAAAAACAGATCATGACCGAAAAATAAAAAAGTTTTTTGTTAGAAATTACAATATGTTTTTGATAATAATATTTTTAGCTCAAAAATGAGTCTGCTTTAGATTTTAGGAATAACTCTTTCATCAAGAGGTAGAGCAAATTTGATGCTAATTTTGTTCAAGAGCCAGAGCTGACAATACATACATACATATTTTATTGCAGCTGCTCCTCTGTATGTATACGAGTATGTATTCCCTAAGAGCAGGAAATTGTTATTTTTTTCTTTTCATGAGACTAAATCGGTGGGGGCTAAACTCTCAATTTTCTATATCCACGCACAATGCTATGTATACGTATACATGTTATGCCAGATTTTTTTTTTTTTACCAAACAAACACAAAAACTGCCAAGCTTTTTTCTTGTCTGCAGTAACACCCAGGGTCTGAGGCAGGAATCGAACCTGCGAGTACTCTACCAAATCAGCCAGTAAAAAAAAACAAAATTCAGTTGCAGCGAAGCCGCGACCTGTACACTTAAAAATTTTTGGTAATAGCCACGAAGGCATACATTCGTTTGATGCTTTGAAATAAAAATGGGAAAATACATAAAAATATACGTTAAATAGTAAATAAATTTTATTTTAAATCGAAGACAAGTTTTACATTATTATTTAAGCACGCTGCGAGTATTTGCTGGATGTGCTATTGCATAATGAATTTTATGGTCCAAACAAAAATAATGAAACAACTAAAAATTGCATTTTCTATTTAATTCAAATTATGCTATGTTGCATTTTTTTTTCTAAACGTAAAATATGTTTGAATTTTTGGTTTGTACATATGTACATCAGGTTTTAGTTCAAGTTTTTTCCTTTCTTAAGTTTTTTCTTAAGAAGGATTTTTTACAATACAAATTTGCTGTGATCAATAATTTTTGATTGAAGAAGACAAGAAAAATAATAATCAAATCTTTAGCTGGGGGACAACTAGCTGTTTCGTAGTCGCTACACTACTCATCAGCACCCACTGGGATTTGAGCTCGGGTCATGACGTATCATGATCTGCTGCTTTAACCACTCAGCCACCGAGCATTGGCTCGTACAATATGTTTGCCTCGCTTTGTAAAAACCAGGTTAGTGTCAGTTTACACAGATCATGCTTGGCTCGTCAAGTCTTGAATTTTTGGAAGAATAGAAAGAAGTTTAAAATAACATGAAAAAAAAATATGAAAAGTTGAAAACTAATCACTTAAACAAATACAAAGCTTTCGTGTGTGAACGTAGGTCAGATTAGGTTAGAATTAAGAGGCTGTCAGCCATTGAAAAGCCAGCCCACTCAGGCCTATTGTGTTGCCTGGATGTGATATGTATGTCAGCAGATCTACATATCACTGGTTCAGAACTAATCCGAGGATTGGATAAAGGAGTCCAAACCGCTTACGTTGCATTCCAATACTTCTGCCAAATCATGCAGCATCAGTCAGCTTAGATACAAAGCCTTTATATAAGAAAGAGCTGGATATCGACAGAGGAAGTGCGCATCTATATTCCACCGGCCTTTCCCAGTTGTCTGTTGCAACATTTCCAGGCTCTTCACTATGCCGCCGTACGCAGAAAAGCTCTAGGTTCGAATGTCTCGCTATCTCATTTCCGGTATTCAAGCACTAACCGTCGTATAGACCCCAGCTAGTGCATACAGCGCAGTACAAATTCGGATATCCTCCCCGTATATCCTGTAGTACCTCAACTAATTAGCTGCCCTCATTATGGCCGCGATTTCCGACTGCACTACGCTACACAACTATTGCAGCCTGAAACTCAGGGGTATAGAGATACCCCCGCCATCTCTCGAGTCCGATTTTGATCCATTTGTAAATATTTCAAGCACATTTTCTTAAAGATCTGTACCAATCACTCCCGAGATCATGCCTGAATACATTTATTAAAATATCTTGTCGGCAGTAGAGCCGGTGAGCAGTAAACAATATTCTCTGTAAGGTTTACTATTCTGTTTATTGTTGAACCATGACCATACGTCGCCTCCTTCCATGCCCCGCTTGACTATAGCCATGGCTATTTTTTTCACCATGAGATCAGCCGGCAGGCTATTCAGTTTGGTGAAGAGTGCTGTCGATGGCGCATTATCTTTTCTACGATTTTGCAGTAGGTGGTTATCCACAACGACTTCCACCACACGAGCGCCCCATACATTAAAATAGGCTTGACAACCATGTCGAATAGCTGGCCGGAACTCCCGGGTTTTCCCAATGACCCATCTGTAGTGCAATTCACTAACTTTTCACCCCAATTAGAAGTGTTAACTTTAACCACACATTTTGTGGTTTGCACTAACCCCTGCGCTATTCACTAACTATATTTAGCCACCGTAAAGGGGGTTATTTTTGTAACCGTTCAGATTGTTATAACGTGGCAACTCTCCATTTCATTGTTATTAGCTATTGTACTGAATCTCCTTTTGTTTATATGTTTTCTTCATATTTTGTAACGTTGACCATTTTATATACATACATATATATAAAAATCTTAAAAATAATATATGAGCTCGAGGTTCTTTCTATAAAAAAAACAATAATTGAAAGCTTTTTATTCAATATTTGGTTTTTCTTTAAAAATTTCTTTAGAAAACTTCTTAAGGAATGATTTGTTGATTAATTGTAAAATCGAAAACATTCTTGTGAAAAAAAATTATAAGCGTTAATATACATACATACACACATAATTACATTTATCATAAAAATAATGTTATTTTATTTCCTATCAAAACATGTTTGATTTTATAATCAATCAACAAATACTTTCCTTAAGAAGTTTTCTAAAGGAAAACGAAATACATATTGAATAAAAAACTTTTTATTTATTGTTTTATATAAAAATATTATTTTCAAAATTTATTTTTGTTTTTTACTAACTCTTAGTGTTTTTATTAGTTAAATTTAATGACACAACATAAATCAACACCTCTTTTTAGCTAAACCTACAAAAAATGCGGGTGTTAATTAACACCTATTTATGAGGTTAAATATAACAGCTGCATGAAACAGCTGATTTTAAACACCAGAATATGGTGTTTAAAGTAATTGTGAATAGGAAAAAGGTTAATTTTGGTGTTAAAAATTTTAATCCAAATTATTGGGGCTAAAAAAGCATAGTGAATCGCACTACTGCTTAAGAAAAAAGCAACCGTTGCTTTGTCTGTTCTTGACTGGATATTTGGCTGCCAGGATAGTTTGAAATCAAGGTAGATATCGCACTCTATCTGATAGCCTAAACTCAATGCCTTTTACAGTTGGTAGAGCAAACGATGTAGTTTTGCAGTTTTGAGTGAAGAGTACAAGCTCAATTTTCAGTGGATTCATATATAGACCACTATTTGTGCGCCATAAGCCTTAGTGCAGCGCTCAGTTGCTGTGATAATATATCCGAGTACTTACCCAATATAAAAGCCGCAATATCATCGACATATGTCCATACTGTCCTACACAATATATAATCTAATTCCATTAATAGCGAATTCAGAGCTAAATTCCATAGAAGAGCAGACACAGAGTGCCCCTTCTAGCTGCTCTGCAAATAGTTGCTCGCCTCATATTGGAAGTCATGACCCTATTGGAGAGTAAATTCCCTATTCATATGCCCCTTCAGGGCCATTATTAAGACCCTTGGCGACACATTATTAAATGCTCCCTCTTTATCCAGTAACTACTGCATACTCTCCATATTCCAAAGCTTTCTTTACATACCTTACGAGTAAATGCAATGCAATCTTGCCCTTGGTATAGGCATGCTGAGATGTTGATAAACGGCTCCGATCAATACATCCTAAGATGTAATAAAATTTTCCAAAGTTTTAAGCAAGAAGGACGACACGCTAATGCTCCTAAAAATTTTCGAAGTGGTATATAAAGCATTCTCCTTTTTCGGAATAAAGACTACAGCACATGTTAGCCACGATCGTGCTATGTAGGACCACCTAAGGCAGGCCGAAAAAGTTCGTATCAACCATGGCATTATAAGTTCCGCATTCTTCTTCAAATCAGCTGGTATAATACCGTCTGGACCCGGTGATTTATATGGGTCAAAGCTATCCAACGCCCAAAGGATTCTGTTTCGATCAAAAGATTAACAGATCTCCCCTGGATCATTGTGTATACCGGTCATGCAATCTCCCATATAGGGCGTGCATCTCGGAAAATGACTGTCCATGAGAACCTTTCGGGTCTCATGCCGCTGATTGTTCAGCTACCTTACTGTTTCTTAATAAAACTTGGTTAAGCTGGGGTGATAGATAGATTCTTGAGAAGCCTACTGGTCTCAGATGCTCCATCCAAACCACTGCTAAAGGACCTTCGCATTCCTCACCGAATTTTTGAATTTATACAATGAGGCTTTATACTCTCAGTTTTTTGGCCTCATTAAAAAGTTTACGAGACTCTTTTCGACCCTTCGCTATGTCTAGATTCCACCGAGGCTGCTTACTTTTTTTTTGAAGCAGAACTGAATTCAAGAAAATCTGAATTGTGTAAACTGGCACTAAACGTTTAAAAATGTTGGCTAAGCACATGTACTATTAAACTTTTTTCTTAGAAACGAAAATGCCACCAGACAATATTTATACCAAGACATAAAGTCATGTCTTAAAGGCAGGGTTTTCAAGAAAAAATCGTGTATTCTGGTTTGCATGTTGTGTTCTAATTTTCTTTCCATTTCTTTTGTAATTTTGCTATAAGAGTTTATTTTTATTCGTCTTGCAAGTTGACTTCTTCACTTTAAATGAGATAAACGCTTTTATTACAACCTGTCTTGACTTATAAATCATTATGTGATTTTGGCAGCTTTAAAAGAAAATATAAAATAAAGACTTCACATCATGGTATAAATAAAATATGTCTTCCAAAAATGTCTGTCTTAAAATGTAAAATAGGATAAATAAAAAATGACATACAAACATATTTTTGCATTTCCGGTACGAATGTTTTTGTCTAAATAAAAATATTAAAAACAAACAACAACAACAAGATATGGAAAGAAACAGCAAAAATATCCTGAGGTTACTTTTCTTTCCTTGTTGCATGACATGTTGTCCTTGTTTTCGAAGTAACGATAGAAAGCAAAACATTTTAGACGATTATTTTGTAAACAATTTTGTACAAAAAGGGTTCGAAATACAACGAACAGCAGCAACGTTAATGTTAACAAGCATTAGAAGAGTAATAGAAATTGTTAAATATTATGATGGATAAATAAATAAACAGAGAATTTCAAAAACAAAATGCTCAATTTAACTCAAGTGTTTGTCTTTTGTCTGAAGGGGCCAAGAATTAAAGAAAATATTATTTTAATAAAAATGTATACTTATATGTGTGTGTGTGCACTGTACATACATGCATTTAAGTTTAATAATATTTTAACATCTCGCAAATTAATGAAAACTTTTGGCTTTAGCCAGGATTGAACTTGAGCCAGACGAATGATACCAACCCATCATATAATATAAGAAATAGAAAAATTTTACACAATTTGAAAGGTAATGATTTTGACAGACGGTCAAGTGGCCCATGTATAAAGTTTGAATTAAAATTGCGCAAATGTCTGAGCGATTTGTATGCAAATTTTATGGAAACTTGTGCAGCGTCGCACAGACTATAAAGTCGATTGTCTCAGCGTGCTATTCAAGTGAATAAAAGAGTAATGACCTTAATATTTAACAGGAAACTTAATTCAATGTTCGTCACGAATTGTTGAAACGAGGAAATTAGAGATGGATGACTAAACTTTATTTTAAATAAATAATCAAAAAGGAAAGTGATTGCTACTAGGTCACCACAAAAAATTAATGTTAACTGAAACATTTCTGCGAAACATTTTTTTGTATAAAATTGTGCAGTGTTCAAAACAAAGACAATTTAACAGCTTAAAACAGCCGCCATACATTAATCTAATGGTGTTTTCTTTTCTGATAAAAATGTTACACCTTTTTTTTTATATTGGACCAGTACTTAGGGGATGACCCCTACATATGCAGTGCATTTTACCAGAACTAGAAAAATAGGTTGTGAGGAGGGGGAAAGCGGGAGTAGTGTTTGTGAACATTTGACTTGAATTTTCCAACATTATAACAGACAGGAAACACTTCTGCAGGCAACTTGTACCACAGACGAAGCGTGCGGCTGAAAAACGAATTCTCTCTGTAATGCGTAGTACGATTCCCCGGGCAATCAACCACAAATGGATGAGCTCTAGACGATGAACGCGTGCTACGTAAAAATGTGCAAGTTTCGGGAACAAGATCCCTAATCTCGTCAGAGCAAAATCCATTGTAGTAACGATAGAACAGAGTAATGCACCCCACACTGCGTCGATGCTCCAGTGAATCAATAGAGTTGGATACCCTACTGTCACTGATGAGCTTCTTCGCCCTCTCCTGCACACGGTCGAGTAACCCCAAAATAGACTTTGAGGCACCGGCCCAAACATGAGAGTTGTATTCCATTTTCGGTCGGATATAGGTGGTATAAATAGTAAGGAGATCGGATGGAGTGAAGTTCATCTTACACCGTTTCAAAAAACCGAGATACTTGAATGCTTCATATAGTGGTTCAACACGTTTTTTTCTAGAAAATTTGATACACTTTTAAAGGGTATCATGTTCTTTTCAAAACATGTTGCGCTTAAAACTGGCAAAACATGTAGCATGTTCTATACTGTACTTCGAGTAAGGTGGAGATACTGCCCTTTTTTACATCTTTGTTTCATACGTGTTTATGCAAATATGGAATTCTTTTGTTATTGTAGATGAGTAAACGGTGCTGCTGATGGTAGCTTTTATAAGATAAAAATAGTGATTAAAACGTTGGTATGTTGAAAGTAGTCATGATATATTTGAAACGCTAAGTGTGCATTATTATTAAATGGCACTTTGTTAGCATTTTTTGTTCTTTTGTGCTAATAACGCATGTAAAACTTTTTAAGGGTGATAATAATCGGAAAAAAATGATAAACATTGAAAGGGCAGCATTTTTTATCAGAAAAGAAAATACCTTAAGTCTAGCGAATATGGTACAGGTTTCCAATGCAAAGTAGCTGCTATGCAGGGTGTCCAAGAACTCAACGTCAAGCCGAAACGGGGCAACAGGATAGATTGCAACCATCATGCGAAAAATCAGGTAAAAATCTATCCCACGGTGCTATCATCAGCAGCACCGATTACTCATCTACAATAACAAAATAATTTCATATTTGCATAAACACGTACGAATCAAAGATGTAAAAAAGGGCAGTATCTCCACCTTACTCGAAGTACAGTGCAGAACATGCTACATGTTTTGCCAGTTTTAAGCGCAACATGTTTTGAAAAGAACCTTCGACACTGCTCAGATTAATAAAATTTAGCCCAACACATCCCACACTGTTAAGTAATGAAATGCATTCGAAAGATATTAATTAATAATGAACTTATGTACAAAGAAAATGCGGACCACAGTGAAAAAAGAAAAACACGTGCACACAGGTGGAAGATAAAGCACTTCTTCTTCCTATTCTTAACATATTCCGGTGCAATTTGGTTTCAAAAGAAATTAATAATAAAAAAATAACCGTTATTTTAAATTTTTTCAAAAAGCATTTATTTATTCATCAATTACTATCTTGTCCCCTTCAAAGATATAGCCTAGACCGGGTTTTTTATGAAAATGTCGCGTAAGCGAACTTAAACAACTTTTTTGTGCTCAAAAGCAGTTCTGTAATAAAATCAGATTATATAAATATGGCAAATGAAAATTTCCGATATCGATCCATATATACCCGAGATATAGCCTAGACCGGGTTTTTCATGAAAATGTCGCGTTAGCGAACTTAAACAACTTTTTGGTGCTCAAAAGCAGTCTTAGTAATAAAATCAGATTATTATATAAATACGGAAAATAAAAATTTCCGATGTCGGTCCATATATACCCGAGATATAGCCTAAACCGATTTTTCCATTAACATTTTTTTTTTTTTTGCTGAAAAGCAATTCTCGTTATAAAAGAAGGTTACTAAAATACAGAAAATAGAAAATTCCGATATCGGTTCATAATAACCGAGCATACTTAGTTCGAATTTTTAAATATACTATACATATACGAGACTTTGTGAAGGGTATTTTAGATTCGGCCCAGCCGAATATACCACACTCTTACTTATTTTTGTGTGCCTTCTAATCACCATGCTTAATAATTGTATGATGTTTGAAGCAAAACAAACAACTTGTTTTCAAAAATTTTCATACAAAATTGAAAAAGTTAATGGCTTTTTTCGGAATTTTGACTATATCTCGGCTATATGTGAGCCGATATTACTGAATTTTAATAGCACGATGGAGTAATAGAATGGTGAAAGAAAAAAGTTTCTCTGGCTAATGGTTTTCTCAGAAACGGTATTTCAACGACCGACAGACGGACATTGCTTAATCGACTTTTCTATTTATTCTGATTCAGAATATATATACTTTATAGGGTCGCAAATGAAAGTTGTAGAAATTGCAAACGGAATGACAAACTTATATATACTCTTAACATTTTTGTGAAGGATGTAACAAAACCCCAGTATTAGATGGTATTTTAACTAAATTTGTTGAAAAATTTAGAAATATTGTAGTTCTATTATTAACGAATATATTTAATAAAATGTTTAACGGCTTGGTGTACCCTGTTATCTTAAAGCTGCACAAAGTAGTCTCTATTCGAAAGCAAGTAAATGCAACAACTGTTGACAAATATAAACCCATTGCTGTTCTTTCGATAATTGATAAAATTTTTGAGAATATACTTTATGATAAACTTTTACATTGTACTCGTATTGAGGAAAATACTTTTTTATACAAGAATCAATTTGGATTTCGAAAAGGATGCGGTAGTGCAGATGCTGTATTGAATGTCGTTCAGTTTATTTGTAGTGGGCTTGATGGAGGTTCTAGTGAAGTTGCCGGAATATTTTTTGATTTTACTAAAGCGTTTGATCTAGTAGATCACGAAATAATGCTGCAAAAATTAAAGACTTACGGTATTCAAAGTAGAGAATTTTTATTGTTCAAGAGTTATTTCTCAAACAGGAGCCCAATATGTCCATTTAAATGATTCAGATAGCTTTATTGGCAGTGCGAATTTTGGTGTACCACAGGGTAGTGGATTAGGTCCTTTATATCTAATTGATCTCCAGAATCGAAATTTAGATGGACAAATATTTGTGCTTGCAGATGACGTGTGCTTGTTCTATGCCTAGAAATATGATATATCTCTGAAAACGAGGATTGAAAGGGACTCTGCTTTGTTATTTGAGTTTGCGCGATTAAATTGTTTAGTTTTTAACCCTGATAAAACCAAATTAATACGCTTTAGGCCGTATGCAGTGAGTATGAATACTCGTAATAACTTTAACGTATTTATTAATGGAAAAGCGATTTATGAGACACATTCTGTAGAGTATTTGGGAATCCCTATGCAAAGTGATTCATCGTGGGATTTGCATATGACTGATTTGCGAAGAAAAATTATGCCTGCAATTGGAATATTATACTAATTTGCGAAAAAACTAACTGTTAGATTAAAGCTGATAATATTCCAAACTTTGATTCAATCTCATCTGAATTACTTAGCAATTATTTATGCAAACAGGAAAATGCTCTGAAATCCTTACAGTGTATGCAAAATAAGGTATTAAAAATCATCTATAGGTTACCAATACTGTTTTCATATAAAGATATAAGCAAAACAATACTACCCCTTTATGGTTTACATGAGTATCAGGTCCTTATGTTTGTCTTTAAAAGCATTAATCATATTGGTCACCACAGTGTAGTGTTCTCTCAACAACAATTTAACTTTAATACATGAAAAAGAGCCAATTTAAAAACTCGAAGGTGTAGATTGGAGACAACAAAATAATGCATTGATTATATGCGTGCTGTTAAGTCCAATAATTTACCTTTCGAAATAAAAACGAATAATAGAATTTCAACATTTAAACTTCAACGGAAACGCTGTTTTAGCATTATTTTTGCTTTATTTAGTTTTTCTTAAAAAATGTAAATATATTTTTTTAAACTTGTTTTTTTTATCTTGGACCAGTACTCAAGGAATGTAGTGTGCGTGGTGCAAAAAAAAAAAAAATAAAATAAAAAACAAAATGTTAACATTTCGTGTAGGGTTGCTGGACTGCCGGCTGTGCTGGCATAATGGCGGACGCTCCGGCTTTGGCTCGCCGATCGGGAGAGGTTCTTGCCGACCAACCCAGCTCAATGCAACTACAAAAAAAAAAAAAAAAAAAAAAAAAATATACCAGCCTTTTTTCCAATTGCCAAACAAAATTCTATTTAAGTGGTGAGGCCCGACAGTGAGTGTGTAAAATAAAAAGAAACGCAAACAAAAAAATACAAAACTCAGCCATGGTTGTTGACTTTCATCAACCCGTCACTCCGCCGACTGATGGTCTGTCGGCACGCCTGTCCTCCCCTGAAATCAAAATTGACTTCGCCTATGTGCTTTCTGGCGCGTTTCTTTCTGAAACCACCCCAAACACGTTCAGCCGGTCTCTCTTCTACTCACCGTCCCATAGTTTTTAATCTCTTATTCCATTAAGAAAACTTGATGATCATTTCAAAAATCGTTATAAAATTCATTTTATTTAAATAAAAACCATGGTTCATTACAAAACTATAAAAAATCACCAAAAACTTTAGCTTCTTTACGGACAAGCTTAGCTTCCGGACAAAATATTGTCCCCAACAAAAAAAAAATCGCGTTACTAAAAATTTTCCCCAGCCTAGCGTGAGCTCACCCTATTTGGAGTACTAACACCAATACTTCTAATTTGAAGTAAAAAAAAAAAAAAACGGTACGCCGTGTTGCTTTTACTCCTAAAAGCCACTAAAATACTTTGGTTTAACAAATCAAAAAAATGAAAAAAAATCAAGTGCGAGAAAAATAGGTAATGTATATAAAAAAAATATGAAAATGTGACTAGTTAAAAATTAACCTAAAATGAATGAAATTAAATAGTTTTCTAATTGAAAAATTTTATAAATATATATATCCACAATGAAAGGAATGCAGATTTCTTTAAGGAACAGTAATACAAAAAAAAAAAAAAAAAAAACAAAAGAAAAAATCTCAAATTGCTAATCACAATTATTATTTAAAAATTTATAACAAAATCAATAAAACTTTTATGTAAAATAGCTTAAATCTACCTGCAAATGTTGGTTGGCCCCCTTTTTGGAAGGTTTACATACCAAAAATCCTCAGTTTATTTTCCCCAGTAGTTATATAGAAACGTCACCTCTTACCAAATTCCAGTTGCATACTTTAAAATTTCCTTTTCCAGTAGTTATATTTATAGAAAAGTTTGCTGAACTCTTTCGAACTCCTGAGTTTTGTCAGCTTCATTCCCTTTTTCCTTGCCTCCCGGAATTGTTATAATAGATTGCCGCTGGATACTTTGTAGCGGAACTTGCCAGATTTTTCCCCAACGTCTAAGTTCCTTATATCACTAGATTTTTTTCTACTTTTTTTCCAAATACCTTTTCGATGGTTTTAATTTACAATATTTTACGTTTAAAAATAATTGCGCCAATTATTATTTCCTCTTTTCCATCTTTTTCTTTTAATCATTAGCAATCAAAAAAAAAAAAAAAGAAAAAAAAATACAGCAGCCAAAAAACAACCATCTTATCTCGCAGTTCTTCTTCTTTTTCCATTTTTTCCCCACCACTCCATATTTCTTTTTTTTCGTACAATCTTATATCAGCCCAACCAACAAAACTGCTTTGCCGACACACAGTGTGCACACGACAGGGATGACCCTACATATGCAGTGCAATGTACTGGAACTAGGAAAATAGATTGATGAGAAGGAAAGAGGGAGTAGTGTTTGTGGAGGTTTAACTTTAACAATAACAACAAGAAAGACTAAAAGAAACTCTATTACAGTATTTAAAATGTTGGAGTTAAATTAGTTAAAGCTGATCAGTGCCCAGTGTATATACCTTCGACACTGCTCAGATTAGCAAAATTTAGTCCAACACCTTCCACACTACAAGGTAATGAAATGCGTTGAAAAGAAATTAATAATGAACATATGTACATATATAGAGAAAACACGGACAACGATGAAAAAAGAAAACATGTACACATCTTGCTACCTATTCCGATGCACTTTGGTTTCATACGAAATTAATTAATGAACAAACATACATATATGTATGTATAGAAAATACGGACAGCAGTAACAAAAGACGTGTGTACAGAATGAGAAACAAAACTTGTTTTAGGCCATATGCAGTGAACTTAACTTTTTTAAAATATTATTTGTAATATGAGAGATGGAATAATTTGCCAACTTGCCTGAATAATGGCTAAATGGTGCTGAGGTCATAATAGTATTGTATTAAAATTTTTGTACAAATAAACTTAATAATAATAAAAAAAAGGAATCACTAATTTGTATAAATAGTTCAAATTGTTGCAGAAAGATCATCAACTGCATATTTGAAAGTTATATAACACACTCCAATCAATTCTTAAAATTCTTCTTCTAACTTTATGGAATCCATGTTTTTAAAGTCGTAATATCTTGCAAATTGCTCAGACCCATTTAAGTGGAGATAATTCGTTATAAAAACACAAAAAATAGCTACAAAATTGTTTTGTTTCCTTTTTCTTAAGTACGAAGAGAGTTTCGTAATATTTTACTTCTAGCAATTGAGTTTTTATTCGCTATTTTAGCTTCTAACATTTGTTTGAAAGGTGTAAAGAAATGTTAGGGACGTGTATAAATGAAAAAGCTTGTTTTTTGTATTTTGACAGGTATTGTAAGAGCTGAGATTGTTGGGACCAAGGCAGCTTTATACAGAATTACAATAAATACAGCATCAACAAACATCAACATGTATTTTGTTGGTAGAATTGTCAAAATTTTGACAACTATTCGTAAATTCTACCAACAAAATACATGTTGATGTTTCTTGGTGTTGTATTTATTGTAATTCTGCCACTACCTGTATAAAGCTGCCTTGGTTGGGATATAAAGTTGAATGTTTGAGAATATCTTTCAAAAATTTCCAAAGTCTACTGATGATTAGGGTAGTTCCTATGAAATGTCGACATATAGATAGCTGGGAAACATAGAAAACAAGCTATTTATAATTTTACTTGTACAAAATCTAAATACTTTACATAAAAAAAATGTAAACTTCAATTCACCAACTTTAGTTCTTAAAAAGTTGTGATCCCATGATGTTTTCAAGTGTTCATTATTTTTCATTTTTCAATTATGTAATCACATATAATAATTATTTCCTCCATGGCAAATTAAATTTAAAACGTAACTCATTATATAGTTACTTCTATAATTGAAGATTTTTTTTAATCAAAGTCACACGCACACATACACAAACACACATTTAGCATAGCAGCTTAAGGTCAATGTTAGAAACCTTGACTTTGTGTAAACACTCATGTTAATTTCCTCACAACGCAAAATGCAACATTTAAAAGCACATTTAGTATAACGAGTACCTTCTCATTGTTGATGCATGAAAATACTTTTAGATTCATAGAAATAATAAATAATAAAAAAAACTTCCAACTTTTTTTTTATTCTCAACCCTCAAGCTTTGGGTATTATACTCGTACGAGTATGTAGAAAAGTTTTAAACCACAAAAATTTAATAAAAAAACTTTTTGCAAAATTTTTGCACATTTAAACTCATATTTCAAATGCCTGCAGTTAAACAACTTTATTCAGTTGCGTTCGCATTTGGTAGAAAATAAAATGAAAGAATTGCCAACATCTAGAAATAAAAATGCATGTTAAATCATGGTTTTAAATATTTTCGTACTCACACGATCCATTTGAAAGTCACTAAAACCCACCGTTAGAAACAGAAGTAACAGGCAGAGATTTTGAGTGGGTACTCCGTTGCCACACAACAGATGTCCGCCCAATTGATTTAGAGCAGTAGATGGAAAAAGTTCATGTAATCCCAAGTGATTTAAGAGGGCCTAAAAATATACACATACACATACATATAAAAAGAGTCTCAGGCATACAAACAAATAAATACTAGCGTTATTCAAAAAGTAAAAAATAAAAAAAATACATAAATATATGTGTAAAATGTGTATTAAATAATCAGGTGTTTTTTTTCTTAGCTGCATGAAGTTCTAAACACTTAGGGCCATATGCAATTGTTAGGAAAATTTTTCTAACGTTGTATTCAAAAACAATTATTTGCTTACCATACGTTTAAAGTTGAAATAGGCCATTTTAACTACACGTTGAAATGACATTTTATTTGTTAATATTGATTTTTCTTAATATTGCCAATTTCGCGAAAAATGTTAACGAAAGCAATATATTATGACTGATAGATAAATAAACTAAAACGTTACATTTCGTATGAATTGAAAATATTAATTTTGAAAGCGAAACATAAATAAGAAATATGTTAGTGATGTACTTTCAATCGAATGAATGCAACTAAAAACGTTATTCGAATAATAAAAATATTTGTAGTATAAGAAATCCTATTAATTTTTCTCAATTTCATTAATACACTAAATATTAGCGGCCGTATGCAAAAAAACTTAACAAAGCTTGGTAAGCAATTGTTAAGAAAAATTTCCTAACGTTGTATCCAAAACAAATTATTACTTATCATACGTTTTAACTTTACGTTAAAATGACATTTGGATTCTTGATTATGATTTTTCTCTAAAGTCACAGTTTTATAGAAAATATGAATAAAAACAATGTATTATAATTGTTAGACACATAAATTAGAATGTTACATTTTGTATGAATTTAAAATATTAATTTTGAAAGGGAAATATAATGCTAGGAACACAACTGCGACGAACGACGAACTTCGCCCATCGCGACGAATTCGCCGGCAAATATTCGTTGCATAAGTTCATCGTGTGAAGCACAATATTAACGAACATTGTTAACATTCCATGCAAAGAAAAAAATGAATATAAATACTAAGGTGGCCATATTAAAAGTAAATCTTATAAGTCCCATCTGAAAGAGGGATTTTGACATCCTTATAAATTTTTTGCTACATGGATTAAAATAAATTATAAAAAAGTATCATGTCGTGAAAAATACTTTTTTTTATGGTCACCTGATACTACTTTGTTCGTCGTTCGCTGACGAAACAATTAGAAATGAATCTATTTCCACTTACGTTGAGTATGACGAATTTCGACCAACGCCATTTACATATACATCAATGTGTTTTATTTTTGGCGACGAATATTCGCGACCAAATATTCGTCGTTCGTCGCAGTTGTGTGCCTAGCCTAAATAAGAAATATGTTAGTGATGCACTTTTAATCAAACGAATACAACGAAAAACGTTATTCGAATAATAAAAATATTTCTAGTATAAGTAATCCTATTCATTTTTCTCAATTTCATGAATATACTACATATTATATATTCATTATATATTAAAAAGGCAAATCCAGGAAATGTTTGTCAAAAATGTGTTATTTTATGTAATAATAATAATTTTTTATTTTTTTAATTCGTTCTTCAATTTTCGAATATTAGTTTTCATACATCACTATTAAAAAAATTACAACTGAACATAACGGCATTGCCAGAAATAAACAGTTATTCCCAGTTTCCACAATGCAAGTCTTATTGCTGAACTGATTAACTTTTAGAGAACGGGGTGAGGTATTTTACCTCATCTAGTAAACGAGCACATACTTTCATGTACTTGCAATTCGTTTTGCTTTCATATTCGTATGTATACTATTCAATCTAAAATCAGTTCAGTTTAAGCAATAAGACTTGTACAGTGGAAACGGCAAAGAAAGTTCAAAGATGAAAATGAAAAATTGCAATCTTATTTTCTTGTATAGTGGAAATAGGCACTTAAATTCCTTACTACATTTAAAAGTTAACGTACTGTTTTTGCATAAAATTTTTTAACAAATGTATGGTAGAGCTAATGTGTTTGGTAACTAACGTATGCGTTAAAACTCAAGTAAGATTTTTTTTTTGGATATGGCCCTAGATATTCATTATTTATTAAAAAGGTAAATCCAGGAAATAATTGTCAAAAAAGTGTTACAGCCTGTTTATAAGACACGACGTGTCGATAGAAAGCGCTTACTTTGTATGTTTTTTCTGGTTTTTTCTGGACTATTGACGATTTGTGTTAAAAGACGTAACACCTGTCAATTTATTTTGGTTTGTAAGACGCGAGTCGTCTCACCATAAATGTCAAAATCGGCGAATGAAGAAACATGCTCGTCAATAGAAAATGTGTAGAAATTGTTATAAATAATAAGTAATATAATAAAAATAATTTATAAGTGGTAATATATAATAAGAAAACTAGGAATGGAAATTGCAACAGAACGTTTTAAGAGTCTCTCAAATTTCTGGAGACATGAATTGAAATTGTTTTTTCGTTGCATATAAATGTTTTGTAGACATATTTACAGACATTATAAAACGTACACATATACAATATAAAACTTGCAGTTAAAATATACAATTTTTGTTTGTTTATTCGTTTTTTTTTTCAATCAAAAAATATCTTGTTTTATTTATTTACTTACGCATACATGCGTATGTATGTATGTGTGTCAACTGTGCCTAAAATAGGATTGCCGTTTTTTAGCTTTTGGTATGAAAAATGTAAACAGATACTATTTTTTCGTATGTTGGCAACAAACAAATATCATAAATGTTTGACATATACGCGAATTTACGTAAGTTGCACGACACAATCAAGTCGCGATTTATGACCCAATTTCTTACATACTCGTTTATAAATTGGCTCGTCGCGAGTGAGCTAACTCGTGTCCTATAAACAGGCTGATAATTTATGTCATAATAATAAGCTTTTATTTTTTTAATTTGTTTTTCAGTTTTCGAATATTAGTTTTCCTTCATCACTGTTCAAAAAATTACAACTGAACATAACGGCATTGCCAGAATAAAACAACTTACTTATATAAAAGTTAACGTACTTTTTTAACAAATGTATGGTAGTGTTAATGTGTTTGGTAACTAACGTATGCGTTAAATCTAAAGTAAGATTTTTTTTGGATACGGCCCTTAGACGACAGCAGACTTCACAACTTAAGGATTATAAATAAAGTTTATTTTAAATGCTGCTGTCTAATCACGGTTGCCAATGTAGCGCATTCTGCGCTAGTTTTAGCGCTTTTAAGTACTCTCAAAACCGCACTTTTTCGCCTCAATGGTTTTTTAAATCCGTTAAAATTACGCTTTTTATACACTTACTTTTAGCATATCTTCAAAAGTCTGTAGTGAATTTTAATAATTAAGAAGGTGATATTGGGCCGAGTAAATAAAAATGTAATTTATGCTAGATAGCTTTAAGTAGTAGCACTAGCTTTATCTTTTCAGTACTAGCTAAAGCTACTAGTTAAAACTAGAAAAAAAAAAACGTGAATATCACTTAGCTAGTGCTATATAGCTTGCGTTGAAAAATTATAGCAAAGGCTGGAAAATTTAACAGCTCTCAGAACTTATTTATGTGCTGCCACTTTTTTACTCTTAAAGCTGCGTATACTTAAGTCGGAATTTGAATATATGAAACGTGTATTTACTTCAACATAAAATTATTAACAGAGAAAAAAAGTTCAAACAATTGAGTTTTATTCACTATATTAGCTTCTAAAAAACTCAATTGTTTAAATATTTGTTCTCTGCTTTTCGATACTTTCAAAAAACAAATCGTAGCAACCAACAGTTGTTCATTTGTTTGAAAAGTGTAAAGAGAGGTAGAGACGTGTATAGACAGAAAAAGCTTGTTTTTTGTGTTTTGACAGGTATTATTAGAGTATTTTTCTTTAAACTCTTAATAATTTATTTAGCTTGTTGGGATATAAAGTTGAATGTTTGAGAATATCTTTAAAAATTTTTTAAAGTCTACTGATTATTAGGGTAGCTGGGAAACATAGAAATCGAGCTATTTATAATTTGTTAAAATTATTAACTTTAAAAAATTATAAACAGCTTGTTTTATATGTTTCCCAGCTGTCTGTCTATATGTCGACATAGCTGCCGATAAATCGTCATTTTGACGATTTTCATGCTCAAATTTAGCAAAATGACGATTTGACGATTTTTGTCCTAAAAATAAAGATTTTTGCAGCATTGAATTTTTTCAATTATTTGTATGTCTTATAAGAAATTTCAATTATTTGTAGGTAAGCTACAAAATATGTCTATAAAAATTTTCACCCTTTTTGCAACTTTTAAATTTGCAGTGCATGTTGTCTTTGATCGTGAGAATACCCGTTTATTTTTGTGGAAATGTGCCCTATTTCTAGAAACACAAATAACTTTTGGCTCCAATAGCAGAATTCTCCAAAAATCTGCATTTGTTAACAATTATATTTATATATAAGAGTGTCAAGAATCAGTGAGAGAAAATATTGTAAACTTTTTCGCATATAATGGTCTTTATGACGTTGAGTTTGGTTTGTATATGGATCGTAATGCCTTTACTTCTTGAAGGTTCCTCACTCATTGCACTTTATTTTTAAATAGTTTATAACATTTCTTGTTTATATTAAACAATATAGCAGTAGTTTTTTTTTTTTTTTTTGTCAAATGTTATTGTTTACATTCGTTTGTAACTGAGTATTTTTGCAAATTTCTTTCTGCATATATTTTGTTGTTGTATACATATATTTTGTTGTTGCATGAGAAAAAATGAGTATTTTTGCTCACATTTGCATCGTCTGCACAGTTTGCATTACCCATCGTGAAAGCCCTTTATATAAGTAAATGCAACTCGAAAGCAGTATGAAAACCAGGCATTTTGTTTCCGTAAACAAATGTAAAAAAAGATGCATAAAGTGATATGCAAATCTGTGTAAAAATGTAAGAAACTTAATAATGTAACTTATGTAAATATTTACATTGAATTTGGTAATCAAATATCGAAAATGTTTGATTTAAAAAAAAAGAACTCTTGATAATAATTTCAATAAAAACAGCAATTTTTCTCATTTCATAAATAAATATGAAGATCTCTATTCCGAGTATTCCGAGTTAATTCTCTTAGATTTTGAAGAAATTTTTAAGAAGTAAGAAAAAAATTTATGTAGTTTTTGCAAAACAGTTGCAATATATTTATGCGCTTTCAATATATTTAAAATTATTCCAAGATACAGTAACATTACCCTATTCTTCTGCAGTGTGGATATATGTAGTAATCATCCAAGTTAGTTAAAATTATACAAAAATACAAAACTCTTTAGAAAATGAACAATTAAAGATATTCTTTCTAACAAAGCCTAATTAAAATGAAATCCTTAAAAATTTTTGGATACTGCAGTTAAATCCAATTTATTAGAATTAATAAGGGCCAATTTGACGATAACGAAGCTGTTCGTTCGTTCGCACAATTACATTTAAAACAAAAACAACATTAAAAATTTTCTTATTGTTTTATATGTAATTGTGCGAACGAACGAACAGCTTCGTTATCGTGAAATTGGCATTAAATTCACATATGTACTTACAAGCATTCTTAAAATTTTAGGAAATTTCAATGTATCAAAGTGCATTTGAGTTTTAGTACCGTACTACAAGTACATACTCGTACATATTGCGTACAAATTTGCGACCATAAGCTTGCATTTAAAATCTGTTGTATTTTTAAATAAAAATTTAAAATATACGAAAAATTTGGTAGTTTTATAAGTCCGATTTTTTGACGATATTGCAAAACCAAAATGACGATATTTGCATAAATTATCCGGATTTTGACGATTTCTTCCATATTTTTTCTGGCAGCCCTGTCGACATTTATAGGAGCTACCCTCATCATCAGTAGACTTCGGATATTTTGGAAATATATTATCAAACATTAAATTTTATACCCAAACAATCTAAATAAATTATTGAGAATTTAAAAGAAAATTTCTATATTAATATCTGTCCAAACGCAAAAAAAAACAAGCTGTTTTCGTCTATGAACGTCCCTACCTTTCCTTAAGCTACGTACACACGGTTGTCAGATCTTACAATATTGCCAGTAAAATTGTCCGAAAATTTATTACAATCGTGTGAACTGCCAATTTTTAACTTACAACGTTGTCAGAAAAACCATTGTCAATCAATTGTAAGATGATAATGCTGTCAGGCATCTGACAATCGTGAGAACACTCTTCGTCGGCATTGCCAAATAATTTGCTGGTATTGTAAGCTCAGTTGTAATTGTCAGATGTATAAAATTAATGCACCTGACAATGGCATCATTGTCAGAAAAAAGTTTGATGGGCAACACTGCCAAGCAGATAGTTGTTGATATATATAAGTGGCAGTGCCTTACAACATGTCTGGCAATTTTTTTCATCTAACAATCTGACAACCGTGTGAACTGACAATTTTTGTTGTCAGATGAATTATTTGTCAGGCCATAGTCTGACAATGAAATTGTAAGATTTTCTTACGATCGTCTGAACACACAATTTACTTCTGCGGGACAATTTTTCATTGTCACTACATTGTCAGCATGTTGCCAGATCTTACAATATTGTAACATCTGACAACCGTGTGTACATAGCTTTACACTTCTCAAACAAATGAACAACCAACTGTTGCTTGCTACGATTTGTTTTTTGAAAGTATCGAAAAGCAGAGAACAAAAATTCAAACACTTGAATTTTATTCACTATATTAGCTTCTAACAAAAACTCAATTGTCTGAATCAATATTGGAAGCGAATATAGGGAATAAAACTCAATTATTATTCATTACTCAATTATTATTCATTGTCAGCAAAAAGTTTGATCGGCAACACTGCCAAACAGATGGTTGTTGATATACATAAGTGGCAATGCCTTACAACATGTCTGGCAATTTTTTTCATCTAACAATCTGACAACCGTGTGATCTGACAATTTTTGTTGTCAGATAAATTAATTGTCAGACCATAGTCTGACAATGAAATTGTAAGATTTTCTTACGATCGTCTGAACACACAATTTACTTCTGCGGGACAATTTTTCATTGTCACTACATTGCTAGCATGTTGCCAGATCTTACTATATTGTAAGATCTGACAACCGTGTGTACATAGCTTTACAGTAAGTTCAGTATACATATTATTGTCGAAAATGTCGGAAAAATTGTCGAATGACTCTCAAGTTACATTTTTTAAATGTCGTCACAGCATAAAAATCTATTGAAAATTGCTTTAATTTTGTATCTAAACAATTTAAATATACAAAAACGAAAGCGAAATTTATTTAACAATTTCGTGTTCATATAATTTTTTTTCTTTTTGATGAAAAATATTTAATTTAAAATAATATTTGAAAAAAAAAAAATGGATCAAGTGTTACCGTTTTGTCATTATTGGAAAAATCCAGAAAAACATATTTGCTTTGATATGATTTTTTTCAAAAAAACATGTTATTTATGTTTAGTGCTACCATTGAAATAAGTTGCTATACAGCTGTGTTCTTTCTTTATGAGTATTTTTCTTTTCATATAAATAGGCTAAAAAGCAGCTATTATTTTAATAATGTTTTCTTCTAAATGTTTTCTTCTAAAATTTCCAATGCTAACATATTAATTTTCCTGATGATGATAACAAATAAAATACCGTTAAACCTTTTTTATAAAAAACAAAAATCAGTCAAGATCTTTAGCTGGAAAATTTAGAAGAAAACAATATAAACAAGATCAAATAATACGAATATTTAATTAATATCAATTTTAATTAATTTAGTTAATTTCAATTTCGGCAACATTGTTTTATTATTTGTCATTTTACTTGCAGTAAGTATTCAAAATTCACTTACAACTGAATTTGATTGTAAGTTGAGTTGTAAGTAAGAAAAATGTGTATATTGGTAATAAAGTTTGAGTGTATTGACTTTTTCGAACTTGCACTTGCATGTGTGTATATAAACAATACAAATTTCAGAGGTGCCATATATATTTATTTATTTATTTATCAATAATATATTTACAAAATTAATTTATAATATATATAAAAAGGCGCGGATAACTGGACCATATGCGCTCGAAGTAATATATAGTTAAAAAAATTGATTGTAAAGAAAAATTAATTTATTTGGTTAAGCAAAAGGAAAGGAAGAACGTTAAGATAAAATGTGGATATATAATATATATAAATGTGGATATATAAAAGTATATAGTTTAAAATTGAACAAAGAAATGGAGAAAAAAGTTTGTGTCAGACATCTCGAATGTTGTGCTTCAGTAAACAATTATTAACTTTAGACCAATTCCTCTCAATAGAGCAGTCCATAATATTCTCCAGCGAGCCATTAATTCTTGAAAGCGGGCATTCTGTCAACAAGTGTGAAATATTCAAGTAGACGTTGCAGTTGGAGCAAGTTGGAGGATCGGATTCATCATAGTAGTGTCTTGTGAGAAATAGTGGTTTCTCAACCCTTAAACGCGCCATCATAATACATTGACTTCTGGAACGATTTATATTATACTTAGGTCTGTGATTGTAAAAATTTGAAAGGGTTGAATATGGCTTTGGAAAAACAGTTTCAGTAACATGCATCATGTTAAATGCGTTCTTGGCAATGCTATCTGCGAATTCATTGCCCTTTATACCAATATGTGAAGGAATCCAAAACACTAAAATTTCATGGTTTAAATCTGGCGGAAACATGATGTTATCATAGAAACCATTGTGATTATTCATTAAGGCTCTACAACCGCTTAAGCTATCCGTACAGATAAGTGTCCTTAATCCATTTTGAATTGAATAGGCAATTGCAGATTTTATCGCTGTCATTTCCGCAGTGAAAATTCCAATAAAATCTGGCAAACATTCTTTTTTAATAATTGCTGTTGTAGTACCGAATAAGTAACTAGTTACTCCGTTAGCAAAAGAGCCATCGATAAAAAGTAATAGTCCAGGAGAAAAATCTGTTATTTTCTGTATCATTAGTTGCTTAAAAATGCTGGGATCTGTAGTTTCTTTATCAAAGACTCTCAGACTATCATCGATCGAAACAAGTTGCTTCGACTTGTCAGAAGATTTAGGTTTATTAGGATCTTATTAATTGAAAAAAATTTCAATAATGAAGGAGAATTGATATGCTTCCAGAAAATTGTATGCAATCCATCAGAAATCATTGTGATTGACCTCGAAGCCAGAGAAACTGAACTTTTTTCGACCATAAACTAAAAATCCTTCCAAATCCAATATTGAAAAAATTCAAAGAAGTTAAAATAGAATTCTCCGTAGAATTACAGATGCTCCATGGTACGTTAAAAACTCACGAATTCACGCAGATCTGAACGTACCTTTTGTGAAATCTGAATTTGTGAAGTACGCGACAAGATATATTAACAAACTTGAATTCCATCCCAATCCTCTTACAGTTAATATTATTAACTTTGGTGGTCATACTCGTCTGAGAAGGAGGGATACTTTGGCTACCATTAGAGCTCTAAACAGATGCCTGAATTCTGAAATAATATTCGCATAAAAATACATTTTTGTCCAGCACTGGCAGGACTTTAATCACAATTTTTTTTAGTATTAAGAATTGAATACTTATTGTCATTACATTTCTTATGTAGATTCAATAAATAAAATAAAAAGTTAAAAAAAAAATATGGTTTTCAGCTTTTAAGAGATGAATAGGAGTTGCGCGTAATAAACCAGACGCCGTACGATAGCAATTGTTAATACAAGTATTTATTTTACTAATGTTACTTTTAGAAGTCCATCCATATAGTGTAATTCCGTGTAAAAGAACACCTGATGTCAGAATACGGTAAATTCTAAGAGCAGTTTCAATGTGTGGCCCTTTGTTTCTTGAGCAGATGAGCTTCAATAAATTGTTTATCTTGCTTAGTTTTTTTCACTAAAAGTTTTACATGTGCGTTCCAAAGGAGATTTTTAGAAAATAAAATCCCTAAAATTCTTATTTCATCCTTAATAAAAACGTTTAAATTACGTATGCGGATGGTATTACGGTTGCAATCTCTTTTTTTGCAAACATGCAAAAATTCAGACTTTTCAAGTGTTAATACTCGAGTCTAAATAATTTAAAGCAATTTAACATCCGCCTCGCCACCAGACGCAACTGCAAAAATATTATCAGCGTATATGCCAACGTAATCAATACCTGGATCATTTTCAATACCTTGAGCTAAAGAATTGACATAAACCGAATACAAAACCACTGACAAGGGGGAGCCCTGTGGAACTCCATTGTCAAGTGGAAATTGTGAAGAAAAATGCCCATCAACCTTTACTATAACTTTGCGGTTTTCAAGGAATGATTTTAGACTCTTAGCATTTGTTTAGGTATACCCCAATCGTTGAGTTCATTGATGACAAAAGTTGAAACGATCCGATCAAAGGCTTTTTTTTACATAAATAACGGGTAGGACGTGAATACAAAATGCTGTCCGAATCAGGTGGAACATATGAGCAAGTAAAGAAAACTCGTTTGGTTTTCAGTTTAAGAACAACAGCGAGAAATTCAATAGGTGAAAAATTAGTTGTAATAATTTCAGATGGTTACAAGCAAGAAACAGCAATAAGTATTCTACCAACTCTTCGAATATTACGATTGTATCTAAATACTTGATATTTACTGCAAATAATTTTGACCTGGCTGATGGCCTTATGCCATTATACCCTTAGGTAAGCAATATCTACCTGATTATAATAAAAAAAGTTACTACCAACAAGATAAAACGTCTTTTATTATCATTTTAAGTTTGCAAGCTCTGAAAAAAACACCCGGTGTAAAATGGTAAATTAAAAGTTGGCTCATAAAAAATTAAAGTATTGGCCAACAAACGAATACTACAGCAGGTACGACGACGCATACAAAGACAGCATTAACTCCAGTATGGAGTACGAATGAAAAAAAAAAGAAGTACGAAAGGTGTTTTCGTTGTTGAATTGAAATAATAATTGTTACCAGAAAATAGAGCTTAATGGGTGAATACGGATAAAAATATTTGCACTGCTCGTAAGTATGCGAAACAGCCAACCAGCCACTCGTTGTCGTCTGGCGGGAAGAAGAAAGAGAAAGAAGGCAGAAATAAACGAAATTTGCATTTAAATTTGAAACATAAAAACCGCCAAGTTTATTTAGTGGTTACGGTTAAAAAACTCGCACGCACACATACATATATACCTACATACATATATGCATACTTACAGTAGATTCTCGAAAAAGCTAATCAAACAGTTTCAAGGAGATATAACTTTTTTGAACTATTAACTTTCATAAGTGGTTGCTAGTTAAAAAAAAATAAGTTATAATATAGTCCGTGGTATTGGGAAAACCACATGTTTGTTTGTCATGTCGTTTTCCACAATACAAAAATAAATTTACATTTTATACTAGAGATGTAAAACTATCAGTACTTGCCCCCATCAGTAGTTTCAAATGTTTGAAAAATATCGCTACTACCGGATTGCTTAACAGCATGTTCTCACGAAGGCTTATATTCGAGGTTCGCGCTCTCATTTGTAGTTGGCGGCCCTATCTTGATTGAGCTAACATGATTCGCCATACAAAATTTTGAGAACCAACCAACATGATTCATCTTGAATCATGTTGTGGACCATGTAGAAATCTCTATCATCTCCGAATTAGATAGCAAATAATCGGTACTTTATCTTAACTACTTGTAGCTATCAAAATATATAAGCAAAAAAAAAAAAAAAAACAAAAAATAAAAGCAAGTAAAGTAAAAAGCAACTGGTAACGTTACTTGTTTTGATTATATGTAAATATAAATTTATTTATTTATTTAAGACAATACTCGCCTTTTGTTGTTTTTTTTTGTGATTAAAAAAAAAAAATTCAAGCACTAAAGCTTTAAACACATAGACGACAGCAGACAGCAAGCAGCAATCTGTCAAATATAAAATACATGTGTTTAAATGCACACGATTATTTTAACGACATCACAGCAGCACGACTTCACAACAGCATTTGCTGCTGCTGCCAACTTAGATTAATTTCTATTTTCGTAAGCAGCAAAAAGTAAATGCAGTGCTGCCACTATAAATATAAATTGGCAGCAATAAACACTAAATATTGTTTGAAATATTTAATAGAAATAAACATCACATAAGTAAAATAAACAAATAAATTGATTAGTTTTTATAGTTTTACGTGATATTTTTACGTTTTCAGTAATTTTAATTTTATTCATGTAATTTTAATTTTATTCATGTAAAATATGTATGTGGCACCTCTGAAATTTGAATTGTTTAAATACACATTGTGCTGATGCTGTCTTGAAAATAATTATGTTGCTGACTAGACCGCAGCATTTGAAGCTAACTTCATTTGTAGCCGTGAAGTTGTGAAATCTGCTGTCGTCAAAGTGTTTAGAGCTTAATTTGTATTATATATTTTGTTATATTGCCAACACTGTTTTTATTTTATAGTCAACAAAAATAAAAATTAGTTTAATTCGAGTGCCGTAAAAAAAGTAAGCGTGGACAAAAACCTGCAGTCGTATCGTCTTGCTGTATTCAAAATAAACCTTCGCATATAAATGCATGTATTTTATATTTGACATATTGAAGTCGGTAGTCTGCTGGTTTCAATGTGTTTAATGCTTAATGCTTTAGTGTGTAAAAAATAAACAAAAACTTCAAGTATTTACAAAGTGGATATTTATATCAAGATTGTGATAAAGATGAAAAAAATATAAGGTGAAACATATATCAAAGTATAGGAGGATGACTTCTAAGCTAAGGTTTTTTGAGGGATCACAAAATTGTTTGCAAATGATGGCGGACCAGCAACTTTTCAACCAGGTGCAACTATATACTTAATGTAGTAAAACTTTCGATAAACTCCGAAAGACTGGGTTGGAAAATTCTAAGCGGTTAATAAAATTTGGTTTGGTTACATATTAAACATTTTGTAAACTTCAAAAACTTCAAGTTTCTGATAGACTGTCAAGATGCTGACAGTTCTTTTTCCAGAAATAATAGAATAGACGGAGTTTTGATAAATTATGCGCGTTGCTACCTAGTCATAAGAAATTACAACAAATATGCAATATTCAGAAAAAAATATAAAAGTAATTTCTGAGTGCTTATGAGACTCGTAAACAACTCAGCAAAATACTCTTATGTGAATCGTATAGGGAATCGTGTGAGACTCGTGTAGATATTATCTTACAACTCATCAAGGAATCAGCCGTGTTAACATTGTATGATTCATTTAAGAAACGGCACAAAGCTTATTCGATATTTTCATACTATACTCGTATAAGATCCGTACTGTCTTACCACTATAATCACCACTCAAGTGAATGGGATGCATTCAACTTTTATTAAAAAATCAAAGACAGTTCTGGTTATAAACATAAATTTTACATTGCCAATCAACACTAAAAAAATAAACATTCAAACAAATTCCTATACTTCTGCCAAATCAAGCTGCATGGGTTAGCCTGGATACGAAGCCTTTACAGGGTGTCTGGTAGCAGATCTATATTTTCAAACTTAACTAATAATACGTAGTAATAAGACATAAAGTTTTATTATGAGCATTGGAAATGCGGATTTAATTTTTTCAAGAGTATGTCATCCATATATCTTCCGTCGAGCTGAACACACTGTCCAAAACGGAGCCTTGTGTTATGTGCCACGCGCTGCAGTAAACTTAGTTCAATTGAGCTGATTTCTCGACGAATATTTTCCTTTAAAGCATTTTTTCTTTGGACATTGTTATCATAAACCCTCTCTTTGGGGTAAGGCCATAGAAAAATCCTTGGCAGTTAGATCGGACGGTATCGGTGGCCATGGGATATCCCTAAAGCGACTGATCAGTGTTTGGATAAATTTTTCCAAAGCAAATTAGTCGAAGCTTTGGGTGTGTATGTAGTCACCACATCCTGTTTAAACTAGGTGTGTGAAGACTACAATTGATAAGCTCGCAGGTGTGGGAAACAGAACTCCATGGGGGTTAGATCGGGAGACCTCGGTGGCCGTGCCATGTCCGCAACGCGACTGATCAGTTTATGGGGAAAATTTCCTGCATAAAACTGATCCGGGTGTGTGTGTAGTCGCCCCATCCTGTGTAAACCATGTACATTAAGAGCTTGCAGGTTTGGCAAAAATAATTCCGCATTGTTCCGATAATTTACACCATTGACATTCGTCGTCTGGCCTCGAGAATTTTCGAAAAAACGGCATGCCAAGCAGTTATCCTGGGTCAATGCAATGGTTTTTTCAAATTTCAATTCAGGGTAACGAATTCTTAATAATGGCGTGGCCGTTTAAGTGAAAATGAGCCTCGTCGCTCCAAAAAATGGGATTTACAGCGCGAAAACACAAAAATTTTGCGTCAATTAAAGCCACTTTCTTTATGTGCTTGAAGGATTTGGATTTTAAAAGGATAGAACTTCAGATCCTTTTTTTTTAAATTGCATTAATAATCGCTTTTCGAAGTCCCGGTGAGACTGCTCTTTTTTGAATTGAAACTCATCGATTTTCAGCTAGAATACTTTTAATCAATTTAATGTTTCAGGCAACTGTGAAAATGATTTACATCAGTACCTACCTTGACGGCCTAACCTGATGGTGGACCAATTCCACGGAGTGAATTTTTCACGATTCACCACCGCCCCCGTGTGGCTTGCTAGGCTCACACAGGTAGCAATTCTTGTTTGCGGTCATATGAACAACTTCTTGTTGAGGAGTTCGGGTTTTCTAATCCCTCATGTATGCAATTTCCCAGCAATTAATGGAGGACAAGTCTTAATGAGTTGGTAGGCCGAAGCCCACTAAGAGCATCAGCCCTTAAACCAACTCACCCGTCAACCATCACCACTGGTTCCTTACAGTACACGTATCTGTTGTATAGGCAACAGATCCTCGGGAGATTGTTAGCCCTCAAAAAAAGCCATCACCAAAAAATTATCAAGGATACTAACACTCCCTTCCTGCGTTTTAGGTTTCAACCACAGCCAGAACGTTTCAGCCAAGGTAGGCACCTCAACCATGATCAGCCCGGGTCGAACCGCAAGCGGAACTTCCCGGGGGCCATGCTGATCCCCGTTCTGCCAATTTATACCCTTGGTAAGGGTTTCGGAAGCCAACACAACATAAGTCATGTGGCTTCCTAGAGTTTTGTTTGCCGCACCAAACGAGGGACCCCTTCCCCTCTTTTCCCCGAAAAACAGAGCGCCTAAGTTAGGAATACGCCAAGGCAAAACCTGTTCCCCGCGGGGAATGTTTCAGGCAGTGGGACAATCATAGCCGAGGCAGTTGCGTGGAATCTCTGCATTCACAAATGAATTAAATTTACATTTGGTCCATTCGTATTCACCGAATAGTGAACTTTGAAGAAAATTGTTACGTAAGAATCATTACTCCTAAAAATGTTTGCACAGCGAACGTGCGATGCTGACTCGACAACAGCTACATTCCAACGGCGCTACTCTCCTCCCGCATAGTCTGTTACTTTTTGTAATAGTCGTATTTAAAAATATAAATTTACCACTAGATACCCTGTATAGGTGGATTGACACTGCGTGCAATATCGAGAATGCAGTCCGTCTAAGTATATATAACCCAAAGTTGACTGTCATAGTGATCTATCAACACACGCCCAAACCACTGGACGTATCGGGCTGCAATTTTGCACACAGGCATCCATTGGCATCCACTAAGGGTTTTGATTTATTCTACCCCCAAGGGGATAAAATAGGGAATGAAAGTTTGTATTAAACGTTATTGGCAAGCGATGCCGCGTGCTAAAGCTAGTTATCCATAAACTCTTTTGATGGGTAATGAATAAACAAATTACTTTGTAATCTTTCTAAAAAGATATATGCGTACTGCGTTTTACTTTCACTCTTATAGCTAAGCAAAAATGAACTCCGGCCGAGCAACAGCACGGGCAGGGCTAACCACATATAAAAAGGGTATAACGGCAGCTCAAACTAAATATGAGGTTAAATAATTGAGCGAAGATAAAGAAATAGGATGCGCCAAATGAAATATCATTTAACATTTAGAGATTTTTTTTCTAGATATAATATCGATATACATATGTATATAAAATATAATATCGATATACATATGTACATAAAATAAAAGTCTATTTCGTCTAGAGAAAAAAACTTGTCTGCTCCTTCTCTGCTTCGCTGCTGGCTGGTTGTTACTAACATGTGTCACATGAAACACACAGCTTTTGCAGGTATGACGCTATCTTTCTATTTTAAAGGACTAATACCCAAAAGTATGACGTACTTCCCTTATCAAGCTTACAGAAAAATACTAAAAACTCCATTATCTGCTCTGGGAAAATTATTCACCATTATCTGCTCTGGGAAAGTTATTTACCTTCGAACTAAATTCCATTACTTCGATCTCTGCATATGTTCTCCACCGATCTAACGTTCTAGCCAGTTCAAAGACATTGTCGACGATTTTCTCGCAGAACTCGTTCACAATAGTTCATTACTGTTACCCATTAGCATTCGTCTACTGATATTTTCTGTGATCTGTTCACAGATTTTCTCTTTCAGTTTCCTAACCTGTGCAGAAAAGTTGTAAATCTCCCTTCCCTTGAGACTGGATGATAAAGATGCCACCCCTAGAGTAGTTTGCCTTCCATTAAAAAAAAGTTATGTCAGTCACCCCCTAAGATTAAAGATAACGTAAAAAGAATTCTAAAAATACTTTTTCCTTTTTTTGTCACACAAAATGCCGCTCTTTTGGCATTTTGTTCACTGTGCCGTTATCTTTATTCCGATCATAACAATTTATATACAACGATATTTATCATCAAGGCTACATTTCTACCAAGGTTGGAGCTATTAAGCATTCACGGTTGGAGTTATTAAGCATTCAAATATCCTTGTGTATGCAGATGACGTCAAAATATTTCTCACGCCCGAATGTCATGCTGATTATTCGCTGTTGTAGCTTGATTTGGATGCTTTAAGTTTTTGGTGTCGCCTTAATCTTATGGAACTTAATCATAAAAAATGTAGCAGTATGTCTTTTTTCCGGAGATCAAATATAAATGTAAACTATGTGTTAAACAACGTAAATGCAGTTACTGATCTTAAAATATTTTTTTTCATTGATAGTAAATAAAGCACATTCCGTATTAGGATTTATTAAACGCTGGGCAAAAGAATTTGCTGACCCTTATATAGCTAAGCAATTGTACACATCATTGGTAATGCCAATTCTTGAATATGGATCAGTTATTTGGGACCCTAATTATAAAGTTCATATTGAAACCATTGAATTTGTTGAAAAACAGTTCTTGCGTTTTTCTCTTCGTGATCTGCCCTGGAATATGTTAAATTTACCTTCATACACGTCGAGACTTGCATTAATAAAACTATCCATTCTTAAAAGTCGCATAACAATGTTAAATGTCACTTTTTTGTTAAATATCATAAATGGAAAAGTTTGCTGTAAATTTTTGAAACGAAATATATTTTGAAACATCCCAACACAAAAAACACGCAATTTCGTGCCGCTGTCCATTCAGTTGTGGAATTCACTAACTTTAACGATTTTAAAAGAGCATAACTTAATGCGAGCTATTGTGGTTTGCACTAACGCTTATGTGATTCACTAACTTATTTTTAACACCTCTGGTTGTAAAGGGTGTTTTTTTAAGCCCGATAGAACTTGAAATTGTAAAAAATAACACAAAAAATGAAATTGTAATCAAAATTTTTTTTTATTCGAAAGATCAATACGTGACATTAACATTTGAAAATGATTTCGGGCATATGGGCACCGCGGCTGTTCTTGACGAAGCGCATTCTGGACGTCCAATTTTGGGCCACTTTTTCGAGCACTGCTGGCCGTATGTCACGAACAACACGAACAATGCTGGCCTCCAAGGCGTCAATTGTTGCTGGTTTATCAGCATAAACCAGTGACTTCACGTAGCCCCACAGGAAATAATCGAGAGGTGTCAAATCGCACGACCTTGGAGGCCAATTGACAGGTCCATTTCTCGAAATCAACTTATCGCCAAATTTTGATTTCAGTAAGTCGATGGTTGCGTTCGCCGTATGGCACGTAGCGCCATCCTGTTGAAACCACATCTCCTCCGGATCAATGTCATCCATATTTTCAAACAAAAAATCATTGATCATGGTGCGGTAACGATCTCCATTGACCGTAACGCGAGCTCCGGCCTCATTTTTGAAGAAATAAGGTCCGATGATGCCACCAGCATGAAAACCGCACCAAACAGTGCATTTTTCTGGATGTAATGGAGTCTGTAGGGTCTCTTGTGGATTGGTCTCACTCCATATGCGGCAATTTTGCTTATTAACAAACCCGTTAAGCCAAAAATGCGCCTCATCGCTGAACACAATTTTGCGATAAAACAACGGGACTGATTTTCAAAGTAAATTTGGATAATTTCGTAGCGTTGTTCAAGCGTGAGTCTATTCATGATGATTTGTCAGAGTATACTGAAACAAATAAAAAAAATGTTTCATCAAAATTTAATTTTTTGTGTTACTTTTTACAATTTAAAGTTCTATCTAGCTTAAAAAAACACCCTATATGTTAAAAAAATTTGATATAATGTGGCAGCTTTGTTAAAAATAAAGAAAACCACAAAGAGGAACAGGAAAAAAAACAAACAAATTTGCAAATAATTCCATGTTTAGGGTAAGTAAAACTATTTATATGTTTATTATTTAAAATATTTTTTGATAAATAAGATAAGTTCTCACAGAGAACACGCCGACCGACTGCTGGAGTCTTCCGACAAGTCGTATGCCAAATACAGTGAAGTTATTCTAGTAGAAATTCTAACGACATTGTTGTTAAGATCAACACCACAAAAATAATTGGTGTTTAGTTAACGCTATAAAAACAGTTGATTTAAAACAAAGGCAAATAGTGTTAAAAACTGTTATAGAATCGGGAAAACACCAACGCTAGTGTTAATTTCTCTAAACGAATTTTATTAGCGTTAAAACAGATTAGTGATTGAACTACAGGTCTTCCGAGCTAACTACCATTAATTCAGTAATACTACGAGTATCGATACTCTGCAGCTCTATCTTACATGCGATAACTTAAAAACAATTATGTTTCGTAAATACCACATAAAATAAAATAATTACATGCTTTGAAAAGTTAATTGAAAAAAGTAGGTAATATATTAAACTTTCTAGAGCGATATTTGGATGCTAACATACAGTTGACTTATACAAGCGATTAAGTTTTACGCCAACTTAATTAATGGTAGTTAGCCAACTAACTATTTCCAGGTTCTGCTGTACTTCTCAATATTTAAATATAAATATATATTTGAGGCATTAAATGCGGTTGTGAAAACCCCTAATTGGGAAAATCTTGTAGGAAATTTAAGAAAAATATGAAAGTTTGTAGTTTTATTTTTTACTGAGAAATTTGAAGCAAAGTTGCTATCGTTCTTGCAGGCGCTTATGCGGCATTACTCGTACATATATCTTTTGTAAATTATTTAGAAATTATTGTGATATCTTTTTGTTATAAATAATATTGGTATGGTTCAATTCTGTATGTTCAATTCCTCATCTAATGGTCAAAATTTTCGATGACGCTGAGGCTAATTGAGGAAAAAACTAGGTTTGGAGGCCGCAGAACAAAATCAGGATCTCAGACGAAGGATAGTGTAAAGAGAAGGGCTGATTAAGCCATTGGGAATCCACCCCAAAGCAATGCTAAGGGAAGAAGAGGGGGTTTTTAGTCGGTAAGTTCAATGTTGAGATTAGGCCGACACAAAGCAGAGGGCATGGGCCCTGTTGCCGGAAAAAAATGATCGCCTGAGTAATTTTCTGCTTCTTCATATCCGAGCCATATTTAACACAGCACAAACATTAACAATTTTAATTGTGTTTTGTGGCTTATAATAAAGTTGGCGTGCACGAAGAAGGCAACGAAATCTATTTCTTAACACGACTATTGTTCTTTCTATGATATTTTGCGCCTTAGCCTGTTTTGAATTAAAAGCTTAAGGCACCGTTATATGCTCTTATCTGTTTTCGAAAGTGCTCTCGCTACTAGTAGACTCTGTGTGTTGTATATAGAATACAAATGAGTGACACATGGTACAATAATATATAGGTAGTGTCGCAACTGTCGCCGACATTTTTTTTTTCTGTGATGATAACTATCAAAAGTGCACACATACACACACAGTTTTTATTATTGTTTACAAATTGAACAACTTTTTGAAAAAAAATGTTCCAATAATAATTTTCAAACGCAAAAACAGCTCCAAACACAACAGACAGTTTTTTCTTGATCTGTATTTATATATTTAATTTATTTTACGCCTTTTAAATGCAAAAACTTATTGAAAAATTATTTGTAAAATAAAGACACGAATAAAAATATACGTTTGTTTTTTTATTTTCTTTTGTGTTCTTTAACAGTTATAATCATAAAGCAACAATAAAAAGCCATGTTGTTTTTTTTATTGTTGGCTTGTTGTAGTTCCGCTTTTACCAGTTATATTATTGTACCATGGAGTGACACGTCTAGAAAATGTTTATGAAAAGTATTAAAAAATTGACAGCTCTTCATACAAATTTCTAGACGTCTAATTCCTTTGTGTTCTATAAGCAGCACATTTATTTACTATTCATTTTAGGATCTATTTTTTTCACCGTATTTATTTAATCTGGCATATCTTTTTTTGGCCAAATATTTTCTACCGGGCTGAATGCAATTTAAGCTGAGGTAAGTTACAACTGCTTCTTCCTCTGTATTTAATACATTTCTGTGTGTGTTTGTTGAAGATTTATTAATGTTTGTATGTTTAAATTGTTTCAACGCTTTGAATACCTTTGAAACCTGCTGCTGAATATATTGTAAATTGAGTGTGTGCAATTTAAAACCCTTAATTTTTTAAACCTTTAAATGTGAAAGTAACATTATTCTAGTTAAAACGTAGAACCAGAAACGAAAAGAGGAATTTTGAACTAGAAAAAGCTTTTCGAAACCATTAACTAACTCTATTCTTAGAAAAAAAAAATAGTTTTTATGTTCTGACATAAGCAAATCTCTTAAAATATTAGTATTCGATTTAAAACCACCAAATAGCTATTCTGACAGAAGCATATCGCAAGAAGTTTGGTTTTGAGATTTGAAAACGCCAAACAGTAGTGATTGATTTCGTTTAAACTAAAAGAAAGCAAAATTGGCTGCAATTAAAATTTAATACAATTAAATTTAATGAAAAGTGAACGTAAAATTGATGAAACGTTGGTAAAATAAAAATTCTGCATTTTTACTGACAAAGAAAGCTAGGCCTCAGCTAAGTAGATATAAAAAAAAACCTAAAATTTAATAAGTTGTTTTTATTTCAATAAAAGTTTGTTTAAAAGTTATGATATATACATACTTACGGATCCACAGGCCTTAAGTAAATAACAATACATGATTTTTTCCCGTTCAGACTAACAGTATTCTAAAGTTGAAGTGGTGGACAAATTTGTTTTGCATTTGTGTTTGTGAGATAATTGGAGAATAATTCAAAGTACAGTGACAAGCAAAACTAACATAAACATTTTCGCATGAACAAACAAATCGTGTACGTTAATGATGTTAAGACTGTTTCCTAAGAGCTATAAATGTTTCAAAGACGTAGAACAAATTTATTACGTTGTTTACTACATATGAATTTTAAGTACGAAAAACTTTTTTCACAAGAGTATGTTATTATATTTATGCATATTATAATGGAATAAATCATAATACTTTTCAATAACGTTTTCTGTACACATTTTAAACGTTTGATTTCATAAAAGACATTTACAAACGCATTTATTGTCATAAAAAAATTTTGCATATCCATTTATGGTATCTACTGTAAGTGGAAAGAAAGCTCTAAGCACCTAGCTAACATGTGCATTCGCCAATGACTGTTGAATGACTAAGCTAAAGAGTATAAGAAAAGGAAGGCATGGCTTATAAACAATTGTTTGACTTAATGTCCATCGCTGGTTTAGGTTTACGATGTTTAAAGTCTGGTTTTCGTTTTGTACGTTATTCGTGCGGTTCTAATCTATAGAGTGATGATTGCTTACAGCCATTTGGGATGTATATTTTCGTACTACCACACTTTGGGCACGGTTTGTGTTCGTACTTGGCACATACTGGAATCGGATGTTCCCTATAGCAATGGGTGCTGGGGGAAATTCCGGTTACGACATTACCTGTCGTACGATATTACAGTAGTACTTAGTATACACTAGAATCAGATATGGTAGGAACTTCCTCGGGTTCGGTATAACGGTTGGTGATGAGAATTCCTCTTAGAACAAGTCGAGAGTATCTTCGTACAGACAGATTTTGGACCCGGAATGACAGTTGCACTCAGCATACACTGGAAGTGGATATAGCAGAAACTCTCTTGGATTCGGTAAAGCAACGTTTGCTGGTGAGAATTCCTCTTAAGACAGGCCGTGTGTATCACCTCTTGCAGACATTACTTTCGCCACAGTTGCGAAATTGATTTACATCAGCACCGGCCATGACGTTCTTATCTAATGATGATCCAAATCCATGAGGTGAATTGTCCACCCATGTGGCTTGCTAGGCTCACACAGGTCACAACGTCCTTAGTGAACTCACCCGTCTAATTATCACTCCTAGTTCCTTACAGTAAAGGTATCTTTTGCAAGACAACAACACCTCGGGAGTTATTAGCCCCCGAAAGCCGGTTATTAGGGAGACTAATTCCTCTTCTTGAAATTTTAGATTTAAACCACAACCAGTACGTTTCAGCCAAAGCAGGTACCTCAAGCTTGATCAGTAACGAGATATATGGGTGCCTCGATGGCTGATTTGGTAGAGTACTCGACCAACAGTCTCGAGGTCGCAGGTTCGATTCCTGCCACAGACCCTGGGTGTTACTGCAGACAAGCAAAGAAGCTTCGCAGTTTTTGTCTTTGTTCATTAAAAAAAAAAAAAAAAAAAAAAAAAAAAAAAAGAATCTTGCAAAGGCTTTACTGGTCTTCGTTTTACCAATTTTAACCCTTGGTAAGGGTTTCAGAACTCCAACACAATATAAGTTATGCGGCTTCCTATAGTTTTCTTTGCTACAACAAACCAGAGACTCCTTCCTCTCTATGCCCTAGAAAACAGAGTGCACTGGTTTGGTCTACGCTAAAGCAAAACTTGTTCCCCGGGGGATTACTTTCGTCACTATCAGGATATCTGCAAAATAGGAAACAGCAGTCAAGCGCTGAGGGAACAGTGAGCCTGAAGACAGCTAGGGGAATAAATAGTCAGTGAGAAGATGGCTGGGATAAACATCAGCCGAAGCCCTTATGTAAAATGTCTGCTCTAAAGGAGAAAAACTGTTCGAATAAGAATATGCTTATTTGCGGTGCAGGTATTTCCCAATACCTGCACTTCGGTGATCATTGACTTCTTCCCCTTAGAATCTTGTTCTTTGCCATTTTATATTCCTCAGCGCGCGAACTGAATGAGAATTATAATGATTCTAACTACGGTTAACTGCAAACGATTTGACAACAACAATTATCTTCTGCGGGTGTTGTAATTTTTCAGTTTGTGTGTAGGCATTTATGAACATTAGTAATGCTGATTAGTGGATGTTCATTGTAAGTCTTGTGCTCGAAGCCACATAAAAATGTACACTTCGTTATATCTTTTCATAAAGCTTTACGAAAAAAATTGGTTTTTCCGAAGACTTTGCCTTTACGTATTCCAGTCTCTAGCACTCTGCACTCTTGGGCATAGAAGATAAGAAATTACCCACTGTGGTAGCAAATAAAACTTTAGGAAGAGAAGGCACGACTTAGGAAAGTCAGAAATCTTCTCCAATGATAAATATGCAGAACAGCGATCAGCACGCCCCCAATAGATTCAGTCTGACAGATTGTTATGGCAGTTAAGATATATGCATCTTGGCTGAAACGTTTTGACTGCGTTTCACACCTAAAAACGTTGGGAGAGACAATTGGTGTAAGACACATCAAGGTAGGTGTAGTTAGAGGCCTGATGTTCTTTACGGATGACAGATTACCAGCCCATGGATCCTTGGATTTCTCGGACAGACTAGGAAATTGCATATAGAAGGGACTAGAACTAGGGGGTTGACGCCGTACAACCGTATTTTCCAAAAGTTCTCAACTGGGGGGGTCTGAAAGACCACATGAGGATACTGATGGTTCGCTGCCATGTTCATCCCGTAGAGCAGGACTACCATCAGATGAGGTCCAACGCAAATCAATCCCACTTTTGTACAGGTCTTCAATATCTCAGCAGCGGCTCACAATAGTTTAAAAGAAACTGCTTCAAAATAAGGGAACTTTTTGAACAAACTACGAGTACTCGTATATGGAAAGGATTACTTTTATAAGTGTATGTATATTATTAATTTTTTATACACTTTTATTCTTCAGCATAAAAGAATTTTTAATCGCTGCAATACTCGAACGGAGAAAAGAGTTAATGAAAAACGTAAAAATAAAAGAAAGGTGAACAGAAAAAGTAAACATTTTGTGTGAAAAACAACTTTTAAAAGGACTCATTAATTTTAATGCTAAGCTGGTTATTTGATATGAAATATGTATGTACATTAAACACAAAAAATATAAAGTTATACAAGGTTAAGAATGTTTAAGTTTTAAATATAAAAAGGAGATAATGACTTCAAAGCTGGAGTTAACCTTTTGGTTTTGTTAAATAATTGGGATGCTTTAGTTATTTTGACTGCTTTAAGGTATCAGTACTTTATTTAATGTTCTTGGAAATACAAAGTTCGCACCAAACAGTGGCTGGCTTAGGATGCATCAAAGGTTTTTGAATTTCACAAAATAAAGCTAAACTTGCCTGCACTCACAAGCTTCTGGAAAGCTGTTTATGAGACCGAAAATTTGTTGTCAGAGAAGGCGATTTTTAAGTGCTAAGAGTGACGCTCCTTTTGTTATTTTCAATACAATGAAACAAAAAAAGTTTCGTGTTTTAATTTTACACTGCTTTTTGATGGGGAAAAATACAGTTCAAGCGAAGCAATGGCTTGAAAAGTGTTATGGAGACTCTGCTCTATCACAAACAACAATAAAACGTTGGTTTACTGACTTCAAATGTGGTCGTAGAGACACTGATGATGCTGAACGCAGTGGACGTCCAAATAAGTCCGTAACACTAGAAAATATAAACAAAATCCACAAAATCGTTTTGAATGATCGAAAAGTGAAGTTGCGGGAGTTAGCTGACATCGTAAAGATATCAAAAGAATGTGTTGACTCTATATTGCATGGGCATTTGACTACGAGAAAGCTCTGTTCAAAGTAGGTGCCGCGTTTGATCACTGTTGACCAAAAACGAGAACGTATTGATGATTCTGAGTGTTTGGCCATGTCTAAACGTAACAAACCGGAATTTTTACGTCAATATGTGACAATGGATGAAACATGCATCCAACATTTCACTCCTGAATCAAAACGATCATCATCTGACTGGGCAGCAACTGGTGAACCTCGTCCAAAGCGCCCGAAAGCTCAACAATCGTCTGGAAAAATTATGGCCTCAGTATTTTGGGATGTACGTGGTGTAATATTCGTCGGCTATCTTGAGAAAGGAAATACCATTAACAGTCAATATTATATAGCGTTGTTGGAACGTTTGAAGGCCGAAATTGCAAAGAAATGCTCGCCGATAAGAAACTTCGCACGAATGATTTATCGCTGAAACTGAGGCCTATTTTGAGGCAAAAAATAAATCGTTCTACAAAAGTGGTATTGTAATGTTAGAGCGAAGCTGCAATGATTGCGTTGCTCTTGATGGAGATTAGGTTGGTGAATAAAGCTAATTTTGAACCAAAAAAAATGTTTTCTTTGTTAGGCCCCGATTTTTCAGCCCAATGTTATATGTTGGTAAATTGGTGATTAACGGGCGTCCTAAAACTGTTAGTTTTATTATAATTTGACAGCGTTATTAAAAACGCTTCTCGATGTTGTTAACTACAGATTTATTTATATATTTTTAAAGAAACATATGTATGTACACGCCTAAGTACCATTTTTTCCACATACATACGAGTATGCACATACATACATACATGTTTGAACAAAAAAAAGACATTATGTCTCAGACAGACTATTAAATAATTTTTATGAGTTTTTGGCGTGCAAGTGATTTGCGAAACATGTTGTCAAGTCATGTTCATACAATAACAAGTTCATTAAGCAAGACATTAACTAAATTTAATAACTGATTTTTTATGAGTCCGCAAGTGCAAAAGTACGTTTGTTGTCTAATAAAATTATTTTTATTTCCTAGAAAAGAATACTAGAAAGAGAAAAAAAGATGGCATCGAAAACAAGTAAAAGTGTTTTATTTGGCTGCTGCAAGTCGTATTAACCCGCCAGCACCAGTTAGAGTATTGAAATTGTTGAATTACACACAAAGAGGTAGTTTGTAAAATAGTTACAACAATGTCAGTATATATTTTGTGACATTGTGTATTGTTATTAAAAACAGTGTATTATCAGTTTTTATAATATTTTATTATTTATTAATAGATATAAAACATTTTTTGTACATATTCGGAAATTTAGCAAAAATAATTATTTATCTAAATGTGTCATGTTGTGTGCCAGATTAACACTTTGCTATAATTTTTTAATATAAAGGGTGTTTTTTTAAGCTAGATAGAACTTTAAATTGTAAAAAGTAACACAAAAAATTAAATTTTGATGAAACATTTTTTTTATTTGTTTCAGTATACTCTGACAAATCATCATGAATAGACTCACGCTTGAACAACGCTACGAAATTATCCAAATTTACTTTGAAAATCAGTCGTCGATTCGCAAAGTCGTTTTATCGCAAAATTGTGTTCAGCGATGAGGCGCATTTTTGGCTTAACGGGTTTGTTAATAAGCAAAATTGCCGCATATGGAGTGAGACCAATCCACAAGAGACCCTACAGACTCCATTACATCCAGAAAAATGCACTGTTTGGTGCGGTTTTCATGCTGGTGGCATCATCGGACCTTATTTCTTCAAAAATGAGGCCGGAGCTCGCGTTACGGTCAATGGAGATCGTTACCGCACCATGATCAATGATTTTTTGTTTGAAAATATGGATGACATTGATCCGGAGGAGATGTGGTTTCAACAGGATGGCGCTACGTGCCATACGGCGAACGCAACCATCGACTTACTGAAATCAAAATTTGGCGATAAGTTGATTTCGAGAAATGGACCTGTCAATTGGCCTCCAAGGTCGTGCGATTTGACACCTCTCGATTATTTCCTGTGGGGCTACGTGAAGTCACTGGTTTATGCTGATAAACCAGCAACAATTGACGCCTTGGAGGCCAGCATTGTTCGTGTTGTTCGTGACATACGGCCAGCAGTGCTCGAAAAAGTGGCCCAAAATTGGACGTCCAGAATGCGCTTCGTCAAGAACAGCCGCGGTGCCCATATGCCCGAAATCATTTTCAAATGTTAATGTCACGTATTGATCTTTCGAATAAAAAAAAAATTTTGATTACAATTTAATTTTTTGTGTTATTTTTTACAATTTCAAGTTCTATCGGGTTTAAAAAAACACCCTATACTAGTGCTAACATGTATATTGTATAAATTCCCAGTTGGCAAAATCGTCCTACACGACATTGTCTTCGAAGATATATACACGATTTGTCCTCTTTTATTTAAGCTTTGTAATGAAAAGAGTACCATATCGGCGACAATATCTTCAATCTGGCCGCTCATCTGTCCCCTACAGGTGAGCGGCCGTAAACAAATATAGTTCCGGTTCCTTTTACGACACGGTTTGGAGGACATTCACTAGAGAATAACATCCGTCTCTAGATAGAAACGTTTCTTTTGAAATTTATATGTGTGGGGCATTGTGGAAGTTAAATTGTTATATGTTAAATAGTATTTAATTTAGTGTTGCTGTCAACGGCTGACGAGAGGGTTGGAACCAACCTGAGACAAATTGAGTTAGCCGGTAATTTCGTCAGGCGGTTAGCATCGGACCGTAACATTAAATATGGCTCATGTTGGCATTTAAAAAAAGTAACGGTACTCTATAAAAAGCTGAACAGCAATTTATATTTGTGTTTAAATGTGCGACAATGTCTTCAATCTGGTCTTCAAATAGTTAATCTAAAATATTTCTGCAAAAAAATTAACGAGACTGGGAAAAAACAAAAAAGAAATTATAAAATAAATTTAATTTTTGCAGCTTCAGATCTTTGTTTTTTATAAAAAATTTACAATTCAAAATCTTTTATTTCTCGATATTTCGATAACAATTTGCTATCATCGTCAGGAGAAACTAAATGTTAAAAATTTATAACATATTTCTGAAGTTGAACCACATTTCTGAAGTTGAATCACATGAAATACAAGCCTATCAATGAAAGAGAATAGTTAGTTTTTCAAAAATAATTTTATTTTTCAGTATAATCTGCTGAAACTTCAATACACTTAGTCCAACGCTTTTCTAACAATTCTATCCCTTGATTAAAATATTTTTCTTCAAGGTTTTCAAAATAGTGGTTTACAACTGTAATTGCATCTTCATTTGAGGTAAAACGCTTGCCAGCAAGGAATTTTTTTAGATTTGGGAACAGGTAAAAGTCACTGGGAGCTAAATCAGGAGAATAAGGTGGGTGGTAAAGCAACTCGTACTTTAATTCGTTGATTTTAGCCATTGTTGAAACACTCTTGTGCGCTGGTGCCTTGTCTTGATGACAAATTATTTTTTTTGTGTTGTAAGCCAGGACGTTTTTCTCGAATTTGCACATTTAATTGATCCAAAAGGTTGCAGATAGTCAATCAATAAAATACTTTTGAAGTCCCAAAAAACCGTTGCCATAACCTTACCAGCCGATTGAATTGTTTTTGCCTTCTTTGGGGCACTTCCTCCTGCTTCAGTCCATTGTTTGGATTATTCTTTTGTCTCTAGAGTATAGTGGTGGATCCATGTCTCATCAACAGTTATGAAACGACGCTTAAAATCCATTTTATTTCGCTTAAAACGATCCAAACCAGCTTGAGAAATATTCATTCCTATGCGTTTGTGGTCGACTGTTAACAAGTGCAGCACCCATCTTGCAGAAAGCTTTTTCATCTGTAGTTCTTCATGCAAAATTAAATGGACTCGATCATTTGAGATGCCCATTTTAGCTATTTCACGCACTTTTATTCGCCGATCATTTAATACCACATCATTCACTTTGGCTACAATTTCTGTTGTTGTTGCTGTTTTTGGACGTCGACTGTTTAAATTCAGCAACCCAATTTTTTACTGTTGCAGATGAAGGAGCACTTTCACCATATCATTATGAATTTCTTGTCCCGATAAACCTTTTTTATGTAAATATTTAATGACACCATGCATTTCTAATTTTTCCATTGAAAAATAATCGCGGATGCGTTTTTTGTGAACAACTATTTCTATATGAAGGAGTTACCAGATCGAAACAAAAATTTAACGTGTGTTCATAGCAGAGATGAAAGTTTCCAAAACACTTAACTTTTTTCTATTTATACCGCGCTTTTTGTGCTAGGCTAAGAAATTTCCGAACTGCCCTCGTAAAGCGATATTTTAGAATGTGATCAATCTAAAGTTGTTAGTTTTCAAATCATGTTTATCTTCTAGTTATAAAACTGTTTGGATATAATATTTCGAATAGTTTGATTTACATCAGATGGAATATTATAATATTTATTCCGTTCTAAGCCCTTGTTTTATAAGAATTTATTATATTATATTTACCCGTAATCATAAAAACAATTGCAAATTTTTATACCCTGCACAAAAATGTTAAGGGTATATAAGTTTGTGATTGCGTTTGCAACTTCTACAACTTTCATTACCGACCCTATAAAGTATATATATTCTGAATCAGCACTGATAGAAAATTTGATTAAGCGATGTCCGTCTGTCCGTTTCTGAGAAAACTATTAGACTTCGATAATTTTTTCTATTACTCCATCGATTCATGTGTTTGCTATTGAAATCCGGTAAATTCGGTTCACATATAGCTGAGATATATCAAAAATTCCGAATAATAAATTTTTTGCAATGTTGTATAAAAATTTTTGAAAAAAATAGTTTGTTCTGCTTCAAACTTGACACAACTATTTGGCATGGCGATTAAAAGTTAAAAAAGAAGTTTTCCTTGATATCGGTATACATATACACGAGATATAGCCTAAACCGATTTTATAATGAAAATGTCGCATAAGCGAACTTAAACAACTTTTTTTTAGTTTAAAAGCTGTTCTGGTATAAATAAAAGAGGGTTACTAAAGTACAGAAAATGAAAATTTCAGATATCGGTCCATATATACTTGCGATATAGTCTAAATCGATTTTTCCATGAAAATGTCAGGTAAGCGAACTTAAACAACTTTTTTAGCTTAAAACCAGTTCTGGTAATAAAAAGAGGTTACTAGAATACAGAAAATGAAATTAACCGAGATAGAGCCTAAACCGATTTTTCCATGAAAATGTCGCGTAAGCGAACTTAAACTAATGTTTTTTGCTTAAAAGCAGTTCTGGTAATAAAAGGAGGTTACGAAAATACAGAAAAGTATCATTTCCGATATCGGTACATATATCCCTGAGCTATAGCCTAAAAAGATTTTTCCATGAAAATTTCCTTGCAAGGTACCTTTTTGACATGACGATTACAAGCAAAAAAAAAATTTTCCCCGATATCGGCCTACAGTATGTATCCAAGCATATGTAATTAAAATTTGTTATACACGTATACTATATACTTACGTGACTATCGTGATACTTCTCAGCCGAGTGTAGCATACATTCTTATTTGTTTCCATTTCAATTTCAAAATCAAATATTCAAATATTGAAAAAATTCAAAGGCGACAAAACCAAGTAAACTGGAACTTCATCCAAACCCTCTTGCGCGCAATATTCTTAATTTTGGTGGTCACACTCGGCTTAGAAGAAGGGATACCGCTGCAACCATCAGATTGTTCAATAGGTGATTTTACTATTTTAAACTATTTAAAAAGAGCAAGCGTTAAAATAAAGTGCAATGAGTGAAGAACCTTCAAGAAATAAAGGCAGAAAGATCCATAAAGACGTCATGAAGACCATTATTTGCGAAAAAGTAATTTTAATAAAACTTTGCCTCAATTCAGGACCATGATTCAAAATAATTATATAAAAGTACAATTCGCTATAGCGCTCTAAGGTTTTATTTATTCTAAACTCTATACAGCTTTTTAAAAGTATTTTTCATTATTTGTGCAGAAAAATGGGGGTAGTTTTACATTATTTTTATTACTCGATAGTATTATATAATATCAAAGTATGTACATATATGGCCATATTCATAAAAAATTTAAATGAATTTGAGTAAAGTTTTCTATAGAATTTTTGAATTAAAACACATTTCAAATTCATTTTAATTTTTATTAATATGGGTAATAGTATTTTGCCTTTTAAAAACTATGAATTAATTCGGCCTTTAAGGCTTATAATTCATCTAAATAAATAAATAAATAAAAGTTTCCAATATTTTCTCCTTCACTGATTTTTGACACTCTTATTTATTCAAAAACTTGGTTTAATATGATTATATATAATTGTTAACAAATGCAGATTTTTGGAGAATTCTGCTATTGGAGCCAAAAGTTATTTGTGTTTCTAGAAATAGGGCACGTTTCCACAAAAATAAACCGGTATTCTCACGATCAAACACAACATACACTGCAAATTTAAAAGTTGCAAAAAAGAAGAAAATCCTTACAGACATATTTTGTAGCTTACCTACACATAATTGAAAAATTTAATGCTGCAAAAATCGTTGTTTTTAGGACAAAAATCGTCAAATCGTCATTTTGCTAAATTTCAGCATGAAAATCGTCAAAATGACGATTTATCGTCAAATCTGGCAGCTATGACTATAGGGTATACGGGGTGAATATGCGAATCTGTACTGATAGTAAGGCTACGATAAATGCACTTGTGGGTATCTATACGACGTCCAGGTTGGTTCAAGAATGTCTTAATGAAAATGTCTTAATGACATAGCGAGACAGTCAAATCTGGAGCTTTTATTAGTGCCGTAGCACAATGGAGTGGCCGGAAATATTGTGGCGGATAAACTGGCGCAAGTTGAGGATCGTCTACAGCGAGGAGACATTGATATGACGGTAGGAGTCCCGCTTAAAAGCTGTAATAACCAAGTGCAGCGTCAGCTTACAGGGACTGCACAGTACAGATGGTCTGGTAAGGTTACCTGCCGAGTAGCGAGGCTAATATGGCCTGCGTATGATCGTAGGAGGACTACGGTACTGAAGGCTCTTCCCCGGCAAATGTTACGTACTTTGGTGACAGTTCTGACCGGACATTGTCATATAAGGACGCATGGTAGTACGTTAAATCTTCCATTTAATGAATTCTGTAGAAGCTGTAGGCATCAGGACGAGAAAGAGAATGTTGAGCACTTTTTCTGCCGGTGCCCGCCACTCTGTTCTATGAGAGCGCTGTATATAGACAGACCGATGCTGCACAGGTTAGCAGATATATCGGAATGCGGATTGGACGGACTAGATTCCCTTTGAGTTGATTTGGATCTGAAATGTCGCGAGAAATGTAAGTCTCATAGGCTGTACTTACTGTGATGATATTAGGGATCTTGTTCGCAAAATCCACATAATGTAATGCCCGTTTATCGAGAAAAAACAGTTTCACTTTCGAGACGCCTAAATGTTAAAACAAATTCCAATCTTTTTCCACACATTTTTTTTCTACCGACAAATGACAGAAAACTGGCACTTTCATTAATAAATAATTCAAATTCTCTTTAATAAATAATTAAATTTCATCAAAAATGATTTACTAATCATTCAAAATGATAATAATTTAAAAATAAACTTGATCTTGGAAAGGTAGTATTAAAATAAATATAGATAAAAACTAGAAAATACGTTTCGATAATTTATTCAAAATAAGTTTATAAAAATAGTAAACGAAAAGCACTAGCGTTATTATAATAAAAAATATACAATTACTTGTACCAGAGTGAAAGTGAATTGAAAGCTTTTGTTCAATCATCAAACTTGAAGCTCCATAAGATTACGAGTAAAACTAATAAAAGTTATCATTGCTTACCTCCAATTTTCGACTGTTGAATACCAATATTCTTAACGGTGGGCTTTTAATATCCTTGAGAAAAGCCACTGGTGCCAGCAAGTGACCCGTGATTATTTTATTATTATAGTTAGGTAGTTCGGAGAGCATAACCAATAGTGTGGTGCTACCCTGAGAATGTGCCACATAATGTAACGATGTTTGATTGGTAAGATTTAGAATATAGTCCACAATGACTGGTAGATCTTGGGTACCAATTTCGTGCCAACTAAAGTTCCAAAACTCTGGTTCCGAGGAGTCGTAAATTAAATGTTTTCTGGAATAAGTAGTGCCACGAGCATTGGGCAGCCAAATGTCGTAGCCCTCTTCATGCAGCAGAGAACTTAAAGAGTGATTTTTGCCCGCCAAAATGAAATCAGCTGCTGAACCCAATAGGCCATGCATTAGAATGATAGGACGTTTTTTGGGCAACGAATTATGCAACAACAGATTGGAACTATTTCGCTCGGAGAAAGAAGGTATACGATGCAGGGTAAGAATATAATTATCTTTTGTTTGAACTTTATGAACTTCACATTTGCAATCTTGCATTTGTACCAATTGACAAACTAGATCCGTTTGAGCCACAGGCAAAGAATTTAAATATATGAAGTTTATTATTATATATAAATAAAACTTTTGCGTTTCAGAAGTACACATTTTAGGAAATTTTAAGTATCTTGGATTGTTAATGTACTGGTATTTATTTATTTTGAATTTATTTATTATTTTTTGTTTAAAGCGTCAGTTCAAGCTGAAGTTGTTTTTGCACTTGTGTTTAGTTTAAACTTTAATTTGCTACTGATTTATTATACAAATTTAACACATAAAACTAATGTTTTTATGTATTAACGAAAACTTTTCAATACTTGTCTAGCTTCTATTTCTTCTGAATATCAACTAAGCGGTGATGGCTGATGATCATATCAGAATGAATGTCTGTTAGTCTGTCCGTTTGTTTGTTATTAATTCAAAAAGCCCTTTTTAACATGCTTATAATTATTAGATCCACTTGTTTGTGTTTTTGTTTGTATGATTGCAACTCTCGAAATCCACGCCGTATGAGTGATAATTACATATTTTTTTTTAGCGTTTTTTTTATTTGTTGAATCTTTAAAATGAACTAACAATAAGTATTCAAATCTTAATACTAAATATTAAAATAAAGAAATACAAATTTGATTTTTACTTAAGTTCAGCCAATGCTACACAAAAAGTTCTATTATGCGTGAGCAATATCGATAAAATCACCTATTGAACGTTCTGATGGTGGCAACGGTATCCCTTCTTCTCAACCGAGTGTGGCCGCCAAAGTTAAGTATATTACGCGCAAGAGAATTTGGGTGAAGTTCCAGTTTACTGACATTGTTGCATACTTAGAATATTTACATATTCGTATGTAGGTACATAAAACAGCGTATGGGGCAATCGAAGTGAAATCGGAAAGTTCGAAGAAAAAATTTGGTTGATTTGTTTTATTTTCTACTGTATTGATGTTCCTTTTGAGTTGCATATTTTACCAAATTTTCAGATTTTTTTGGCGTGTGGTTTCAGAGATATCGGGTTTTATAAAAAGCGAGTTATAAGAAAATACTGTCATTTATGACAGTATTAGTGTAACAATTGAAGTTGTCATGTTGCTTCCGGGGAAGTGGTGAGATTTTGGCGATTACCGAAGCCGATTAGGGAACTCAAAAAATCATAAAAACTCGAAAATGGAGTCTCATATTCGGGGCGCTTTTTTGCCGTGGTACGTATATCTGAACTATTAGTGTCCATTCGCTTTAGTGCGAAAATTGAACTTGCCGCATTGCCTCCGGGGAAGTGGGACATTTTGGTGATTCCGGCAGCCAATTTTGGGAGTTTGCAGAAACTCATTAGCCAGTTTTGAAACGGGGTTTTATATTTGGTGCGTGTTTTTGCCATTGAACATGTATCTGAACTGCTAAAGGTCATTCGCTTCAGTGCGAAAATTAAAGTTGCAGTATTGCTTCCGGAGAAGCTGATTTTGGGAATTCCCAAAAAACTTGCAACACGTTCTCTACGTGGGTTGGAACTTTTTTTTTCATATTCGGTGAGCGTTTTTGTCATGGAACCTGCATCTGATCTACTAATGGCCATTCATTTTAGTGCGAAAGTTCAAGTTTCTGTATTGCTTTCGGGGTGTACTTTTGGCGATTCCCAAAGCCGATTTTGGGAGTTCCGAAAAAACTCAGAACTGCTTCGCTTACCGGTTCGAAACCAGTTTTTTATATTCGTTACGCGTTTTTGCTGTGGAAAGCGTATCGGAACTGTTAACTGTGAATTTGCAATATTGCTGCCGGTAAAGTAAGGGGATTTTTGGTATTCCAAAAGCCAATTTTGGAAATTTGCAAAAACTCAGAACACGTTTTGAACTGTGTATCTGAACTACTAACGGTCATTTGCTTCAGTGCGAAAATTCAAGTTGTCATTTTGCTTTCGGGGAAATGGGGGATTTTGGTGATTCCTATAGCTGATTTTGAGAATTATCAAAAAATTCGAAACCGCTTCGCTAAAGGATACACACTACACATGCACAATTAAAAAGTAAACAATAAATATAGTCAAAAAACAAACAAAAAGCAAAAAACACGCTTCGATGTGGAAAAAAAGTAAGAAATAATTTTAAGAATAAACTAAAACAATAGTGAACGAAAAATAGTAGTGTTATTGCAAATAAAGCGTAGAGCGTTGTGCGTCACATTTTTCGCATATCGAACGCTCAACGCTTAATTCACAATAATGCTAATATTTTAGATTCACTATTGTTTGAGCTTATTCTTGAAATTATTTCTTAATTTTTTAGTTTTTTAAACTATATGTATTTATTTATGTGAACCATAAATTTCAATAAATATTCAAGTGACATTTGTCTGCCGTTGTCATTGCCTGCTTTTAATCGAAAAAAGTCACAATTTCTTAAAAGTTGTTTTCTACATATATATTTTTTTTTGTCATACTAGATTCATCACTAGTAGTACTTTATTTATATGTTTTATTTTATTTGTTGCTTTTGTTAATTTATTTATAGTATGCTTATTTATATTTATGTTTTTAATTTTGGTAAAGGTCGCAAAGGTGTTAATTAAAAAAGTTTATATTGAAGAAAAAAAAACTGCTATGTTAATGATTCTAAGTCAAACAATCATTAAGCTGATTCACCTGCTTGCTTTCAGATAACAAAGAAAAAAAAAATAGTAATAATTTTGTGTAGCGTGACGCAGGTCGAAATCACAGCTATAATGAGAGCAACTAATTAGTTGAAGTGTTATGTTATATATCGGGTGGATAGCCGAATTTGTACTAATAGTAAGGCTTGTGTAGACAAAAGAACGGCCTTGTTACTTAAACAAGCGGCAGCGAAGAGCGATCTAAAAATGTTAATGTTTTTTGATTTTAGCGATGAAGACAAAGTCTGCCTGGGAGACAAATCAAGTACTTGCCTGGTTGTCTCCTCTTATGTTATATGACGCATGAGAGTGAATCTCCATCAACAAAGGTTCGCGAGGTTTTCAAATTATTGGAGAGAGAAATTTGCCGATAATTATTGGGCCTGATGCAAAAGCGTACCATGCGGTGTGGTGCAGCTCCGACAATGACGCAAGGGAAGAGTTAATTTTTAAATTCATGCTTTGAAGTAATTTAAATGTTATGTATCGGGATAAGAATAAGCCGCCATGGTAGAATCCACATGTAGCAAAGGCTCTAAAAGAGGCTCACAGTCTCTTTAATAATGAAGTGAAAAGGCTGAGTGACTACTCCCAGTATAAAAACTCGGTGAATAAATTTAAGATAAGGAACGCGAAGTTGAAACCATGAAAGTCATTTTGAAGGTTTGTAGAAGTAGACTCTGAAATCAGTAGGCCTGACCAACTAGTACCCTGTCTATACCAGGTTTCGTTAAGAAATAGCTGGGTAACTGAATATAGAAGACCCTGGAGGTATTCATGGATATGCACTTTCCTAGATGCACGTCGTATAGGGCAGCTTGCACAACCGATGTATACAATAGTCAAAGGGAGATCTTTTTATCTTTCGATTGAAGCGGAACCATTAGGCATTAGACAGTTTGGATTCATATAAATCACCGTGTTTAGATGCCGCAGAAGCATGCAGAACTTATAACGCAATGGTTGAAGCGGGTATTTTGGCCTGCCTTAGGTGCTCCTACATATCACATTCATGTCGCAGGTGTGTTGTAGTCTTTATTTCGAAGGGAGGAGAAATGCTTCACGCACTACTCCGAATGGTTTCAGCCAACAAGCTTCGCATCCTTCTTGCTTAAAACCTTGGAACGGATAGCTGAGGATAAAATTTCACGATTTCGAACCTTGACGTTCGCAAGCATTTTATGTGGCAATATAGTGTAAGAAAACGTATCTAAGAATGTATCAAACGTGTATGTATAAAAACTTGTTTTTTTTTGATATAGAAATGTATTTCTTGGCCGCTTCAAATGCTTGCAAACGTTAAGGTTCGAAATCGTGAAACAGGCCCACAAATAGATCCAAAATGAGTGTAGCGTGAATTACGGCTATAATGAGGCCAGCTACCAGGTTGAAGTACCCCAAGGTATACGGGGAGAATATACGAACCCAGCGAAAACTTGGTAATGTCTTGCCGAAGAACATACTTTTCAATATCATGGTATTTACCGCCTGCATTACTAAGAAGTAGTTAAGTAGTGACTTGCTTAATCTGTTATATATGTTCGTATGGAAGTAGTTGTTCTTGGCAAATATTCATACATGTACAATATTCGCAATGAAAATATAATAAAGGATTTGAGTAATACTTTAATTTTCTAAAAGTTAAGATAAAAAGTTAAGATAAAAACGGTTAAGGTGATTAAAAGGAATTTAAAAATTAAAAAAAAAAAAAATTTTAAATGTGGTAAATCAATATTTCCTTTTATAAATTTTGCTCTTCTGGTAATTTTACTATTTGTGTCGTTTGTTTTGCTGTTATTATAAGTTATGAATACCCAGTTTGAAATTGATGTTAGGATTATATATGTATGTGCTAGCAGGCCCGTTCGAATGTATTAACCATACATTTTTTAAATGATAAAATGATAAATCACAATACTAAAAACTAGTTCCGTACTTATAAGCAATTGCCTTTTTTTAATGGCTTTTTTGTAATGACATTTTGAAATAGTTCTTAATAAGCGAGAATGGTAAATACTTGCCTCCAATGACATCGCCATGTTAAAATAATGACATAAAATGCCAAAGCGGAAATAGTGAAGAATACGTTTATTAACGTTTTAACACATTACTTTGCAATAGAAGTTTTTGATTGAAGAATACAACAAAAATAATAATCAAATCTTTAGCTGGGGGACAACTAGCTGTTTCGTAGTCGCAACACTACTCATCAGCACCCATTCGGATTTGAACTAGAGTCATGACCAAGGCGAATTCATTACCAGGTGAACTTAACAGCACAGGTGATTATTTTTTGCTGCTCGCGTTTTTTCCAATGAGACTGTCAAATTTTGTTTCTTTTGTTTACAAACTTTTTCGCGCCATTTTAATCTGAAGGTTTTTTTGCATGATTTAGTGCAATTTCAAGAAATTTGTGTGAATTTAAAAGTGAAAAACTAATATAATCTGTGATTTTAATTACAAACAATTATAAAAGCTTATATTTAACGTTTATATAAAACTTTTTCTCTGCTGAGCAATCTTAGGCGAATTTAGATTATGACATTCACGATATGTTTTACAATAACAAAATACATAGTACTGAATTCGCCTTTCCGCTTGCACTCACCTGTATAAAGTCGCCTTGGTCATGACGTATCATGAATTGCTGCCTTAGTTAGGCACTCATGTTGAAATGTCAAACAAAACTAAGCATAAATCACTTGACAGCAAAACAAAATGGCCGCTATTTAAAAAAGTGTTGTCAACTAAAAGTTGTATACACTTTTAAAAATAGTTGAAGAAGTGACAATTGGTTGGAAGCTGATATTCATTGGCTTAATTTCAATTTTGTTTTCTCCGCAGTGGATTCTATACAAATTTTAAGCGCAAAGTATCAAATTTTAACATATGTATATGTATTACAACAGTGATTATGTATATTGTATAAGTATTTTTGTTTTCCTTTTCTAATTGTTTATTAATACATACTTACATTGTAGTAAAACATCCACACATGTCCAAGAAACAACAGAAATGCATATAATTTCATGCAAATGCTCGTTAGTTTGTTTTTGCTTTGAATTAGTTTGTTAGTATTTGTTTTGTTGTTGAGTTTTGCATTGTTTTTGTTTTGTTTTGTTTTCTTTTATTATGCAACATAACAAAAACAAGCACATGCATGCCTCCTCCTTATATAAGTTGAGTTTTTTTGAAGTTATTTCTTCATTAAAAAAAGAATAAAATTCTTTTTTTTTTTTTTATTTTTTTATTTATTTTTTCTTTATTTAATTAAACCTTTTTGGTTGACAATTACTTAAGAACTAACTTAAAATAAATTCCTAAGTATTAATTAAACTTGCTGTAGGTGGTGATCACGTCATATGAATTTTGCTGACCTGGTGGAGTGTGCAGGAAGTCGTTTGATTTTTGTTTAATTTCATAAATGTTGCACAATTTGCTTTCACACGTCTCTCTTTAGCTTTAATTTAAAAGTGCTGAATGGGTTTATGTTACAGTGTATGTATGTCTGTTTGTAATATTGCATTAGCTTTTGCAATATTAACTCCTCCCTTCTCAAATGCTAACGTACCCGTTGGCAGAAACTTGGCTTCGGGCATCGACCTTCTTTTCAGGTTCATTTTCTTGTTAATTTTCCATGATGCATATGCGAGTGCAACAATAAGGGTGACAAATGCAGCTAAAGTGATTGAGTTGAGTGTTAATCCAATTTTGTTGTTTGTGTCAATTTTGGAAATTCTTTTCCTATTAGTGATCTCGAGTTCTTTAATCATTTCCAAAGAGAGAACTTCTTCTAATTCATCATTCTTTGATTTTTGCTGAAAAACGGCTGGCAACGGCTCAAAATATATTTCTTCGCGTATGTAAAAAATTTTATTTTCAATCTTAATTGTAGAGTTATGGTGTTTTATGATAAAAGTTCCAGTCAGTGTGAATTGTTGTCCATCTATCTCTATCGTGCCATTGAAGTTGTTGAGTAATAGTATACCAGGATAAATTTCTTCCGTATCCGATATGTGATCAGCATTAGTTCGTGAACAATTAGATGATTGGCTTCTTACAAGTTTACTTATACAATGATTATCGCTTAATTCTACTAAGTTATTCTTGTTACAAATGGCTTTTCTATTATATTCTTTACATTTAGATTTTATTCCAAAAATTTTCTTTTTACAATTCAGAATTTTGTCATATTGGATTTTATTGATTCTATTGTTTAATTTTACAGGTTTAAGTGTAAGTATTTCACATTCTTCTTTTTCAGTTGTAGGCAAGCTAAGAATATAAATTATCATAGAACCATTTGCGGCTATGCTTACGTCTGTAAATTCTAGTTCCTCTTCAACATTTATGTATGGTATGCCTTCATGTCTAACAATTTTTTCTATGGTTTCAATTTCAATACTTGACAAAATAAATGAATTAACTACACTGGATTTTGCCCAATGTAAAGCATATTCGATATTTAATAGTTCTTCTTTTATAAGTTGTATTTTATATTTTATCTTAAGACTAATTTCTAGCTTATTGTCTACATTAATAATTTTCATAATTTGGTTACTTTTTTCGGTTTGTTCATTTAATTTCTGTATCAATTGTTTATTTATAATTATCTGATTGTTATTATTTTCATTTAATGTTTCCAAATTTTCATTTATGATTTCTAGGTCACGGTGGTCGGGGTTTCCTGCGACCCATTTCCACGCTGAGCCTATAAAGTCAAGAGAACGTTTTTCTCTTGCTTTAGGAGAAATTTTTGCAATAAGAGTCCGAACTTGAGATACTTCGTGTATTAGGAGAGGATATAATTGATGTTCTGCATTAAGGTTATTTCTAATAGTATTTTCTATTTCAGAAGTTAGTTTTGCATATTCTTCCAAATTTATTACATGAATTATCTTAAAAGATCCTTCTTGAACTCTTGCAGTGTCGTCTTTTAGAGTGATAAGTTGCGAATTCGTGTAATCGAATATTTGAAATTCCGCATGCACTAGGTGCATGGTAAGTCTGCAAAATTAGCATAGAATTTTTTTATTATATGTCTAGGTAAAGCTTTTAATTCTTAATAACAATAATAAAGATTAATTTATATTTTAATGTTGCGGGTTTTTTTTTTTTTTTTTTTTTTTTTTTTTAAATTAATATTTTTTATAAATCATATTTTCTTTCAAAGTAGTGAGTTTTACAATTTTATAATACTTAAATTTAAAATCGTATGCCTATGGCATATTATTCGATTGTTCTTTTCTTGATTTACAATTTTTCTCTTACTAAATGAAGGTATCGTACGCCTATGGCATATTGCTCGATCCTTTTACAAGCTTTATCATTACTTAGCAAATAATTAATTCACATATTTTGTTTTGTTTGATTCGTTATCATTTTTTTACATTTAGTTTTTAATTTTTTCTTAATTCTATTTAAATTATACATATTTTTCATAAATGTTGTAAAAATATTGTTAAGCTTTACGATATTGTTTTCATTTTATACGAGTTTATATTAAAATTTATTTTAACTTCTAATGTGTGACTTATGAACTATCCTTCCTGATTCTGTCAGTATTGTGTTTCCTCTATCTTCTTTTACTGTCTCTTCTTTATATCTAGGCGTTAGCTTATTTCCTATTCTCTTATTGTTTCTTACAAATATTTTATCGTTTGCGTTGTACGAACGAAAAGGTATCCTTTTCTTATTATGAAATTCTAAGTCTTTGTTTTGTTTTTCTACGAGTCTATTGACGCTGTCCTGTCGGTCTTTTTCGATTTGTTCTGGGTCTGTACTAACTGTTCGTCCAAAAAATGCTTCAACTGGTTTTTTCTTGATCGTCGAGTGAATAGAGAAGTTGTATTTGTAAAGGGATCTAAGTAGTAAGTCTTCAAAATTCCTATGTGTTTTTTCGGTTTTAATGCATCGCATTATTTCAGAAAGAGTGGAGTGAAACCGCTCTATTTGTCCATTTATTGTACTCGTATAGGGTGGTGTCTTGAATATTTCTATTCCATATTGATTTTCAAGCATAAATACTATAGGTGCTGAACTAAGAGACTTTTCGTTATCTATAACGATTTTCTTCGGGATTCCAAAAGAAATGAGCAACTCTTGAAGGGGTAATTTTATATCTTCGGTTGACCGTGATTTAACTAATTTCACTAAGGCATATTTCGAAAGCTTATCAATGGCGGTTAAAATGATTTTATTGTTTGTGTGGTAAATGTCAATGTGAACAATATGTCCGGGATATTCAGGGATAGGAGAAGGTTTCAAAATTGGAGAAGTAGGGTGTCTTTCGTATTTATTTTCCTTGCATATTTTGCATTGTTTTACAATAGCTGTGATCTTTGCACTCATATGAGGAAAGTAAAATTTATCTAGCAATTGGATTTTGTTCTCGACTGCGTTCCTATGAGCTCTATTATGTTCTTTTATAATTTCTGTTTCCTGGTCTGCCTCTTGAGTGAGATTTTCTACTTGTTTCCTAGTGTAACGTGTTCTGTATTGGGCAAAGTGTTGTGGATATATATTTTGTATTTTACCTAAAATATGATCTTCTGTGAAAATACCATTTGTCACAGAAGGATTTAAATATCGTTTTAAAATGTTTACTAAGTTTTCCTCATTAAAATCTGGTTCTATTATGATATGCTTATGGTAGGTGGGAAAAATAATTTTGAACTGGTACGAGGCTACATCGCCAGTAGAAAGAAACAACTGGTTCTTAAAAACATTTATTGGGGAATCTGTATAGGGAATAAGATTATGCGAAGAACTTCCATCACTGTGCATCGTTGGTGTAAGAGAATTGATTTGATTATTTGGAGTTCTAGATAATGTGTCTGCTACTACGTTTGATTTTCCAGGTTTGTATTTGAGTACATAATTATACTCCTCTAAAATTGCTTTCCATCTCTTGAGCTTGCTGTTGTTATTTTTATTACTTAATGCATACGTTAAAGGTTGATGATCTGTGAATATTTTTACGGCAACAGGTCCATACAAATAACTTCGCAATGTTTTCAGAGCCCAAACGATAGCTAACATCTCCTTTTCGTTGGTGGCATAATTTTCTTCTGCTTTCGAGAGAGTCCGTGATATAAATATTATTGGTTTGTCATCCTGCTCCAAAACTGCGCCTATAGCGTAATTGGATGCATCTGTAGTAAGACTAAATTCTTTGCTAAAATCAGGATACTGTAGCATTACCTCGTTAGAAGCGAGAGTAGTTTTAATTTTATTAAAGGCTTCTATTGCATCATTATCTAACGTTATTTCTTTTTTTGCTGACAAACGTTTGGACATTCGTCCTTCCTCCCCTCTCAAAATTAGGGTTAGTGGTTTCGCTAACCTGGCATAGTCCTGAATGAAGCGCCTGTAAAATCCAGACATTCCTAGGAACGATCTGAGATCCTTAAGGGTCTTTGGTATAGGAATCTTTTCTATCGCTTCAACTTTTAATGGGTTTGCTTTTATTCCATTGGGTGTTACAACAAATCCTAAAAATTCAACTTCATCGGCAAAAAACTTGCATTTGTCTAATTGAACTTTCATATTCGCCTGTTCTAAAGTGTTAAAAATAGTCTCTAAATGTTTAGTATGATCCTGTTCTGTTTGACTAAAGATGATTATATCATCAATGTATACGAAACAAATTTTACCAATGTGCATTCTTAAGATGTCATCTAAAGCACGTTGAAAAATGGAAGGGGCATTTTTAAGGCCAAATGGAAGACGAGTAAATTCGTACTTACCATTATTGACAGAAAATGCTGTCTTTTCGATGTCTTTTTCTTTTAAAGGAATTTGGTGGAAACCGCTTTTAAGATCTATGACAGAAAAAAATTTGTTTCGTCCTAATTGCGAAAGAACTTCGTTGATTTCGGGGATTGGGTAACGGTCGGCGATAGTAACAGCGTTTAACTTTCTGTAATCAATAACTAATCTGTATTGCTTGTTTCCCTCTGAATCTGGTTTTTTATTTACAATCCAAACGGGCGAATTGTAAGGGGAACGTGATGGTCGGATAATCCCATCTTTAAGGAGTTTATTTATCTGGTCTTCGACTTCGTTTTTGAGCGACATGGGGTATGGGTAATATTTTGTATAGACTGGGGATTCCGTTGTTGTTCGAATCTCACCTGTAACTCTCGTAGTAAATGTTAATCTTTTGTCAGGTTCTGCAAATAATTTTGAAAATTTTCCTAATAATGATTTAATAACGGTTTGCTGTTTAAGGGTAAGATGGTCTGTTTTTACTTCTATACTATTTACTGATTTTGCCATTTGCTGTTTAATAGGTATTTTAATTTTATCTTTAATTATCATTAGGTCATCTGAAGTGTAAATAACTGCTTTAAGTTGTTTTAAGCTGTCGTTGCCAATAATAGCATCAAATGATTTAAGTGTTGGTAGTATAAAAAATTTAAGTTTTTCGTTCTTGAGATTAAAAAGATAAAGTTCTATGTGCTGAGATATTTCAATTTTTCCTCCTACTGAATCTGCGAAAAAAATATTTTCGTTTTGTTTAGGGTTTTTTGCTAGTGAAGGTTGAATATAGTTTTTATTTGATCCGGTGTCGATAAGAAATTTTAATATTTTTCCATCGCTTCTTTTACATTCGAAATACGGAAGCGATGAATTTGTTAACCTAAAAAATGAACATCTGCAAATTGATTTTGATTTTCGCTTGGATAATTCTGTTCCTGTTGTTCATAGTTATTATAATATTCCTGCCAATTCTCCTCATTCAGATTTTCGGGCATATTTGAGTTATAATGTTCCATATTATTTGTGAAGTTTTCAGCCTGGGAAATGTGGTTAACTCTTTGGAGTTTGTTTGGAATATTACGAGAAAATTGGTTTGATGGCGGTGATGCACGCTTTCCTGCAAATGTGTTATAATTTGGTCTGTTCATATAATTGACATTACGCGTTTGTTGGGAACTGTCGACTTCCATAGGTATAGGTTTGGGTAATGGTTTAGGAGCATAAGGTCTTTGTGGTTGAAAATTTTGATATTGTGGAAAATGGTTGAAATTTTGTGGAAAAGCGTTGTTGAGTGAAGGGATGTTTGCTTGATTATTTATGGGTCTGTTATAAGAAAAAGGTCTAAACTGTTGAGGAATAAATGCTGTTTGTGCAAAGAAAGGTGGTTTTCTTTGCATTTGCTGCGGTGTATGCATTGGTGGTGGTTGGAATTTTCTATTTTTATTCTGGTTGTACGCGTATTGTGTCCTGTATCCCTGGTTTTCAAGTTTAAGACATAAATGTAAGGCCTGAGGTAAATCAGATGGTTCTTTCATGCCTAATAACTTTGGGAAGTCACCATTAAGTCCCTTAACAAATGTGTCTAATGCTTTGTTTCTGTAAGTCTGTGTCAAAAGGTTAAGAGCTTCCTGTCCCATGGTAAGGCTTGATAATTTGTTTAATATTAAAGAAAGGTGGTTGTATACCTCTTGGTAAAATTCGGGTATGGATTTCCTTCCTTGCACCAATGATGCAAGTTGGCATTCCAATGTCGTTATGTCGCGTCTGTCTGCGAAGTGGAGATTGAGGCAATAGATTATTGCTTTCCAGTCTAATGGAACGTTATAGGATTCTAAAATCACGTCGGCATTTCCTGTAATTTTATTTCTAATACTACTTAGAATCCCAAAATACTTTGGTGTTCCTTTCGTATTTTCATAAATTTTGAGGACGCGTTCTATGCTTTTCCTCCACGAACTAAATTCTGAAGGATTTCCGGAAAAATCCCTTAAACTACGAACAATGTCCGGTATTTTGTCTAAGTCATTAATTTGTCCCTGGTGTTCCGGTCTTATTGTCTCGTCTGTCGCGGTAACGAGTATGCTGTCCGGGTTATTTAGAGCTAAGTTCTCCTGAACAACCCTGTTTACTATATTGCTTATTAGCCTTTCTAAATCAGGTGCTGCTACTGGCTGTGATGAATTAGTGGACTGATTCTGTGCGCTAGAGCTACCAGGATTTTCTAAAATGCTAGGTCTAATGAGATTATTTGGATTAGACATATTTAAAAATTTTCTTAATTTTAAAATCGCCTTAAATTTTTACTATTTATTTACTTCAAAACCTCCTTAAATTTTACTTTTTCCTTATTTTAAAACCTCTTTAGATTTTTATTTTCTGTTTTCTCGTTGAAAATAAAAATTTCACTGTTAAAAAATTAAAATTACTAATTTTTTAATTATATTAGGGCAATTTGTGAATTAATATTTTTCTTTTTTAATTAGATATTTAAATTAAAATTTATTTTAAAGAATTTCTAAATTTTTTTGTGTTTTTTTTTTTTTTTTTTTATATTCACTCGAAAAACGATGAATTAAGTTAATATTCTTTTGTTTTAATTAAATATTTGATATTGCTTATTAGCTTTGGATTTATTTTTAAAACTTTCTTATTTTTCTTTTTAAATTTAATTTTATATTTCACTTTTATAATTAACCATTTAAAACTTTTACTTAAATATAAAGCTTACATAAAAAATATTGTAATAACCATCCCACGGCGCTGGAGAATCATCCTTTTTGCTGTCTGCTACTGAGGGTCCCGCGATGCGCACTCTGCGTGGGTGTGCGTTTCGTCCTCTTTGGGCTTTAACGCTGATTGTAGTCACTGCCTGTTACTTCCTATCGCACTGCTTAAGGGCTTTTATTAAGGACTTTTCCCTTTTTTTTGAAAATGATAAACCACGTATGCTTCTTAAGGATCTTATGGTTTTTCACTCACACTTTACTTTTTTATTTCACAAAAAAAAGTCCTTCGGAACGTAACGCGGTAGCGACCCTTTATTGTTGGGCGCCAGTTGAGTTTTTTTGAAGTTATTTCTTCATTAAAAAAAGAATAAAATTCTTTTTTTTTTTTTTATTTTTTTATTTATTTTTTCTTTATTTAATTAAACCTTTTTGGTTGACAATTACTTAAGAACTAACTTAAAATAAATTCCTAAGTATTAATTAAACTTGCTGTAGGTGGTGATCACGTCATATGAATTTTGCTGACCTGGTGGAGTGTGCAGGAAGTCGTTTGATTTTTGTTTAATTTCATAAATGTTGCACAATTTGCTTTCACACGTCTCTCTTTAGCTTTAATTTAAAAGTGCTGAATGGGTTTATGTTACAGTGTATGTATGTCTGTTTGTAATATTGCATTAGCTTTTGCAATATTAACTTATATACGAGTACACCCATAACTTTGTTTATGGATGTTTGTTTACTAGCTCGTTTATACTTGTTCGTTCATGTTTGATTTAATATTCTCTTTAAGATTTAACCTTTAATAACTCGTTTAGATTAGCTAACGTCTTTTTAAAAAGTGTTTTTCATAGAGGTGTAAAACTTTAAGTTAGCAGTACTTATTTAACTGGCAGCCATTTTGTCAGCGGTTAAGTGATTTATGATTAGTTGGGTCTCGCACTTGACCTAGCTAGGCGTAGATTCGGTGAGTGGGCTTAAAAGTTCAGTGACAAGATCCTGATTTGATCTCTTTTGTATACACTGATCCGCCAATAAACAAAACTGCCGTATTTGAAGTGATGATTATCCTCAAGTGTATGTTGGGATATTGTTACATCCAGAAAAACTTACTTTTTGGACTGCTTTATGAGCTTCATTGGTCCGCACTTCTTTAAATTCGGTGCTGGTCAGAAGGTTACAGTAAACGATGACCGCTATAGACCCATGATTACAGATCTGTAGACTTCTCAAAAGCACGTTAAAGCAACTAATAAAGAAAACATTTATTTTACCGCAATTCTTAAGTATCTAAATACAGCTACTTTATAATATGTATGTATGTATATAACTACTTTATGTTAATAACATTCAATGTTTTAAGAACATCGCATTTACAGTGCACCCAGATGTGTGTGTGCACTACAACAAGATCAATTGCACCAGTAAGATGTGCAAAAACTGTAGTTTTAACAAGATGGTGCGACATGTCACACAGCTAGTGTCGCAATTGATTTGTTGAAGGAAACGTTTGCTAAACGCATAGTTTCACGCGTATTGGCCTCCAATATCGCCGGGGAAAATGACGCCAGATTATTTTCAGTGCGGATAATTGAAGGAAAATTTATCGAAAGTAGGACAGATTAGATTACGTCATAGCCAGCCGTTGCGATTTTATGCCAATATGTCATATTTTAGTACGAGTAATAATGCAAGAAGATTAACTTTCGGGTAAACTTGACCTTGTACACACTTAATAACAACCTTTTGTCAAATGTGCAATCTGACTTTCGCCGTGGACATAGTTTTGCTACTGCTCTGATTGACGTTAACAGAGACATACGTCGAAAAATAGACATTGGAGACGTTACCTTTTTAGTGCTCATTGACCATACCAAGGTTTTTGACATGATTAATCATGAAATGCTTTTATACAAGTTAGCTCCGAGAGCTACCGTGTTGCTCACATTCTGCCCTATGAACCAAACATAATTTTTCGGAAAAGGGGGGAAAAAATATAAAAATACACGTGTATCGGCGATTTTCATGTACACGTCAGATTTTTTTCTATAAAATATAGAGCTCGTAGTGTCTGTCTGTCTGCCTGTATGAAAGACTTTGGATAAGTTTTTAACCCTTTTTCCGTGACCCAATCAAGCTGAATTGCAGGCAGACTCGTGGAAATGTCTGTATCACGTAATATTAAAAGAAAATAGATTTTCATCAATTCTCAGATTTTTTTTTAAATGTTGTTTTTTCTCTTTTTTTTTTAGCATAATTCAAAATTTTTAAACTACTCCCTGTCATGGGACAGAAGTTCATTTTTGTAACACGGTATTATATTGCTATTAGGATAATACACTATAGTCCTAAGTTTTTGTTTTCTTTTTTCATTGTATTGTAATTTGCATAATATTGTAGTTAATCAAGTTGAAACATTTTGTTTTTATTTTCTCGGTTTCAATCAGTGTTTGTAAAAACTAGCTGTCTCTAAAGAAATGCCCCAGGGCTCTGTTGTGGGACCGCTATTATTTACGCAATATGTCAATGAATTACTGGACCAAATTCCAAAATGTAAAACACGTCGATACACAGATGATGTACAATTATCATTAAGCTGCTTAACGCGCAATGAAGAAATAAACAAAATTTATCTTTGGACTTCGCTTAAATCCCGTCAAGTCAAAATTTATCACAATAACCACGTTATTTCTGAAGACATTATTATTAAGAGAACATTGAAATCGTATGTAAAATCAAAAATTTAGGAGTAATTTTCAACCATAATTTTTTTTTTTTTTTATCTTGGACCAGTACTCAGGGGATGACCCCTACATATGCAGTGCATTGTACTAGAACTGGGAAAATAGGTTATGAGGGAGTAGTTTTTGTCGAGGTTTAACTTTAACAATAATAACATGAAAGACCAAAGGAAACTCTATTATAGCATTTACAAGTTGGAATTAAATTAGTTAAAATTGATTAATGCCCAGTGTATTTACCTTCGACACTGCTCAGATGATCAAAATCTAGTCCAACGCCTTCCACACTACAAGATAATGAAATACATTGAAAATAAATTAATAATGACAATATATGTATTAACTTGGACAAATCATATAAACAAACTGCACATAGAGTTACGACAAAATTATATAAAGTTATGTCAGTCGTAAAGTAGCTCTGGGCTGAAGAACAATTCTTGCTTCATCGTAACTATTCCTTAATTTCGGACAGCTTGTTGTCAACTAGATGCGTTTCGCACCGTTTTTGGTGCTTTTTTACATTTTTTGTGCGAAAAATTCTTTGGTGCGCTTTTTTAATTTCGGTGGCACCAAACGATGTTCTATTCAATGCAATTATTATATAACATTTTTACATTTCATTTTACAAAACTTGCTGTTATATAAAAATTGCTGTTTTGATATTAAACGATCAAGTCAAAAATTTCAAGTATTACAATAAAAGCAGACACTGAATAGTGAAATTCGTGTTTATGAAGACGCGTGAATTCACCACTGTTTTAGTAATTAATAAATTACCAAATTAATTATTAAATTCTTAAATTTTTCAAAACGTTTGCACTAAATTTTGATTATGATAAACTTCATCTTCTATTTGTTACAATTCTGGCAAATTTTCGTATATACCAATAAATTCTTTTACAGACACCCACTCTAGCCAACGAGTTTTTACTGTTCGCTTGCGAAAGCAAACATGTAATTCGCGCTGTGTTTGGTAGAATTGCTATTGCACGAGTTTACACGATTTCTAGCTTATGAACAAATGTGATTGCATGCTACAGATCCATTTTGATCGTCTAATAGTTTCATTATCGTTTTTCTTATGTAAAAATATTATATTTTTTATAGTACAAAATGGGTTTTTAAAGACGAAAATATAAATTAAGAATCTAAATTTGGTGCGTTTGTGCTGAAATAACGCGCTTTTTCTTAATTTTGGTGCGTTTTGACAACGCTGCTTGTTGTTTTTGTTGTTCGGTCTTCGAGAGTTTTGCATCTTACTCGCACTGGTTAACGGTTTGTATTTATTAACGGTATTGATTTATAGTTTTTTAGATGCAACTTCCTATTTGAAGGCATAGGTCGTTATAGTTAGTCACAGCGACACTACAAACGTCTTGGGCATATGGTCTCCGTCACCCTACCCATGCTGTGCATCCTATACTTTGCTAATTTACTTTGCAACCGTAAATATAAATAGAAAATATAAAGTTACATACTTTGTTTTCCACACAATATTTTACTCCTTTGAACATTAGAACAGTACTGGCGAAAACGCATGTAGAAAAAATATATGGCCGATACGACAATATTCTAAGGGCAACATACTATTGTTGAATTATATGGTTGTGCAAAATAACAGTACATTGTTATTGTAGTAATTATATTTTTGGCCAACGTATTTTGTTATTTGCTTTTTGTATATATACATATCTGGTGAGGCCTTACATTCTTTATGTCAATAAAAAGCCAGAATTTTTATTACATCTTTTCCCAACGTTTCGTGAATTCAGGGGATTCGTATTTTTGTGGTTACAACATTAAACACAAATATATTAAATTATACTAATAACTTATAAATAATACACTCAAGAGCATTAATTTCGTTTCCCGCGTTTTTTTTTTATTTTTATTTTATTATTATTTATTTTTTATTGTTTTCAAGTATATTGTTATATTTAAAACGTCAAAACATATTATAGTATTGCAAAAAAATATATTATAAGTAACCATACTATATTTGAGTTTAAAATTGTTATAATAATAAGTAAACATGGTATTAATACAATGGTTATTAAAGTCACCAAGTAATTGCCATACTCAACCATATAATTATACCACCCAATCATACTTTTCTCATATACCTTCTTTAAGTAACCATACTAATTTGGTAATTATCTTTATTGTAAGCATATTTTACAAATTCATATACATATATAATTGTAGTTAAAGAAAAAAATAGGGACAGTATATAATATATATAATTTTATAATAATTATTGTATAAAGTAAATACAAATGAATAATTGAGTTTATTCACTTCATTTGATACCAATCATAACAGTAAAAACAGCTCTCAAAATAGTTGTAAATATAATCGGGTTGCACCCAAACCCTAATAAAAGCTGTAATAAAACACAAATAGTTAACTATTTTGTTGCGATTTTAACTATATAAGTCATATTTGAGCATATTAATATGGTTGCATATATTATTGGATTCACCATATTATTTATATTTGCATCTTAATATTAAATATACTTACCTTTTTGATTTCGCGAATATGTAATTTCAATATGTGGTTTTTCTACTATTTCGCATTTTTTCCTTTTGTTTATAATATACTTATATTTTTGTACATTTTTTTAAAATTGAAAACAAAAAACATTTTTTTTTCTTCCAAAGAAAACCCGAAACTGCAAGAAAATTTTATGTCAACGACCAGAATAAATATATCGTTAATGACAACAATAGCAAGTTTGTACTAAAAACTCACTTTTGTTGCATATGAATCAGCGTATTATACGTTGTGATAAAAGCTTTCGTTGTTTTATAAAAATTTTCACAATTGTTATTATTGTATGTAACAATATCTCGAAATATAAAGATGTTAACAATAGAATTATAGAAATATAAACAGTAGAATATTTATAGAGAATCAAATCATAATTATATTGATAATACAACGTTCTTAACAATAGTACATAATGTTGATAGAACATATACTAGTGTTGTTGCAACCATATTTCAAGCTGTCTTTTTTCTGTGTTGTACGGATGTGAGTTGCTTGGAAGTTGTGACTCTGACAGTAGAATAAAATTAAAGGTAATGTTTAACAATATAATAAGATACGTGTAAGAATAAAGAATGTTAAGAATTATCTATATGGAGTTTCCTTTGACAATTTAATAAAAATTCTTCACAAAATAGTTAATTCAATAAGTAAAAATCTAGTATATTGAGCTTGGCCAAATCTAAAATACCCTTCACAATAGTCACGTAAATATACAGTACATATAACAAATTAAAAAAAAAAAAATTGTTTGCCTTAAAGTCGCCATACAAAAAAAGGTGGTCTGTCATGAAAAAATCGGTTTAGCTTAGATCTCGGGTACATTAAAAATTTTAATTTTAATTATCTTTATTTAAGTAGCCTCTTATTATTACCAGAACTGCTTTTAAGCCAAAAAAAAATTTGTTTTTCTTAAAAAAATCGGTTTAGGCTATATCTCGGGTATGTAGGGACCGATATTGAAAATTTTCATTTTCTTTATTTAAGTCACCTCCTTTTATAACCAGAACTGTTTTTAAGTAAAACATTTTGTTTCATGGAAAACCTGGTTTAGGCTATATCTCTGGTATAGATGGATCGATAGAGAAAATTTCGGGTACATATGGACCGATATATATGGAACGATATCTGAAATTTTAATTTTCTACATTTATACAATTGAGTTTTGTTCACTATATTAGCTTCTAACATTGATACCAATCAAAAAATTATAAACAGCTTGTTTTCAATGTTTGTCTGCTGTCTATATGTCGACATTTCACAGGAGCTACCCTTATCATCAGTAGACTTTGGCCATTTTTGAAAGTTATTCTCAAACATTCAATATTAAATCCCAATAATCTGACTAAATTATTTAAAAAGAAAATTGCTCTAATAATACCTGTCAAAACACAAAAAATAAGCTTTTTTATTTTCATATACGTTCCTAATATTTCTTTACAGCTTTTAAAAGCCAAAACATCAAAAAACTAATAAGAGCACAAATATAATTGAAGCAAATGTAAATAATACCGCTTTTACACACGGAAAGTTTACTTTGTAAAATCTTGAGGTTGCTGGTGGCAAGGGAAAAGAGAGAGGCTCTCTTGCACTCTCTATCTTCCCTTGCCACAACCCAACTTAAACATGTGTATAGTATACTTTCCATGTGTGCAAACTGTGTAACTTAAAAAAACAATATGGCCGCTATGAAGTGTTAAGGTTGAAGATTCTCTTCTAAAAAAATCCGTTGGCGGAAATTCGAGATATTTTTGTCGTTCAGTGTTTTGAAATGAACAAAATATGTATTAAAACAATTGTAAATATTATTTTATTAACATTGTGCTTAGTCAAGTTTGTTAAAACATGCATAAATATTGTTCCGTTGCTTTCGTTGTCATTGTTGTCACGTTAAACATAAAATAAAATTATGTTTACTGTCATTCATTCAATAATTTTTGTTCATGTTGTTTGTACAATAAATTTACGCCAATTCACGTACAAACTTTAGTAAATTATTGACTCAATTCACCTGTAACAAAATGTTGATTGTTTATTTGTTGGTGTTATTTTTATTTAATAAAACAAAATATTTGCTAATTAAAACAATAAAATATAAAAAAAAACAACTTTGACACGTACAAAATGAATCTGTTTAAAATAATGTCATTTAATAATAAATAAGACGAGACTAGTGATGATATAATGATATAATGATTTTTAAAATATCTCTGGCTGACTCCATTTGCTTAGCGATTTTTTTACCCAACCAACTCATCATATAATATTAGAAAGATTTTTTTTATGTTGGCATCCTTGCCTCTAAAGCGGATATTAGATTGTCATACGTGGCATGTGAGAACGGCATGCCATCATACTCGTCTAATAGCGAAAGTTTCGTGTATGTCAGTTTGGCAAGTTCGTATATGAAATATAAAAAAACATGGGATAACATTAACATTATAAAATAATTTATCTCTGCGATTTGTGACAAGTTTCCTTTGCGAATAATTTATTACATTTATCAAAATATCTAAAAGGCGTTCTAAATCCAAACCGGAGGACTTAAAGTCCACGGTTGACGCGTCTGGCTTAAAAATGAGTCGATATAATTTTTGGACTCCATTACAAGCATTAAGTACTGATGACAATGCTGAAAACATAGACACTCCTGTGCAACTTCCAAAAGTTAAAGAATTTATATCACCTATTAAAGTGCTTTCTCACAACAGTGAACAGTTTCATAAAATGTTTAAAAACTCTGGTTTGACTAAATATTATATTAAAAAAATATCAATTGGTAATAAAATTTTTTGTGAAACAAAAGAAACATTTAACGCAATTATTACAATATTAAAAGAACACAACTGTCAGTTTTTTATACACGAATCTAAATATGATAAACCATTCAAATTTGTTTTGTACGGCCTAGACAACAAAAGTTCCGAAGAAGTAAAGCAAGAAATGATTTTAAAAAAATATAAATGTACTGACGTTAAGAAAATTGAAAAAAAGTACAATGAGTATGTTGATACTCTTTATATAGTATATTTTGAAAACCGCTCAGTAAAATTAAACGATTTAAAACAGAATCTAAAAACTCTCTTTCATATGGTAATAAAATGGGACTATCAAAGAAGAATTAAAAATAAACCAGTTCAGTGTTATAATTGCCAAATGTTTGGACACGGGGAAAAAGGTTGCTCTATCAAAACAAAATGCGCTCACTGTTCAGGCAGACACAAAACATCAGATTGTACCAACAAAGAGAAGGTTAAATGTGCAAACTGTAATGATACGCATGCTGCTACAGATCATAACTGTCCAGTAAGGGAATCGTATTTAAGTTTAAGAGAAAATATTCAACGAAAAAATAATCGTCATTCGAATAATCAGAGATCAACAAATAATAACGGTCCTACAATATTTGATAAAAACTCTTTTCCAACTTTACCTCAGCCAAACAATAGATGTGAAATGAGCACAAATGTATGGTCAGTCTGTCAAAATCGTAGTATTCCGAGAAGCAACATTAAAAACACAAATGATCTCTTTACTGCTGAAGAGATAAGTCAACTTACATTAGATGTTTTAAATAAAATAAGAAGTTGTAACTCTAAAGAAGAACAATTTCATGTTATCACACAATTAGCTATTAAATATTTATACAGTAAATAATTATTCACAATGGCTCAACAATTAAATATTATTTTCTGGAACTGCAGAAGTATTAAAAATAAATACTTAGAACTTTATGATTTTTTAAATATTAATAATATAGATTTATGCTTTTTGTCAGAAACTTGGTTGTCAAGTTCTGTTCATATACCACAAATGGGTTACTATTGCATTCGATGTGATCGAGCAGATCGTGTTGGTGGAGGGGTTGCGATTCTTATTAAAAAAGAAATAGGACACTTTAAACAAATTTTTGTTAAAACTAAACATATTGAAAATGTGGGAATTTGCATAAAGACATCTGATAAGATAGAAATAAACATGTTTGCGGTATATTTCCCTGGAGTTGTTGCAAACTCGGAGACTAAAGGTTTATTTAGAAGAGATATTAGAAAACTCCTTGCAGTTGATAAAAATGTTATCATCTGTGGAGACCTGAATAGTAGACATCGATCTTGGAATTGCATTCGTGCAAATGTTTGGGGAAATATACTCTATGATACAGTGTCCATTCTTCCATACACTATTTCACACTCGGACTCACCAACTTATTTTCCTACAAATAGAAACCACACACCTTCTGTTATTGACTTAATTGTCTCAAATATTCCACAGTATATAACTCATATTACAACCATCAATGACTTTAACTCGGACCACCTTCCTGTGTTGTTTAAACTAAATATAAATTCTTCACATTCTAGGCAATTATCTTATGACTACAATAAGACCAACTGGAATCTTTATAGACATTTGCTAGACAAATCGGTTGCTCATTTACCTTGTGATGTAGATGCAGTGACAAAAAAAGACGTTATTGACGTAAACATAAATTATTTTACAAAAAGCATGATTGAAACTATTGAAATTGCAACTCCTAAAGTAAATAATGATTTTAACAAACAAGTATTACCACCCTGTATTAAACAGCTAATAAATACTCGTAACTATTATCGACGTAATTGGTTAAGATACAGAAATGCATTTGATTTTGAATTATTGAACAACCATAATAGAATGATTCGTTGTGAAATATCAAAATTTAGAAATAAAATGTGGAACACCAAAATTCAAAATTTAGATAAAGCCTCAAAACCGTTTTGGAAAATAGCTAAGTGTTTAAGAAAGAAGCGTATATTTATACCACCTCTGAAAGAAAGCTCTACGACTTATTATACAGATGAAGGAAAAGTGAATCAACTTGCCAATAGTTTCTTAGAAAATCATTGCGTTTCTGAAAATTTAAGTAACCAGTCCCACATTTCTCTAATTGATACTGTTAACGAACGTTTTTCTCGACTTAACATTAACACAGATTCAAACGAATATGTAAATAATAATGAAATTGTTAAAATTATAAAAGATTTAAAAACCAGGAAAGCATCAGGTTTAGATGGCGTTAAAAACATTATGCTTAAACAATTGCCTATTTCCGCCCTTACATACTTATCCTTTATCATCAATTGTTGCCTGAAATTGCAATATTTCCCGCAAGGATGGAAAATGGCAAAAGTCATACCTATTCTGAAACCCAATAAACTTCCGAATTCAGTACAGAGTTATCGCCCGATAAGTCTTCTCAGTAGTCTGAGTAAGATTCTAGAAAAAGTTCTTAAAATAAAACTCAATAAGTTTATGGATCTGAATGAAATAATGCCACTAACTCAGTTTGGTTTCACCCCTTTTCACAGTACAGTTCATCAAATTAAACGTATATGTAATCATATTAACTCTAAGTTTATAGTTGGAAACTCAACCGTAATGGTGACGTTGGATATTGAGAAAGCTTTTGACTCCGTTTGGTATAACGGCCTATTATATAAAATGATTCAATATAATTTTCCACTATACCTAATAAAAATCATTGAGTCATTTTTGAAAAATAGATATTTTTGTGTATGTCTGAATGATATATATTCGGATATAGTTGGAATTCCAGCTGGAGTTCCACAGGGCTCGGTTTTAGGACCATTGCTCTATAATTTGTACTGTTCCGATATGCCACAACCTAGAGAAGTAGAATGTGCAGCATATGCTGACGACACTTGTTTATATGCATCACACCAGTATGGTCAAAATATTGTTGCAAACTTACAACCAGCTTTGGATCAACTTGTGGCATATTTCCACAGGTGGAAAATCAAAATTAACGAAAGCAAGACAAATGCAATATTTTTTACACGTAGAAGAAATTTGTGTTTTTACCCATCAAGTCAACTCAAAGTTAATGGCACTAATGTACAATGGAGTGATAATGTTAAATATTTAGGTGTTTTATTGGATAAAAAACTAATATTTGAACCACATATCAAAAAACAGATTGAAAAATTCAATTTAGCAAAAGCAATGTTATATCCGCTAATCGGGCGTAAATCATTTTTAAGTCGTGATAACAAAATAATCTTGGCTAAAGTAATTTTTCAATCTATAATTTTGTATGCTTCTCCAGTGTGGGGTGTTTGTGCAATATCCCACATTAAAAAAAATTCAAATCTGTCAAAATAAGCTATTAAAGATGATGCTTAATTTACCATGGCATTTCTCTACCAAAGATCTTCACGAAGAAAATAATATAAAATTAATTATTGAAAAAATAAATTTTTTAACAGATCGTTTCAAGTTTTCTTGTAGCACGTCTAGTAACCCACTAATTTGTGGCCTTTATTAAAGAAGACCAATTCATTTATTTGATTGTATCGCCATACACACGTATATGCATTGCGTATATACTTAAATGTGTATATATGACTTACAATTATATACGTGTACATGGGTGTATATGATTATTACGTACATTTTTCATTTATATTAATTCATGTAAAATATCAAATCAGAGGTTTTTAAAAAAAATTACTTTCCTCTGAAGTAAAATATTTTTATAATAAACAGTCTTTTATGAGCTAAATATTATTTTATAGATGAAAAGTTAGTATAATGACTAAAACTCTGTAAATTGTGTGATAACTTTAGGTTAAGTGTTAAATTTAAATAATAAAAAAAAAAAAAAAAAAAAAATTAAAAAAAAAAATCTTTATAAAAAGATATTATTTTAATAACTTAAATTAGTGTTTTTTAGAAATTTTTATGATGACCTAAAATAGTTTATAATTAAATTTTATATTATTTAATTGTTAAAATATAATTTTTTTAGTATGTACTTTTCAAGTTTTTTTTAATGACTACTAAATTTAATTACTTAAATAATAGAAATATATAATAAACTAGCTGACCGCCCCGGCCTAGCTCGGAATGTATTTGCTAATGATTATATAAAATTGCTTAAAATTATATAACAATAAAAAAATTATAAATAGCTTGTTTGCTATATTTCTCAACAATTTATTTAGATTGTTGGAATATAAAGTTAAAAGTTTGATAATCTTTGATATCTTTCAAAAATTTCCAAAGTCTACTGATGATTAGGGTAGCTCCTATGAAGTGTCGACATATAGATAGCTGGGAAACATACAAAACAAGCTATTTATAATTTTTTATTGGTATCAATGTTAGAAACTAGAATAGTGAATAAAAAACTCAATTGTTTCAATTATATGATAACTCAAATATTTCAGTACAAAGAAAATTTTCTTCTCAATTTATTGCTCAAAAGATTCTCCTAAATTAGATTATTAGGATTATTATAATAACAATCGTCTTCGAAAAAGAGAGAAGTATCTCATTTCAAAGCTTGCTAGTAAACAGCATTTTTAGTTTTTCTATCAACTTGCTGTGTAAAACTCGGCAGGAATAAGTATTTATTCGCCCCTAAACTATTTTATTTCCTTTAAAAACTTTTACCATTTTAATTTTGGCAACCAATCCTGCATTATTGCATAGTGTTGGCTGATTCAGGTTACGTAACACCACAACTACTGATCCAACCTTAAGCTGTAAGTCATTAGGTGGCATTTGGAATAGGTAAAATGAGTTCAGGGACTTTATCGGGTAGTTAACAACATCAGCAGAGTCTGTAATCGAATTGCTTGACTTATACAAATGAAATTTACCATTAATTAGGGTTTACGGTTTTCTGATTATTTATTGCATATAAATCTCGACATTTCTGAGTAGACCAGTTTTCTTGCAAAGAAATGACGTGTACATTGTTATAGTTGCAGATGGTGGTTGTTCTGTCCCCTGCATTGTGTTTGGTTCCGAAAAATATAAATAGAAGGCCAAGATATATTATCAGCTTTACTGCTGGTACTATATCTTCCAATCTCATATGCGAAATCTCATCATTTCTATATGGAACTGGAAACTAAAAACAATCATGTCGCTTCTGTTCGTAACATACTTGCAAAGGTATTTAATAGATATAAGAGAGTTGTAGTGCCTTACTTTAATTTTGCAACGAAATCGTAGTTTTTAAAAGTAGATGTAATGAATCACAATCTGTGATACATTAGCCAGTTTACAAACACGTGAGCATACAAACAATTATCCATTCTTAGTTTTCAAATCATGTTTATCTTTGATATGTATGTTCCATCCCTGGAAAGTATTTCTTATTTAGCGATAATTATTATTTACCTTTTTGTTTGTAAGTAAATATATACTGTTATACTACATGTAAGTTAGGCTTAAGTTTTTGATAATAAAGAAATGATTTTAGTTATGCAGTAGCCGAGAACAAATGCGTGTTAAATTAAATTGAAGAACATATCATCTGGCGACGAGGATAAAAAAAAGTAAAGTAATTTGAGACGAACTGCTATAATTACTGGTTGAATTATCATGGCTGAAAATCCAATTGCGTTAGTTGGGACATTAGAAGTTTTTAATGTAGGTGAAGATATTGGTCTGTATATCAATCGGCTAAATCACCTTTTATCACTTAACAAAATTAAAAATGATTCCGATAATATATCATTTTTAATAAGTCTTGGCGGAGCTGAGCTCTATAAAACCATGTGCTCACTGATGTCACCCAAAACGGTAAAAGACTACAAGTATGAAGAGATAGTTAATATGCTGAAAACACACTATAAACCAAATAAGAACATTATTGTGGAATGTTTCAAATTTTTCAAAAGGGAACAACAATCATATGAGACTATAGCGGATTACATAGTCGAATTGAAGCAATTAGCACAGGAATGTGATGTCGGAACATTTCTAGAAAAAGCCCTGCTAATAAAGTTTGTATGTGGCTTAACAAATGAAAATATTCAAAACAGAATATTGAACAAAAGCGGCTTAAATAATTTCGAAGAAGCATGTCAAATTGCATTGTCAATGGAGATGTCAAGCAACAATATAGAATTGATGAGGTATAAAGGTACAGTAAACCGAGTTAATTATGAAAGGCTGAGACCAAGGAAACATTATGACGAAAGCTATGATACGGATAAGAACAAGGAGAGGAAAAATAGTAGAAAACCGGATATGAAATGTTATTATTGTAAAAAGCGTGGTCACATTGAAAGGAACTGCTGGGAGAAAAGAAGACACGAGGCTGAAAATAATAATTTAAATACCAAACGTAAGAATAAAAAATTTATTAAACATTTAGATTATAGTAGTAAGCAATATAGTTCGGATTGTTCAAGTAATGGTTTTTTAAATAATTTATTTTCCGGTAATTATACAAAATCATTATTTGTAGTAGTTAATATTGAAAATATTTGTTTTGAAATGGAAGTAGATACGGGTGCCTGCGTTTCCATTATTCATATGACGCATTATAAGAAATATTTAAAACATAAAAACTTGGAGAAGCAAAATGAAAAATTGAAAGTTGTTACTGGTGAAACGGTTGAAGTAGTTGGAACGGTTGTTGTTAAAGTTGAATTTGATAAAAAGCAATATAATTTAAAGTTAAGAGTTTTGGATTCCCAACAAATATTTAAGCCCCTTTTAGGAAGAAACTGGATAGATGAATTATTTCCAGAGTGGCGTAATTCATTTAGTAATGTTAATGCTGTACAGTCCTTTAATGCCGTTCAACCCGATACAAATCTTGATTTTTTTTAGCGAAATATAAAACTGTAGTTTCAAAAGTAAACAATGCAACTATAACGGATTTTGTTGCAGAAATTGTGTTAAAGGAAGATGCATATCCGATATTTGCAAAGGCATATTCAGTACCGTTCGGATTAAGGAATAAAGTCGAAGCGGAACTTGATAGGTTGTGTAATGAAGGTATTTTGATTCCAGTCAATCGTAGTAAGTGGGCGAGCCCAATAGTAATTGTTAACAAGGGTGATGGTTCTATTCGAATATGTGTAGATTATCGTAAAACAGTTAATAGATTTGTAGAAAATGAACACTATGTAATACCGAGAGTGGATGACATATTAGCGAGTTTGTCAGGGTGGAATTATTTCTGTAAACTAGACCTAACTGGTGCATATTTGCAAGTGAAAGCTACAGAACGTTCTCGTGAGATTCTTACAATAAATACACATCGTGGATTATACCAATTCACTCGTCTAGTTTATGGTTTAAAAACAGCACCGCAGATATTTTCTAAGATTTTATGTGAAATATTAAAAGGCTTGGAAAAAGTACAGGTATATTTTGACGATATTTTAGTTGGTGGCAGCGACCTAAACGAATGTAAAAGGAACTTAAGTTCGGTGCTTGATAAATTATTGGAATTTAATGTAACAATAAATTTAGAAAAATGCAAATTTTTTCAAACCGAAATAAATTATTTAGGATACACAATAAATAAAAATGGTGTGTCACCATCAAAAGGAAAAATTAGGGCTATTGTAGAAGCGCAAGCACCAACGAATAGGAAACAATTAAAATCTTTTTTAGGCATGGTAAATTATTACAATCATTGTGTAGCGAACCTCTCTTCCGAACTGCATTTACTGTATGACTTAACAAAAGAGAACTCAAATGGATTTGGACAAAAAAACATCAATCGGTTTTTGAAAAAAGCAAAGAAATTATTACCGGCATTGGACTACTGACGCATTATGACCCTACTAAGCCCATTGTAATATCGTGTGATGCTAGCCCTTATGGCGTAGGTGGTGTGTTATCCCACATAATTAATGGTAAAGAGCATCCGGTTATGTTTGTATCCAGCTCATTAAAGCCAGCTGAAAGAAATTATTCACAGCTTCATCGGGAAGCTCTTGCAATTATTTTCTGTGTTCGCAAATTTCACAAATATATTTATGGCTTAGAGTTTACAATTGAAAGCGATCATCAACCGTTGAGGGAAATTTTTTCAATGAATAAAGAACTTCCTTCAGTCGCTTCAAACAGACTACATAGATGGGCAATTTTTCTATCTTCCTATAATTACAATATAAAATATGAAAAGGGATCAAAGATGTATCATGCTGATGCACTATCACGTTTACCTATAGCCCAACAAACAGATGAAGACAACGACAGCATAAATGTGTTTCAGATAACACATGAGTTGCCAATAAGTATTGAAGACGTTAGGAATGTAATGAAAGAAGATGACGAACTAAGGGAAGTGGATAAATATGTTAGATATGGGTGGCCAAAACAAATACCGAAATATTTGCTGAAATATTATAATAAAAGAGTGTCACTAGCGACAGAGGACCAATGTTTATTTTACGGGGAAAGACTTATAATACCTTCTGCTTTACAGAGTAAAGTACTTGAGCTATTACATCAAGGACATATAGGCATTGTTAGAATGAAGGCACTTGCTAGGCCTGGAATCGATGTAGATTTAGAAACGTATGTAAGATCGTGCAATGTGTGTGGAGCAAATCAAAACGCACGAAAACCTATTGTAACAACATGGCCTAACCCTAAAATGCCTTTTGAAAGAATCCATATCGATTTCTGTAAAATAGAAAATATAACTATACTGGTTATAGTTGATACTTTTTCTAAATGGATTGAGGCTAAAATTATGAAAACAATTACTGCAGGTAGTGTCAACGAAGTTCTGAGGTAATTTTTTTCTATTTTCGGCCTTCCGAAAGAAATAGTTAGTGATAACGGACCACCCTTTACTACGAAAGAATTTATTATGTTTTGCACCAGTAACGCAATTAAAGTTCTTAAATCACCTGCGTATCACCCACAGTCAAATGGATCGGCTGAAAGGGCCGTACAGACTGTCAAAAACGCGTTAAAGAAATATTTAACAGATTTGAAATTGAACCATAAGACTTGGGATTTCAAAATTAGTCATTTTTTGTTTAAATATCGAAACACGCCAACTACAACAACTGGAATTAGACCAGCGAAAATGATTTTCAATTATAAGCCAAGATCTTTATTATACTGCTTAAATCCACTTACAGTGAATCAGACTAAAATGCAAAATAAGCAGAGACAAACGTATTCAACAAAAAAAGGGAAAGAAGGGATAGATGATAAGAAATTTAAGATTATTAAATATAATGAAAATGAAATTGTTTGGTATAGAAATGTTGTAAATAATTATTGTAAATGGATAACGGCAAAAATTGTACAGAAACTAAGTAATGTAAGGTATTACATTAACATTAATGGTACTCAAAGAGTAGCTCATGTAAATCAGCTAAAGAGATTCTATGGAAAAGTTGTAAAATATAATTCAAATGTAAAAACTTACAAAACCAATGAGAAAAAGAGAAAAAGAAGTTTTTGTTTAGATCAGGAATTGAGAAGATCAGAAAGAATTAAACGTTTAAAAGAATTAAAAAACGAAGAGTAATTATGTGTGTCGTTGAAAGTGTTCACAATTATTACATTTAATAATTAAGTTATTGTCGATTAATGTATTATTCTTATTTGTAATATTTATCGTATATTTATTATGTATAATCTTTCATAAGAATACATATTTTTTTTTAACTAATGTTGGGAGGAATGATATGTATGTTCCATCCCTGGAAAGCATTTCTTATTTAGCGATAATTATTATTTACCTTTTTGTTTGTAAGTACATATATACTGTTATACTACATGTAAGTTAGGCTTAAGTTTTTGATAATAAAGAAATGCGTGTTAAATTAAATTGAAGAACATATCAATCTTCTAGTTATAAAACTGTTTGGATATAATATTTCGAATACTTTGACTTACATCAGCTGGAATATTATAATATTTTTTTCCGTTCTACGCCCTTGTTTTACCCTTCACAAAAATGTTAAAGGTTTATATATGTTTGTGATTCTGTAATTTCTACAATTTTTATTTGCGACCCTATAAAGTATATATATCCTAAATCAGAATTAATAGAAAAGTCGATTAAGCGTTGTCCGTCTGTCGGTCGTTGAAATACCGTGTCTGAGAAAACCATTAGACTTAAAAAATTTTTTCTTTCACCATTCTATCACCCCATCGTGGCATGTGTTTGCTATTTTAAATTCAGTAATATCGGTTCACGTATAGCTGAGATATATTCAAAACTCCGAAAAAAGCCATTATTTTTTGCAATTTTGTATGAAATTTTTTTAAAAAAGTTGTTTGTTTTGCTTCAAACTTCACACAATTGTTAAGTATGGCAATGTCTAGAAGGCAAAAAAAATTCCAGATATCAGTCAATATACGAATATACCCGAAATATAGCCAAAACCGATTTTTCAAGAATATGTCGCGTAGACGAACTTATACAACCTATTTTGCTTAAAAGCTGTTCTGGTTATACAATAAAGTTACTTTAATACAGAAAATGAAAATTTCCCACATCGGTCTATATTGTCGTATACCCGAGATATAGTCTAAGCCGATTTTCCATGAAAATGTCGCGTAAGCAAACTTAAGAATTTTTTGCTTCAAATCAGTTCTGGTAAAGGTTGTTAAAATACAGAAAATACAAATTTCCGATATCGGTCCATATATACCCGAGATATAGCAAAAACCGATTTTTCAAGAATATGTCGCGTAAGCGAACTTAAACAACCTATTTTGCTTAAAAGCTGTTTTGGTTATACAATAAAGTTACTTTAATACGGAAAATGAAAATTTCCGACATCGGTCCATACTGTCGTATACCCGTATAGTCTAAGCTGATTTTTTCATGAAAAGTCGCGCAAGCGAGCTTATAAATTTTGTTTGCTTAAAATCAGTTCTAGTAATAAGAAAGGTTACCAAAATAAAGAAAATGAAAATTTTCGATATCGGTCCATACCCGAGATATAGTCTAAACCGATTTTCCATTAAAATGTCGCGTAAGCAAACTTATGAATTTTTTGTTCAAATCAGTACTGGTAAAGGTTGATAAAATACAGAAAATACAAATTTCCGATATCGGTCCATATATACCCTAGATATAGCCAAAACCGATTTTTCATGAATATATCGCGTAAGCGAACTTAAACAATTTTTTTGTGCTAAAAAGCTCTTCTGGGGGAGGTTACCGTCATGCAGAAAATGAGATATTCCGATATCGGTCCGTATATACCCGTGATATAGCCTAAACCGATTGTTTAATGAAGATGTCGGGTAAGGAAACTTAAAAATTTGTTTACTTAAAATAAGTTCTGATAATATAAGGAGGTTACAAAATAGAGATTTAGTCTAAACCGATTTTTTAGTGAAATTTTTTTTTGTTTAAAATCAGTTCTGATTATAAAACGAGTAATTAAAATACAGAAAATGGAAATTTCTTATATCAGTTCATATTTAACCGAGATATAGTTTTAGAATGGTAATTACAGGGCAAAAATATTTTTCCCCGATGTCGGGCCATATATATCAGAGCATATTTGGTTCAAATTTGTAATATATACCATATACACATATACGTGACTATCGTGAAGGGTATTTTAGATTCGGCCCAGCCGAATATACTGCACTCTTACTTGTTTTCATTTACGAGTATACATGTAGATAAGAAAATAAAATATTTCCAAGGCTTAAATTACTTTACATATATTTGTTACACACTGTTTTGATTTTGTAGTCGAGATAAATAGAAGTTAGTTTGGATTCGGTAAAAATATCAGCATGGACAACAACCTGCAGTTGTGTCGTCTTGCTGTTGTCAAAATAAACGATCATATTGAAATACCTATATTCTATACATGACATATTGAAGTCGGTTGTTTGGTGGCTTCAATGTGTTTAATGCTTAACCTTGCAAATTGCGGGAACATACTTCATACCCATTTTCGCCATAAGTTTTTCAATATCAATACAGTAAACGAATGTATTTTCTTGACAAAGAAATATTGTTGAAATACTGCTTGACGATTACGCTAAGCAGTTATTCTTACTCCATTGTAAATTGTTTTCTTTTAAGTTACGTGCAATATACTCTGAATCACGCTTCCAGCTATGCGCCATCTTCAGTGGTTAGTTTTTTACTATAATTGTCTTGGTACGCTGTTGCCAGTATATATTTATATTGATTGCTTCCTCTTCCCAAGTCTGAAGACACCGATGAAAGGAAGGCGTTTTGTTACGATTGAGGAGATGAGTTCAGAAGTCTTTCGGGAATTGGGGAAAAACGCTGGCATAAGTGTATTATATCTGAGGGGGATTACTTAGAAGGGGATAAAATAGTTATTGATGAATAAATAAATACTTTTTGAAAAAATTTTAAATTACGGCTGTTTTTTGGTCAGACCTCCTATGTATACAAAAATTAATATTGGCCTCAGACGGCTTTCATTAACCTTTTAAACGATAATTTGTTTGTTTTATCTAATTTTAGTTTTTTCGTTTATTTATATTATTATATACTTACATACATATGTATGTAAGAACTTTATTTTTATGGTTGTCAAAAATTCTTTTTGCTAGAAATTTGCTTTCCATTTCTTTGGAAACTCATTATTTATTAAAAATTCCAATTTATTTGTGTTACTTTGAAACTACTTAAACTTCGCTTCAGTGACAGCATTTTAAGTTAAGAAAAAAAAGAACGAAGCCCAGCATCTCTTTAATCTCTTGACAATAGAAATTTATTTCATTTTTTCAACTCGCATCTATCAGTCAGCTTGCAAAGTTATGTTGCCTTAATTTAGTTTTTTTGGCTGTTTTCTTGTTGCTTTATCCAGTAGCCAACTTTTCTGTTGCTGTTGTTGCTTTTATTCGAGCATTCTTAATTTTGTAGATAAAGTTACACAAAATACTTTTCAACACCAATTTCCTTTATATCCTTACACTTTTCCTTTCTTCCCTTTTCTGCCATTCTTTCTTTCTCCCTCTCCCTTTAGTCTGCTCGTTTTATAAGCTTTTGTAATGCATCAATTATTTTATGACTTAAAAGGGATTTTTTCCAAAAAATAAGTTTTTTTTAAATACTTTTTTAAATAAATTTTCTTCTTTGTCAAATCATTTGAAAAGTAATAAAAATAATAAAGAAAAGTAATAGCAGTAATAGTTATAAATTTTTTATTTTCTTTTTTAATAATTTTTAAAAAGTTTATCTTTTAGCAAGTTTGGTGTCTAAAATCTATTTTTTTCTATGACAACTTTCGTTGGAAATATCTTTAATCTGATTTTTGTTTTCCTCTCAAGAAAAGTTTAAATGATTTCATTTGTCATTATTGTTAGAAAAAATGTTTAAAATTATTTGACAAAAAAAAAAAAAAAAAAAAAGAAAGCAAATATATCCATAATGTGTCAGTTATTTTGTTTGATGATAGTGTTTTGTACTGTATAGTTCCGACCTGTTGTTTGTCCATTTGAAGCGATTATCAGGGGCGGCAAACTAAAGTCACTTATATATATGAAATTACATTTTGTAAAGTTTATGTAATTTATTTTTTAGTAAGTCACTTGAAAAGTAATATTCTTTTACCAAAGTAATTCATGAAGATCAATTTATTTAATTTTGTTGAACTTTATAATTTTTAAATTAAATTTTTGCAAATTTGTATTGTAAAAAAATTCTTCTTAAGAAAAAACTTAAGAAAGGAAAAAACTTGAACTATAACCCGTTGTAGAAATGTACAAACCAAAAATGTAATTCATGAAGTTTTGAAATTAATTGATCTCAAATGGTCTCCACCCTCGTTGACACATGTAGGACATCTTATCAAAAAGTTATTCTTTACTGCCTGGAGTGTTGCAGCGGGAACTGTCTTAATTACCGTTCGAATGGATTGCTTTAAATCATCCAAATTTGTTGGGTTTCTTTTTTGTAAACTTCTTGTTTGCAATAACCAAACAAGTTCAGGAGACCTGGGAGGCCAACGGAATGTGGAGTTTCTTGAAATCAGTTTATTGGGAAATTTTTGCCTCAATTCTGTCATAACAGGCAAGTTACCCCATCTTGTTGAAACCAAACAGAGTTGTAAGGGATTCTCTTTCGGTGCAATTCTGGAAAGAAAAACTCTTTCAACATCTTTAAGTAACGGTCTCCATTGACCGTAAAAGTAAGACCGTTTTTTTTTTCGAAAAAGTAAGGCCCGACAATGAACCTTGAAGAACCTGCACTCCACACTGTGATGCGAGGCGGATGTAATTGCATCTGATTTAGTATCTGTGGTTAGAACTATTCCATATTCGCCAATTTTGCTTGTTAACATTGCTGTTTAAATCAAATGGTGTGTCGTTAGACATAAAAATGCAGTTCAAGGCCTTTTCATCCTCTGACACCATTTGAACGACCTTCTCTCAAAATTCCAAGCAAATCGGGAAGTTCAGTTCAGTTTGCTTGTTAATTGAATCCTATATGAGAGTAAGTTTAAGTCTTGGTGCAAAATTGTCTGCAGTGACTGTCTGCTGACGCCCATTTGAGCAGATAAGCTCCTTGTCGAAACTCTAGGATTGGTTTGTATGACAGCAGCTACAGCAGCGATTGTGCCACGCTCGGCAAAATTCTTCACGAGCCTTATTATACTCCATCGCCTATATTCTCTTTGGACGGAAATAACGGACTATAAAGCGTGAAAGGTCTGATCAAAAAATAAATGGCAAGTCGTTAATAAATAAAGAAAAAAAACCGCACCCAGGTGACTCCCGTGAGGCACACCAGATAGCATATACTTACATACATGTTTGCTATATTTCCCAGCTGTTTATATGTTGACATTCCATAGAAACTATAAGCTGTTTACAATTTTTTTATTGGTATCAATGTAGAAGCTAATACAGTGAATAAAACTCAATTGTTTGAATTTTTGTTCTCTGCTTTTCGATACTTTCAAAAACAAATTGTTGCAACCAACGGTTGTTCATTTGTTTGAAAGGTGTAAAGAAATGTTTGAGACGTGTGTAATTGAAAAAGCTTGTTTTTTGTGTTATGGCAGGTATTATTAGAGCATTTTTCGTTCTAAATTCTCAACAATTCATTTAGATTGTTGGGATATAAAGTTGAATGTTTGAGAATATCTTTCAAAAATTTCCTAAGTCTACTGATGATTAGGGTAGCTGCTATGAAATGTCGACATATAGATAGATGGGAAAAACAAAAAAACAAGCTATTTATAATTTTTTGTTTGGTAACGATGTAGAAGCTAATATAGTAAATAAAACTCAATTGTATAAATACTTTTTGAAAAAAATTAAAAGAAGGGATATTTTTGATCAGCCCTTCTATACACAAAATGGCGCAGAATGTTCAATAACTTTTTTAGTTTACCTATATTTTTTATTTTTATTTTTAGAGCTTTATGAAAAAAACTTAGGGAATATAAAATGGAAAACTACACAACAGAACAGCGACCAAAACTTTTTATTTTGAAAATCAAAGGTTAATTATTTGGCGCAACGTCAAGCTGTTCGTCTATCGAAATGATAATAAGGTAGTACTGTCTAAGGTCTTGACTAATTAAAAAAAGTAAGTAGTTTAGCAGTAAGCTCTAGCTGTACAGTAAGAACCACTAATCCCCAACACCTGCTGATAAGCACAATGGTCAAGATGTTCCTGTACGAAACAAGTACAGTGTAAACTTTTCGAGACCGCCCCAGAGAGATGGTTTAGTGAGGTCGAATATTTAGGCTGACAACAGGAGGACCTTTATCCTTAGGGGCCTGCTCCGACGGAGGTTACGACCTGCTGCGGCGGTCCTGATGGGTCAGTGCCACATAGGGTCACAGGCGAGGAGGTTAAATCTTCTATTTAATAACTTCTGAAGAAGTTGCAGAGATGAAAAGAAAGTAAGGGCTTTGCATCTAGGCAGACCGATGCTGCACGATTTGGCAGAGGTATCGGAAAGTGATGTAAATGGATTGCACTCCTTTATCCGATCCTCGGGGTGGTTCTAAACCTGTGATATGTAGATTTGCTGAGATAAATATCACAGCTAAGCAACACAACGGGACCAAATTGGACCCAAGTGGACTGGCTTTTCAATGCCTGGCAGTCTGTAAAACCTAACCTAACCTAAGATGTTCCAGAAAAGCTATGTGATAACATTTGCAAGATGGATTTTCCTGAAAGTCAACCTCATATCGTTTTTCAAAATGCATTCGTCTGGATCAAATTCAAACCTCACTAATACAATCATTTTTATATATTAGTTTTTCCTGTTTTCTTTGATCAAGAGATATTGATCGCGGCAATGATTGTTATAATTAAAAATAATTTTTGGCGAAAGCCAAGTTTGAACTTGAGCCAGACAAATATCATCATATAATATTAGAAATGTTCGTCACTCCAAAACTTAAACGGTCACGCCAACAAGCGAAAATGTTATTACTGATCTTCAAGAACATACTACGCTCGATTGAAACATCAAAAACCATTGCATTACCTCTGAGTAACTGTTTGTTGTGCCTTATCCACACCTGAGATAATTGGAACATGCTTTTTTTGCGAAAATTCTCGAGGCCAGGCGACGAATGTAAATCTGTGAGGTCATTTATTGTACCCTTCACGTGGTTTCAACAGACTGCATGCACAGCCAGAGTTTCGATAAATTTGCTTCGGGAAAGGTCTGCCAAAAACTAATGACATTACATGGCCACCGAGTTCCCCCGATCTAACTCCCATGGATTTTTTATGGGGCTACCTTAAAAAGAGGATTTATAATGACAATCTCCAATCTCTTGTGGCTTTAAAGTAGCGATGCCTACCAATGGTAAGCAAAAGTAAACACAATCTTACGCTCATTCGGTTAGTCGTCAATGATACAGCGACGAATGAACATCTGCACGGGTGTTTGAATTTGTTCCTTGTTTTTTCTCTGGATTTTGCGTATTTTTTTATCTTTTTCATATAAAATTTATTAAGATTACTAAAAATATAAATTCATATATTTATTCCTTACCTTTACTTCAATTTTAAGTAAATTGTAAATAAAAATATTTTTTTGAATTTATTCGCACCCAGAGTGTAACTATGTTATTCTCTTTGAGTATCCCTACCAGCGTTGACAACTCGGTGCGTTGCGCGCCGTTTTCGGTGCTTTTTAAAATTATTTGTGCGAAAAATTCTTTAGGCGGTGCGGGGTGCGCTTTTTTACATTTTCAGTGCGTTTTTTAAATTTCGGTGGCACAAAATCAAATTCAACTCAACTTTTTATTTCAATGTAAAAAAAAGTTAATAATCAAGTGTCCAAAATTTTTACGTGTCATTTTGCGTGAAAAACGTACCGTATAATACGGCACAAAGTAAAGCTTGTCTTATCGCTGTCAAAAGAAAAATAAACATTTCGTTTTATAAAATTTACTGCTTTAAGGGAGTGTTTTGCTATTAATCGATCAAGCCAAGTTTGTTAAACATTTCGATAAATGCAGTCTCCGATTTTGTTACGGTTTTGGTAATTGAGGTATGACCAAATTATTGAATAAATTATAAAGTTTTTCAAAAACGTTTAAATTAAATATTGATTGTGGTAAACTTCATCTTCTCTATATTATAATTCTGGCAAATTTTCGTTTATTTCAATAAATTTTCTTAAAGACACCGCTTACGAAAACACATGTGAAATGTACACTGTCTTTGATAGAATTGCTATTAATAAAACTTAAAGGCTTGTGGTGCAATTCTATAACTTTTAATGATCCGATAATCGTAAATTCTTTATGTAATGCTTGTATGCAATATAATTTTGACCTGCAATATAATTTTGACCACGTTAAGTAGCTGTATTTTTTTCCCTGATAATAGGCAATAAAGTAATCAGCTGATTTCGGTTGACAGCAAATATAATTAAATGATATTGCTTAATAATAAATTTGATAAAATATCGTTATAATTATTGTAAAGGTAACATTATCTTAATAAAACTAGCAGAGTCGTACTTGAGGGCAAGTTTGACAAACACCAGTTCTAGCTGCTGAACGAATTTGATGGCATGCTATCAGGCAGTGATATCAGACCCAGTTTGATTGTATAATAGGCAGTCGTTTAAAAGGCTGCTTCATTATCGTGTCTTTAATATAAAAATGTTATTTTTTAATACAAAATAGAGTTTTAAAAATGAATGAAAAACAATCAATTATTGTAAAGGTAACATTATCTTAATAAAACTAACAGAGTCGTACTAGAGGCCAAGTTTGACAAACACGGATTCTAGCTATTGAACGAATTTGATGGCATGCCATCAGCCGGTGCTATCAAAACCATTTTGATTTTGTAATTTTTTAATACAAAATAGGTTTTTAAAAATGAATGGAATACAATCAAAATTCGGTGCGTTTTCGTTGAAAAAACGCGATTTTTACCCCATTTTGGTGGGTTTTGAAATTTCAAAGTTGACAACGCTGATCCCTACTCACTCGAAATATGTGTACTGATTTGCCGAATAGTGTTGCTTTACCTCCAAAACCGGTAAGATTTGAATTTCGTGATTTAAAGACATCGATTTCCTAACTCAATCCAAAGAAGGCTGCTGGTATTGATGGAATCAGTACTAAAATGCTGATGGAGCTACCCAGTATAGCAATTAGAATAATGCTTTTCCATTTTTAATGACATTCTATGAATTGAGTATTATCCGTAGAATTGGAAGGTTGCACTGCTCAAAATGATTCCAAAGCCAGGCAAAGACTTCACTAAGGCTGAATTTTATTGGCTTTTAAGCTTATTACCAACAATGTCAAAGCTTTACAAAAAACTGCTTATGTCTAAGCTGCGCCCAATGTTAAAAGATAGAACATTTATCTCCGACCATAAATTTGGCTTTAGAAAACAACTTAACACCATGGAACCACTTCATAGATTGGTTCAACTTAATCTCCATCAAGAGCAACGCAATCATTCCAGCGCCCCTCTAACATTTCAACACCATTTTTGAAGAACGGTTTATGTTTTGCCTCAAAAAAGGACTCAGCTTCAGCGATAACGTCTTCATTCGTGCGAAATTTCTTATTGGCAAGCTTTTTTTTCAGGTCTGCGAACAGCCAGTAGATGCTGGGAGCCAAATCTGGCGAATACAGGTGATGTGGGAGCAATTCGAAGTTCAATTCATGTAGTTTTGCCATTGTTTTGTTTGACTTTTGACACGGTGCGTTGTCTTGATGAAACAAAATTTTTTTCTTTGCCATATGCGGTCGCTTCTTTGCAATTTCGGCCTTCAAACGTTCCAACAACGCTATATAATATTCACTGTTAATGGTATTTCCTTTCTCAAGATATTCGACGAATATTACACCACGCACATCCCAATGTACCGAGGCCATAACATTTCCAGCCGATTGTTGTGCTTTCGGGCGCTTTGGACGAGGTTCACAAGTTGCTGTCCACTCAGATGACGATTGTTTTGATTCCGAAGGAAAGTGATGGATCCATGTTTCATCAATTGTTACAAATCAATGCAAAAAAAAAATTCCAGATTGTTATAATTAAACATGGCCAAACAGCGCTCAGAATCATCAACACGTTCTCGTTTTTCGTAAACAGTGAGCAAACGCGGCACCCACTTTGAACAGAGCTCTCTCATATTCAAATGCCAAACACGTTCTTTTGAAATATTTATGATGTCAGCTAACTCACGCAACTTCACTTTTCGATCATTCAAAACGTTATGTTTTCTGGTGTTACCATCTCATTTGGACGTCCACTGCTTTCTGCATTATCGGTGTCTCTACGACCACGTTTGAAGTCAGCAAACCAACGTTTTATTGTTGTTTCTTATGGAGCGGAGTGTTATGGGGACCATTTTTGAAGCCATTGCTTCGCTTGAACGGTATTTTTCCCTATCTAGAAGCAGCATAAAATTAAAGCACGAAGTTGTTTTTGATCCATTGTTACATGTCTATATAACACAAATAGCGTCACTTTTAGAACAATAATTCACAAACTTATGAAAAGTATAGCATGAAATTCTAACAGCTGTCTTTTGAAGGTTAGTATTAACTGAAAAAAGGTTAGTATTAACTGAAATAAAACTAGCGCCTTCTATGTGTTAGGTTCTGGACTTTTAAGCCCATGTATTGTTGCATACTTTGAAAATTCGTCTTTTACTAACGGAACACACAGATCCATATGAATTCTTAAGTTTTTTACGTACCATAGAGCCGCAGTAATCGTTCGAAGAATTTGGTGTTGTCGGCTTTGAATTTCCTCAATGTTTGACGCTGAGGCGGTTTAATAAGCTCAGTAACCAAAGCAGGAGTCCCCCAAGGTAGCATTCTGCGACCTACTTTATATTTATTTATGCATCTGCCATGACAACGAGAACCGGAATCCACAATTCGTAAATTCAAAACTACTATTTTCAAATCTATTTTTAATTATACTGCATGGCATACCTTCTCTAGTGGAATATTAAAAGTGAAGTTAATAGTTGTAGTTGCGTTACCAACCATCTCTTCACGTACATGTTCGCACCCACTGCAATAGAGTGTTTTGGCGTTCGAAACAAAAGACTTTTTAATGAAGTGTTTTAATGATTGCTTCAGTATCAAACAATACCCACCCGTTCGTTCGTTCGTACATGCGAACAGCGATGCTGTGGATAAAACCGACATAAATGACTGAAGAAATGAATGAGTGACTAGTGAATTGTTTAAATGACTGCATGTTGGTTGGAGAGTGTAAATGTGCATCACCGTACACATGTGTGTGTGTGTTCCAGTCAAAAAGTGTCGAAATGTTTGTTGAATTGGTTTTTCTGTTGGCGTTTTATTTTCTTGTTTAAGTGATTATCTTTAACTGATTGTGGTTTAACTTAATGTTTCTTTCTCATGTTCAATTCTTCCTTTTTCTGTATTTAAAACAGATTTGACTTTCTATTCACTAACTTGACTTTGGGAGATTGTGACCGGAGGGTAAATGGCAAAAGTGCTGCAGAACGAAAACATTTGTTCGTTTTCTCAAAATAGAGAAAAAAGGGTTTATTATCATTTTGGTTTGGATGTTTTCTTTGCGCCATAATATTTTAATGAATGGCAGATTTAAAAGAAAGTTTATGCAATTAAAAGAGAATTTATATTTATATTTTTTTTTTTCAGCAAAAAATAAAGCTTTGCGAATTATGAAAATCAAAAGGGAATTATAAAGTTTTTGAGTGTTCAAGTATAAGACAAGTGATTTGGTTTCTTTAACCAAAGGACTTGGATTACAGTTTGCCAAGAAATTTTTTTTAATAATTGAGGAGAAGAAAACAAAAAAGAAATATTACTTTAAACTGTCCTCAAGGTTTTTTTCTTGGCTTCCATTATGCGGTCTTCTGCATTAAATCTAAAGATAATGGGTTAATTTTCTTTAACATTTGTTTTTATAATTATCTTATTTACAAAAGTAATCTAAACATCAACTTTTTTTAAAACTATTTTAAAGTTCTTTAAATAAATTCTTGGAGAAATATTGTCAAACTTTTTAACACAATTTCAGAGGGAGACCTGCCGGCGGGTGTCCGCCGGAAAAATATACTACTCGCAGTAATTCCACTCTAATCTTGGCTGTATGCGATGAGGCACCGTCTAATTGATTCCACCCCAGTGGGCCATCTCTTCAAGACATCTTAAACGATGTGTACAAGACAATGGAAAATCGTGGAAGACATGCTGGCGACACCTCAAACATATCGTTGCCGAAAGTTTCGAACAAATGACAACGAAATCATGCAAGAGCACATAAGCGACAGTTGTCCTCACCGCATCGGCGACGATTATATATACTACATTTTCCTCTAACATGTCGTTGACGAATACATAAGTGACAATATCTACACTACCTCGTCAACGATTGTGTATGTAACGATTTCCAGCACAGTATCGTCGACGACTGAATAGGCAACATAATCGTTGCCGATGGCTCCGACGATATTTTCACTAAACTGTCGTCAAAAATTGGTTAATTTTTTCAGCTTCCGATGCATTTATAAAAATTTACTCTATTTCAAATTAATAGAAACTTTTAATAAAATTCTTAATAATGTCATAATACAATTTGTGGAGAATGCTAACAAATTGTCAGCGAAACATTAAAAATAACATTAAAGTCTTTCACATATTTTAAATGATATAAAATAGTGATATAATTAATAAATAAAAAAAGAATAATCAATATTTAAATATCGATTATTTTTTTAACATTAATTTGTATTCATGTATAATTAACTGAAAAAAAATTATGAAAAAAATTTATTTATTGTAAAATTCACTCTCGCACTCTCGTAGCCTGCTTTTAAGCTGGGGAGACCTGCGAAGTTGCCACTCTCTTCTAACTCTTCTTTTTTCTGTTAGAAGTTGTTCAGTTTCAAACGAACATGTTCTATTGCTCACATTTCTGGATCTTATATGGCTAGTGGTGGCATGTTGTACGGCTAGATTAAGGTGTTCAGAAAATTCGTTAATCGACACATCAATATCCTCAGGCGTTCTCAAGGCAATGTTTTCCGTACAATGTGTACTCAAATATTTCTTATATTTTAACCAATTAACTCGAGTGACAGTCAACGCCAAGTCACAAAACGGTGAACCAACCCCCTGGGGTTGCTAAAGAGTGTATATAAGTTTGTGATTCCGATTGTAATTTCTACAATTTTCGTTTCCGACCACAAAAAGTGTACATATTCTGAATCAGCATTGATGAAACAATAAATTAATAGGCTCCTTACACTGATCAAGATCTTCGTGGAACGCGTGGAAGATGTTGAAAATGTGAAACAGTGTTTATATTGCTCATATCTAACATCTAGATACTATAAATGAAAAATATTATTATTTCAAATTTCAAACAATTTAACAAAAGCACGCAAAATTGTTTCGAAAAAAATTAATTTGAGGGACAAAAGAGGATTAATTATAAAATATATAAGTATGTCTACAAACCAAAAGTAGGACACATAAAAAGAATTTGGCAAAAACAGAAAGAAAATTAGGGAAGAAAACACACGCCAACAATTGACACATGATAAATAAATTATGATTTTTTTCAAAACAAATGACGTTTTTTCAGTGATGCCACACGAATAATCGACATTATTACCATTTTTCTACGATTTGCTTTTTGAAAGTATCGAAAAGCAGAGAACAAAAATTCAAACAATTAAGTTTTTATTCGCTATTTTTCGTAGCAGCCAACGGTTGTTCATTTGTTTGAAAGGTGTAAAGAAATGTTAGAGACGTTTATAAATAGAAAAGCTTGTTTTTTGTGTTTTGACGGATATTATTAGAGCATTTTTCTTTTTAAATTCTCAGCAATTTATTTGGATTGTTGGGATATAAAGTTGAATGTTTGAGAATATCTTTCAAAAATTTCCAAAGTCTACTGATGATTAGGGTAGTTCCTATGAAATGTCGACATATAGATAGCTGGGAAACATAGAAAACAAGCTATTTATAATTTTTTATTGGTATAAATGTTAGAAGCTTAAATAGCGAATAAAAAACTTAATTGTTAAAATTTAAAATAATATATAAAAAATTAATTAAAAAAAAAAAACAGTGAAATAAGAAATGTATAGTTTGTGTACATTTTGAGAAACTAAAAATAAAATTGGTAAGAAAAAATTTGATCTTTTAGAATTACGGAATGAATTCCCCTGAATTTAAAGACATTGTTTGCCATATTTGCTTAGATAAGAATGTGGCCATTGATTGGAATGATGCGTTACTTGAACACGGTGGTGTCAGGATTGTTACTACAAATACATGCAACTGAAGCAACTTGGTTTGCAAATAATTCCATATCCCTGGAAAGGATTATTTTACAAACTTTTTGATATTTATTTACAAACCTTTTTGATACTTGGATGACAACCCACTTTCTTTTATGCTATGTGAATGCAGTTTAATCAAAACACTCCTCGCATGTGTTCATATTGCTGTAAGTACCTACATATATGCTGTAAATAATTTGAAAATTATGAAAATAATTTCGTTTTAGCAAAAATATTACACATGGGTTGAAAAGTCTCGGGCCTAACAAAGAAAAAGCGTTTTTTTAGGTTAACATTAGCTTTATTCATCAACGTAATCTCCATCAAGAATAACAATCATTCCAGCGCCGCTCTAATATTTCAATATCACTTTTGTTGAACGATTTATCTTTTGCCTCAAAATAGGCCTCAGTTTTAGCGATCACTGGTTTTACAAATTTTACCACAAGAATCGCATTTAGCATACTTTTTTTCTTTACTGGCTCAAAAGAAGAAACTCCGAACTTCTGAGAACGCCTTATGCGTTTTCTGGCTTCAGTTTCACCCTCACCGCTAATTTCAATATTTTTATCGCAAGCATCTACAAGCATACGAGAACAAATTTTTTAGAAGCATGTCACTTTAATAGTTCATTTACCATTGAGTCTTGCAGAAATTTCTCCATAACAATAAAATAAGTTTATCAGAACTGTTATCGCCACCAGCAATTTATAATAGTTGTAAGCAATTCGGATAAATACCTTTAAATACAACTTTGTAAATATTACTTACTTTTATATGCACTTATTTGATATTTGCGCCAATTTGTATCATGCTATTCTGTTCTTTTTTATGATCATTCCAGTCAGTTTGCTTACTTACTTTTCTATGAATAGGAAAACGGCAATTTTTAATAGAGAGAAAAAAAGAACTGTTCTTGGTGCCCACACCAAAAAGAATTTTTAACACTAGAGTTAATTAATGTAATTGAAATAAAGTTTGAAATAAATTTTGAAGATTTAATTTTAACTCTGTGTTTACAATCTAAAGTGGATGCCAGGAACTTGGTCATATCTCGCGCCAACAAGACCCGTCAACTTTTAATAGTAAACAGCAGCTTAAAAATAATTATTGCGTAAGATTTACAATTTTTAATACAAATTTATGAAAACCAAATGAGGTGTCACCAGCAGTTATTTAAAAGAAATCAAAGAAATATATTATTTTCAAGTTTTAGTCGGCGATAACGCCTTTGGATTTTGTTATGCATACTTTTAGTAATGACAAAATCATGCTTAATAGGCTTTTTACACTGAAAAATATCTAACATCTACCATCAGTTTTTGAAGATGATAACATCTTCCTATAAGAAATACATTGTACTAAAAGTTAACATTTTTCAACATCTTTATAAAATGTTCCTATCTCATATTATTCCATTCAATATCTTTCGATTATTTCAGTGTCACAGTGGTATCACAAAAACAACGTCATTTGTTTTGAACAAAATTTAAAAATATCATAATTTATTTATCATGTGTAATTTGTTTGCGTGTGTGTTTTCTTCCTTAATTTTCTTTCCAACATTGAAAAAATTCAAAGAAGTCAAAATAGGATTCTCCGTAGAATTACAGATGCTCCGTGGTACGTTAAAAACTCACGAATCCACGCAGATCTGAACGTACCTTTTGTGAAATCTGAATTTGTGAAGTACGCGACAAGATATATTAACAAACTTGAATTCCATCCAAATCCTCTTGCAGTTAATATTCTTAACTTTGGTGTCATACCCGTCTGAGAAGGAGGGATACTTTGGCTACCATTAGAGTTCTAAACAGATGACTGAATTCTGAATAATATTCGCATAAAAATAAATTTTTGTCCAGCACTGGCAGGACTCTAATCAGAATTTTTTTTGGTATTAAGACTTGAATACTTATTGTCATTACATTTCTTATGTAGATTCAATAAATAAAATAATAAAGTTAAAAAAAAAAAATTATTTTATGAAATACTTATTTCTCCGTTTTTGCCAAATTTTTTTTATGTGTCCTACATTTTGTTTATAGACATACATATATTTTATAATGAATCCTCATTTGTCTTTAAAATTAATATTTTTTGAAACAATTTTGCGTGCTTTTGTTGAATTGTTTGAAAATTGAGATAATAATATTTTTGATTGATAGTAAATGTTAGATGTGAGCAATGTAAACGGTGTTTCACATTTTCAACATCTTCCACGCGTTCCATGAAGATGTTGATCAGTGTATAAAGCCTATAATGTTTATAAAATTACAAAATTTTTAAACTTATTTTTCATTTTAATTTACAAAAATATACAAGCCGTTGAGTATTTTTAATAAATCTGATAAAAACATCGATAGTGGGCCAAAAATAAAACAATCGATACTATCGATAGTTGTGCAGCTACATAATAATACTGAAGTTCAAACTAAAGAGGTTTGATTATTATTCGAGGTAGCTGCAGATTCATTTTGTTAATAATTTAGACAATACCTGTAAGTTTTCTGGACTTAACTTACTAATATCATCAACATTTCAAAAATGACGATAGCTAAGCAGCATCATTCGACCTGTTAATGTTCCTATGACTTTCACTATATCAACTCCGTTTGCATTAATATGGGCTTTTTTAGCATGCCAAATACCCAGCAGGAGCTCCAAGGACTTAAACCCCAGGTCCTACTTTAGGGGATAAAAACTAAGTTATGATTTTTAGCCATTCCCTGTAGAAATTGAGAGTACTCCTTACATGCATGTAAAGAGTACTCAACAAGGGACTAGGTCTAGTTCAAAGGTAATCCAAATATATGGGAAAAACATGCTCCATTTTACATTACAATGTCCTAGAGGAGGACCATGTAATCCAAAAAAACATTATATCAGACAAATCCAACAACTAGTCCAAGTAACTACTCGACAAATTAATAATACAGTGTTAGTCTTGAAATTACTTCATGGCACTCCATGGACTACCACTGAAAACTAGTTTGGAAACCATTTTTAAATTACTCTGATGTGAATACTCTATGGAATACCACAAGAGACTACTTTGAAAACTATAATTTTGTAAAATTTTTAGAGCACTTTTTGCAAAAAAAAAAAAAAAAAAAAAAAAAAAAAAACAAATGAAATGAAATATAATCACAAAATTTTTCGTATGCATTTTTTTCTTCATTTGCTAAAATGCTGTTATAAACCAAAAATATAACACAAAAATATTAATAAATAATTGCAAATATAACAATTGTATTTCTAGAATATACCTGGACTTACGGAATTCAACTTTGGGGACTTACTAGTAACTCAAACCTTGAAATTCTTCCAAGGTTCCAGTCAAAAATATTAAGGACAATAACTAGGGCTCCATGGTTTGTGAATAATAAAAATATTCATCGCGACCTTAACATACCCATGGTTAAAGATGAAATTAACAAATTCTGTGATAGATATTTATTTATTAATAATAATAATAATAAAAAAATCATTGAGCTTGTCAGAAAGCAAGGCGAATTCATTAATAGGTGAACTTAACAGCTCAGGTGATTTTTTGCTTCTCGCGTTTTTTCCAATGAGACTGTCAAATTGTTTTCGCGCTATTTTAATCTGAAGATTTTTTTGTATAATTTAGTGCAATTTCAAGAAATTTGTGTGAATTCAATAGTGAGAAACTAATACAATGTGTAATTTTAATTACAAACAATTTTTTTTTTTTTTTTTTTTTTAAGCATTTTTTTATTTATTGAATCTTCAAAATGAACTAACAATAAGTATTCAAATCTTAATACTAAATTTAAAATTAAAAAATGTAATTCTTAAGTCCGGCCAATGCTAGACAAAAAGTTTTATTATGCGGGAGCTATTTCGGTAAAATCACCTATTGAGCAATCTGATGGTGGCAGCGGTATCCCTTCTTTTAAGCCGAGTGTGGCCGCCAAAATAAAGTATATTGCGAGCAAGAGGGTTTGGATGAAGTTCCAGTTTACTGGTATACCTTGTCGCGTACTTAGAAAATTCCTCTTTTACCAGCGGAACACTCAGATCGTTATGAATTCGTGAATTTTTTACGTACCATGGAGCTGCAGTAATCGTTCGTAGAATTTTGTTTTGTCGCCTTTGGATTTTTTCAATATTTGACGCTGAGGCGGTGCCCCATAACTGAATTCCGTAGCACCATATAGGCTTTAGTATTGCGTTGTATAACAAAAGTTTGCAATCTAATTTCAGTGTCGAATTTCTGCCCATAAGCCAATTTAGCTGCGCTGCTTTTAGTTTTAACTGAGTGACCTTTGCTTCAATGTGAGACTTCCATGTTAGCCTACGGTCCAGGTGAATACCAAGGTACTTAACTTCGTTGTGCTGCGGAATAGGTGAGTTGTTAATTTGGATAGGCGGACATGTTTGCCTACACAGTGTGAATGTAACATGAGTACATTTCCGTTCATTAACTTTGATTTTCCAAAGTTTTAGCCATTTCTCTAACATTGAAGTATATTCCTGTAAATTTCGTGATGCTAAATGGTGGTTTTCATGAACACTCAAAAACGCTGTGTCATCTGCAAAGGTAGAAGTGTGGAGTCCAGATGTCGTTGGCATGTCAGAGGCGTAAATCAAATATAAAGTAGGCCCCAGTATGCTGCCTTGGGGAACTCCTGCCTTGATTGGCTGAGTTGGGCTAATAAAGTCGCCTTCTCTGATAACAAACTTCCGCCCGTATAAGTAGCTTTCCAGAAGCTTGTGTGTATTTGCAGGCAAATTTAGCTTTATTTTGTGCATTAAGCCGTCGTGCCACACTTTATCAAACGCTTGAGAAATATCAATGAAAAGAGCTGAGCAGTACTTCTTCGTCTCAAAGGTTTGTCTTATGACATTGACTAGTCTGTGCGTTTGTTCTATGGTGCTATGCTTAGCCCGAAAGCCAAATTGATGATCAGGGATGCATCCCACATTGTTCAATATTGGACTCAACTTCGCCATTAACAATTTTTCGAATAGTTTTGAAATTGTTGGTAAAAGACTTATTGGTCTATATGATTCTACCTTAGTCAGATCCTTCCCTGGCTTGGGTATCATAGTAATCATTGAGACCTTCCACTCTGCAGGATAATACTCAAGGCGTAAAATGGCGTTAAAAATAAAAAGTAGAACCCTTCTAGCTACACGAGGTAACTGTTCAAGCATTTTACCAGTAATTTGATCAATGCCTGGAGCTTTCCTGGGGTTTGTATTACCGATAACGTTTTCGACATCTTGAAAATTAAATCTCAAAGACACAGGAGGTCTAACAACATATGGTGGTAATTCCGCTGTATTATTCTCTGAATCATTTGTGATAAAAACGTTTCGCAAATGATCGACATACAACATTCCCTTTTCAGAATCGCTTCTTGCCCAGTCGCCAGTTGAATTTCGCAAAGGTGGCTTACCTATTACGGGTCTTTTTAAACCTTTTGTCGCTTTCCACAAAGAATAATCAGATTGAGGGGTACCATCAAGGCTTTCCAAATATGTTTTAAGGGAAGCCATTCTATGGACTTCAAGCAGATTTCTTAGCTGAGTTATGCATTCCCGTAGCCTAGCTTTAAGCTGGGGCGACCTGCGAAGTTGCCACTCTCTTCTGACTCTTCTTTTTTCTGACAGAAGTTGCTCAATTTCAGATGAATAAGTTCTATTGCTCTCATTTCTAGGTCTTAAATGACTAGTGGTAGCATGCTGTACGGCCAGTTTGAGGTTTTCAGAAAAATTGTTAATTGACCCATCAATATCCTCAGGCGTTCTCAAGGCGATATTTTCAGTACAATGTGTGCTCAAAAATTTTTTGTACTTTAACCAATTAACTCTATTGACAGTCAACGGTGAGCCAATCTCTTGGGGGAACGAAACAGAAATTATAGTGGGAGAGTGATCTGATGACAAATCTAATGAAGGCTCCACTTGCATCCACTCTAAAGGAAAATTTTTCGCAACTCCAAAATCTATAACGTCTGGGATCTTTCGTCGGTCTGTCGGCCAATAAGTGGGGTGTCCGCTTGAAACCACATCTAAGCCCATTTTGGAAACGGTGTCAAAAAGCACACGGCCTTTCGAGGTAATTAAGCGTGATCCCCAAAAAGTGTGTTTAGCGTTATAGTCGCCAGCCGCTAAAAATCGAGGCCCAAGTGATTTGAAAAAATTTGAATATTGGCTTTCTGTTATTGAAAATCGGGGCGGTGAGTAAATCGAGGAAATAACGATTTTTTCATGAAAATATTCAATGCATATATTAGTTGCTTGGAGATACTCCTCACATGTCTCGTTCATTAAATAATGCTTAATTCTGGATTTTATTAGAATTGCGGATCCTCCGCAAGATCTTCCGCGGGGATCTTTAGTGTCATATAATGCGTACCCATTAATTTTGAAATAACTGTTGGTTGTCAAATGGGTTTCAGCAATCAACATTATATCGATTTGCTTTTCCCTAAGGAAGTGCTCAAGTTCAGTTTTTTGTTGGCGAATGCCGTTTGCGTTCCAGAAACATATTTTCAACCAATTCATTTTTTTAAAATTGCCTGCAAAATAGTGGATTGCATTTTCAGCATTTCCTGCATCATGTTCGTCATGGAAACCGTAAATGTATTTATAGATTGAACAAGAGTCTGCAGAGTTGCCTCAAGATTGCTAAAATTTTGGTCGGAGTTTTGAGGCTTGGGCTCCTGATTCAAGTTTGGTTTATCGGATTTTACCACATTCGCATAAGAAATTTGTTGGGGGTTTTGCACGTGTATATGGCTGGTTGGCTGGCGTACCTGAGGGAAATTGGTTATAGAAATGGTGTTTGACTGCTGGGGTGGCATATTTAAAATTGATGGCCTATTTGTCATTGATCTCTTGAAGTGAGTATAGACAGGACAACCCCTGTAGTTTGCAGTGTGGTTACCTCCACAATTACTGCATTTTTTAACGCTCGCGTCAGTCTTAGGTTTTTTGCACTGTGATGTACCGTGAAGTTCACCACACACAACGCAAACTGCGGGCAACTTACAATAGGCCTTAGTATGGCCAAATTCTTGGCAGTTTAGGCATTGGACGGGCCCTAAACGCTTATGAGGCTCCTCAACGGTAACCTTACGATGCAAAAGATATTTGAGGTTATAAATTGGATGCACTTCATTCTTTTTCAGGAGAACATCTCTAGGTTCCAATTCAACCCTAAACATGGGTTGAGGAATTTTTTCACGGTTTCTAATATTAACCACATTTTTAATTTTGAAGCCATTGTCTTCTAGTCCGGTTTTGACCTCATTCGTGTCAACAAAAGGGTCAATACCTTTTATAACGACCTGAATACCTTTGGCACTTTTAAGCTGATATGTGTAAAATGATCGCTTCTCCTTCTCTAGAACGTCAGACAACTTTCGGTATTCATTTTCACTGTTTACCTGGATTTTTGTTTCATTTATGCCGCCGTGCTTAACCGATGTTACGTTAAAAGTGTCTTTGCCGATTGCCGCAATAAGTTGCTTTACCAGGTCACTAGAGGTAGGCTCTCGCAAATATATTGGTGGCGGCTTAAAGGTTTTTTTAGATATAGTTGGCTCATCTGTTTGCAGTATAGCAAACCTATTATTATCCGTTGCCGAAGTCCTATTATCATCTTTAGAAATTTTCGGTTTAGATGATATTTGAGCTGATTTGGGGCTTCGCTGTCTCTTAACCACGGTTATGTACCTGTCCATGCCTACTTGGGTTTTTGGCTTATCATCAACTTTACAACATTACAACATTACAAACAATTGTGAAAGTTTATATTGAACGTTTATATAAAATTTTTTCTCAGCTGAACAATCTTAGGCGAATTTAGATTTTGACATTCATGATATGTTTTACAATAAAAAAATACATAGTGCTGAATTCGCCTTTCCACTTGCATTCACCCAAGGCGAATTTATACAGGTGAATGCAAGCGGAAAGGCGAATTCAGTACTACGTATTTTGTTCATGTAAAATATATCGTGAATGTCAAAATCTAAATTCGCCTAAGATTGTTCAGCTGGGAAAAATTTTATATAAATGTGAAATATAAACTTTTATAATTGTCTGTAATTAAAATCACAGATTATATTAGTTTTTCACTTTTAAATTCACACAAATTTCTTCAAATTGCACTATATCATACAAAAAAATTTGCAGATTAAAATGGCGCGAAAATGTTTGGAAACAAAAGAATAAAAGTTTGAAAGTGTCATTAGAAAAAACGTGTGAAGCAAAAATAATCACCTGTGCTGTTAAGTTCACCTAGTAAAGAATTCGCCTTGCATTTACCTGTATAAAGTCCCCTCGCACTAAACAAAACATGGCGTAACAGTATTACCATAGTTCTATTTTTTTAATAATGTGTTGCGAGTATTGTAAAATATATTTTTTTAGTTATCATGGTCCATGTTTGCATTACATCGGACTATGTTGCACCTACTCCTTTTTATTTAAAATGGATCATGTACTCTAGAGTTGAGTTCATGAGCTCTTTTGAGAGAGTGCTCTTTTTAGTTCAGCTCTTTTTACTGAAATATGTCTTTCTTTTAGTTCAATAGTTCAGTGCTCCGTAAATAATATTTTCAATGAACGGCTCTGTTTAGGTTTCATGATAAAGAAAAGCAAAAGAAAATTACTGTAAACAAATGAAAAGTACAAATATTATAAGGATTAATAAAAGGTGAGATTAGAAATGTTCAGGTGTGATGAAAAATAATTTTATTAAAAAGAAAAAAAAAACGATATATTTGTGATGATGTCTCGATGTTTTTGTATTTAATTATGGTCGCATATCATATCATTTATTTTTATAACACAAAAAACCAAAGTAAAATTGTGTTGTCTAATATTCTGAATTGTTGTATATAACATAGATATGCACTTTCTATGTACGTCAAATTCTGGCAGCGCTGTTTGACTACTTCCGTATACATATCTACCAGAAAGAAAGAAACATAAAGTGCTGTCCACACCTGACATGATAACACTAACAGGAACAGCAAAATACTGTTACTGTCTGGTGTAGCCTGCAAATGTTACTGTTTTCTTGCCGTCTTGACACGGCTGTTAAGACGTCTGTTTTAAAAGCTCCGTCTTAACAGAAAATGACATTTTAATATGAGAAAAGTAATAATAGTTTCAAATTAAAACAAATTGACAAAAAAAAATTCAATTCTTATTTTAGATTGCAAATTTTGCAATAAAAACATTTTTTTTTTCTACAAACTATAAAAAAGGACATAAAAAGTGATGATGTGCTCTTGTTGACGAAATTAAAATAATAAAAAATCAAGACATACGGGTACTCCACCATGTAACAATCGGACCGTCAAAGGTATGTTTTAACAGTATGTCTTAACGGCGTTTCATGTCTAATGTAGACGGGCAGTAAACGAAAGAGAAAACTTGAAGACAAAAGAAAGAAACATGAACTATGGAGCTAAAAGAGCTCGCAGAAATGATCGGCTCACTTAGCTCCCTGAAGTGAATAGTTCAGTGACACTAGTTCGTTCGCGAACTACCCAACTCTAATGTACTCCAATAATTTCTGCAGGGTTACAAACATAACAGCATAGTGGAGCAATAATTGTTGAGATTTTCAATTTAATAAACAAAAGTTGTAAAAATTAATTTTATTTTAGTAACTTAATCCTCAGCATAAAAACTCAACATCAATATAACAACTACTAACCAAATTTAATTTAAACTTATTCATTAAAATACCAAAAAGCAAAAAAAAAAAACAAAAAAAAGAAAAACAGAAACTTCAACATTTTTATTAACTTTATGAAAAAAACAACAATAATAAAAATAACTTAATAAAAAAATAAGCCGGCAAAGGCAAACAATTTTTAAGCTTTTTATTTGTGAAAAATAAATAGAAAAAAATGAGTAAACAAAAAAGACAAATAAATGAAATTATTATAATAAAATCTCGGTGCCTACTGACTGACTGACTGAGAAAATTAATCTGACTTCCAAACGTTTGTACGAAAAGGCAAAGGAAAAATTAATAACAAAAATAAAAATAAGCATAAATTTATGCAAATGTTGTTTGAGGAATCTTTTTAAGATAATTTTATGAAAATAATAATAACCAGAAAGAATAATAAACAAAAATTATTTAGAAGTCCGAAGATCTTTGTGAATAGGATTTAAAATATATAAACGCCTTAAGGTATGCTACATTTAATTAATTCACCCGTGTTTTTATACAAACACATAAAATACTAAGGTCTGATTCTATTCACCTGTTTACTGGTGGTTTTATGATTTAGTGTTTTTAGTTTTTATTCTACGGCAATAAAAATATTCAAGGTAGTTTAATTAAAGAAATTCATTGATAAATATTCTTTAAATTGAATTTAAATGTACGAGTATGTATTTAGATGCATAAAACTTTTTTTTAAAATAAAACAACTAGTCACTAATTCAGTGCAATAAGCATCATTTTAACTTTATTAAATCCTACACTTTATGACATTTAATTTGTAACGACACTTACACTTTATGCTGGGATAGCTCAGCGTGGTCCAGGGTCGTTCAATAAAGAATAAAGAAACAGAAATAGTCTTTAATGTGGTTTCTTTATTTAAATAAACTAACACAAAATCTTTCTTATGTGGCTGTGGCATCACGTACGGTTGACATTGGAGCGGGGTTGCGTGCTGCTATGGAGGAATTGAAAACTCCTGCATGGGCGCACTCACTGCCCCACCGACCTACTACCTCTGGTGCCGCGCTGGAGTGGAATTAAAAACTCCTCTGGCGGATGGTGAAGGTATTAATAACACCTTCACTCTCCGTCGCTCTCCAACGTTGGCAAACTGGTCTCAGGAGAATTCAAAACTCTTCCTCGCATACCAACCTGACGATGAGGCAAAGATGAACCACTCAAAAAGTGTGAGGAATTAAGAACTCCACACTACCTCTTATTGGTATTTTGCCACAACTATGGTCACTCAAAAAAAAACTAAATGATTTGAATTAGAATTAAAAGCTACTTTCAAATACTAAATAAATAGAAATATATGAAAAATGGGAACACGACTTCAGGTGTGTTGCTCCAAAACGAGGCCTTCGACTTTGAGCGTTACAAATTTCTAAAATTTATTATTGGCCCATGGCCTCCGTATCTAGCCATTCTAAATGACATCCTGTCGATTCAATTTTGCATTTTATGAGCATACTCGGTCAGTAGAGCATCGACTGTTGGCTTCTAAATAATGAATCGTTGCTAGTTTATAAAAACAAAAAGTGGTTTAACGATCTCAGATCACAAGAACGAGGTGAAAAATCCACTTATCCAGTTCTTAGTTCCATCGCTAGATATTTGGAGCAACAAAATAAAACACTGTACAATATTTAGGTGCAAAATCCACTTATCCAGTTCTTAGATCCATCACTAAACATTTGGAGCAACAAAATGAAGTGCTGTACGATATTTTGGGCCATGCTGGAACCATTTTTAATCGAAATGATATGCTATCAAGCTTTCGATAATGTGTGGTATGATGGCTTGATGCACAAAATAAGGTTAAACTTGCCTGTAAACACTCACAAACTTCTAGAAAGCTACTTATGCGGCCGGAAATTTGTTCAATTATGGAGCACCGTCATATGTTTCACTGGTAAAAGACGAGTTTTCAAAGTACGCTACAAACTACAACTTCACCAAAATTCTCTTGCATGCAAAATACTTAATTTTGGCGGCAACACTCGGTTGAAAAGAAGAGATATTTCCAATAAACTTTTTTTTTCTAGCATTAATTGGACTTAAATAATTTTTTATGTTTAGTATTAAGATTTAAATAGTTATTGTTAGTTCATATTTTGACTCAATAAATAAATGGATGAGGGGGAAAAACGCACTAATTCACTGTTACTTTCTTCTTTTCAGCAAACTCAACATTTTCATTTTGGTAAAGTACACTAACAAAGAATGTATGCAAATTATAAACATGACGAAGCTCATTTTTGGCTCAAAGCAAAATATGCGTTACTCGTCTGGTGAAAATCCACATGTGCTTCATGAACCACCACTTACTCTATCCTCAAAATATAACTGATTGGTGCGTTAGCATACCGGCGGCGTCATTCGGCCATATTTTCCGTCTACAATAACGACCGTCACGTTACTGTGAATGGCGATTGTTTTTGTGTCATTATTACTGATCATTTTTGGCCCGAATTGATTTTTTTTTGTTAAGCGTTTTTATTTATTGAATCTTCAAAATGAACTAACAATAAGTATTCAAATTAAGATTTGAAATATAAATATAAAAATAAAAGAATTAATAAAAAAAAAAAATAAAATGTGCTCTTTACTTACGTCCAGCAAATGCTAGACAAAAAGTTCTATAATGCGGGAGCAATATCGATAAAATCACCTATTGAACGTTCTGATGGTGGCAACGGTATCCCTTCTTCTCAACCGAGTGTGGCCGCCAAAGTTAAGTATATTACGCGTAAGAGGGTTTGGATTAAGTTCCAGTTTACTGACATACCTTGTCGCGTACTTAAAAAACTCCTCTTTTACCAGCGGAACACGAATTCATCTTTATGAATTCGTGAATTTTTTACATACCACGGAGCTGCAGTAATCGTTTGAAGAATTTTGTTTTGTCGCCTTTGGATTTTTTCAATGTTTGACGAATTCCGTAGCACCATATAAGTTTTAGTATTGCGTTGTATAACAAAAGTTTGCAATCTAATTTCAACGTAGAATTTCTGCCCATAAGCCAATTTAGCTGCGCTGCTTTTAGTTTTAACTGAGTGACCTTTGCTTCAATGTGAGACTTCCACGTTAACCTACGGTCGAGATGAATACCAAGGTACTTGACTTCGTTGTGCTGCGGAATATGTAAGTTGTTAATTTGGATATGCGCACATGTTTGTTTGCATAGTGTGAATGTGACATGAGTACATTTCTGTTCATTAACCCTGATTTTCCAAAGCTTCAGCCATTTTTCCAATATTGAAATAAATTCCTGTAAATTTCGTGAAGCTATTGGTGGTTTTCATGAACGCTCTGCAAAAGTTGAAGTGTGGATTCCAGATGTCGTTGGCATGTCAGAGGCGTAAATCAAATATAAAGTAGGCCCAAGTATGCTACCTTGAGGAACTCCTGCCTCGATAGGTTGAGTTGGGCTTATAAAATCACCTTCTCTGATAACAAATTTCCGCCCATATAAGTAGCTTTCCAGAAGCTTGTGAGTATTTGCAGGCAAGTTCAACTTTATTTTGTGCATTAAGCCGTCGTGCCACACTTTATCAAAAGCTTGAGAAATGTCAATGAATAGAGCTGAACAATACTTCTTCTCCTCAAAGGTCTGTCTTATGGCATTGACTAGTCTGTGCCTTTGTTCTATGGTGCTATGTTTAGCCCGAAACCCAAATTGATGATCCGGGATGCATCCCACATTGTTCAATATTGGACTCAACTTAACCATTAACAATTTTTCGAATAGTTTTGAAATTGTTGGTAGTATTGGTCTATATGATTCTACCTGGGTCGGATCCTTCTCTGGCTTGGGTATCATAGTAATCATAGAGACCTTCCACTCTGCAGGGTAATACTCAAGGCGTAAAATAGCGTTAAAAATAAAAAGTGGAATTCTTTTAGCTACACGAGGTAACTGTTCAAGAATTTTGCCAGTAATTTGATCAATACCTGGAGCTTTCCTGGGGTTTATGTTACTGATACCTTGTTCTACATCTTGAAATATGAATCGCGAATTTGTTATATCATTTGTAAAAAAAACATTTCTCAAATGATTAACATAGACCATCCCCTTTTCAGAATCGCTTCGTGCCTAGTCGCCAGTTGAAGTTCGCAAAGGTGGCTTATCTATTACGGGTCTTTTCAGACCTTTTGAAGCTTTCCACAGAGAATAGTCAGATTGCGGAGTACCACCCAGGCTTTCCAAATATGTTTTAAGGGAAGATATTCTCTGGATTTCAAGCAGATTTCTTAGTCGAGTTACGCATTCCCGTAGCCTAGTTTTAAGCTGGGAGACCTGCGAGTTTGCCACTCTCTTCTAACTCTTCTTTTTTCTGACAGAAGTTGCTCAATTTCAGCCGAATAAGTTCTATTGTTCTCATTTCTGGATCTTATATGACTAGTCGTAGCATGCTGTACGGCCAGTTTGAGGTTTTCAGAAAAATCGTTAATTGACGCATCAAAACCAGGTGTTCTCAAGGCGATATTTTCAGTACAATGTGTACTCAAAAATTTTTTGTATTTTAGCCAATTAACTCTATTGACGGTCAACGAGGAGCCAATCTCTTGGGGGAACGAAACAGAGATTATAGTGGGTGAGTGATCTGATGACAAATCTAATGAAGGCTCCACTTGCATCCACTCTAGAGGAAAATTTTTCGCAACTCCAAAATCTATAACATCTGGGATCTTTCGTCGGTCTGACGGCCAATAAGTGGGGTGTCCGCTTGAAACCACATCTAAACCCATTTTGGAAACGGTGTCAAAAAGCACACGGCCTTTCGAGGTAATTAAACGTGATCCCCAAAAAGTGTGTTTTGCGTTATAGTCGCCAGCCGCTAAAAATCGAGGCCCAAGTGAATTGAAAAAATTTGTACATTGATTTTCTGTTACTGAAAACCCGGGTGGGGAATAAATCGATGAAATAACAATTTTATGATGAAAATGTTCAATACATATGTTTGTTGCTTGAAGATACTCCTCACATGTCTCGTTTGGCAAATAGTGCTTAATTCTAGTTTTTATCAAAACTGCCGAGCCTCCGCAAGATCTGCCACGGGGATCTTTAGTATCATATAGTCTGTAACCATTAATTTTGAAAAAACTGTATGTTGTCAAATGGGTTTCAGCAATCAGCATTACGTCGATTTGCTTTTCCATAAGGAAGTGCTCAAGTTCATTTTTGTGTTGGCGAATGCCGTTTGCGTTCCAGAAACATATTTTTAACCAGCTCATTTTTTGATTGAATGTAGTTTTAATAGGACGGTGCCATAAGTCCACGTTACAATTGATTTATTGATTAGAAGCGTGGTATTTCAAGAAATGTACCAGTCAATTCGCAGACTCGTTCGTGCAATTTAACGCCGCTCGACGTATTTCGTTGAGGCCGCGTCAAATCATTGGTTTATGCCAACAAGACGATAACGTTGGAAGACCTAAGAGCCAACATTGAACGTAAAATAGCCGTCGTTACGGCCGAAATGTGTGACTGTGTCATTAAAAATTGGGTCCAACGAATCGACTGTTGCCGACGTGTCCGCGGTGGACGTATGAACAAAGTCGAGTACCATTCATAATTTGTTTTATTGTATTTCAAGAATATATTATTTAGGGCTTTAAAATGTTGACTTAAATTTAAAACGTTTTCCTTATAATAACGAGTGATTTTTTTGCTATTATCTTTTTGGCAACACTAGTTTTGACAGCTCACGCACGTTTTGTATCTTGTGTCACTGTCAAACATCTTCAGTTTGGTCTATAATTTAATCATGAATCGTCTTACAAACGAACAACGCTTGCAAATTATTGAATTTTATTACCAAAATGCGTGCTCTGTTAAGAAAGTTCATCGCGCGCTTCTTCCATTTTATAGTCAGTTTAATCGACCTACTGAGGCTTCTATTCAGGCTATTGTAAAAAAATTTCGCACCAAATTTACATTGTTGGACATTAAACCACCAACACGCTTACGTAGAGTGCGAACTGAAGAAAATATCGCAGCCGTATCGGCCAGTGTTGGTGATGACCGTGAATTATCGATTCGGCGCCGTTCGCAGCAATTGGACCTCTGTTACTCCACTACGTGGAAAATTTTGCGCAAGGATTTGGGTGTGAAGCCTTATAAGATACAGCTGGTGCAAGAATTGAAGCCAAACGACCTACCACAACGCCAAATTTTTGGTGAATGGGCTCTTGAAAAGTTAGATGAAGATCCACTTTTTTATCGAAGAATTGTGTTCAGCGACGAGGCTCATTTTTGGTTGAATGGACACGTGAACAAGCAAAACTGCCGTATTTGGAGTGAAGAGCTGCCAGAAGCATTGCAAGAGCTACCAATGTATCCACAAAAAACAACCGTTTGGTGCGGATTACGATGATAACAAACTTTTTTTTGCCCAAAATGGAAGAGCTTGACTTGCATGACATGTGGTTTCAACAAGACGGTGCCACATGCCACACAGCACGCGAAACAATGGACCAATTGAGAGGCGAGTTCGGTGAACAGTTTATTTCACGCTTGGGACCAGTAAATTGGCCGCCCAGATCGTGCGATTTAACGCCTCTAGACTATTTTTTGTGGGGCTATGTTAAGGCTAATGTCTGTAGCGACAAGCCCGCTTCGATTGACGCACTGGAAGCCAGCATTGCCAACATTATTCGTGAGATACCGGCCGAAATGTTGGAAAGAGTATGCCAAAATTGGACTAAGCGGATGAACCATTTGAGGCGCAGCCGCGGCCAACATTTGCATGAAATAATCTTCAAACATTAAATAATATCGACCCAACTATCGATCCAAATAAATATTTCATGCATTTTTCTGAATTTTATGTGTGTTTTTTTTTTAAATTTCCGATAGTTCTTATAAAATCACCCATTATATAGAATTTTCTTAAGTTTAAACTTGGTAATCGCTTAATGAAATGAGTAACTGTTTATTATTTTTAATCGTCCCAAAGCTCTGTTTTTAAAAAAAGATGTGTTATTTAAACCACTCCCCTGCTATACGAGTGTAAAGTTTATGATAAAAGAATTTTGTTAATTGTACGGTTTGTTCTATTCGCTTAAGTTTTTCACTTTTTGTTTATTTTAAAGCAAATTTTTAATGTTTCTGATGATTATCGCAAATAAAGTGTATCTCCCCTGTTACTACATATCCCTAAAATTTTACCTTTACCACTTTGTAAAGTGTGGAATTAAACCTGTTTTTAACACAATGTTCCAGTATTTCATATATTTCAATTTAATTTTATACCAAAATAATTTATTTTCTTACTGCAATATAATTCTTTGCATTTTTGCCTCGTTTGCTAAAAGCACTCCCATATAAATTTTAGTTTTAATTTTATTCTTTACTTGTTTCTTCTTCTTTTTGTTTTCTGAAAATTTAATTTAGTCTGCTAATTTTTTTTTTTGAGTTTCCAACTTTTGGGCATGTGTGTGTGTGTGTTTGTTTATTTGGCAGAAGGTTATTAACATTGTTTGTTTTTGTTGCTGTGGTTGTACTCGTTCTTTTTGTTGTTGTGGTGCTATTTTCCGTTGCCATTTGCCAGTCATCCACTTGCAATCATTGCTAATACGTTCATCGCCAAATTCCAATTTCAATTAGCATGAAAAACTACTTACACTGTCTCTCTTAATGGTTTCGTTGTTATGATGCTGCTGCTGCTGCTGCCGCTGCCGTTGCCGATGTTGTTGTCATTGTTGTAACAATTGCTGTTCGTTTTGTTGTGTATGTTCTTGTAATCTCATGGATCCTATCAGAGTGCATACATATATAAATATTTGATATGTATCTTTACTGCAAGTTATTTATTTTGTTTTCTTAGTTTTCCATTAAGAAAAGTATTTAAAAAGAACTTTAAAGGATTTACTTCCTGGACGTAAAAGCAACATTCTTAAGCAAATAAAACGGAAAGCTTATCTGTTATATCAAAATTTATTTAGATGGACTGTATGTCTTAAAAACTCTCGAGCTTAAGCAAATTCTTTCAACTTCCGTCCTCATTTGCACGACTTGACTTTCAAATGCAGGCTTCTAAGGTTGCAACTAAAGAATTTATGTTGCACATCATCTATGCAGTTACCCTTGTAGATAAAGATCAATTTATGAATATACCTTCACCATTTTGTGGAAGTAGAAAATAAATAAGCTTAGGTATTTGCAAACACAATGCCACCAAAAAATTAGTCAGGTTGCCAAAATTTTGTCATTTGCGTGAGGTTTTAATTTTCTGCTTTAATATGAAGAAATCTGCGACTGAAGCTCATCGAATCTCTCAAATAAATATAGTGAGGCCGTTATTAGTGAAAGAACCAGTCGTAATGCAGCTCTGGGCTGGGGAACATCTCTCGCGTCATCGTAATTATTTCTTAAGTGCGGTCAGGCTTGTCGTTGTTGTTTGGCCTTCGAGAGTTTTGCGTCTCACTCTCATTGGTTAATTGTCTATCTCAACTAACTGTATTCGTTTACAGTTTTTTGAGGTATTTCGTTGTTAACCACGCGGCAACTTCCTATGCGAAGGCATAGGTCAGTATAGTCAGTCACAGAGCCGCAAAAAAATACTGTTAACACCATCGTGGGCATAAGGTCTACGTTACCACGCCCATGCTGTGCATCCTATACTTTGCAAATTTATTTGCAACTGTATAGTTACAAATCCAATACAAAAGTGAAAGAACGTGCCAAGAGTGGTTGCAACGCTTCAAGAATGGTGATAGCAGGTGAAAGAATTAAAATTTTTAAAGAATTTGTGGCATTACTTGAATACAACAACAATTGGCAAGATCATCGAGAATGATGCAAAAAACCATTTCCAAACCCGTAAAAGTCATGGGAAAGATTCAGAGAGATGGTGAACCGCGTTTGTTTACTTGTGAACAGCTACTTGCTGGGCAAAGACGGAAGGGATTTTTGGATTGAATTTGGCCTTGTGAAGAAAAATGGGTTCATTACGATAATACCAAGCGCAGAAAATCAGGCTTCCTCATCGACGGCAACACCGAATATACACGGTCCCAAGATATGATCATGCTCAGTATTTGATGGGACCAGCACGGCGTACTGTATTATAAGTTGTTAAGAGTGACTGAAACAATCACAAGCGATCGTTATCAAATGCAACTAATCTGTTTGAGCCAAGCATTGAAAGAGAAATGGCCGTAATGCAACGAGAGACAGGATAAAGTGATTTTACGGCTTGACAATGCTCGATCCCATGTGATCCATTGTGAAAGTGATGTAATGGCAATGTCCATACACAACTTTAATATACACTAACTTTTTATACAACTTTACTTTAATACACAACCATACTTTAATATACACCTCTATTTTAATATACAACCCTTAACATAAGTAGGATAAGAAATTACAAATAAAGGGAGTTATAATTGAACCATCATACTACTGATTGCTTTGATTATTGAAATAACTTAAAAGTGTGTTAACATTGAAATATTTGCAAACATAGAAATGGGAAATTCTACCCCAACCGCCATATTCTCCAGACGTTGCTCTCCCTGACTATTACTTGTTTCAATTAGTAATACACGGCATGACCAATCAGCAGTTTTGGTCTGATGAAGAAGTATAAAATTGCATCGCTTTAAAAGATGACCAGCTTTTTCAACGCGGGACGTTACGCGAAAGATGGGAGAAAGTAGTGGCCAGCGATGGACAGTACTTTGAATCATAAATGTATAACCAGTTTTTTTTTACAATAAAGCCTCGAATTTCGGAAAAAAGCAATGGAAGCAAAGTTGTATAACTATTAAGAAAAAAGGAAATGTAGCTGGACCAGCCATACACTTTATAAACTAATGTCTAATATTGTCAGCACAAATGGAAGAAGCGGTGGATCAGCGTAAATATGGCAAAGGCAAATAGAAATCGAATTCAAGAAATTAAAAAAAAAAAAAACAAAAACTGAAGTGAAGTAAAGTACCGAACGTAGCCATTAAGAGATTAGAATGGAATAAGTTTGTTAAGGCTCATGGAGCCCTTACAGCAATGTTGGGTCAAAATTATATAAAAGTGCAAAGTGTAGAGAGAAAAATGCCCAAAATACATATACTCTCAGTTTTAACTTCCCTTTTTATACCCTTCACAAAGATTTTAAAATATATGAGTTTGTGATTCCATTTATAATTTCTACAACTTTTATTTCCGACCCTATAAAGTATGCATACGAGGGCTCATAAAAAAATAACCGTCATTTAAAATTTGTAAAAAGTAATTATTTATTTATTCATCAATAAATATCCGGTCCCCTTTAAAGTAATCCCCCTCAGGTATAATACACTTATGCCATAATAAAAATAACGACTATTTTTTGATCAGACTATGTATATTCTGAATCAGAACTGAGAGAAAAGTGGATTAAGCGATGTCCGTCTGTCGTCCAGTGAAATGCCGTTTCTGACAAAACCATTATACTTGCAAACTTTTGTCTTTCACCATTCTATTCATGGAGTAAATTTTTAGCTTCAAGCTTAATAATATTATTAAACATGGCGATTACAAACCAAAAACAATGTTTCACCGATATGGGTCTATATATCGCTCCTATATTGCAACATAGTTATATCTCAAAAAATTAGATTTTCGAGTTAACAATGCAGAATTGTTAACGATACTACCTTTTATGTTTATTGAAATTACTTTAAAACTGTTTCCTTTAGGAGATATTTAAAAAAAAAAATTTCTAAGACTTGTATGGAAACTAAAATTTTGAAATGTGTTTTTCTCGAAACAAGCTTTTCTGAGTTATGACTATGTTGCAATAAAGGAGCGATATATCTGAGAACTTAAACAACTTTTTTTGCTTAAAAGCAAGTCTGGTAATAAAATAAAGTTATCTAAACAGAGAAAATAAATATTTCCGATCTCGATCCATATATACCCGAGATATAGCCTATACCAAATTTTCCATGAAAATTTTTTTTTTGCTTGAAAGGAGTTCTGTCAACAAAAGGAGGTTGCAGAAATTTAGGATATGAAGATTTTCGATATCGGCCCATATTTATCCGAGCATATTTGGTAAAATTTGTAAAATATTCTATGTATTAACGAGGCTGTTGTGGCTGTTTACTTTGTGGTTTGGGTTAGGGAAGTATGGGATTAGAGATCACTTATTGTTAGGAACACAACTGTGACGAACAACGATTTTTTGGTCTCGAATATTCGTCGCCAAAAATAAAACACATTGGTGTATATGAAAATGCACGCAATCGGAGTGTTGTACGAAATAAGTACGTCATACACTAGATTTATTTCTAATTGTTTCGTCAGCGAACAGAATCAGGTGACCAGTTTTGTTAATTAAAGAAAAGTATTTTTTTCAAAATAATGCTTTTTATATTTATATTTATCGATGTAGTAGCAAACTTAAAAATATGTTCTCAAAATATTCAAAAATCCAGTTTACGGATGGGATTTATATATTTTTACTTTTAATATGGCCTCCTCCTTATTTATATAAATTTTTTTCTTTGCACGAAGTGTAAACAATATTATCTACACAAAAGTTCGTAGATATTGTGCTTCACACGACGAATTTATATATTTGTCGGCGACTTAGTCGTGATTGGCGAAATGCGTCTTTTGTCGCCGTTGTGTTTCTAGCATATATTTCATAATCTTTTCATTTTCATTTGCGATGAAGCGTTGTATAATATTTTTTCCAAAAGCTGACCAGAGCTTCTATGGTAATGTATTACTCGCTGTCAATGACTTATTTTGCCCTATGGTAAAATAAACAAGATAGCACCTTGACTACAAGAATACAACACTAAAAACCACAACAGATATTTTGCTTTTTTTTACGGCGAATTCAAGCCCTGAACTTTCTAAGTTAGCTGATGAGAAATACGTGCATTGTTAGTGTTCTATATTTTTCTTGTAGCTTGTAAAGCACAGCTTACTAAAGTTTCACAAATTGAGTGTTAAAGCGAATTGAAAGGAATTAGACTAAATTCGCCAATGCGTGCGCCTAATAATAAACTCGCTTTGATTTTTCCATTAATACCAAATAAGAATTATTTTTATAAATCTGGCGATGTCTTATAATGAGAATTTGAAAAGTGAACTTTCTTTTGACAACTCATTTCTTTAGAAACTGATTTAATTCTTATGAAATAAATTTCACCGTTTTGCTTTTTACACTTTTTTTGTCATGAACAAAAACAATTAAACAAGAAACACTTGACACATTTGTTGGTATGTCGCCGCAATGTCTGTTGAGATACTAAACGGGTGCTTTTTTCTTTTTTTGGAAGAATATTTAATTTGCAAGCTATTACATCTCATGATGTTCCAGATCTCGCTGGTACATCAGAAGCAGAAATAAAAATAAGGTAGATCCCAGAATTCTACCTTGGGGTACTATTGCTTCCATTGAGCGAGCTGGGTTGATAAAATGACCTTCTCTGAAAACAAATTGTGGGCCATGTATGGGTAGCTTTCCAAAAGGCTGTGAGTATTTGCAGGCAAGATTAAGCATTAAGATTGTGCATTAAACTGACATGCCGCGTTTTATCGTAAGCTTAGGAAGCGTCAATAAACAGAGCTGAATCAAAGGCCTTTCCTGTGACATTTACTAGTCTGTACGTTTACTTTACGGTGCCGAATTGATTATTCAATATTGGAGTCAATTTCGTCAGTAACAATTTTTCGAACAGTTTGAAAAAAAAGGTGAGGTAACTGTATAAGCATGTTACCAGTAATTTTAGCAATACCTGGAGATTTCCTGCAGCTTATTTTATATATGACGTTTTCGACAACTTGCAAACTACGCCTCAAAGATACAGTTGGTATAGTAGCATATGACGATAATTCAGCTGCATCATTTGCTGTATCATTTGTAATGAAAACGTTTCTCAAATGGTTAACATACAGCATCCCCAGTCGCCAGTTGAAGTTCGTAAAGGTGGCCTGCTTTCCATACCTTTTGTCGCTTTCCACAAGGAATATTCAGATTGAGGGGTACTATAGAGACTTTCTAGATAATTTTTAAAGGAAGCAATTCTACGGACTTTAAGCAGGTTTCTTAGTTGTATAACGCATTCCCGTAGCATGTTTTTAAGCTGGGGAGACCTGTGAAGTTGCCACTCTCTTCTAACTTTCCTTTTTTGTAACAGAAAGTGTTTAATTTGAAAGTGCATGTGTGCATATTCGTGAAATATGAACAACAATTGACAGTTCCTATCACAAAAAAGTCAGTTGGCTCTTTGGCCCTACCTTGTGTATTATTGCACCATGAACAGAGCTAAGCACTTCTATTTCCATGTAACCGTGCCTTTATTTTCATAGAATGATTTCTGAATCGTGAGAAAAACTTATGGCTTATTGCACTCTATAAATATGTGTCTAAAGAAAAAACTCCCTTTATATGCTCCACTTCCAACAATATTCTCACATTAAATGTATTTCAATATTAAATCTGGGTGCTGTTGTTGTTTTATTTTTAATCATTCTGCTGCAAAATATGCCCGGTATTTTTGCCTGTTCTCTTGACTTGATGCTTTAATTTGCCTTTAATGTCTTTATCATCCACTTGGCTGAGAATTAATTATCAACGTTGCGTTTCATTTACGAGTATTATGAGTTTTTTTTTCTCTTATTTCTTGTAATCGTTCTGTATCGTTTTTAATTTTGTCTTCTTTGTTGCTGTTTTTTTTATTGTTTTTGTTTTTCTTTGCACTTTAATTTCCATTCTCATCGTCGTTCTGGCTGCCATGATTCACTTAAGATCTCGGCAAACTTTTGTATGTCGTTGACTCTTTGTTCGATTTCAGCGTTTCAGTTGTGTCTGTTATAACTTTTCGATAAATTGGCCACAAATTGCAGTTGCAATTAAACAGTTTTTTAATCATTTTTTTCCAATAAGTTTGTATGCAAAACTTTTGTTACACCTGGAAAATAACATTTTCAGAAGTAATAAAATGGATAATCAAATTGTAGTGTGTGAAGCGGAATTTAAAATGCGGCACTTGAAAAGAAATGAATGGCAATAGAAAAAGAGGTTTTTTTTTTCCGGAAATAAACAAAATTTAACTTAACCTTCAATAGGTCTTATAAGGCATTTACATCTGCCCAAAATCTAGTAGATTTGAATAAAAATCTTCAACAAAATCTTAACACTTTTATTTTTTGACATCTAACCCGATTTTATTTTTATAAAATCGTTTTTTTGCAAAAAGTTTGACAGCAATAACTATATCACAATGAATTCATCGTGTAAAAGTATAGGGTTTTTATAGCAGTGTAGTATTTTAAAGTATTATTTTGAACAAAGTCACAGTTGTGTAATAGGGTACTTACAAAAATCTAACAAATTTCGTCAAAATTTAGTCGGAATCTAGATTTCGTTTTGTATGGGAAATCTCGTAAAAAAAAACTAGATTTGGTTCAACTTCCCGAAAGTAGTAGGTGTAAATGGCGTATTATACGATATAAAACGTTAACAGCCAGTTCGACGATGTCGAAAGAGTAAGTTCATTCGCATTCAGGGCGAAAGAAAATTGATTTGGGTTTTTTCTAACTTTATTCTATGCGAACGATGTGTCCAAATTCAATTAAAATACATAAGTTCATGAGAATGAACAAAAGTGACATAGACAAACCCAAATTGATTCGAATGTGAGCGACTAGCTTTCTTTCGCATACATTTTCATTCGATATCGTCGAACAGGCTGTAAGTTTTATACGTATATAAAGCTTAACGTTAATTATACTAAAAGGCCCATTTAGCCGACGGTAGAAATAGTAAATGTATAAATATATATATATATATATATATATATATATATATATATATATATATATATATATATATATATATATATATATATATATATATATATATATATATATATATATATATATATATATATATATATATATATATATATATATATATATATATATATATATATATATATATATATATATATATATATATATATATATATATATATATATATATCCACAGATGCCTTCAGATTTCGTTCTAATATGTTCTTATATTGATAGCGATCCATTCTGCCTTCAACAAAGTCTAACCGACCCACTCCAGAAGATGCCATGGCCCCCCAAACCATAACATTTCCGCCACCATGTTTGACAGTTGGTATAATATGTTTTGGATCCAGTGCAGTGTTAGGCTTCCTCCAAACCTTTGATCTTCCATCACTTCCGAAAATATTGAACTTACTTTCATCAGTAAATATCACACGCTTCCAAAAGTCAACATCTTTGTCAAGATGTGCCCGAGCAAATTCAAGCCGAAGCTTACGATTTTTCGCGGAAATAAGTGGCTTTTTTCGGGCTACTCTGCTTTTAAATCCATTGTTGTGCAAAACGTTTATAACTGTTCTCGGTGTAACAGTAACATTGCAACAATTTTCAAGGTGATCCGCTAGTTTTGGGGCACTAATTTTCGGATCACGCCTAACTTCTTTCAGAATACTGCTAACATCACGCCTCGAAAGCTTTTTAGGTCTGCCAGTTCGTGGTTTATTTTCTGTGCTTTTGGTTGTTTCATAATTTCTAATTATTGTCTGAACTGTTTGGCGACTAAGGTTTACTATTTTGGAAATTTCGCCATATGATTTGCCATCTTTTCGCTGACTGACCACAATATTTCTAACAGAGATTGGTACCTCTTTTCTACCTTCCATTTCGATAGTTAAAATTACAGAAATTTTATTTCTTTCAATTGACTTTGTGAAATGAATTGAGCATAGTGATTTTAAAATCAATTAAAATAAAAAATAACGGTTGTTTTTTCCTCTTTCTCCCTAATTTTCTACTTTCTGCATGGAGTTACCACACTGTATGTAGATTTTTTTCCTGACGATTTTTAAAGTTTTTGTTATTATTATTTTTATAATAACACATTGTTCCTTTTTTCTTTTATAAATAATGTTATTTATATGCGGCTTAAATATTAGTATAACAATTTTTCTGATTATCTTTATAAGTTTCCTAAAATCGAAAAATTGTGGAATGTATTTATATATGTATTTATATATATATATATATATATATATATATATATATATATATATATATATATATATATATATATATATATATATATATATATATATATATATATATATATATATATATATATATATATATATATATATATATATATATATATATATATATAATTCTGGACGATACAATATATAATTTAAACAATTGTTTTATCTATTTTTTTCAAATTTCTATAAAAAAAAATTTACATTAAAAGAAAAACTTAATTATTTCATGAAACTTAAAGTCTCAGATGATAGAGCTTGAAAAGGTGAAAATGACCAGGGGGAGATTAGGGAGACTTCTGGATGATACCTGTCGCTCAAGATACAATACATAATTTAAAAAATTTTTAATATTTTTTTTTTTCAAATTTGTTTTAATTATTCCATTGACATCTGAAAAAGATTAAAATTAAAAAAAAAGTTATCAACTGCGCTATCAATTTCACCTTGAATACAGCTGTTCAAAGCAGTGATGAGAGTTCATAGTATTCGGTACATATACAAAAGGCATGAAACTTGCTTAAATGGTACCTTTTATCTTATATTATTACAATATGTAATAAAGTTGATAAAAAATTATATTACAATGTATTATTAATGTCTTATACTCAAAAATTATTAACATATTTTTATTATTACTTTTTTATTACTTCACAGGCCTAAATTAAATCATGGATTGCTTTCTTACATTTACGAGTATAGCAGCATAACTCTGCATTATGAACCGAACTCATTTTATCGTTGGAAGATTATGCTTGTGCAATATACATATATTTGGAAATCGGGAGAAAAAATGTCTTGGTTACGTATAATGTGACAGTTGCAAAAATTGTGCGTAGCATATAAATTATGCTACCTATTTATGTACATTCATTTTGCGTGCAGAAGTCAGAGAACAAGTTTTAAATTTATTACAATAAATTATGTGTGTGGACAAATTTAACTACTCAAACGGTTCAATTATCAAATAAACAAAAATTACCAAAACGGGTCTTTTGTGCCAGCCTCCCATTCACGTTGTGGTTACATTTCATTACAGTCAGGTAAGCATTTTCATGGTTTCTCGTATAATAAAAACGATCTGCTGTTCCCACTACATTTTAAATGTAGAAATGCAAATGTAGTTGGAACAGCTGATCGTTTTTGTTAAACGAGAAACCATAAAAATGCTTACCTGGCTGCATTAAAATGTAACCGTAACGTCTTAAGGCCCATTTAGCCGACCGTAGAAATACAGCTGTTCACAGCAGTGATGAGAGTTCATACTATTCCGTATATATACAAAAGGTACGAATCTTACTTAAATTGTACCTAAAATGTATCTTATATTATTACAATATGTAATAACTTTGATAAAAAGTTATATTAAAATATATTATTAATGTATTGTGCTTAAAAATTATTAATTTTTTTTTTGTTTTTACATTTTTATCTATTCACAGAGTTAAGTTTAATCATGTATTGGTTTCTTACATTTATAGTAGCATAACATTGAAGCAGTGAAAAAAATGATATTGGATAATCATCGAATCATTATCAAAGAAGTTGCTGATGATGTTGGCGTATCGTTCGGCTCATGCCAAGCAATTTATATGGATGTATTTATTAGGCATGCAACGTTCGGCAGCTAAAAAATTGCTAAATTTTGAGCAACAACAACGTCGAATGCACATCGCTCAGAAGCGGTTGACCGTCATCAATGACGATCCAGATTTCCTCAAAGAGTTCATAACTGGTGACGAATCATGGGTGTATAGCTATGACAGAAACCAAAGCCCAATCATACCAATGTTCGGCCAACTGTGAAGGTTTTGCTTATTGTTTTCTTCGACTGCAATGGCGTGGCGCATCATAAATTCCCGCCACAAGGTCGTACGGTCTAAGTTATGCGCGAAGCGATACGTCAGAAACGCATAGAATTGTGGAAAGAAATCATGGATTTTGCACCATAATAACGCACCAGCTCACACACTGATGCGTGTGCGTGAGTTTTTGGCCAAAAACATAACCGCTATCATGCTTCAATCACCGTATTCACCGGACTTGGCGCCCGCTGCCTTTTTCCTCTTTCCAAATCTGAAGACACTGATACGATTGAGGAGATAATAGAAAAATCGAAACAGGAGCTGTTGGCGATACGAAAAGGTGCTTTTCAGAAGAGTTCCGAAGATTGGTTGAAGCGCAGGGATAAGTGTATTATATCTGAGGGGGATTACTTTAAAAGGCACAATATAGTTATTAATGAATAAATAATTACTTTTTGAAAAAATTTAAAATAATGTTTATTTTTTGATCAGCCCTCGTATTTCAAAGTTAAAAATAATAATGACATTTTTACAATTTCTTCTCTAAGCTTCCTACTCAATTTACAATCCAAAAATGCGTATTTTTTCATTACTGTAAAACACTTGTAAAAGAATCTCACGCTTTATAGCAAACCATTCTGCTATGTCCACTAAGATTTCAGATGTACTACGAAGAGTTCTTTCTGCTACTCATTGTTTTAAAATAGTGCAGCACTATTCCTACAGCCCCATTTTGAATAGTTTTTTTAAGGTCGGCCAGACTTGTGCACCATTTTTCTGTGAATGAATCGTACGATCGTGTTGGGTAATTTTATTAAACACAAGCAATCACTTCAAAACCTTTCAGTTTTAATTTGAAGAAAGGATAAGTAAAATTGAACTTTAAATACCATTTCAGATAAATTGTATGGAAATAATAATTTTTCTCTTTTTTACCTTTTCAAAGAGAACATTCAAAAAAAATACAAAACACCATGTTTGACATAATACGAGTATATGATGACCATGTTTTGGAAAACTATTTTTTGTTAAAAAATCTTGATAAAAAAAGTTGTCTCTATTTGTAAAATTAATTGAAAAAGTGCTACACGTGTGTTTTATTCATCAAAATAATCAAACTGCGTTATTTGTTTAATGTTTTTTTTTGTGTTAAAAAATTCGTTTGTTCAGTGTCCTTTTGTCTGAATTTATCTTTATCAGTCTTTAAACAAATAGCAGCAGTAACTCTGAATACTTTGTATTTATTCAATTTCCAATCGACTTTAATCTGCATTTTTCCTGATTTGTTTGCAGTTACGAGTAAAGTGGTGGGGAGGGGGGAAAAAGCGACGAATTTCAAACAAAAATTCGAATCTCATAAGTTTAGGTTATTGGCGACCATTATTTGTTCATTTTTTAATCAAACAGAATACATTGAAACGGCATTCTGCACAGACACACACGTGGATTCCAATGACCGACCAACCTTGTGCCAAACAAAAAAGAAGAAGAAGAAACATATTTTAGTTTGGGTTCTATTATTTTGCAGTAGTTGTTGTTTATTTGGATTTGGTGTTGCTCCATTTGGTGGACAGGTGATTGACATATTGTGATTACATTTTTTGTTTTTGTTAGTGGCATTGTTCTTGGTTTCTAAAACAAAAATGTTGAAAATAAAATGTTATTTTAAGGCAAATGAACTTTTTGTTTCATTAACAAAAACAAAAAACACACTTTTGCTGTTGTTGTCGTACAAAAACTTAATGAAAAATTTGATATCAGCTTATTCACAAGTATTAATTAAACTTGTGCATTAAATTGTTATGACTAATGTCATTAAAAATCATAATGCGAAAGCAAATAACATTTGACGACTGCAAAAAAAAAAAATTATTAAGCTGTTGCTTTACTGTTTGCAGAGAAACACACAACAGCTGCAGTAACAGCAGCAGCAGAAAGAGAAAGCAATAGCAGTGCTAGCGCTTTGCCACACAGGAAATCAGCCTTTACAGTGAAGCAAAGTAAAAGATCTCTTATTCGCTTATAATCGAGTTCTTACACGACAAAGCGAGTTTTTACACTTTTGGTATTCTGTTATTCGATATCCAGAAAAAGTTATTCGATAACAAGAAATCAGTCGAATGCAACCATGCAACTAAAAAGTCTTTACTTCACGACTGCCAAATATGAACTGTAAGACTAATGTTTACCAAAATGGCGATATACCTTCTCGACGGACACCTGGTATTAACACATTTAATTTTAAATTCAGATAAAAATATTAATTTACATTTTCTTTTTTGTTTAGTCTCAATTTACACGACGCAAGTTTAGTTGCGCAATTCTTATTAAATTTTCTTTTAAACTTGCCTTTATGTTCAGACACAGCAATTTTACTTGAGCAACTTTCGTTTTCTATTGCATGTACTGTATTCTCAAATTTTTCCATTTAATTTTTACTTCTTCCAAAGTAATACTGCTGTCTGTTTTTTGAGGTTGTCAAATGAAGTAAAATATCACAACTTCCCGCCAATATTGCTTTGACCACGGACAACAAATCAATAAATAAAAGAAACACAAATAAAAGAAAATGTAAAATTTCTGACATTACAAAAGATAGCACTTGCTTTTCGGGTACAAGCAAGTCTGTATTCATTTTTAGGTGGCATGTCAAAACGTCCAGTGACATAAAGTCTATGGACGTTATGACACACTTAAAAGTGTCAAAAGGTCCTTGGACGTTAAGATACTTTTGAAAGTGACATAATGTCCATCACGGAGGTGTCAAAAAGACCGTGGACATTATGGCACTTTGCAGATTGTCATAACTTCAATAACTTAAGTAATAATCAAAAATTTTTAGAAGTGGAACATTTTAATTGTAATACCTTTATCATAACTATATACGAGTGTATAAACGCATAGGTACAGAAAGAGAAAAAAACGTTCTTTAAATTTTGTCAGCGAACGATAATGCATATCTCGTTAGATTGTGGATGTACCGTTGTCAAACTGGGAACATACCGCCGTCAAATTGCGAGCAGATGGCACAAAAATACCGGTATTAAGTTGAGAATGTCTTGTTGTCAAGATCGCTTTGTTCAATTAAGAACGAATGTTGTCAAAACGACAATACCTTTTGTCACCTGATATGATTAGTTTATAATTTTGCCATTACGTTTTCTGTGTTTTCTAAGTGCTGTTATTTGAAAAGAAATATATACGTATGTATGTAATAATATAAAGGGCAAGCAGTTTGATTTATCTGATAAGCAATCAAATGAAAGAAAATTGTTTTATGTATTGATAATAATATTAAAGACCTCAGATACTGATATATGTAAGTCCAATTGCTGATCAAGTTTTTGGATTTGATAATCTTTATTACTTTGCATTGCTCGATAACATCGGTGCCAATTTTTCCTTCATACTTCCTTTAAGAGTAATCGAGCAAAGCAAAGTAATAAAGATTATTAAATAAAAAATAAAAAAAAAGATATTGGAGAAGACAGAAATCTTAAAATGCGTTAAATGCTTGGCAGAGCCAAAAAACGTTTATTGACGGCTTGCAAGTATTTTACAATTTGTTCTCTATGTTTTCAATATTTGGACACTAAATTTAAGAAAATTAATTCAAGCTTGCTTTGCCCTTACTATAGACAAATTTTTTTTGAAAGTAATATAATCCTTATGATATATCAATAAGCGATTTTTATCTTGATAATAAAGTACTTTTTACTTCAGTGAAAACTCATTTCTGTAAAAAGAACTCAATATTTTAGTTTTATTTTTCAAGGAAATACTAATTCGTCAATTTCTTGTAGGCAATATAAGTAAGAGTTATGCGTCAAGGTTTTGCCACCAAAAGTGTGAACCAATTTGATAATGGGAAGGGCTTTTATTGGTTCATATTATCACTCAAATATGCGGTTATTTTCATATTTAACTTCATTTTTAATTATGGACCTTATGACATTTTCAAATATGACATAATGTCCATTTGCAAAGTGTCACTAAGCCCATGGACACTATGACATTTTCAAACCTGTCATACTGTCCATGGACCTTATGACACGATTATGAGTGTCCATGGACATTATGACACTGGACATTTTGACATGCCACCCGTTTTTACACTTCCCACTCTTTCCTCACTTATTTGTCAACAAACTCAAGACTTGGGCAACTAAAGTTGCCTTGTGAAAATTGCCACTTACTGTTTGCCGTGATTTCGAAAGTTGATTTGCTTGCGTGTAAAATCGTAAGCAAATCAACTTTGAATGTAAAATTAAATGTGTTAATACAGGGTGTCCGCCGAGAAGGTATACTTTCTTTTGCCGCCATTTTGGTAAACATTATTCTTACAATTCATATTTGGCAGTCATGAAGTGAACACGTCACAAATTTATAGTGGAAATATATTCGATAAATTAACGTGTTTTAATCGTTAACACATCTGATCAATATCAATCATCGATTACTGTAACAATAAAAAAGTCACGTGTAATTTTTGGAAGAAAAAACGTGCCAACAAAACGCACTAATTATCGTATAGTGAATGATTTCAAAGAAAGAGGGTCTGTAGGTGATAGGCGCAAGCATGGACCACAATATTCTACAAGATTGGCTAAAACACTGCTGTTGCTCAAAAAGTGTTCAAACAATGCATCAAGCTCAATTCGACGCCATGCTCAGGGGCTTAGTCTTTAAAGAACAGCTTTGGCCACAACTTTGCACAAAGATTTGCATTTGGTTCCAATTAAAAATCTGTTGACACAAGAGCTTCTTCCAAAAGGTGATTTATGGCGCCATAAATTTTTTTAGCTTTTATATATTTATTGAATCTTCACAATTTGAAATAGCAATAAATATTCAAATCTTAATACTAAATACAAAAAATTAACTAAGTCCAGCCAATGCTAGACAAAAAGTTTTATTTTGCGCCAAATATATCGGTAAAATCACCTATTTAAAGCTCAGATGGTGGCAAAGGTGTCCTTTCTTCTCAACCAAGTGTGACCTCTAAAATTAAGTATGTTTCCTGCCAGAGGGTTTGGGTGAAGTCCCAGTTTGCTGATATACGTTATCGCGTACTTTGAAAATTCGTCTTATACCAGTGGAACACACAGATCCTTATGAATTCGTGAGCTTTTAACGTACTGTGGAGTCTTTGAATTTTTTCAATGTTAGCTGTTGCGGGCGTACCCCATAACTGGATTCCATAGCACCATACAGGCTTGAGGATTGCGTTGTATAACAGAAGTTTGCAGTTTAACTTCAATGTAGAATTTCTCCCCATAAGCCAATTTAATTGCATTGCTTTTAATTTCAACTGAGAGACTTTCCCATCAATGTGAGTCTTCCACGTCAGCCCACGATCGAGGTGAATCCCAAGGTAACTGACTTCACTGTGGTGCGGAATAGGTAGGTTGTTAATTTTGATAGGCGAACATGTTTGTTTACACAGTGTGAATGTTACGAGTACATGAGCACATTCTTGTTCATTAACTTTGATTGCGGTCATCTGTCTCTCATAATTATCTTGCATAATTGCGCTCGATAACGATCGCCTGTGATTGTATCAGTCGATTTTAATAACTCATTATACTTTACGTCAAACTGGTCTCGCCAAATACTGAGCTAGACTTTGAAACGTGTATGGCTGCCGACAGGGTTGGAAATCCTCATGATTTTCTGCATTTGGTGATTATCGTTATAAACCCATTTTCCCCAGTCAATGATGCAGACTTTTCTCGGTTTATATTGAACTTTCTCAGAGACCGCACTATACGAGTTGTTATAGATGTGGTCTCATCAAACGAGTTCAAGATTAATTCAGGGGTGCCGTAAAGCTCCGTTCTTTCTCCTACCCTATTTCTTGTTTTCTTCAACGAACCTCTTAATAAAACTTCCAACCTTTATCCACTCTTTCGCGGATGACAGCAACATTTGCCACTCGTACTCTTTTAGTTATAGTCCCAGCCATTCAGAGATCGCTTCCAAGAGGCTAAATATAAACGATTCACTGAATAGTGATCTTCTATTAGTATCAAAATGGGGTCGTTTTTGATAAAAAATTTAAAAATTTTTTAACTTTTATTTATCAATAGCTGGCCAACAATTTGTTGGCATCTTCAGAAAAAATTAATTAATTAACTACACTGCTTTACAAATTTGGAAAAATACCAAGAACGCCTAATGCCTAGATAAGTTAATTCGCACCTCCACGAAAAACTCTGTATTTTTTTATGTAAGTTTTTTAGTTAACTGTACTCTTATGTTTTTCGGTGTATGGTCTCATTCAAACCCTTGTGGAGTCCTTGTGGATATTCGGTGTAAATTGAAAAAATTTTAATTAAAATGACGACCGACTTGAACTTTTGCGTTTTTTTTTTCAGATTGATCTTCGCAAATGAGGAGCCAACAATAGCCCGCCATCATTTGTTCATCCCACCAGTCTTTGTAACGTCTCTCGATTTTTTCCATTTATATTATTAATATTTTGACGGAAAAGGCGTTCAATTACATTTCCAACGATATCCTACTTATCTCGATTGGACTTTTTGGTTGGGCTCCACAAGGGTTTGACTTAGAAAAAAAAATTTACAGCGTTTTTCGCGTTCAGGAGGTCCGAATTAGTTTATCTAGGCATGTAGCGTTCTCGGTATCTTTTGGCTGTAAACCAGTGTTATATACGGCCGATTAACCAAACAGAGTCGCCTTCAATGCTCGTAATACCCAATGTTGTCTATTAACACACAAACAAAAGACCGCAAGTGCTGCTTCATCTGTACTCATGGATGGTATAAATATTGAGGAATCGGATGCTCTTGATATTCTTGGAATGAAGACACAGTGTGACTTTTGCCGGACTGAACACACAGTGCCCCAAAGTTTTTTTTTTGGGTTACTCGACCGTGTGCAGACAAGGGCGAAGAAACTTATCGGTGACAATAGGGTATCCAACTCTATTGATTCACTAAAGTATCGACACAGTGTAGGTTGCGTTACTTTGTTCTATCGTTATTATAATGGATTTTGCTCTGACAAGATTAGGGATTTAGTTCCCTCGCACATTTTTACGCAGCACGCGTTCATCGCAGAGCGCATCCATTTGTGGTCGATTGGCAGAGTACTCGGTTTTCAGCTGTACGCTTCGCTTCCCCCCGGCGAACAGGTTTTGCCTTGGCGTATTCCTAACTTGAGCGCTCTGTTTTTCACGGAAAAGAGGGGAAGGGGTCCCTCGTTTGGTGCGGCAAACAAAACTCTAGGAAGCCACATGACTTATGTTGTGTTGGCTTCCGAAACCCTTACCAAGGGTATAAATTGGCAGAACGGGGATCAGCATGGCCCTCGGGTAGTTCTTCTTGCGGTTCTGCCTGTGGTTTAAACCTAAAACGCAAGAAGGGAGTGTTAGTATCCTTGATAATTGTTTTGTGTGTGGCTTTTTTCGGGGGCTAACAATCTCCCGAGGGTCTGCTGCCTATACAATAGATACCTGTATTGTAAGGAACCAGTGGTGACGGTTTGATGGGTGAGTTGGTTTAAGGGCTGATGCTGCTAATGGGCTTCGGCCTACCAACTCATTAAGCCTTGTCTTCCATTGATTGCTGGGAAATTGCATACAGGATGGATTAGAAGGCCCGAACTCCTCAACAAGAAGTTGCTCATATGACCGCAATCATATGGCAAGAATTAATACCTGTGTGAGCCTGGTAAGCCACACGGGGGCGCTGGTGAATCGTAAATAGTTCACTCCGTGGGATTGGTCCATCATCAGATTAGGCCGCAAGGCCGTTGCTGATGTAAATCTTTTCACAACTGTACGCTTCGCTTGTGTAATAAGTTGCCTGCAGACGTGTCTGTTATAAGGTTGGAAAGTTCAAGTCAAATGGTCACAAACACTATTCCCTCTCACAACCTTTTTTCCTAGTTCTGGTACAATGCACTGCATATGTAGGGGTCATCCCAAAATATTGAAATATTTTGTCCGAACATGAACTTTATATGGAAACATTGAGTGAATCGAATACAAGTCTCTCTTAGAAAGCCTTGTTCAAATTACTGCTTTCCAATATTTTAAAATTTGTATTTTCTGTGCAAATAGAAATTTAAAATAATAAGTTTTGTACTTAAACTTTAATATTAACATTTTCTGCTTATGAAACAAATTTTGTAAATTCTGTTGTCATAATAACTCAACATGGTACAAAGTGCTTACAAGGCATAAAACTTAAATTCACCAAAAGTAAAGCCATGTTTGGTTCAGTGGCTGTCTGCCTGGTTGGATGGTTGGCTGGTTGTTTGGTTCGAAGAGTGAGTGTCTGGTGCAACAGCAAATGAACAGAAAAAAAACGCTTCATCTTAAGTTAAATTTACTCATATTATGTGAACTCGGCAAAAAATGTTGAAGAAGTGTTGTGGGAGAGGGGGGGGGGGGGGGGGGGGGGGGGTCAGGTTACACATAAAGCAAAAATGGCAAGAAGTAAAAAAAATAATAATAATAATTTGAACATCATTAATTTCATGCTCCAATGAAATAAAACCTTCGTTTTCTTTAAATTTTAGCAGTTTTCCTCAACACAGGCAAGTGGCAAGTTAATAAATCAACAAGAAGCTCCAGAAGAGAGAGAGAGAGAAAAAAAGGAGAATGATTGAAGAACATGAAAATAAAACTTGAGTTATTTATGCGCCTTGCCAAAGCACACTTACAAGCGAATTCATCATACGAACAGTGGTGACTGCTCCAAGTACAAACAGTACCCTGTATCCTTGTCACCATTATAATAATTGTCAAGTAATTTAAATCAAAGAATGTAAGAAAGAACGAATGAACAAACGAATAAATGCTGCAAAGAGAGTTGTAAATGAAGCAAAAATTTTTATGCCAATGGCATGATTTATTGAAACAATTTTGCAAAACTAATGATTAAAACTCTTTTCGCTTTTTGCTTAATTTTTTGTGTTTTTTTTTCTTTTTTGTTGGAAGTTAAAGCCGGCAGCAAAATATTTTGTGGATTTGCTGCACTCACAAATGGTTTGGCAGCAACAGTAAAGAAGTAATTTGTTTTATGCCGGGATTCATTAGTTTTCCTAATGCAACACCATTTATTATGGAATTTTTCGTCAATAAAACTCTGAATCTAATGGCAATGATGAATAAAATAAAATAAAAAAAAAAAAATCAGTCGTAAGGGAAAAACAATCATTTGCTTCTACTGCTTTCTCTGGCTTTCCTTTTACACTTTAAAATGATTGTTTAAATAAAGGAAATGGAAATTTGCCGCCGGAAGTTGGCTGCAAGTCTAAAATTCTGTTTGTTTTACTTTCATTCACAAAGATGAAAATGAGGGTTGGAGGGAGGGGGCCATGAAACCCATATTTTTATAAACATACTACTTACACTTGCATTAAGAAAGGAAACTCATTTACATGCTACTAAAAATTTATAACAAATAAAATGAAAACAAAAACCATAAAAAAGTGAAATAAAAATTCCCAAAAAATATTTTGAAGATAAATGATTGAATGAATGAGTGTTTTAACTGAATGTAGTAGAATTGAGCTGCAGAGGAGATGAATGATTTCAACGAATGTTTGCTTCAATCTGTTGGAGTTTTGCATTTATTTCAATACCCCAAACAGAAAAAACGGAGCGCATAAAAAAGACAAACGATTTGCAAATTGATTGTTTTGTCAATAGTTTGCCGTTCTTTGTGAAAGATTTGAAGGCAAATTTTTATGTAAAAAAGGGACATTTATTATTGTTACCAAATACTATTAAATACACTGTATGCCATGACTGTTGAGAGATCCATGAGTAATATTTCCCGGCAAAGGTTGCGTGTTATGCTCTAATAGGACATTATCGTATGAAGACTAGGCTAGGGTATCAAATCTTCCATATAATGTTTTCTACAGAAGTGGTAGAGATAACGAGGAGAAGAAGTAGTAAGAAGAGCGAGTTGGACACTTCTTCCATTTTTATGCAGAGTTAGTGGAAATATCGGAATGGCGTATATAAAGGGATTCGATTCTTTCATCCTTTCGTTTGTTCAGATGTGAACCGGTAAATGATATTTATTTTTCCTAAGCTGCATATCATTTTCAGGCTCAAATTGGCTTTTCCTTTAATTACTGGCAGCCTCTTCAACAAAACCTACCATAAGGCTTTAAAGAGTATATTACATTGGCTTTGAACCAGAACATATATAGTGCAGTATACTGGAAAAATAGGGAGCTGTTTGTTAATTTTGAGGTTTTTTTTCGTAAAAAAAAACAAGTAAGAATGTAGTTCACTCAGCTGGGCCGAATTTAAATTACCCTTCATGATAGCCAAGTAACTATATAGTGTTATTTCCCCTTGTAGAGGGTATATATAAGTTTCTGATTCCGTTTATAATTTCTACAATTTTCATTTCTGACCCTATCACGTATACATATTCTGAATCAGCATTGATAAAAAATTCGATTAAGCGATGTCGGGCTGTCCGCCGTGTAAATGCCGTTACTGAGAAAACAATTAAACTTAGAAACTTTTTTCTTTTGCCATTCTATTACTACATCGTTTCATGGGTTTAATATTGAAAGTCAGTAAAATCGGTTTACGTATATCTGAGAATAATCACAATTGTGAAAAAATCCATTTTTTTGGGTAAGTTTTTATGAAAAATTTTGAAAAACAGTGGTTTCTATTGCTTCAAATTTGACGATAGTATTTGGCATGTCAAATTTTTCTCCGATATCGGTCGATATAAGTATATCCGGGCTTTTTGTGTAAGCGAACTTAAACAATGTTTTTTTTGCCTAAAATCATTTCTGGTAATAAAAGGAGGTTAGTAAAATACAGAAAATGAGAATTTCCAATGTCGGTCCAAAAATTCTTAAGTTCGCGTATGCGATAATTTCATGGTAAAATCAGTTTAGGCTATATCTCGAGTATTAATGAACCGATATCGAAATTATAATTTTGTGTATTTAAGTAACCTCCTTTTATTACCAGAACTGATTTTAAGCAAAAAATAAAAATTTGATGTTCGCTTATGCGGCATTTTCATTAAAAAATCGGTTTAGGCTCTGTCTCGGATATATATGGACCGATATCGGCAAAACAAGCCTTGTAATTGCCATGCTTAGTAATTGTATGAAGTTTAAAGCAAAACAATTTTTTTTTCAAAAATTTTTATATAAAATTGGCAAGCGGTAAATCTTCAGTTTCTAAACCATTTCAGAAAACTCTGAGTTCTCATCACATCAGAAATGCATTTTTAAAATTGCATTGGCGGCACTTTGAGTATTTACTGAAGGTGGTACAATACTTGGAAATCCAAACAATTGCAGTTCAAGAATATCACATATTGTTTTTGTAAATATTGTAGAATTGTAACATCAGTAGTTTTATTAGAATTTCATAATAATACTTTTACTTTACTTATGCTACAAATTTAAACATAAAAAGAACTTGCAATACTTTTAAGTACGAAGACAATTTCGTAATATTTCGCTCCCACAAAACCTAAATATCTTGTATTACCATGTAAACGTAGCTTTAATCGACTTTTCTATCAATACTGATTCAGAATATATATACTTTATAGAGTCGGAAATGAAAGTTGGGGAAATTACGAAGGGAATTACAAACTTATATCCTTTACATTTCTCTGAAGGGTATAAAGGCCAGTACGCAGTTCTTACGGAAATTCAGGTTCCCATAAGAACTGTGTGTAAAAAAAGTTACGGAATTTCAGGTTGGTAAATTCCTTATGTAAATTTCCGGATACCGGTACGGAGTTCGTAAAGAAAAGTAAACTGAATTTTTGATATTTTTTTATTATACCTGTAGTATGTTAAAAGTAAAAGTGGACACTTTTTGTCGTTAAGTGAAACAAAAATTAATGTTCATGCATTTATTCGCCTACGGAATTTTCTACAGTTGACTATTATTATTGTTAATAAAATAGATTTGAAAAAAATTTTTGTTAATTAAATGGAGGAAGTATTGTTTGTCATATATTTGAACGGTAAACATAGCATGAGGTAAGTATTTTCATATATACATACATATAGCTTTTCTACACCAATCATTTTTCCGTGTAGAAATAAATGTACATTTTTAAAACGCGAATTTTTGTAAAATTCACGCCTTAAAAAGAAAAAAAAAAACCTTTCTAGATATTTTTTTCCTTTAATATCTATTGACAAATCTTTAAATTTTGAACAGTTTTTTAAATTTGTTCGCGCTTTTTTTTTTTTTTAGCAGATTTGATTTTGGTTGATTTTTCATAAAGCCCCACTCAATTCAATAACTATTTATACATATTTTTTACGCCAGCATTTTTTAACACCAACAAGTTTTATTTTTATGCATTTGATTGCGACTTTTAAACAATTAAAAGAGGAGAGAAATAAAACTAAAACAAAAGGAGTTAAAAATGAAGGAAAAATGCATTTTAATTTTTATTTTGGTTTATATTTTATCCCTCAAAAAACCAAAAATTTTCATACAACGAAAATTTTATTGACACGCAAAAGTTTGTGCAGTTGAGCATTTCATGTGGCTGGCAGGGGTGTTACAAAAGTGAAGGGGAAGTTGTAAAATGTTGCGGCTAAAAAAAAATTTTGCTTTCAAGACAACAATTAAGATTATATGTGTTACAGTAAAATTGTAGTTGATTATTGCTTAAATATCTTATTTCTATCATGGGCTGAAAAGTCCCAAGCCTAATATAAAGATGGCGCTAATTTTATTGCAGTCACCTTTATTTCAGTTAACTTTCAAAAGACAGCTGTTAAAATTTCATGATATTTTATTCATTAGTTTGTGAGTTATTGTGAAACAATTTCGTGTTTTAATTTTACACTGCTTCTGGATGAGAAAAAATACCGTTCAAGCGAAGCAATGGCTTGAAATGTGTTATGCGAATTCCGCTCCATCAGAAACAACAATGAAACGTTGGTTTGGTGACTTCAATTGTGGTCGTGGGGACACCGATGACACAGAACGCAATGGACGTCCAAATGAGGCGGTAACATCAGAAAACATAAAAAATCCACAAAATGATCGAAAAATGAAGTCGCGGGAGTTAGCTGACATCGTAAATACAGGGTGGCTTATAAACATAATAACTCATTTTCTGTGTAACTAACCTGTTCCATTTTTATTGTATTTTATAAATTGATCTTTAAGTTTAATTAAAATGGAGAATTGGGGCAATGAAACAAGAATTTGGATAGCGCAACGCTTTCACGCTTTAGAGTCCATTGTTTCCGTTCAAAGAGAATATAGGCGCACGTTTGGCGGCTCTCCTCCTAGTAGATGGAGTATAATGAGGCTCGTAAAGAATTTTGCCGTACGTGGCACAATCACAAGAAGGCCTTATCATCGAGATCCGTGAATTCGGATGCAAGAAACTATCGCTGCCATACAATCCTATTCTAGAGTTTCGACAAGGAGCTTAACTGCTCAAATGGGTGTCAGCAGACAGTCACTTCAGACAATTTAGCTCCAAGCTTTTAACTTACGAGTATTTCCTTATAAGATTCAATTAACAAACAAACTGAACCCTAGGGACTTCCTGATTCACTTGGAATTTTGCGAGAAGATCATTCAAATGGTGTCAGAGGATGAAAACGTCTTGAACTGCATTTTTATGTCTGACAAGGCACATTTTGATTTAAACGGCAATGTTAACAAACAAAATTGTCGAATATGGAGTAATTCTAACCCACAGATACTCCATCAGATGCAATTACATCCAATTCGCATCACAGTGTGATGATCTTCGAGGTTTATTGTAGGGTCTTACTTTTTCGAAGAAAACGGTCTTACTGTTACGATCAATGGAGACCGTTACTTAAAGATGTTGAAAGGGTTTTTCTTTCCAGATTTGCGTCAAAAGAGAATCCCTTTAAACTCTGTTTGATTTCAACAAGATGGGGCAACTTGTCATATAGCCACGCCTGTTATGACAGAATTGAGAAACAAATTTCCCAATAAACTGATATTAAGAAACTCTATATTCTGTTGGGTTCCCAGATGTCCTGATCTCACTGCCCCTTTTATTTTTTGTGGGGTTATTGCAAGCAAGAAGTTTACAAAAAAGAAACCCAACAAATTTGGATGATTTAAGGCAATCCATTCGAACAGTAATTAATACAGTTCCCGCTGTAACACTCCGGCAGTAATGAATATCTTTTTGGTAAGATGTAGTACATGTGTCAACTATGGTGGAGGCCATTTGAATTCAATTATTTTAAAAAACTTAATGAATTACAAACAATTGAGTTTTTTATTCACTATATTAGCTTCTAGCATTGATACCAATAAAAATTACAAATAGCTTGTTTTCTATGTTTCCCAGCTATCTATATGTCGACATTTCATAGGAGCTACCCTAATCATCAGTAGACTTTGGAAATTTTTTAAAGATATTCTCAAACATTCAACAATTTATTTAGATTGTTGGGATATAAAGTTGAATAGTTCAGAATATCTTTCAAAAATGTTCACAGTCTACTGATGATTAGGGTAGCTCCTATGAAATGTCGACATAAAGATAGCTGGGAGCATAGAAAACAAGCTATTTATAATTTTTTATTGGTCTTAATGAATTGCTTTAATAAAAATGTATTATTTTTCCAATGAATTTCTAAAAAATAAATTACATAAATTTTACAAAAAGTTATTTTAATTTCTTAATGTAGCAAAATTGATCAGCCACTGTTTATCAAGAGAACGTGTTTGCTTAATATTGCATGAGCATTTGACTATAAGAAAACTCTGTTCAAAGCAGGTATAGCAAGATTGTCTTACTTTGTGCTGATATGGTACATTTTCCACATTATTACTGCGTGTTCTCATTGTGCTCTCTCTACAAAATGATATGTAAAAATTTTGGAAATTTGAATAAACCTTTTTCCTACATTAAAAAAAAAGTTGTGTTGAATATGATTTGGTGTCACCGACAATTAAAAAGCACACCGAAAATTTAAAAAACGCACAGCGCTTCGACTAAAGAAATTTTCGCACAAACAATTTAAATAGCACCAAAAACGGTGCGAAACACACCGAGTTGACAACACTGGTAGTGAGATGTGTTTTTTTTTAGAACATTCTATGCAGCCTTTTACAGTCTTATCGCTATTAAGCAAAATTTCCTAAAGTATTATTCAAAAAACAATATTTGTTTAATATACTAATATTAACTCAGTGTCAAATGCTGAAATTTTAATAAACCTTCTGCGCATCTTTAAACCTACTTTTAGTCATAATTCCTTTTATTGGTTTTTGCCCTAAATTTAATTATTTAGGACAAAATCCTATTTGGTCATATATAAGTGTGACCATGCATGTGTGTGTAGATATGTTCATATGTACATACGTATATGCATATGAAAATAATTTTTGAAATAAAAAGTTTATTTTAAATTGAAAAAGAAATTGCAAAAATATGTCGAAATACATATGAATAGATGTTTGTATGTATGTACTTCTTCCATTCATATTTCAATTTTAATAAATTTGTTTTATTGAGTGACAAAAAATAACAGCCAGTTTACCAATTTCGAAAGACAATGAATGCGAAAGAAAGCTAGTCACTCACTTTCGAATCAATTTGGGTTTGTCTATCTCACTATTATTCGTTCGCATATGCTTGTGCGTTTTGATTGAGTTTTGACAGATCGTTCGCATAGAAAAAAGTTAGACGAACCCAAATCAATTTACTTTCGCTCAGATTGCGACCACAAGCATGTCGAGATTGGTAAACTGGCCGTAACACACACAAAAGTGATGTACAAAAAAGTAATAATAAAGTTATTCGAGTGTCTTTTATTCGTAATGAAAAAAGTACATCTCATTCGCCTTCGAAAATTTGCTCAATTTGGTTTTATTAATACATTTTTTAACTTTATTCGTTAAAATTTTTCACTAAAAGAAATTTTTTTTGTACGCAAATGATTTTTTTTCTTATTTTACAACTAAAAAGTATTTGAAAATTCGGTTACCAATTAATATAATACATATTTTTTGTATCGTTAGAACATAAGCCAGACTTTTTTGGAACTTAAGAGACAATTTTATGTACACTGTTACCAGATCAAAATTTCAAAATTGCTTAAATCATTTACCAGCAAATGGAGTCAAAAAACTACAAAATTAAAAAAAATTTTAACCCGCGCGGCTTTGGAGGCCTTTTTCAATTATTTTTTTTTATTCGTTCGCTTTCTCCACTCGCTTCGTTTTATGGTAACACCATGAAATTTTAGTTTCCACGTTGTGAAAACTTTTTTTTTTTTAAACTATAAAAAGAAAAAATTCTGGGGCTTTCAAAAATGAATGCATAAACTATAAAAACGCTAATAAAAAAAAGCTAAAAATAAAAGTGTATGTAACGAGTGATTTTTTGCTATTATCTTTTTGACCACACTAGTTTTGACAGCTCACGCACGTTTTGTATCTTGTGTCACTGTCAAACATCTTCAGTTTGGTCTATAATTTAATCATGAATCGTCTTACAAACGAACAACGCTTGCAAATTATTGAATTTTATTACCAAAATGCGTGCTCTGTTAAGAAAGTTCATCGCGCGCTTCTTCCATTTTATGGTCAGTTTAATCGACCTACTGAGGCTTCTATTCGGGCTATTGTAAAAAAATTTCGCACCAAATTTACATTGTTGGACATTAACCCACCAACACGCTTACGTAGAGTGCGAACTGAAGAAAATAATGCAGCCGTATCGGCCAGTGTTGGTGATGACCGTGAATTATCGATTCGCCGCCGTTCGCAGCAATTGGGCCTCTGTTACTCCACTACGTGGAAAATTTTGCGGAAGGATTTGGGTGTGAAGATATATATAGATTATAAGATACAGCTGGTGCAAAAATTGAAGCCAAACGACCTACTACAACGCCAAATTTTTGGTGAATGGGCTCTTGAAAAGTTAGATGAAGATCCACTTTTTTATCGAAGAATTGTGTTCAGCGACGAGGCTCATTTCTGTTTGAATGGATACGTGAACAAGCAAAACTGCCGTATTTGGAGTGAAGAGCAGCCAGAAGCATTGCAAGAGCTACCAATGTATCCACAAAAAACAACCGTTTGGTGCGGATTATGGGCTGGCGGCATCATTGGGCCGTATTTCTTCAAAGATGATGCGAATCACAACGTTACTGTGAATGGTGAGCGCTACCGTGCGATGATAACAAACTTTTTTTTGCACAAAATGGAAGAGCTTGACTTGCATGACATGTGGTTTCAACAAGACGGTGCCACATGCCACACAGCACGCGAAACAATGGACCAATTGAGAGGCGAGTTCGGTGAAGAGTTTATTTCACGCTTGGGACCAGTCAATTGGCCGCCCAGATCGTGCGATTTAACGCCTCTAGACTATTTTTTGTGGGGCTATGTTAAGGCTAATGTCTATAGCGACAAGCCCGCTTCGATTGACGCACTGGAAGCCAACATTGCCAACATTATTCGTGAGATACCGGCCGAAATGTTGGAAAGAGTATGTGAAAATTGGACTAAGCGGATGGACCATTTGAGGCGCAGCCGCGGCCAACATTTGCATGAAATAATCTTCAAACATTAAATTATATCGACCCAACTATCGATCCAAATAAATATTTCATGCATTTTTCTTAATTTTATGTGTTTTTTATTTTTATTTTCCGATAGTTCTTATAAAATCACCCATTAGTAACATCTTTTTATAAGCGGGTTGCATCCCACCCGAATTATGATTATCATAATATGTGTTTTATGAATACGAATTTTTAATAACAGTTTGTTAAGCTTTAGTTATTTGGTAACAAATATGTACATGAAACCAAAAGTAAAATTTTTTTTTCGAATAAGGCTGTTAGTCTTTACTGCTATTCTTCCCCCCTTTTTTATTCTTCTCATTGAGTCATATTGTTTAAAAAACTGTCACTGTTAAGATGATGAAAATACCATTAGAAAAATAACTTTTGCAAGAAATTTCTAATTGCTTTGTGTTTTAATATCCTTAAACCAATACCTGGCATCATTTAAGAACAACTACAACAACAACGGCAGTAACTTGCAAACGTTCTAGCCAAAAAGAAAATATTCATTGAAAACAATAATAAAATACGAAAAAAGAAGAATTTTCTTCTACTTAAATCTTACAAAGTTAAGGAAATTGTCGAAAACCCTTCGAAAATCTTAACAATTTTCAGCTACAAAAATTAAAAAAAAAAAAAAAAAACTTATACTCAAAGTAAATACAACAACAATATAAAATGAATTGAAATAAAAATGAACGAAAGATTAAAGACAAACACGGTGTGGATGGAAGAGCATTAAAAAATCACTACTTAACTGGGAAATTGTTGTTAAGCTTGTTCGGCTTCTTAAGCACCTTGTGCTTTTCCAACTGCAGCAACCATTAAACGCCAGTGTTGCAAGAAAACAATTTTCCACCTTTTAGCTGCCATCAACTTGTTGTGTTGTATTTCAGGTGGATTTCTTTCAAAACAAGCTGCAGCATGCAATAGAACACAAAAATGACAGAGTGGGGGCAAACAAGTCATTCGGTTGAGTCAACAATAACAACAAAAATACATTTAACTTGTAGACAACAAGCAACAAAACAAAACATAACAAGACAAGTCAAGCCAAACAGCCAAGTGGCAGCCATACTTCACCTCTATTTACTTATTGTATACTCGTATTTGTGTGTCGGGGCAGTTTTTCCTCCTTCTTACCAGTATTTTTCTTTCTTTAACAGATTGTGAAACTTTGACTCAAAAGTGCTGGAGGAAAGACGATGTTGAGAATTATACAAAAAAGAAGAAAATGAGAAACAAATGACAGCATGCCCTTAAGCTACATGGGGCAAAAGTCTTTGCCTTGTTTAAGGAAACACTTGTTGCTTTAAGTTTATTTTAGTTTTGTTTTATTTTCCAAGACAAAGAATGAATTTAAGCAACAAATATTCAATCAATTTTGTTGCAAAACTCAACTTGTTTTTTAGCTCAAATTTTAATACTAAATACCAAAAATTAACTAAATCCAGCCAATGCTGGATTTATTTTGCGCCAATTATATCGGTATAATCACCTATTTCAAGCTCTGATGGTGGCAAAGGAAAACATTCTTATCAACCGAGTATGTTTGCTGCCAGAGGATTTGGGCGAAGTTTCAGTTTTCTCATATACCTTGTCGCGTACTTAGAAAATTCTTCTTATACCAAAGGAACACACAGATTCATATGAATTCGTGAGCTTTTAACGTACCATCGAGCGTTCGAACAATTTGGTTTTGTCGTCTTTGAATTTTTTCAATGTTAGATGTTGAGGCATAATCCTATAACTGAATTCCATAGCACCATATAGGATTGAGAATTGTGTTGTATAACCAAAGTTTGCAATCCAGCTTCAACGTAGAATTTCTGCCCATAAGGCAATTTAGTTGCGCAACTTTTAGTTTGCAACTGAGTGACTGTCGCATCAATGTGAGACTTCCTAGCCTACGATCGAGGTGAATCCCAAGGTACTTGACTGCACTGTGGCGCGGAGCTGTTAATTTTTATAGGCGAACATGTTTGTTTACACTGTGTGAATGTTACATGAGCACATTCTTGTTCATTAACTTTGATTGCGGCCATTTGTCTCTCATAATTATCTTGCATAATTGCGCTCGATAACGATCGCCTGTGATTGTATCAGTCGATTTTAATAACTCATTATACTTTACGTCAAGCTGGGCTCGCCAAATACTGAGTTAGACTTTGAAATCGTGTATGGCCGCCGACATGGTGGGGAAATCCTCATGATTTTCTGCATTTGGGATTATCGTTATAAACCCATTTTCCCCAGTCACAAAGTGATGCAGACTTTTCTCGGTTTATATTGAGAAAGCTTCTCAGAGACCGCACTATACAAGTTGTTATAGATGTGGTCTCATCAAACGACGTCAAGATTAATTCAGGGGTACCGCAAGGCTCCGTTCTTTCTCCAATCCTAATTCTTATTTTTCTCAACGAAGACTTCCAATCCTATCCCCTCTTTCGCGGATGACAACAGCATTTGCCACTCGTACTCGTACACTCGGGTTACCGCAAGTCTGCGTTCTTTCTCCTACCCTATTTCTTATTTTCCTCAAATTTCCAACCCTATCCACTCTTTTGCGGATGAGAGCAGCATTTGTCGTTCGGATAAGAGCAGCATTTGCCATTCGTGCTCTCTCAGTTATAGGCCCACTTTATCGGAGGTCGCTGTCAAGAGGCTAAATATGAACGATTGAGCAGGGTCGCTTTCAACGCTCGTAAGCCCCAATGTTGTTTATTAACACACAAACAAACGACCGCAAATGCTGCTTTATCTGTACGTATGGATGGTATAAATATTGAGGTATCGGATGCTCTTGATGTTCTTGGAATGAAGATACAGTGTGATTGATGTTCGCGGACTGAACACATTTTTCATCTTTCTAAAGAAGCATTCAAGTGTCTTGGGTTTTTGAAACGGTGTAAGATGTACTTCAATCCATCCGACCTCCTTATTACTTATACCACCTTCATCCGACCGGAAATGTTTGAGACGGTGCCTTAAAGTCTATCTTGGGGTTACTCGACCGTGTGCTGAAGAGGGGGAAGAAGCTTATCGACGAAGTGTGGGGAGCATTACCCTATTCTATCGTTGCTACAATGGATTTTGCTCTGACGACATTAGGAATCTTGTTCCCGAAACTCGCACATTTTTACGTAGCACGCGTTCATCGTCCAGAGCTTATCCATTTGTTGTCGATTGCCCGGAGAATCGTACTACACATCACAGAGAGAATTCGTTTTTCAGCAGTACGCTTCGTCTGTGGAATAAGTTGCCTGCAGACGTGTTTCCTGTCTGTTTTAACGTTGGAATGTAAAATGTTCACAAACACTACGCCCTCTTTCCCCTCCTCACAACCTATTTTCCTTCTGGTTCTGGCACAATGCACTGCATATGTAGGGATCATCACCTGAAAAAAAGAAAGATATGCCTTCCGCTTTTGCCTTGCAAGCAGCTGTACGCAAGCAAACAAACGCCGTTCAACATCACCCGGTTTCAACACGTACGGCACCCAATTTCAGGCATAAAAATCAGGAATTTTCCAATGGCTTGTTAGATCACTCCCAATGGTCCTGCCAATTTTTGTTGCATTTGTCTCGAGTCTTGATCAGGTAACGCCACCAATTCTGCATGTTCGAAAATCATCTTTCTTCCACCAATATGCTGGTCTGCAGCAAAAATCACCGTTCTTGAATCATTGAAATCGCTCTCGGCATTCTCTTTCACTAATAGTGGACTCACCATAGGCATTTGAGAGCATTCATTGAGTCTTAGCCGAAGATTGCCAGCAGTTCACATGTTATTACAATTTGCAAAGCATCCGATTGTAAGCGATTGTGTCACCAGAAAAAATCAAAATAAACATGTTAAGCACAACAAACAACTAGCATCCAGATTAGTATTTTTCACTCATTTTGTTAAATTAAATGTGCATAAGAAGCAAAGAAGAAACCAAATGCTTGTAATATAGTTTTGAACTTATCCAATCTTCGCTTACAATGTATACAGTGTCGGATGCATCTTACGGCCTAGGCCATCGCTGTGTAAATGTAAGTAGGAATTGTATACAGACTTCGGATGGGTCACGCTTACATTGTCAATGGTCTTAGATCGAAGATGTATGTGACAAAAATTTCACTGGGTTACTTCATATTAAAGCAGAGAATTAAAAACTCCTGCAAATGAGAATTTTGCTCGTAAGCTGAGATGTTTAATCGAGAATAACTTTAGGATGCAGAGACTAATCGACTAGTATTTCGTTGGCGTTATGTTCACAAATACTTAAGCTTATTGTGCGGTCACAACAGCCCTCTATTGCAAAACGGCGGAAGTAAAGTTGTACACCTAACACATACTGGTATAAAAAAAATCATTCGATAACGATTTCAACAGATTTTAAAATATGTTTTTAAGTACTAAATATGCAAAAATTCACAATTACGACATGATAAGCTGAAAGTTTTCCTCAGATCGTCATAATGCACAAGAATGTTTGTGCCTCTGAGTAATAAAGTATCCATTTGTTTCTACTATGAAATATATTCCAAATGTATGTTTGCAAGCATAATGTGTGTGTGTGTGTGAGTGTATGTGTGCAACACACAAATGGAGGGATATCTGCTCCCTTAAAATTTAATCTTCACATTCAAATACGCACAATACTTCACATGAAATTGCCTTAAAGCTTTTAATAACAGGAGAAAAGTATTTCTTACTTTATTGTTTTTTAGTTTGTATTTTAGGGATAGAAAATTTTAAAATCCTTTCCCTGAATTGTATTATCTGGAGTCTAATTATATTGTTACAGTATTTTACTACAGTTTTTCCATTTTCTAAACATTTTGTTGTAAAATGTGGAATAACAAAAATTACTATTTGGAGTAAATATTTTCGTCTGTTTGCTACTTTTCTGTCTTGCTACTTTTATCTTCATAAACAACCTCGTCATCAGCAAAAATTCGTATCCTTCTTTAATGTGTTTTTCAAAAGGTTTAATAATGAATTTTTCTAAATATTTATCCATGTGGTTGAAAGTCAGTTGTTAAAAGAGTATAAACTTCAATTTATTATATCATAAAAACTCCCTAAATATTCTGTTGCTACATGTAGACAAAATATATAGTTGACACGACAATATTCTGAGAGCAACATATTATTGTTGAATCATATGGTTATTATATCATATTGTTATATGTTATATTATATTGTTATATGTATATATTTTAAACGCCATTGATATACCACAACATAGTTTTGTAAAACAAATACCATAAATAATTATACTATATTCTATTTCAACGTTGTTATAAAAGTGAGTAACCTTAGTATTACTTAAAGTTACAATATAAGGGGCATACCCAACCATATTATTTAACTAAACATCCTTACTTTTGTTAAAAATAACCATATTTCTGCAATTTTAAACCATATTAATGTCATAAATATCTTTATTTTCATACAACCCTATTTTTGTCATAAAATTACTGGATAAGTAATATATATTTTATTTATTTATGACTATCTTACATATTAAACCTATATACAGACATACAGTAAGAAACTACAATATAATAAAAAATAGATGACATATCGCTCCTTTATTGCAACATAGTCATATCTCAAAAACTGAGCTTTTCGAGTTAACAATGCAGAATTGTTAACAGTACTACCTGTTATATTGTGCCAAAAATTTATTCAAATTGTTTTAAAACTGTTTCCTTTAGGAGATATTTTCTCAAAAGATTTGCTAAGACTTGTATGGAAACTAAAAATTTTAAATGCGTTTTTCACGAAACGAGCTTTTTTGAGATATGACTATGTTGCAATAAAGGAGCGATATGTATATCAGCAAAAATATTCCGGTTGTATCTCAATGGGATGAACGTACATAATTCTTGTTCGAAGTTTTAGTATCTGTTAGCTGCAATAAAATAAATATTTATTAACGATTTTGTCTCAGATTGATATAACCATATTATTATGGTTGGATTTTACAAAATATGGTTGCCCTTAACAATAATATGGTTAAACAAAAGAAATTTCGTGAGTATAATAATAGTATGGTTGGAGACACAATAAAATGGTTGACTACATCAAAGTATTGTTGTATGCAACATACATATGTATGTGTACTTGCGGAAATGGCGTAAGAGGGTAAAAAATAGATTTATATCAGCACGTGCCTTTACGACCTTATCTGGTGTATTATTCCCCGGAGTGAACTATTCACGATTCACCAGCGCCCCCGTGTGGCTGACTAGGCACACACAGGTAGCAATTCTTGCCATATGTTTGTACCCATAAAGGCAACCCCTGCTCAGGAGTTCGGGCCTTCTAATCCATCCTGTATGCAATTTCTAAGCAATCAACGGAACACAAGTTTTAATGAATTGGTAAGCCGAAGCTTACTAGCAGCATCAGCCTTTAAACCAACTCACCCGCTAATCATCACCACTGGTTCCTAACAGTACAGGTATCTGTACTCAAAAAGCCACGTACCAACAATTATCAGGAGTACTAACTTCGCTTCCTACGTTTTTAGGTTTAAATTACAGCCAGAACGTTACAGCCAAGGTAGGCACCTCAAAGATGACCAGCCCCGGTTGAACTGCAAGCAGAATCACCCCGTTCTACCAATTTATACCCTTGGTAAGGTTTTCGAAAGCCAACTAATGCTGCTTCCTAGAGTTTTATCTGCTACAACAAACGAGAGAGAAAAAGAGAGTGCCCTGGATTGGAATACGCCAAGGCAAAACCTGTTCCTTGGGGGGGAAATGGTGTAAGATGTAATTCACTCCGTTCGTTTCCCTTATTATTTATACCACTGATATTTGATCGGAAATAAAATACAGCTGGGCTAGCCCGTCAAAGTCTAGTTTTGGGGCACAATAGGGCATTGCCGCAGAATGGAGAGCGTTTTACCATTTTATCGCTACAATGGATTTTGCTTTGACGAGATAGGGGATCCTGTTCCCGACGGATTGCCTAGAGAATGCACAATACATTTTTCCGCCGTACAGCCCATCTGTGGAATTAGCTGTTTCCAGACAATTTTCCTGTCATTTAAAACGTTGAAGTCAAACGTCCACAAGCACTATTGCATTTTTGCTGCTCCTCAAAAACTAATTTGCTAGTTCCGGTACAATGCACTGCATATTTAGGGAACATCCCTAGAGTATTGGGCCAATAAATAAAATAAATTTTTAATAAAACTACGAAAAGCTTAGGAAATGTTTTTTTATTAAGCCAAGTTAATGTGTATGAACTTTAAAATTTGAATACTGATTGAATAAACAACTGAATTGAATTACGTTGAAAATATATAAAGTATCTTATCTCAACAAGATATCGTATTTTTATGGAAATTGGTAATAGGGGAATGTTATGATCATCACATCATCAGCATTTAAATAAGCCATTGCCATTTTAGTTAACAATTATTTTTATTAATGTACAGTTTCCATGGTTAAAAAATTAGTCGGCCTTCTTAAAAAACGGACTTGAGCCATCGATCGTGGAAGAGGTGCTCATCAAAATATTTTAATAGAATGCAATGCAGAAACTATGCGGCAGAGTTTGGAATAAAAATCCAACTGTCTGTTACGTGTCACCGTTCTGGCAAATCGGAGGGTCTTAAAATTGGATATTAACAGCCTGTTCGTCGATATTGAATGAAAATGTATGCAAAAGTAAGTTAATCACCCCCATTCGTATCAATTTGTGTTTGTATATGTCACTATTATTCGTTCGCATGTAACATACTAATGTACTTTAATTGAATTTTGACACTTCGTTTGCATAGAGTAAACTTAGAAAAATCCAAATCAATTTTCTTTCGCCTAGAATGCGAATGAACTTATCCTTTCGACATCGGTGAACTGGCTGTAAGGTGTATCCATGTGGAAGCTGCTCAAACAATTTAGAATATTGATTTATTGAATTTTTGTTGAACTTTATAATTTTTAAATTAACTTTTTGGTTTCTACATTTGTACAACTGGTTATAGTTCAAGTTTTTTCCTTTTTTAAAATTTTAGGAATTTTTTAAATACAAATTTGATGTGATCAATATGTTTTGATTGAAGAAGACAATACAAATAATAATCGAATCTTTAGCTGGGGGACAACTAGCTGTTTCGTAGTCGCTACACAACTCATCAGCACCCACTGGGATTTGAAATTTAGAATATTGTTAAGAACTTTTATCACACCTAACCCATTGTGCAGCTGTTGATCTGCTTGTTATAAATGTACAACACATTCACACAAACAAGATAAAATGAAAAACATAATACGCAATAAACAAACATGCATGATTTAAAGTACGTAAAACTCCAAGTAAATCTAAAATCTTTGCGTTTTATTATTGTTTGTTGTTGTCACTTGCTTATTGTTCGCTAGCATGTGTGTGTATGTGTATAAGCGCATTATTTATATATGTACGTTTGAGTCTAGAATTATGAATGATTAGAAAGATCGTGACGATTGTAGAAGATGATAATGAAGTATAAATAGCAGCCAGGTCGGCGGCAACGAGTTAAATTATTTTTAAGAAAGTCTAGTGTTTTGGTATACAGTGGTATAAAGTGTAAATAAAGTTGTGACTTATTTAAGTACTGTATAACGAGCAAGTGTGAATGTCATTATTTCACTTACAATTAAAGAATCCGCAAAAGCGTTTTTAGAGGCAAAAACTTGACAATATTATACGAAGCATAATTTAGAATATTATACGGAGGTTTCGGCTATTTAGTTGTGTATCACCTAAATAGTTTATTCTTTGCCAAACTGATTCTTTAATTGTGTTTGTAGCAGAGAAAGTGTAAATATGCAAGCGCTTATATGTATCTGTTTAAGAGCACATATTTTGCTGATGAAAGGCAGACAAATCTACACAAAGGCGAAGGCAAAATAATGAAAATTGAAAATATGTTAGCAGAACTAACTTCTTTCTTATTATGAGTATGTATGGCAGTGCTTCTAAGAAGCAAGCGTATACACGAACTTCCGTACATGGGGAAGCATAAAATGTATAAAATTTCATTTGTACTCGTACATACATACTTGTATTTGTTCTTGTATAAAACATAAAAAAAAAACAATTTAACTAAAATGCAGACAGATAAACAAAAACACACAAATATCCTGGTTCCCAATTATGCCCAACCAGCATACACATGTTTGGTAAACGATTATGTCTAATGTATATAATACTTCCTAAAGTAATCTGCTGATGACTATCTGACGAGTACGAGCGCCAAAAACGTTTGCTATCTTCTCTTAAATATTATTTCTGTGCAACATTTTCTGACACGATTGTTTTTCGAGTTTAAAATGTTCAGTGAGCGATAATTCTAAGTTTAATTTTCTTTTATTAATATATAATTAACCTTTTTAGACAAAGAAACCAAAATAAACAAATCTCATCGAAAAAACTTCATGTAATAGTTTCTATGGTGCAAAGAATATTATACGATTAAAAACTGTTTTCGTTGACTAACAGTAAAGCTCTTTATAGAGTTTTCAATAGACTTAATTACGATTGAAAATACCAGCTGGGTACATTTGTATATTTTTCATAAAAAGAGTGGTGCAACCAAAACACACGATGTTAATTGCAAGTCTGTTTTCAGAGATTTATGTTAGAAGGACTTATGTGAAAAAATTATCAGCCTCGGTGGCATAAATGTATTCGAAGATTTATATTTTAAATGACTCTGAAATATAATTGAGGTTCAATGTCGTTAATGTATCGAATTTTTCATTCTTTAGCTCCTAACTCAATCTTGGCGTACTAATATAAACTTTTTCTCTTAAATATCCTTAAAGAATGAAGTCGTGTTTTGTCTCCCGCCCTGTGCACATGCGTTTTTTCACTGTCGTTCGAGATTCCCCTGGGAAACAGGTTTTGCCTTGGCGTATTCCCAACTAGAGCACTCTGTTTTTTGTGTAAAGAGGGAAAGGGGGCCCTCGTTTGTTGTAGCAAATAAAACTCAAGGAAACCCTTACCAAGAGTTTTAATTGGCAGAACGGGGATTAGCATGGCCCACGTGTGGTTCTGCTTGCAGTTCAACCCGGGCTAATCATGGTTGAGGTGCCTACCTTGGCTGAAACGTTCTGGCTGTGGTCGAAACCTAAAACGCAAGAAGGGGGTGCTAGTATCCTTGGTAGCTATTTTTTTGGGGACTAACAGCTTCCCGATGGTCTGTTGCCATTACAACAGATTCTTGTACCGTAAGGAAAAAGAGAAAATGGTTGACGATTGATTTGTTTTAAGGGCTGACGGACGCTCTTAGTGGGCTTCGGCCTACGAACTCATTAAGCCTTGTTCTCCATTGATTGCTGGAAAATTGCATACAAGAGGGATAAAAAGGCCCGAACTCCTCAACAAAAACATGCTCATATGGCTACAAACATATGGCAAAAATTGCTACCTATATGAGCCTAGTAAGCCACACTGGAGCGCTGGTGAATCGTGAATCGATCACTCCGTGGATAATCGTATATAGTTCACTAATCAGATAAGGCCGTAAAGGCAGTTGCTGATGTAAATCTTTTTCACTACTGTTGTCCGATTTGGCACCTGCCTCACCGCATACCTGGGATCAAGTTTTGCCCTGGCATAAACCAAACAAGGGCAATCTGCTTTTTGGGGCATAGAGGCGAAGGAGTCCCCCGTATCTTGTAGCAAACAAAACTATAGGAAGCGGCATGGCTTTATTGTGCTGAACTTTTGAAACCCGTACCAAGGGATAACATTGGCTGAACGCTGACTAGCAAAACCCCCGGGAGGTTCTGCCATGCTGTTCTTTTCGTGCGGTTCATGCTTGAGGCTGTGGTTTGAACCTAAAATCGCAGGAAGGGGAATTAGTATTTCTGTGAACTTTGGTACATGCGGGTTTTCCGAGACTAACAACCCCCTGAGGTGCTGTTGTAAGGAACCAGGAACAATAGTTAGACGGGTGAGTTTGTTAACGGCTGATATTCTTAATGGACTTAGGCGTACTAACTCATTAAGTCTTGTCTTACATTGACTGTTGATAAATGGCATACAGAAGGTATTAGAAGGCCCGAACTCTTAAGCAAGAGTTTGTCTGTAGGACGACAAACTTGTAGAGCAAAGTTGCGACTTGTGTAAGATTATCAAACCACATGGCTGATAAGCTTAAGAATTGTGAATAGTTCACACTGTGCAGTTAATCCATTATCAGGTTTGGCCGTTATGGTAGGAGCTGATGTAAATCGATTTCACAAATATCGTCCGTATTTTCTATATTTATTATTATTATTAAGGTTTTTTTACCTGAATTATACCGGAATAAGCAACAAGGAGGTATAAGTAATATTTTCTCTTCCATTATGTGTACAAGTGTTTTTTATTATCACGGAGTTATTTTAATATGTTCATTATTAATTTCTTTTGAATGTTCTTGCTGCCTAATTCATTAGTTTACAGTGTGGGAGGTGTTGGACTCATTTTTGTAAGTGAAGTGAAGTTGTAAGTCGAAGGTGTATACACTGGGCACTGATAGGTTTTAACTAATTTAATTCCAACATTTTAAATGTTTGGTTTAGTCTTTTCATGTTGTTATCGAAACTTTCAATTTAAATGTCCACTAACATTATTATCTACTCATAACATCCGCTTTATATTCCATTTTTCTAGTTCCAGTCCAATGCACTGCAACTCTTTAACTCTTGAGTACTGGCCCACGATAAAAACAGCCCAAGATTGTCAAGTCATATGATATTGGTGGCCAATAAATTCGTCGCGACGTGAAATATGAGGGCCATCGAATTTCTCGCCCAAAGTATCCATTGTTTCGTTAGCTGTGTGGCAAGTGGAACTATCCCATTGGAACTCTATATTGTTTGACAGCAATCGTGATTGTGAATAATAATGTCAGTAGCTGTTTGAGCGACCTTATTTTCGAAGAAGCCACAGCCCGATGAGGCCGCCAGCCCAACAACCGCTCCAATCATTCACTCCTTGTAGATCACGTTTCCTACAAACCTGATTCACTGAAGTTTGCGCCGAGTTCCCTCAATTTTGGATACATTTGGTAGATTACGCTGACCAAAAAATCATGGTGTGCACGTAATATATCTTGATTTGATCACACATTGTCGTAACGCGCTATTCAATATATTTTGATTTGATCGTACATTTTCGTAACGCACTACTCAATTGTGCACATCTCAAGGGTTGAGTTTCTCAAACTCTGAAATAAAGAAATGCCAACTTGGTAAAACAAACTTGACTTGACTTACAATTAACATCCTGCTATATGGTTGGACCACCCTTTACACACACACACACAGATTTATAGATTTATAAATTTACTCGTATGTATGCAATTAAACCAAAAACTATTCATGTCAAATACTAATACAAAAATAGTTTCATAGTTAAGCATCCATACGTATATTCTAAGACTTAGACATATAAAGGGTGTCGTAACATTAATGCATAATAAAACTTAAACATTTTTTTTTGCTTAAAAGCAGTTCTGGTAATAAAAGAAGGTTATACAAAGTTGGAAAATGAAAATTTCCGATATCGGCCCATATATACCCGAGATATAGTCTAAACCGATTTTTCATGAAAAAAATTCGATCCGAGTATATTCAGTTCAAATTTGTAATCGATACTATATATTTACGTGGCTATCATGAAGGGTATTTTAGATTCGGCCCAACCGAACCACACTCTTACTTGTTCTTCTTTAAATGTGGTCGTTTTTTTTTCTTGATTGCATGAATCAGTTGATGCAATAAAGCATTATAATATTTTCCTGTGATTGTGGATCCTTTTTTTAAGATAACCGATGAACAATATTACGTGTACATTATAAAATACAGTGGCCATAACGTTGCCAGCCGATTTCACTGTCTTCGCCTTCTTCAGAGCACTTCCACCAGCTTATACCCATCGATTGATTTTTGGTTTCATGTGTGTAGTGGTTGACCCACGTTTCATCAACAGTTATTAATCAACGCCAAAAGTCAACAGGATTACGCTTTCCAAACACTGCTGTGAAGTGGTCTGTCAAACTCGTTTTGAGTAGTTAACGCGGCACCCATCTTGCCGACAGTTTTTTCATATGCAAATGTGCATGCATAATAATGAACACACATTCATGACATGTTTACCATTTCACCAATCTCACGTAAATTGACGAGGCTATCATTCATAACGATATCGAATTTTCTTAGTATTTTCTTCAGTAAATACCTCTTTCAACCTTCCATGCTGATGGTATTGTTGCAGTGCTTATTAGGCCGCGTTTAAATCTAGCAGGCCGGTGAGTCTGTTCCAATAGCTGATGAAACAGACTCACAGTAATATCAGGCTTGCTTTTGTCTCTTTCGTTTTCCCTTTCAAATCATAGTGTTTAATCACTGCCCGAAATTTACTTTTTTCAAGAAACACAAAAGTTGCTTACTTCAAACGACTACAAGAAATAAACTAATCGATGAATTTGAGTGAAATTTTAAGAGTTGATTTTTGACAGACCGCAATTAAAAAAATGTTGTGTTTATAGCTTCAAAGTTATCCCGCCCTGGCATTTTCCTACTTCTAGTACAATGCATTGCACACTTGCAGTACTGGTCCAAGATAAAAGAAGACATTTCCCGGTCGTGTACTCTCTCGTTTCGGTGAACAGGATTAGTTCCACAGATTGTGTGATTTTTTTTTTTTTTTTTAATTTATTTATTTTACTTTTTTGTATTTGCAGTCTGTACAATTTTGAGCTTCAGCGCCTGAGAGGCATTATAGAAGCAAGTTGGCAACTTTACATAATGCTGTATAATACTTTCATGTAAATAAACGAGTAAATAAATAATTTTTTCATATATTAAAAAGGGAAAAAATGAAAAAGATTAAAAATAAAAAATGGTTAAGTCAATAAATATTAATTAAATGTTTCCATCTAGATTTATAATACTATGTAATAAGTTCTTGAACATTTTGCAAAAGAAATTTCTTAAGGCTTTTCTTTAAAGACGATATTCTAGTCTCACATTTTAAACTCAGAGGCAAAGGGTTAAATTCATGACTACCAATATACTTTTTTTTAACACTACTAAATTTCCTTTTATGGGACTATTTACTTTAAAAGAGATTCTATGCTTTATCTATGAAATTCAGCCATATTTATGGAATATTTCCACAAACCAGTACGTGGACGTAAAGTTGTGGAAGCTTTTTTGTCCGATTTATTACTCCATAAATAGTTCGATCCCATTATGTACTTTATGATTCAAGTAAGATATTTTTTTTTCTCATTCATTATTTATTGAATCTTCACAAAGTGAACCAACAATAAGTATTCAAATCTGAATACTAAATACATAAAATTAATTAAATGCAGCCAATGCTAGACAAAAATGTTTTATTTTGCACGGTCAATATCGGTAAATTCACTTATTTGACGTTCTGATGGTGGCAAGGGTATAAAATAAATATGTGCGTTAAGTAAAATATGAATCAAAATACTAAAAACTATATAATTAAAATCTCTCGTTACTTTTGGTACTCCCTTTATAAATAAAAAGCACAAATCCACAATCAACAACTTACATAAATATATATATTTAATATCAAATTTCAACATAAACAATGAAACAAAAAAAAATATTTTTCAACCACAAAGTTTATGAAGTAAAATTTAATTACCAAATAATAAAGTTCATAATTTTACAGAGTGTCTAACATTTTCTAACCACTAAGAGATATATTTCTATAGCAGCTTTTTGTCTGCTTCATAGTCATTATTTTGTTGCATACTTGAAGGCTTTTTGAGAATTTTCGTCCTGCTATTGTAGTCAACACCCAGTTTTCAGTCTCTATTCATATTTTGTTCGTAATGTGGCAAAAAATATTGTAACTCATATACATGTAAATGCTGTTGAGTTCATAACATCCATTAGAAAAATGTTACGAAAATATTGTTGTTCATCATAAAATCAATGTAGATTCCCAACAAGTAAATTGTTTTCAAGCAAATAAATTTTAATCTTAAATGTAAAGCAGAATGAAGCAACGATTATTAATTAACTGAATAAATTGGCAAAAACAGTCAAATTTGTTAAACTGAAAAGCGGATTACAAGGGTATTCCCATCAATGAATTTAATCAATACAAAGTAGTTAGATATATGCGCGTCCATTAGCACGCCTCTTGAGCATACTTTACCATGTTGGTGAGTTTCCATCGTGCTGGAAGGTTGCTTATGTAACGTCAATCCCCAAAAAAGTGAGGCAAATAACCCTGAAAATTACCGCCCAATTGCAATTTGCTCTGCGCTTTCCAAAGTAATAGAAAGTATGGTTATCAAATAACTTTGTTTCCGTCAATATGGATTCCGTAAGGGTCCCTCTACTACCTCAGAGAAATGGTGCCACTTAATCCATCATTTCGGTGAAAGTAGGGTGGTGGCTCTGGATGTTTCCAAAGCGTTTGACCGAGTCGCATGGTGCACTACAGGCAAAACATACTGCTTTCGGTGTCGGTGATAACTTTTCTCGGTTTATATCGAGCTTTCTCAGAGACCGCACTATACGAGTTGTTATATATGGGGTCCAATCAAACGAGTTCAAGATTAATTCAGGGGTACTGCAAGGCTCCATTCTTTACGTTCTTATTTTCCTCAATGACCTTCTGTATCAAACTTCCAACCCTATCCACTCTTTCGCAGATGACAGCAACATTTGTCATTTGTACTCTTTCAGTTATAGGCCCAGCCTATCATTGCCAAAAGACAAAATATGACCTTTACCTAACCTCCGAATGGGGTCGCAAAAACATGGACGCCTTCAATGCTTACTGACACACAAACAAACGACCACTGATGCTGCTTCATCTGTACTTATGGATGGTATAAATATTGAGGAATCGGATGCTCTTGATGTCCTTGGAATGAAAATGCAGTGTGATGTTCGCTGGAATGAACACATTTTTCATGTCTCTATAGTAGCATTCCAGTGCCTCGGTTTTTTGAAACGGTGTAAGATGTGCTTCACTCCATCGGATCTCCTTACTATTTATACCACCTATATCCGACCGGAAATGAAGTACAATTCTCATATTAGGGCCGATGCATCAAAGTATATTTTGGTGTTACTCGACGGTGTGCAGTAGACGGCGAAGAAGCTTGTCGGTGACAGTAGGGTATCTAACTCTATTGATTCACTAGAGCATCGACGCACTGTAGGGTGCGTTACTCTGTTCTATCATTACTACACTGGATTTTTCTCTGACGAGATTAGGGATCTTGCTCCCGAAACCCAGACATTTATACGTAACACGGATGCATTGCGTGTTACGCATTTGTGGTCAAGTACTCCGGGGATTGTACAACGCATTACACAGAGAATTCGTTTTTCAGCCGCACGCTTCGCCTATGGAATAAGTTGCCTACAGACGTGTTTCCTGTTTGTTATAACGTTGGAAAGTTTAAGCCATATTTTTATAAAGACTACTCCCTCTTTCCCCCTCCTCATAACCTATTTTAATAGTTCTGGTATAATGCACTGCATATGTAGGGGATATCCCTTGAGTATTGGTCCAATATAAAAAAGGGATCACAAGCATTACTTCACACGCCCGTCGAACAAATTTTGTTTTTTGAAATTTAGTGGTGATCGGTAATGGAATAAATTTAACATTTTGGCTTTAAAACAAAATTTTTTCAAGCAATTGTTGTAATCTGGTCATTGACCGAACAAATATGAATAAAAACCATGAATTAATTTAGAATTTGAGTACTTTCATGAGTGACAGGAAGTTATTTTAATTTATTGACAAAGAAAAGAAAAATTATGCCAAACACACAAAATTGACAACAATTGAAGTTACAAAAACAACAAACGCCTTCAGCTAAACATGTTTTAACAACAAGTAAATTAAATACAAATATTCATATAATAGACAAACTAACAATACAACAAATAAATCCCTCAAAAACACCACTAACCAATTTTGCGGTCGCTAAGACAAAAAGTTTTAAAAGAGCTTGAGTATATCAAAATCTCGTTACTAATAACTTAAAAAACTTATATTCATTGCACACAATGCCTATTCTTTCTTTGTTTTAGTCAATCGAGGCTTGCGTGTTTCCTACAAGTTTAAGTACCGTCAGTGACAGCTCAAAACACATGAAAAGAAAGACAAAACAATCATATAACACAAAAAATATATATTCCATTACTTTTATAGCCGGGGTGTGGTAGAGGGAAACTCAGAGAATGTAAACAATTTATAAATGAGAAAATAATTATGTCCTAATAATCCTGAGGGACTGTTTTGGTTAAGATTTGTGCTACAATAAGTTTTATTATTTTTTGCTTCAAATAATTTCGAATGAATTTTCTAATTCTTAATTGAATTCACACAGAAAAAACATGAACTTATTATTTTTAAATATGTATGGAATACTATGCCACGACTTCGGCGGCTCACCTCCATCCGCTGGTGCAAATTTTCGATGACGCGATGAGACATAATTGAGTTTCTATGCCGATAATGTGCCGAATTATCTTATCCTTTAACTTTAGAACTGTTGCTGGCTTATCGACGTACACCTTTTCTTTCAAATACTCTCAAAGAATGAAGTCCAACGGTGTCAAATCACATGATCTTGGCGGTCAATTGACATCGCATTGATCTGAAATAAACAATACGGCCATTAAATTTGTCGCGCAAAACAGATACAGTGCCGTTCTGTTGAAACTACATATCGTCCACATCCATATCTCAATTGTCCCAATTTGGGCCATAAAAAGTTCGTAATCTCACGAAAAATACGGCCGATGATGTCGTCAGCCCATAAGCTGCACCCAACAGTCACTCTTTGTGGCTGCAATAGTTTTTCGACATTCACTCTTGGATTATCATTCGTTGGAGCGGGAGTAGTGGGGCCATGGCGCACGCAGATATATAATTCTTAGTAAAGATATCACAATCTACCAAGCGAAACTATACGCAATAAGGGAAGTAGTTGAAATACTCTTCAATAGGGAACACAAGGGAGTGCTGATAAAAATACTCTCTGATAGCCAATCAGTGCTAAAGGCCCTGAGCAGTTGTGTCTTTACGTCTAGGTTAGTATTGGAATGCCACAACAGGCTAAATGAACTGTCAAGCCAGAACCTGGTTCCGGCACTTAAGAAAAAAAAAATTACAGCGTTTTTCGTGTTCAGGAAGTTTCAATTAACTTATCTAGGCATGTGGCGTTCTTGGTATTTTTTTTTTGGCCGTAAGCCAGTGTACGTGAATTTTTTACGTACTTGGAATACATCTAGATAAAATACTCTTTAACAAATAAAATGTATTTGAAATAATTTTGCGAACAAATGATTATAAAAAATGAAAGAAATCCAAACGTAAGTGAAAGCTAAGACAAGCCCATAAAGAAAATCGTGTAAAATTTGGACGTAAATACGTGAAGTAGACTGATTAGTGGAAGAAAAGGGTTTCCAGAATAAAATTTAATTTGGATGATCCAGATATGTATTTGTGCTATTGCCACGATTTGAGATCGAATATCAAAACATAGTTTCAGTGGAGCGAGTGATCTCGACAGCTTCTTTTGCAGTTGAAAAAGCAAGAATAAGCTGTGATCTGACTTATGGAAGATTTCATATTTCAGCAAGACAATCCAATACACGTTTCAGAATAGTCAACACCGTGGTTCCACGTAGTTGTGATACATGGCGCATAAAATTTTCTTAACTAGTGCTCAAAATCACTAACAGATGTAATAAAAAAACCCACATTATTACTGCAGCCAAAACATATTACTACTTAAGATGAGATTATTAGAAGCTGCCAACCAATATTGCATTAGTTATTAAAAATTAATTAAAAGTAATAAAACTTATATTTGATCCTTTTGTTTTATGTATTGACAGTTGGGTTAATAAATGTTAAACAAATTTATAGCTCCTTAAGCAAGTTTTGGTAATGGTGTGGTAGAGTGGCGTGAAAAAATTTATGCAAAAAAAATGATTTAAAATTTGTACTGCTTAAAGTCAACCACTGCTGAACTGTTCGCAAGCTATAGAATTCTAGTGTCAGTTGTTTAAACATAACATAGAACACAGTCTATTTGTAATTTTGTCAGATGACTTTACTCACGTTTTTTACAGAAGCAATGTTTTTGAGGCAACAGACGATACGTAGGTATTTTACATTGGGAAAATTGTCATCTACATTGTTAAAAACATGTATTTTTTAGTTGTTTCGACTCAGGACTTGCACGCTGCCTGAGGGATGGAAAAAATATTGTCGACGATAGACAATACTTTGAATCTTAAATGTGTAATAATTTTTTTACAATAAAGCTTCAAATTGCGGGCAAAAAGGCGTAAGAAAAATAGTTCATCTATGTAGCTTCTATGAAAAAAGTTTTTAAGAAAAGTAATTTTTGTGAAAATAATTTAAGAAGTTATTCTTTTTCACGTAAGACACCTTTAAGAAAAATATATACATATACAATACACGTATATTGAATTAAAAAAATAAATATCATCACAATAGTTGTTCACTTTTAACAAAAATAAAATAAAATAAAATGTACTCGTATATAGACACATTTATATAAATTTGAATGCTTTTGATACAAGTTTTAATCCAAATATTCTGCATAAAACTTTCCGTATAAACTTTTAAACACATAATTTTTTGAATATACCTCATAGTGCATTACTCTACGTAAAATTAAGTTAAATTCTAAAATATTCGCTCTTGCCACATATTAGATGCTACCCAATTAGTTTTTTCTAATGGATAATCATTTCATCAAAAACTTCAATCTCTTAAGCAAGAAATTTAATCTTAAAAAAAAGTGCCTAAAAATGAATTTTTATGTTAAAGTCTTCCACATAGTTCAGCAAAATATATATAAAGGTCACGGACCTTGACATAATATATAACCTCTCAATAATGCTGCGCAGTTAAGCCGCAGTATGAAAAGTTTCAGCTGCGACGGAAGCTTATGATCAATATTATTGAATTATTTTAATGTTCACTTATATTACGTATACGCTACGCCAACAAACATGTATATTTATAAACCAATACACTCGTATATACACACATGTTTTCATCTCGGAATTGGGATATTGGGCGTCGTAATAACATCTATGAATCATTTTCAAAAACAACAACACAACTTTAAGACTTTTGAAGCTCATACACTTTTTGTTATAAATATCGGGTGGTAAAATTTTAAGGGCCGATGTTGAATTTGAACCACACCTTTTGTGTGTTTGCATTTCATTTAACATTTCATAATTTCTAACTGAATTTGAGATAGGTGGAGAGATACCCAATCGAGCAACACATTAAAATTATTCAGGCAATGGCAATAGTGTATGATGAATATTCGTAGAAAATCATCTTCAGTGATTGCCGCATTTAGACGAATGATAATCATTGAGCGATTGTCGAAAAACCAATGCGCCCACAAAGAGTAACTGTTTGGTGCGGCTTAGGGGCTAGCTCCATCATCGCATCGTATTTTTTCCCAAATGACGCCGGTCAGGTAGTTACTGTGAATGGTGTTCATTATCGTAAGATAACGCCCAAATTATAAAGATATGAATGTGGACGATATGTGGTTTTAACAGAACGGTGCCACTTGCTATACAGCTAGTGACAAATTCAATGGCCGTGTTATATCACGTTGAGGCGACGTCAATTAGCCGCCAAGATCATATGATATGACACCATTGGACTTCTTTGGGTTATTTGAAAGAAAAGGTGTACTTTGTTAAGCCAGCAATAATTCAAGAGTTAAAGGATAAATGAAAAAAATTTACATCAGAACCTGGCTTTACGGCGTTATCTGATTATGGACTAATTCAACGGAGTGAATTATTATTCACGACTCATAATTGGCTTTGAAAATTCATGAATTTTCAAAGTATGCGCCAAGGTATATCAGCAAATTGGAACTTCACCCAAACCCTCTTGCACGAAACATACTTAATTTTAGCGGTCACACTCGGTTGAGAAGAAGGGATACCCCTGCCACCATCAGAGCGTTAAATAGGTGATTTTACCGATATTGTAAGCGCTTTCATGACTTTTTGTCTAGCATTGGCTGCACTCAGTTAATTTGTTGAATTTAGTATTAAGATTTGAATACTTATTGCTAGTTCACATTGTGAAGATTCAATAAATAATACAGCGCTAAAAAAAATAATTGGCTTACTAGACACACACAAGTTGCAATTCTTACCATATCTTTGTGGCCGTATGAGCAACCCCTTGCTCAGAACTTCAGGCCTTCTATTTCTTCCTGTATACAATTTCTCAGCACAACAAAAGTTCCTAAAGTTTTATTTGCTGAAACAAACGAGAGACTCCTTTCCCTCTTTACCCGAAAAACATAAAGCCCAGGTTTGGAGTACGCCAAGGCAAAACCGGGCAGAGCTAAAGGCTGAGATAATTCCGCGCATTAGCAGCATAAAACTTCAATTATGTCTCCGCGTCAACAAAAATATGAGCCATCGAATGGAAGTATGCTGGCGATATTACGGCGGCTATTGGCCGACATTTTGTTCCATACGGAGGCTGATAAAAAATAACCGTTTTTTTTTAATTTTTTCTAAAAGTATTAATTTATTTATCAATAACTTTTTTTCCCCCTTCAAAGTAATTCCCCTTCAGATATAATACACTTATGCCAGCGTTTTTTCCAATCCTCGACACACTTCTAAAACGCGCTTTTTAGTATCGCCAACAGCTCTTGTTTCGATTTTTCTTTTACATATCTCCTCAATTGTAGCAAACCGCTTTCCTTTTATTGGTGTCTTCAGTTGTGGGAAGAGGAAAAAGTCAGCGGGGGCCAAGACCAGCATGATAACGGTTTTGTTTTTGGCTAAACCCTCACGCACAAGCATCGATGTGTTAGCTGGTGTGTTATCATGGTGCAAAATGCATGATTATTTATTCCACAGTTCTGTGCGTTTCTGACGAATTGGTTCGCGCAAACGGCGCATAACTTCAAGGAAGTTATTGACCGTATGACAAAAAGAAATACTTCCTTGTAGCAAGAATTCAAGATGAACCACGTCAGTTGAAGAAAATATTGTGTAAAACCTTCAAATTTGACCGGGGTTGACGTAATTTTTCGTTCTTGGCTCTTCTGGACGCTTCCATTGGGATGACTGAGCTTTGGTTTCAATGTCACAGCCATGATTATAACTTTTTTGAGGAAATCTGGATCGTCGTTGACCATGCTCAAGAGCTCCTGAGCTATGTCCATGCGACGCTGTTTTTACTCAAAATTTAGTAAATTTAGTAAAAATCGAAGAGCGCACCAAAACACAACTAACCTTTTTATCTGTCAAAAACAAACTGACAAAACGAAATGGCTGATATTGCCAACATATACATATAACAGACATATGTACCAACATAACAGAAAAAAAATGCAAAAAGGAACATGCGTATCTCACGAAGTTTGAAAACAACAGTTATTTTTTGATCAGACTATCTACATATTTCAACCACACCAATATTATCATAATAAAAAGATATGGCAACAACTCCTTAACAATTTGCATCTTATTCAAAATAAACATCGGCCCTTAAAATTTAGACATCCTTTTTATGCTGATATTATATACCGGGCACAAGCGGATGAACCATGTAGTGGTGCCAGAACAAGAACTGCCAGCATAAGCATAGTCTGTATTAGAAACAGGAGAGGTAACTTTAATTTGTTAAATTTTTGTTGAACTTTTATAATTTTTTTAAATTAAAAATTGTTTGGTTTGTACATATGTACAACAGGTTTTTAGTTCAAGTTTTTCTTTTCTTAATTTTTTTCTTAAGAAGGATTTTTTACAATACAAATTTGCTGTGATCAATAATTTTGATTGAAGAAGACAAGAAAAATAATAATCAAATCTTTAGCTGGGGGACAACTAGCTGTTTCGTAGTCGCTACACTACTCATCAGCACCCACTGGGATTTGAACTCGGGACATGACGTATCATGATCTACTGCTTTAACCACTAAGCCACCGAGCATTTAATTATTTTCTATCTATATTCATCTCATATTGAATCACATATGCATTTTTTTAATTGCCCACATTGTTTGTACAGAGTTTGCTGTCTCAGAACTAGCGGTATTTATTTTATTTATTAACATACATATTTTTTGTATTTTAATATTCTCCGGACCCAGAGATGTAAATATTAATTTGTTAAATTTTTGTTGAACTTTTATAATTTTGCTTAGTGGTGTGCTTTTAGGCCTAAACCAAAATGTCAAAATGCCGACATCTCAAGCATGATCAGCGAGAGGGCGGTCTGCAAACAGAATATCCTGAGGTGCTAGTCATCTCCGTTCTGTCAGCTAACCATTGGTGAGGTTTTCGGAAGATCCAACACGACATAAGTAATGCTAGGAGTTCCTACTATGCCTCCTTACTTAAGAAACCAGAGTGACCTGGTTAGGCATACGCCAAGGCAAAACCAGCTCCCAGCGGGAACTGAATATGGCTGATAAATAGTTGAAAATAAATGTAACTTTTCCGATCTGGAATCGAATATATTGTTCGATATATTTGCACTTGAAATTAGCAAGCACTTAACGAAAGACACTTTATTTTGTAATTAAAATGTTTAACAAAAGGTTAAAATTGTATAAAAATTTAAATGAACTTCAAAATACATTAATTAAATATAATTATATTTTTATTAAATATTTGAACTAAAACGTACATTGAAAAACTTTGATTTTATGTTCACGAATCCAACAACTCACTTCCTGTTTGCAAACAAACTTATTGAAGAAGGAGTAGTAGTAGAAAAAACAAATACTCATTTTAAACGCACACCAATAAACCAGCCACCAAACACATTAGAAAAACAAACACAAATAAAACTATACTATGAGCACGTAAAATTCAACATTCATTCATTAATAACGTGGGGTTACATAAAAACAGAGACTTTTGGCCAATACTGTATGCAAGAGAAGGACTTGCGCAACATAAAGAGAGTACACAAACCCACTCTTGCACTACGAAGCAAATAATTGTCTCTCTAACACAAACTCCAGGTTCGGTTAATTTTGCGAATGATGTTTGAATTGATTTGTAACAACAACAATGTTTTAAACGTTTCACACTTAAAAATTCACACACAGCCATACATACATATATATATACTAGCAAATATTTATAAGAAAAGCTAGCTACACAAATCGTTTGTTTATCTCAATCATCATGAAACGGGTCAACATCGTTGAAGCCGTCGTCATCATTATCATCATCAGCATCTCCACAAGCATCATTATCGCATAACGTTACAAAACGTGTAAGCTTGTCTGAGAGCATGTTTGTTTGAGTGCGAGTGCGAGCGTGAGTGCGAGTGTGTGCTGCATAAAGTAAATAAAATACAAAAATATCATCACACATTTTTTTTTCGTTTTTTGCTAGTAGTAATCAAACAGAAGAGTAGCAGAGTGTATATTCGGTTACGTTTACATGGTGACAACACCTTGTGCTGTTGTATCAGTTACTCGTGAAAGCTGCACGTTTACGGTCACTCGCAGAGGAAATCAAAAACAAATTTTTTTGCTGTTGAATTTTATTTAACATTCCAGTGATTATTTTAAATAATGGCGCGTAATTGAAATTTGTGATTTTTTTTGTCTAACAACAATTTTTTTGTTGTCGATTTTTTTTATTTTTTTTTTTTTTGGAAACAAACAAAGCAAATTTAATATATTTTATCTATATTCTTGTTTGTGCAAATATTTTAATAAGTGAGTATTAAGATACATTTATGTGTTTCAATGTGTGAGAGAGAGTGTGTTAGTTTGTGTTTACATATGAGATATGCTATTTGTTGCCACATATTCACCATAAAAAATGTACACATAACAACTTTAGACGTTTCCATTTTCATGAAGGCAAGTGTGTGTGTGTGTTTTTCTGTCAGTTTGTATGATTTGCTTTGTAAAGTATTTTCATTGTCATAGTCAAACTAAATTGATTTGTTTACATGTGAGCGTGTAAGTGGCCGTCAGATGTCTTGGTGAAGTTTACTATAGCGGTGGCATGAAAAAAAATTTTGTCTGGTTAAATTCTGTTGCAGATTTCTAACACTGAAATTAGTTGAACGCGGGAAAATGTATTGTCCGCAAATCCATTGGTCTTAAAATGAATGAAAACAAAAGTTTGCATATCGAAATATTTTTTTGAATCATTATTTGTGTAAACTTCTTGAAGTAGATATTCACACGCGGTTCGTACAAGAAGTAGAAAACTTAATAAAAAGTGGCATAGCTATATATATGTATAGTTTTATATATTCATATATATGCCATTGTTACAAATGACGAGTTGTTAACATTAAGATTTTAATCTTACCGAAAATTATTATTTTTTGGTTATTAGAGTAAGTTCGGGTAATGTGTTATACCTATTAGATATTTGGCTATAGCTTTTAGAGTTTTTACACAAATATAGCATATTTTATATAGTATTTAATATATTACTTCAAGTGTTACCTTAATATCTATAGATTTGTAAATAACGTAGATCATCAAGTTTCAATTATATTTCAAATAAACTTAATAAATCCACAAAGACAGTATAAAATGTTCGTACTATGGTCTGCTAATGTAGTATACTATACCACATTATACGACTACTTCTTCATTATTATTTATTTATTTCTTTAGATATTATTATAGCACTAGCAACAGAGGCTATTAGCTTGAGAATATTACAATTCGTTCTTACATAAAAAAAAAAAAAAAAATTTTGACTGAATCTAACCTGCAGATTTTAAATTTTGTCTTGGATATTTAAGCAGATTAGAAAAGCATTGATGTTTTTTATATTATGTTCTGATGGGGTTTGCAGGAGGTTAGTGACCACACAGTCTGAGGCGAATGGAGCTTAAGGAAGCGCTTGTTTTCAAGAGATGCTGACTTGTTGCAGAAGGGGCATATGGGTTGAGGATCTCGTGAAAGAAGATGTTGGTGAGTGAGTTTTGTGTGTGTAAGACGCAGACGAGTATAGGTTTTATTGTTGAAAAAACTGGTTCTGGTAGGTAGTTTCAGTGTAACTTTACAAGGGTTGATTTTTTAATATAGATGATTGTATTTTTTCCATAATCTTAAAAGAACTTTACTAAGGTGACTTAAAGGCGTTCATATTATAAAGTTTTTCGAATGTGGTATGAATGTAAATGTTGAGTGTAAATTTGCTTGCTTGGCTAAAAAATCTGCCGCTTCATTTCCAACTGTACTACTGTGTGGATAGGGATCCAAAATATTTTTGCCCTACCGTTCATTTGGATAAGTAATTGCCGAATAGATGATATTACTTCATTTTTATTTTTTAAACTTTTGGCTGCATCAAAAACCGAATAACTATCCGTACAAACTGTGATTTTTTTGTTTTAATTTTTATGGCGATTTAGAGTCTCATAGAAAGCAATTACTTCTGCTTCAAAAATGGAAGAGTGAAAGGGTAAAATACTAATATTTTAGTGGAGCTATTTTCGTCAACAAACGCATATCCAACGTGATGTGTTGTTTTCTGTGAACAGAAAGTGTCAGTCTTTTGTCTTCATTTTTGAAAAATGTAGATTTTATGTCAATAATTATTTTATAAAAACACTGAATAGTGTAAAATTTTATTTTATTATTTTTTTTTGTATATAGAATATTTAGATTTTATGCCAACTTTAATTGTGCTTACTATACTTTTTTTCCAACAAGTCAAAAAATACTAACATATTTTACCGAGAAAAACTACGGGCTAGATCGGCTTTTGTTCCTATTGGTATCCAGATACGTAGATTATTATTGTGGCGCTTGCAGAAACCACTCTACTAACCTTTTCCAGTACATTTTTTTGCCACTAAAATTTTGTTTGCAATGTTCTTAGTTTTGGGACTTGGAACGCCACAGAACGTGTGTCCACGCGTGTCAAAATCCAGTATATCGCCGTCATTTTTTTAAACTGGATTGAGTGGAAAACCGGAATAAGTAGTTTGTTGTCTTCCATTCTTTTCAATATCATCCGCTTTTTCTTTATATGATCATTATTTCTTGCACTAAGCATTTGGAATTTATAAGAGGGTGGGGTATATTGCAAGACTGCTCATTCTCTGATCACAAGTATATTGAATTCGAAATAGGAATTCAGGAGAGGGGAGTAAAACCCAGAAGTAACAGTGCACTGTATGCACAAACTGGGGTGTATACGACTCCCAGGTTGGTTCGTGAATGGCGGATATCTCTAAACGTGATTGCGAGACATTCGAACCTGAAGCTTTTCTGGGTACGAGGGCACAGTGAAATGCCTGGATATGTTGCAGTGGACGGGCTGGCAAAAGCCGGTGTCCAGCTACAACAAAGGAATATAGATGTGATCGTTGGAATCCCGCATAGGAGCTGCAAGAGACAAGTCTGGTGTCAACTTTTTGAGACCACACAAGAGAGATGGTTCAGTAAGGTCACCTGTCGAGTATCAAGGCTAACATGACCCAGATATCATAACAAGAGGACTATTATCCTTAAGGGCCTGCCCCGAAGGAGGTGGCGCTCTGTCATTGCCATATAGTATCGCAGGTGAGGTGGTTAAGTCCTCCATTAAATGACTTCCGTAGAAGTTGCAGAGACGAGGAGGAAGTAGAGAGTGTTTAACACTTCCTTTGTCGATGTCCAGCCCTTTCCAGTATAAGGGTTTTGTATCTAGGCAGACCAATGCTGCACGACTTGGCGGGAGTATCGGAATGGATAGGAATCCTTTATCCGATCTTCGGGTTAGTTCTAAACCAGTGATATGCAGATCTGCTGAGATACATATCACACCCAGGCAACACAACGGTAGCAAATTGGTCCCAAGTGGGCTGGCTTTACAGTAGCTGGCAGCCTGTTAAACCTAACCTAATCTATCATTATTTCTTCTGGATGTAATTTATTACCTTGGAGTGTTGGAGGTATTGTACTAAATTTTTTAGTCTGAGACGTGCCCTTGGCACTGATCAGTTTTAACTAAATTAGTTCAAAAGTTTTAATTGCTGTTATAATGCTTGTTATGGCATTTCCATGTTGTTATTGATAGGTTAGTCAAACGTCTTCAAGCACTACTCTATTTTTCTTCCTCCCTACACTGAAAGAATTATGCGTCATATATTTAATGAAACTGTTTCATTAAATATTTTTCATTAATCCCATGAAAACTTTTCACAATGTGCATGAAACTTCATATATACTATGAAATAGTTTTATCAGAATGGTTTCATTAAGTTTCATAGTTTCATTAAAAAAAATCATTGGATTTATGACTGCAACAAAATTTATTTTTTTTTAATTCTTTGAATTTTGGTAAGATATATTAATGGGCGTTTATTAATCTTAAGCTACAATTTAAAAAATGTCAAGTTTTTTTTTTATTAAAATGGAAGTTTTCTGAGTTTCATAATTCCAATGAAATAGAATTCATTAGATCAATGACAAATAAATTTCTGGCTACCGAACTTGGGTATGTATGTACATATGTATATGTACTCAAATCAGCATAATAATAGTTTAAAATATTTAAATACCAGTGTTCATTTTATTTTTATTTAAATACTTGTTCAACATTTTCTCTTATCATAATTAGGTACAATTTCACAAAAGCAAGGAATAGTATTGTTTGTGTACTGAAATGAAGTATCAATGAATAAATGAAATAATTCCATTGATCTTATTACGTACATTTGTGAACATATTTTATTAATGTGTGTTATGATATTATTTCATTAAACAAATGTAACTATTTCATTGATGTAATGTTAATTTTTCAGGTGCTCAATGAAGAATAAAATGAGATAAATGAAATAACTTCATTGACCTTATGAAGGAGTTTCATATTTTTAATGAATATATTACATTAGTACAAAGATATAAAAATGTTACTTTTTCATTAATTTAATGTACAGTTTTCATGTGCTTTATGAAATTGATTCTTTGATCTAGAGAAATTATTTCACTAATCATATGATTTGTCTTTCATACTTTTAATGAAAATAAGTCATGTTTCTTATTAAAATGTTTCATTACTTTTATGAAGGTTTTCATTAAAATAATCTAATGAAATTTGTTTCATTATTTCTATGATGGTATTCTGATACATTCGCTGAATCATAATTTTTTGTCTAGCATTGGCTGGACTTAAAGAAAATTTTTTAGTTATTAAGATTTGAATAATTGTTGTTAGTTCTTCTTGAAGATTCAACAAATAAATAAAAATTGATAAAAAAAAATATTTCTATGAAAAGTTACAATGGTTGAAAAATAATGAAAAAATTCATAAAAGTAATGTCAAAATTCAGAGAATTTCTGAACAAAATTTTTTCAGTGTATAGTCTAATTTCTTAGTTCTAGTGCAATGCACTGCACATGTAGGGACCCTCCCCTAAGTGATGGTTCAAGATAAAAAAATTTCTAATACGTATTTTACCATTTCATTTTTCGTTATTGCAGTAAAATTTGAAAGCTGGCCAAGCTTATTTGGCAAAATTTGTTCAATGATTTTTTCACCTTCATATATCCTTTGTAGTATTGTGACAGGGACACTGAATATTTTTGTCCCTAAAAGCGTGAATAGCTTTCTTCATATTCTCCGCTGTCCATTTTCGTACTTCACATTTTTTTAACATAATTTTTCTCTATAATGTAACGTGGTACCACATTAGCCGACCACGGATTAAGTAAAAAAAATATTAATTTAAAAATATATATCAAACATATAGCTTAACTGTAAGCTGTATTAGTAAACAGTACTTACATTTTACTTTTAAATTCAAGTATTAATATTTCAAGCAAGTGTTTTACTAAAAAAAACCCCTTGGCTGCAAACAAAAAAGTCAACCACACAAATAGGCTTTAAATTTGAAGATGTCCGTTACATAGAAAATAAAACATGAAAAGTTGATCTTTTAAGCTTGGTACTTGAGGATCGGCTATTAGTTTACGAAAAAACCAACCCGCCTATACCACATTAGCCGAACTTACTCCATATGATAACATTAACCTCAAAAGGTACTGATAACCTAACAGCAGGTTTATCCTCAAGGTAAATTTCAAAGTTAGCTTTAAGCATTTGAAGCTGTCATATTTTCTTCGGAAAATATTGTAACTTGAGTTGTAGAAAAATTAATTGGTGACTTTATCGTTCACGTTAACTAATGTTAAGGTCAGCTATCAAGAACCTTATCGTTGTAAAAATGGCCCTTATTTGTTTATTTAGATATTTAGTTGTAAGTTTATTTCTTTTTATATGCTTATCTATAAAACTACTACTGTTTTGTTTTTACATTAGCTTAGCTATTTATTTACTGACTTATTTCTGTATCTATTTATTTATAAACATTTTATAAATAAATAGCGATGAAACAAAGAGATGCATGTCATACTTCAGCGAGACTCCAGTGTGCCAATAGAGTTGAATACAATACTGCATTCGCTTCCTCTTGCACATGGTCGAGTAAACCCAAAATAGGTTTTGAGGTATCGATCCAAACATGGCAGCTCTATTTGGCAACCGAGACACTTAAATTTTTCTTTAGTGACATGAAATATGAATATAGAAAAAGATCATTACGCAGTAAGTCGTGTATATCTTGTGTCTTGGCACCGATCTCGGATATGCTAGGCCTATAATTGAAGTCAATAATGTTTTAAAAATCTCACTCGAGGATTAAAAAAGAGATCATTACTCCAAAAGCCGTGTATATTTTGTATCTTGGCGCCGATCTCGTATATGCTGGGCCTAAAAGTATGAATGGCAAATGCTGCTGTCATCTGCAAAATAAGAAACTGCGTAGCAGAAAGCACCGAATCTTGCAATACACTTGAGTTTAAGGAGACCCCATCAAAAATAGCTCGTATAGTGCGGTCTCTGAGAAATTGATATAAACCGAGTAAAATTACTGACTAAGACAAAAGCTGTAAGTTTTGACAGTAATGCAAAATGCCACACTCTATAAAATGCTTTGAAAACCTAAAATTCCTTAAAGTGATGTCTTCTGATTATCCATTTCATCCATTGAAATGTCAAATCTAACTTAGCACAACATAAAAGATAACTTGTGTTATTGAAATTCTTGTTTATTTGATAATTTTGTTTATTGTATTTTTCAATACAAAAGAAAACCTGACTTTAACTGTCTTTGGACTACATACGAGTACACTAATAATATATGACGCAGAATGCGTCAGCACTGAAGGAAAGTGTTGCGTCTTTACGACAAAGAAGTTTTAGTAAAATATATTTTGCTAGGTGGTATACTATTAGTAAGAATACATCAAAGGAATGTCTAATGATGGTGAGTTTCTGTCCTAGTTCCTTTCATCGTGTTGCCCCATTTGTTGGTTCGATCTGAAAGCAAAATAATTTATAACATATAAAGGGTGGTTAAATTTCAAGGGCCGATGTTGATTTTGAATAAAACAGAAACTATTTAGGAAATTATTGTAATTTTATTTTATTATGATATATTGGCATTATTCAATTATGTATGGAACAAAATATCGGCCAAATGGGCGCCGCGACCACACCTCCACCCGATGCTCCAAATTTTCGATGACCCTGAGGCATAATGGAGGTTCTATGCCGTTAATGTGCTGAATTATCTCATCCTTTAGCTGTGTAATTGTTGCTGGCTTATCGACGTACACCTTTTCTTTCAAATAACCCCAAAGAAAAAAGTCCAACGGTGTCAAATCACATGATCTTGGCGGCCAATTGACATCGCTATTACGCGAGATAACACGGCCATTGAATTTGTTGCGCAAAAGAGCAATTGTTTCGTTAGCTGTTGGCAAGTGGCACCGTCCTGCTGAAACCACATATCGTCTACATCCATATCTTCCAATTCGGGCCATAAAAAGTTCGTTATCGTCTCACGATAGCGAACACCATTCACAGTAACTGCCTGACCGGCCTCATTTTGGAAAAAATACGGCCCGATGATGCCGCCAGCACATAAACCGCACCAAACAGTCACTCTTTGTGGGTGCATTGGTTTTTCGACAGTCACTCTTGGACTCTCATTCGCCCAAATGCGGCAATTCTGTTTATTGACGAATCCACTGAGGTGAAAATGTGCCTCATCACTGAAGAAGATTTTCTTGGAAAATTGATCATCATTTTCATAATAAGTCTGGATAACTTTAACACGTTGTTGGATTGTGTATCTCTCCATGGTTCAAATTGAGTAAGTCTGAAATAGAGAAATGTCAAATAAAATTCGGAAAAAACTTGGCGTTTAGGTGTGGTTCACATTCAACATCGGCCCTTGAAATTTAACCACCCGATATTAGCTTCAAAATTCTACGCAGATTTTTGAGCAAAACAGAAATTTTTACGCTAGTCTTCATTATAGGTATAAATACTAATTGTTCTCGTCATTGTAGGCACACAAATCTAAAGCGGAAACTGAAATTGATAATCACTCAATATTTATCGTTGCGGAATCCGATCCAATATTGGATATAAAGTTAAAATTTTTTTTATATCCATGTGTTTTCTTTGGTGCTTGTGATAAATGAAGTTTGGTTTTTATATGCAGCGTATGATTAATGTGGCAGAAAATATATGTCTACAATATCGCTCATACTCGTATGTGTAAACCATATTTAATTTGACAACGACTAAAATTAAAAAAAAAATAAATTAATGTTAAAGGGATATTAGAATAACACTGAAATAAAATTTGGAAATGCTAAAAGTTTTGAGCTTTTTTTGAATGATGAATCTGCGGATATTTTATTTCATTTGAATACAAGAACGTTTACTCACATATTTGTATTTTTTTTTTATTTATATATATTTGTAAAAATTAGTGTTTGTTTATTGAGCTAGAGGTTACTTATATAAATTGATTCGATATTTCGACATTCCGTTGTGTGTCTTTTTTAGGAAAACTTTCTTCTTAAAAAAAAATGCTGAGGAAGACACACAACGGAATGTCGAAATATCAAATCAAATACACGAAAATGTATATAAGTGATCTCTAGCTCAACAAACAAACAGCAAGATATTTATATTTGCGTTGAATGACAATTTGTGTTCACAACTTTGTATTTTAACTAACTATGTGTATGGCATTGTCCGCCTTGTATTCATCTCTGTTTCCTTATAACAGTAACAAAAGAAATATATTTTTTAGAAGGATTACAAATTAGTTTGTTTTTATTGTTAGATAAAGAAAATAATTCAAATTTGTATATCAAAACCGTTGATTATCTAGGTTTACAGCCTGTTCGCCGATATCGAATAAAAATGTATGCTAAAGAAAGGCAGTCACTCATATTCGAATCAATTTGGGTTTGTCTATGTCACTAGTATTTGTTCGCATGTTCCAATAAAGTTAGAAAACCCCAAATCAATTTGCTTTCGCCTAGAATGCGAACTTATCCATTCGACATCGACAAACTGGCTGTTAAAGTTTTATCAAAGCGGATTAGACAGCTCAAGAGAAACATACACTGTGCTCCAAAACCCTTGTCGTGTGGTTTAAGACGCAGTTATAACTGCATTTTAAATTTCTAAAAATAGTAAAATAATTTTGCATAGTTTAGCTCTTGACCTCCCTTGGTCATATTTTCTTTGTACGCATTTCTATGCTACAAATTTCATCCACATCAGTTTCATCTTGAAGCCTAAAAAGCGTTACTTCAGCGGTCGGCTATTCGGACAGATGCGCAGTTTGGGGGGTAAACCTACATACTCACGTTGGTTGAGCTTTATTTTTCTTTTTTGGTTTTTCCAAAAACTATCATTGTAGTAGATTTTTTCGAGAACAATAACAGCAACAACACATTTCTATCTTTATTTTTGTTCGTTATAATGATCCCCTCGATTAAGTTGTTTCACAGCTTTTTTACTGCATGTCGAGTGCCATTGCAAAGACGTAGTGGAACGATGGGGCGCAGTAGAATAATTGGTAACTCCAGTTTTGAGTTGCAACATATATGGTGGAAGTCTTGGATTATCAAGTGAGTTTAAAAGCTCAAAAGAATAATTGGAATCATTGGATTTATATATAATTGTAGATTTGTTGATTTTATTCAGAATTGTATTGTTTTTTGAATTGACAGCAGTGCATTTGGCAGTAAGAAACGCTTACTCACGTAATCACTGCTCAGTTTTGAAACTGCATTCGTCATTTGGATATGCATAATAAAGTAACTCTTCAATGCATTGTGCTATATTACAAAAGTTAGATGGAAAAATAACACAGTTTGTAGCTGGATCCGTTGGTATTTTTCCATTTCCAAATTCCAATAACTGTTTTGTATGCGAGCATGCTGCCAAAGAAGATATTATTTAAAGCACGTATCAAGGTCATTATCAGTGGAATTGCAGGTAATGTTTGGCGGAAATCAACGGCTTACATAACTATTGCTGCTTCTAAAATCTTGTAACATACATATTTTTTCAATATTGCATGTGTATCTTAGAATTGTGGCTTTAGAGGTAGTTAAGTGCCAAACACGCTGTTCTGTCATTATAAAAAAGTATTGCTGCTATGCCGGATGATGCAAGGGCTAGTGCAATATTATTTTGCAATCGAACATTAGCCAATACTAACGAAATCATAAACGTTACTGCTGTCCAATCCACCATGTTAATAACTAAGTGCTATCATTAAAATGTTGTACGCCGCTAGTTGCACCTGCTCAAAGTGTGGTAGATTTGCAGCCATTAATACGAGTAGTTCTAACTGTTGTGGATTGAAATTGCTTTCTTGTCGCATATATTGAGTAGATACATTATTGCGTGATTAATTAGGACTCGAGAGTGTCTTGTTGTTTATTTGTCTTCTATTTGATTCAACGCCTGATTATAAACTTCATCAGAGAATTCAATTTTTACGTTGTTGCAGATAATTCTCTTTCTGTGCAGTATGTCTTCACTCATATGTGCTTTAAACGTATTCCAAAGTTGATTTGGTTCGGATAGAAAGCAAGTTACCAATATAGTAGCAAATAAGGCCGCTATCTATTTCGGATGATTAATTATTAATGCATCTTGCCTTCCAACCTGTTTAAAAGTATTTTTTTTATTCAGCGTCATCGGTTTTCTTTATATGTCCATTATTAATTCCTTTTTAATATAATTCAAGAGGTGTTGGGCTAATTTTTGTCTGAGCAGTGTCGAATGTATGAACACTGGGCACTGATTAGTTTTAACTAATTTGATTCCAACACTTTGAATGCTGTGATGTTTGTTTTGATATTTCCATGATAGTTGCAAGTGAAACATCTACAAGCATTGCTTCCTATTTTCTCCTCTTCATGGTCTATAAGATCTACAACTTTTCTTCCGCTGTTTTGCATTAGATGGCTGTAGCCATCTGTGCTTCCTCGTCGAAGTCATGTATTACAATAACCTTGCTCTGTCTGAATTAGTATAGAGTACGGTTTTCCCTCAGAGCTCTTCTCAATATTACCAATTGTATTTGTTAGAGTGGCTGGTTTGTTTCGGTGAAGTAAATCGTAACACATAACATGATTTTTTTTCTACAAAAATTCGTTTTGAATTATCGGAATGTTCATCAAGTGATGATTTAATGAAATAAAACTATTTTTTGTGCTTGTAAGATTTTTAGTCATACATAGCAGGAGTTCAACATCTCTCGGCTTTAATTCATAGGGAACACAATTAATTTGTTTAAACATTTTCCAATAATTTTCCTAATAATGTAAGCTTTGTCTTCTTCATCAAAAATGTCATTTTTTAACTTATAAAACCACTGTTTTTTACATTGGACCAGTACTCAAGAGATGGCCCTTGTATATAAAGTGCACTGTAGTGGAACTAGGAAAATACATAAGTGTACAACTTTGCTTCCGCCGTTTTTTTTTTCGAAATCCAAGGCTTTATAGTAAAAAGTATTGTAAATCGCTGGTCACTACTTTTTCCCGTTTTTCGGGCATCGTACGACTCCCGCGGTTTTTTGTTTTACTTCCTCATAAGACCGGAAGTGTTGGTTAGCCAGCTATGTGCCATTGATCGAAACAAATAATAGTCCAAGGAGGCAACGTGTGGAGAATATAGTGGGTGGGGTAAGACTTCCAATTTCGGTGTTGCCAAATATATCTTGGCCAATTTCGCAACATGGTGTCGAGCATTGTTATGCTGTAAAATAATTTTATCATGTCTCTCGTTGTATTGGGACCATAAGTCTATCAATGTTCGGCTTAAACGCATAACTTTCGTTCGATAAAAACTGCTTGTGATTATTTCAATGGGTTTTAACATGTCATAATGTACTACGCTGCGCTTGTCCCACCAAATACTGCGTAAGACCTTAGAACCGTGAATATTCGGTTTGGCTGTCCACATGGAAGTGTATGGTCGGGATATCCCCATAATTTTCTGCATTATTATCGTAATGAACCCATTCATTCGTCCCCACTCATAATGCGACGCAAAAGTTCCTTCCATAGTAGCTGTTCACAAACAAACAAACAAACAAACGTCAATATCTCTTGGCTTCAACTTATTCGGCACCCAATTTGCCTGTTTTTGAATCATTATCATGACTTTCAGGCATTTTAAAATTGCTTATTGTGTCGCTTCCAATATATTGATATGAGTCTTGATTAAGCCATATCTCCAACTTTGCTTTTCGAAAACCTTCTGTCTTACGCCATGGCCTTCAACGTCTAAATCACCTCTCTTTAAGCTAAACTACTCTCGACACTTCTTTCAGTAATAGCGGCCATATCATAGGTACTTGAGAGCATTCAATTTGCCTCAGCCGCAAATAAAGCGGAAATTTAAAACCTGCCACAAATGACGAGAATTTGGCTCGTAAACTAACAATTTTAATCGATAATAACTTTATGATGCAGACACACGTCGACTAATATTTTGATGACGTTTTATGTTTACAAATACCTAAGCTGATTGTACGACATCTACCAGCTATATATTATGACTCCCACTTACCGCAACAGCCATGTATTGCAAAACGGCGGAAGCAAAATTGTACACCTGATATCATAAAAACGTAGTATAAATGATGAAACAGAACTAGGGCATGACGTTTTTCTCCATACAATATGGCATAAAATAACGCCAGAGAATGCGGTCGTAAAATAGAATCTATTTTATTTTGGCAGCGATTTTTCTTATGCTCTCACTTTGAAGCAGAAAAGCTTTCAACAATATTACCACACTTTTAGTAAATTTCATACATTTTGTAAACAAAACCCAAGCTTCAAAAGCTTTACTGTGAGGAAAAATTAAAATAAAAGAAAAAGCTTTTTTTACCTAACAAAAAAGAAGATTAAATGACAGTTTGTGAAGTTACAGCCGTCGTTTCAATTATGTGCCTGTTTTCTCTGAGAGTCGATTTTGCTTGAAGTTGCGGACGTATTCTGTTTCATCATTAACTCTTACTCTTAAAACCGCCACCATTAAGTATAATTTGGTAAACATTTAGTTTAGTTTTAAGCGGGTCGAAAAAAATTTTAAAGTTAAACATACTTAAGCGGGATGTACTTGTCCGTATAATACAGGGATTTATTTGCTAAAGTATAAAAAAGTATTAAACAATATTTGTTAAATAAAATATAATCTACCATTAGTTTTCTTCTTTTAATAATTTACAATATTCGAGGTCGTTTTTTATAATAATGTGTAATAAATTTATTTAATATTTCGTTTTCCGTTGGAAAACTTCTTCAGGAAAATTTGTTTTTAAAATTTCCAAAAAATTTTTTTGTGACAGAAAAACAAATAACATGAAAAAATATTTAACATACATACATACAAGGCAGCTTTAAAAAGTAGTGGCAGAATTACAATAAATACAACACCAACAAACATCAACATGTATTTAGTTGGTAGAATTTTACCAACAAAATATATGTAGATGTTTGTTAGTGGCGTATTTATTGTAATTCTGCCACTACCTTTATAAAGCTGCCTTGCATACATATACGAAATAATATTTAACATATCTACACTCAAAATTGAATTTAACATACAAAAGTTGTCACAATAAAAATCATATACAAAAACCGTTTTTGGAAATATTTGAATACAACGACAACATCCTTAAAATGTTAATTTCTTATTCTATTCCTATAAATGAAATGCCTATAATTACTAGCTTAAATTTCCGTATCCTTTCTAAAATTCATTCTATTATCTATAGGTACATTTATAATTTGTAGCATTTCGAGCATATATCGTGTTTTATAAAAATGTGTAAGAAATTTATTCAATATTTCGTTTTCCGTTGGAAAACTTCTTCAGGAAAATAATTGTTATAATTTGTTTTTAAAAAATCGAAAAAATTTGTTTGTGACAGAAAAACAAATGACATGAAAACATATTTAACATACATATACGAAATAATATTTAACTTGTCTACACCCAAAATTGAATTTAACATACAAAAATTGTCACAATAAAACTCATATACAAAAACCGTTTTTGAAAGTATTTTAATACAACAACAACAACATTCTTAAAATGTTAATTATACCCTTCACAAAAATGTAAAGAGTATATATAAGTTTGTGATTCCGTTTGTAATTTCTACAGTTTTAATTTGCCCTGTATTCTGAATCAGAATTAATGGAAAAGTCGATTAAGCGCTGTTCGTCTGTCCGCTATTGAAATACCATTCCTGAGAAAATTATTAGACTTAGAAACTTTTTTCTTTCACCATTCTTTTGCCCCATCGATTCATGGGTTTGCTATTGAAATTCAGTAATATCGGTTCACATATAGCTGAGATATATTCACATATAGCTGAGATATATTTGAAAAATAGTTAATAAATCTTCCTGATGAAGTTATTTTTTGAGACCATTCAATTAATAAATTATTTCCCTTTATTATTACTAATGTATCTAAGTAAGATATTCTATTGTTTTATTCCTCTTCAATTATAAATTTAATACATGGATCAAATGAGTTTAAGATAGAAAGTAAAATATTAATTTCTTCCTTGTGAATGATACAAAATAAATCGTCTACATACTTTGTTAAAATTTTAGGCTTAGTTCTGTTTTTTTCTAAGCAAAAATCTAGCAATTTCTCTTTAACAATATCAGCAACAACTGGATCAACACAAATAATATACGATTTTTTTTACTAAAATTTTGTACTGACAGCATAAAAACACGAAAAATAATTATTGCATTATAATGTAATACAGCCATGTTCCGGGAAATGCGCAATCTGAAACCGCAAAGTGTTCTCAAAAGGAACCCGAGTTTTACTGGCGTTTCGGAGTAATTTACGAAAATATACAACATGTATTTTACATATGTATGTGGTAGTTTTATAAAACGAGAAAATTTGAAAACAAATAGAGAAATTTTTGAATCTGGAATTGAATGAATGAATTGAAAATGTGTAAAATGAATTGAAAATGTGTAAAATTCTTTTAACTTTTTATTGAAACGAAAAGATAATATATTAAATTTTAGTTGTGGATATTTTTATTTCCTTTTAAAGATTTAGTTTCAGCAAATTCATCAGTTCACTTCATGTGTATATTACACATGCGAGTTTTTTTTCAAGTTAAAGTCGCCAATTTTGAGCGATGTGCGTGTTATACAGGGTGGCGCAAATATTTTTTTGCTGTAATTTAAAAAAAAAAATTAACAACTTTGATTCTTCTTGTGGATTATTTTTATTTGGTCTTTTAATTTTTTTACATCAAGTCGAGAATATGATGTCATGTAATTGGCCGCCGTCACAGTTGATTGCCATTTGAACCCTTTTTATAGCATTTTCCATCACATTGGCCAAAACTTCCGACAATAGGTCCTCATATTCTTGACGGATATTGTCTTTAAGAGCTGCAAGAGTCTGAGGCTTGTTGACATAAACCCGCGACTTCAAAAAGTCCCACAAAAAGAAGTCTGCAGCGGTCAAATCAGGCGATCTTGCTGGCCAGTGCAAATCGCCAAAACGGGAGATTGGGCGCCCTGGAAATGCATCCTTCAGCATATCGGTTGTGGCACGTGCAGTGTATGCCGTAGCACCATCCTGTGGGAACCACATGTTTTCTAATCCCAATTCATCAAGTTGCGGCAAAAACAACTCGTTGATCATTGTTCTGTAGCGCTCACCATTCACAGTAACTGTTTGGCCCTTCTTTTCTTCGAAGAAAAAAGGTTCGATGACTGCTCCAGTGAAAACAGCACACCATACAGTGACTTTGAGTGGGTGTAATGGCTCTTCGTGGGTTAAACGCGGGATTACCCGCTAAGATGGAATTGGGTCTCATCACTCATGATTATTTTTGATGAAAAATCATATTCCGCGCTCTGGAGCAGTTAGTTACCGTGTATTTCGCATGTGTTTACTACACAAATATCAAAACAGAACTGACATTAGGGGCTAATTGAAAAATTTATAGCATTTTCTGATAGGAGAATTACTTTTGTGCCGCCTTGTACAACACCCGAAAACGCTAAATTTTAGCGGTTTGTGTTTCTCAGAACATGCTTGATAATAAAATCGCCTTGCTTTCAATATTTTTGGCACTGCCAATTCACTTTCATACTTTACCATTAAAAGTTTTTTATATCTGCTTTTTGCGCTCACAAATTTGCTGACTTATAAAATTTTAGAACACCTTTAAGCGGGCTACTTTTTCTTGAAACTTTGTAAAGTCTACTTTTCTTTACTTACTTAACTTTGTGGCAATGAAAGTTTTACAAATTGTTTTGTTAACTCCTTGCGCTTGATTTTACTTTTTCTTCTAAAAACCAAAAATAGTTTTAACGAAGTAAATTGGCCATCACATAAATTTCAGTTTAACTTAGTGGTAGAGTTATACAGACTTTTAAACAAGTACAAAATAAGTACTCATTGTAATGGCTGAGTAAATAACCCAGCAAACCATGAGATTGCTATACATTATCGAATGCTATCATAGAAAGAAGAAGGAATTATACATCGTTAAACTTATGGAGCAGCAAACTAAAAGAAATGAAGGTCACAAATAGTGCTTTTATAACGGTAAAAGAATGGGTGAAAACGGCATTGATTTGATAGTTAATCGATAGCCAATAATCAGAGCGGGATATATATGTTACTCAACTAGAAAAGAAAGATATTGTCAAACATTTAATTTTATATCCCAATAATCTAAAAGCGTTCTTAGCAGGGCACTATGAATACTCTCAATTTATACAAGGCATTCAAAGGTTTTGCCATAAAATGGTAAATTTTATTAAAAAAAGAACTCGCCAACCTCGTAGAATGCAAACACATTTTTTGGTGGAATAAAGACACCATAAATAACAATGCAGCATTAAGTTTGCTGGGAAATTTAAAAAAATCTTTGTACCCAATAAACACGAAATCAAATATTTGACATAAAATGACTTTATCATTTGATATCAAACATAATTTTCAAACTTTTTTCAATAGTTTGATTTTAACATTTAAATTTAAATTGGGAATCGTTTGAATTTGATTTTGAGAGTAACTTCAATCTTAAAACAAATGTGTCAGCGATTATGGAAAAAATATTAACATTTTGAAATCATTTCCCAAAAAAATAAAAAAATTTAAGAATTTGGAAATAGAGTAATAAATGTGATTTATTTGTGAACAATATACGAATAAATGTAAGCAAAAATTAGTTTTAATAAGTTAAAAACGCATGCAAAAAAAAAAAAAAAAAAAAAAAAACAAAAAAAAGTGAAATAATAATGAGGTTGTTTGATTTGAGCAAAGAGGAAGCAACTACTTCATCCTTTCGAGAATTTCAAGACTAACAACGTTAGTAATAATAACAAAATAATAATAATAGAAAATTTAAAACACCGAAATAAATCAAAAGAAATATGAATTTGTAAAGTAAACATTAGTTTTTATTTGTATTCCACATCGCAATCCACATATGAAAAACATATGAGAATTATATTTGAAACCAACTTGAGAATAAATGAATTACACAATTTGAAAACAAATTTCCCTTTTTTATTGAGAATACTATGTTTTTCAATATGAATTCTAATCAGTAATAAACGTTTGTCGTTTGAGAAAACATTTGATTTCAAATCATTCTTAGTTTGAGATCAAACCTTAATGTTTGTTGGGATGTACATATACTTGTATGCATATTAGAGCGACTCAAGTTGTGTGAAAGCGAAATTCTTGCAAGTGGGCCCCCCTCCAAATAAAATATTTATATTATTTATTATATTTATTTATTATCTAAATGAAATATTGCCCTATTTTAAACGAAGAGTTACCACCCCATTGCATTTTTGTCAAAACGCGAACTAGCACGCATTTCAAAACAACTGTGACCCGCATTTAATTAAATAGACTAAAGATTAAAATATGTTAATTTGGCACTTTTATTACAAACAGCGCCGAACAAAAAATTCAAAAAAGGTTCTTTTTTACAGTATACCCTTAAAAACAGGTCGTGAATTATCGTCCTTAAAAAAGTTGTATACGAGGGCGGTTCGCAAACTTCTAGCATAACAGCGCGGTATAAACAGAAAAAAATTAAGTGTTTTGGTAAAAAACTGGATAGCTGAATTTAAACATGGTCGTACAAGCATTGAAGATGAACCACGTAGAGGACGTCCAAAAACTGCAACAACAACAGAAATTGTAGCCAAAATGCATGATATGGTATAAAATGATCGTCGAGTGAAACTGCGTGAAATACTCGTAGCTAATATCATGGGCATCTCAAATGACCGAGTACATTTAATTTTGCATGAAGAACCACAAATGAAAAAGCTTTCTGCAAGATGGGTGCCGCATTTGTTAACAGTCGACCAAAAATGCATAAGAATGAACATTTCTCAAGCTTGTTTGGATTGTTTTAAGCAAAATAAAATGGATTTGAAGCGTTGTTTCATAACTATTGATGAGACATGGATCCACCGCTATACTCCAGAGACAAAAGAACAATCCAAACAATGGACTGAAGCTGGAGGAAGTGCCCCAAAGAAGGCAAAAACAATTCAATCGGCTGGTAAGGTTATGGCAACAGATTTTTCTTTGGGACTTCAAATGTATTTTATTGATTGACTATTTGCAAAACAATAAATTCAGCGCACTATTGCAAACTTTTGGATCAATTAAATGTACAAATTCGAGAAAAACGTCCTGGCTTACAACACAAAAAAAAAATTTTCATCAAGACAACGCACCAGCGTACAAGAATGTTTTAACAATGGCTAAAATCAACGAATTAAAGTACGAGTTGCTTGACCACCCACCTTATTCTCCTGATTTAGCTCCCAGTGACTTTTACCTGTTCCTAAATCTAAAAAAATTCCTTGCTGGCAAGCGTTTTACCTCAAATGAAGATGCAATTACAGCTGTAAACCACTATTTTGAAAACCTTGAGGAAAACTATTTTAATCAAGGGATAGAATTGATAGAAAAGCGTGGAACTAAGTGTATTGGAGTTTCAGCAGAAAAATAAAAATATTTTTGAAAAACTAACTATTCTTTTTCATTGATATTCTAAGAAGTTTCCGAACCGCATGTTTATACAGTTGGCCGCGCCTTAAAATCTTTTTTATGATACCCATATCTTATACTCGTATGTTGGTAAGGAAGCGAGTTCTCAAATTGACAAAACATCCACAAATAGACCCTTTTTCAAAATGGTCCAACTCACGAAAGGTCAAAGCTGAAGCCAAAATATTTTAGATTTCATCTCAAAAAAATCCAAGGTTAATTTCTAAGAGGGTACATCGAGCATTTTTTTTTTGTGAATCGTTCTAATGTGTGTGTGTGTGTAGCTTTCATGTCTAGTTTGAAATGTTTCTAATTTAATTTCAATTTTGCTGCATAAATAACTTGTTTTATATGTTTTCTTAAAAAACTTTATACCATATTTTATAACGATATTTAATTTAATGATCAAAGTTTTCACATCTCTTCGAAACTTTTACCGATTTCTTGTTGTTGTTGCTCACATACACATGTACTTTAACTCAGTTGTGGTGGCTTAAGTTAACGATAAGAGGGGATTTTTTAAATTTGTTTTGTAGCTAAAAGTTTTCCAAATTAAATTTAAAGAAAAGTTTACATATCAAAGGTATATTAATGCCAAATGAATAGACTCAAAAAAAACAATTTTTATGGTTCAGCGTGCGCTCATCCGCTGAACAGGTAGACAATTAATTGCTGAAATATTCTGTTAATGCCAGTTTTTTACTACGAGTACTATAAAGTATTTTTATACTCTTCACAAAAATGTTCAGGGATGTATAAGTTTCGGATTCCGTTTGTAATTTCTACAATTTTCATTTGCTCTAACTATAAAGTAGTTAAGTATATTCTGAATCAGAATTGATAAAAAAGCTGATTAAGCGATGTTTGTCAGTCAGTGTGTCAGTCCGTTGAAATACCGTTTCTGAGGAAGCCTAGAAACTTTTTCTTTCACTAGTTAAAACGATTCACATATAGCTGAGATATATGGAAAATTCCGAAAAAAAAATTTTTTTTAAATTTTTTTGTGCTTCAAACTTAATAATAATATTAAGCATGGCGATTACAAGGCAAAAAAGATCTTTCCCCGATATATACGGGATCTGATAACAAAAAAAAAAAAAAAAAAAAACACGTTATTATGAATTTTTTGAAAAAGTATTTATAACGATATTTATATTACATTTTTACGTTCCAGCCAACGTCGACATTCAACCACGATCGGCCAGGGTTGAACTTCAAGCAGAACCACCCGGGGGTACGCTGGTTCCCGTTCTGGCAATTTATACCTTTCGTAAGTGTTTCGGAAATACTTCACAAAACGTAAGTCATGTCGACTTCTTAGAGTTTAGGTTTGCTTCAACAAACGAGGGACTCTTTCACCTCTATACCCCGAAAACAGAATGCGCTGACTTGGACTACGCCAAACCTGTTCCTCGAGGGTGTATTTACAGTACAGAATCAAAAGGTTTAGCGTGGGTTCCTGCCTCAACGGCCTCATCCCACGGTGATTCTCTCACAAAGTGAAAATACAAACGTTCACCGGGACAACCCCATGCGTGACAAATTGTCACGCATTAAGTAAGGAATAAAATCTTGATGTTTGTGGATTAACACAAAAAATTAAATTTATAATTTAATGTTACAAATTTGTGAATATTTTATTAGCAAATTATTTAATTAACAAAATTTTTTTATACTCCAGCTGTACCAGAAAGCAAACGAAGCCAACTTCATTTAAGAATAATAAAAAGCTGCAGAAAACTTGTAAATTAAGTGTTTAAAAAGAAAAAAGCAAAAGCGACAACAAGAATATTAAAACAAGGACTCTTAGTGAAAACAATAAAAAAGGTCTTAAAGTCCTTTAAACAACCGGAGACTATAAACTTTTTGCCAGCAAAACAATAATAAATAAACAACTAACGAAAAAAAAACAAGCAAACAACAATAATAAACATGAGATGAAGAAGGGTGTAAAAAAGTTAATAAACAAACTAAAAAAAGAAAGAAAAATTGTTTGGAAGGGAAATGAAATAAAAGTGAGAAAATAATTGTTTTATAGATTGTAACGGAAAACATATTTAAATGTTTAGAAAAACACCATCAGCCGTGATTTGAATAATAAACAAAAATCAGAAAAAATTATAAAAAATATAGAAAAAACATCTGTGAGTATTAAAGAAATAAAAAAAATATATATTTCTTAAGTGGCAACAAATTATTTGAGTATTTAAAAAAATAAAGTAGATTTTCTCACTCGTACAAGCTTATTTCCGTTTGATGTTCGAAAGGAAACGGATATGCTTGTTAGTGAGTCGTTGTGTAGCAGATGTTCAGGTAATAAAACTCAACTAGAAATATTACAAATGTGCGGCGTTGTGTGGATTATATGCAAATCTAAAATCATCTAATAAATTTTCAACTTGAGCACAAAGACAGACAACGCAGAGCACAATAGTGTTAAAGCTGCACATAGACACTTCCTTTTCTGATACAACAATTCAAGTCTACATTTCATGCTCTACACAACGGATATGCATATAAAGTGCAATTCGTAAGAATGGAAATCGATGTTAATCTACGTAAGCCAACAACGGCAAATGGTTTGGAACTCAAGACCATCTCAGCTGGAAGTTATAGCAACAGCAATGGTCACAGCAATCTTCACAGTCATCTTTACAACAACAACAACAGTCGAAGTTTTAATGATACAGCAACAGCAACAGCAACAGCAACAACAACTACAACGACCAGTCCACCATTTGGGTGTTGTGGCATTTTAAGTCGTCTGCTCTGCAGCAGTCACACACGCGGCAAAACAGCCACCTCTAGCGGTGATTATAATACTTATAATAATTATGGCACCATGTCACTGACAACACAAACTAATTGCAACAATGCAACAACTAATGCAGCGGGCTTAACTATCACCAACTCAGCCGCTCAGCATAATCCGTCGTCGTATATGAATTTATGGAAAAAGAATCACACTCATCGTCGCACACCCCAAGAGATTTATTTCGAGAGTCGTGGCAAATCCTGCAAGAAACTATTGAAATTCAACGGCAGCTCCAATAAGGTAAGTGAAATTCATTTAATCATTTAACTTTTTGCATAATTTTTTTTATACATATCCTTAAAAGAAAATTAAAAAAAAAACACTTAACTTTTAATAAATCTTTATGCCAAAGTTGAGAAAATTATGAGTTCCCTCTTTGTTTGGCCCAAGCTCACAACTGCCTCTGTTTGCTCGTATTTCATATAAATATTTTTCTATGCCATGAAATTTATACACAATTATATATCTTTTTTTTTTTTGTCTCGCAGTATGACAACAAGTACTTATATAATAGAAGCAGCAGTATTGTGAAAGAAAGTACACAGAGTCATTGTTATCTAATCTGTAATCTCAACTATTTTACTATTCTTTTGCATGCGAGTTTTCTATTCCAGTTTTTTTCTCTTTGTACCTTTATTATATATTTGAAACTCATGTTTGCAGTCAAGGAAGAATAGATTTATAATACACTCATAGAAAAAAGTAAAAGTGTCTCAATATGTTGTTATTTTTTTGAGATTTCAAATAATTTTTGGGCTGAAGTGGTTCTTCCTGTATTTACGTGAGGCTCTCTGCTGAGCAGGTTATACCTTGGAGTACACCAAACCATGCACACTGTTTTCTGTTATCCTTCGGCATCGAAGGATAGGAGTTCCTCGTTTGTCTAGGAAGCAGCTCGGCTTATGTTCTGTTGAACTTCCGAAACCCTAAGCAATGATTAATTTGCGGAACGGAGATCGGCACAGCTGCTCTCTGTTGAGGGGCCTATATCTCGGCTGAAACCATCTGGCTGCGATTTGCCCCTAAACTGCAATAAGGGGATTTAGTTACTCCGATATCTACGGAGCAATACGGGTTTTTGTGGACTAATAACCTTCGAGACCCTGTTTTCTTGCAACAGAAACCAGTAATGTAAGAAACCAGAAAGGCTAGTGCTCTTAATGGGTTTAGGTCCAGTAATGCATTAAACCTTGCCTTCCTTGACTGTCTGGGAAGTTGCATACCACATGGGTTAGAAGGCCTAAATTTTTCAGCAAGGGGTTTGTCTATATAGCTACAAACTCATGACAAAAAGCTGCAACTTGTGTGAGCCCTGAAAGCCACATGGAGTGTTGGTGAATTGTGATTAATTCACGCCGTGGAGTAGGTCTATCATCAGATAAGGCCGACAAGGAAGGTACTGTTTTAAATTAAGTTCCTCATTCTGTTCTTACGAAAGGTTAGGTTAGGCTGTATAGGCTGCCAGTTTCTTCAATTTAACTCACTTGGGTATTTTCTCTACTGCTTGAAGGAGATATGCAGCCTTAAGACCGATATATCTCCCAACAGGTTAAATCCAACCCAAGCCGAAAACTAGATTAAATAATCTAGTATACACACCCCACATTGCGATATGCCTGCTAACCCATGCAGGTTTTGTCCGCTCAGATACAAAGCTCTTATAGAAGAAAGAGCCGCACAGCGTCATAAGAAGTGCTTACCACTCTCTCCGTCCTCCACATACCAAATGGAAGATTTAATCTCCTGACTTGTGTTCCTATTTGACAATGTCGAAACCACCACCCAATTATGCAAACTCTGCCAAGGAAGACCCCTTAGGATCGTCGACCTCCCAGAATCATACTTAGTTATGTTAGTCTTGCTATCCGATAGGTAATCTTATCAGACCATTTGTTCTCTGCAGCTGCTGTAAGTTGACGCTGCAGCTAGTTCTTACAGATTTACAGTGTGACTCCTACCACACTGTTAATATCTCCTGGCTGTAAATGGACCATGGCCTTTATCAGTGTGTCCGCTACATGCTTGAACAGATGGGTCCGGGTCGGACTCGGGAGTTGGTGGGAGTATCTGCATCCCCCTGTATGAAAGTAGGATGACTTTCAGGCTGCAAAATGAGTGTAGCGCAGCGCAGGCTGAAATCGCAACCGTTATGAGGGCAGTTAACTGCCTAAGGTACTACAGGATATACGGGGATGATATCTGAATTTGCACTGACAATAAGGCTGCGCTTTATGGACTAGCTGGGGTCTATACGACATCCAGGTTGATTCGTGAATGCCAGATATTTCTAACGAGATAGCGAGACCTTCGAACCTGGAGCTTATCTGGGTACGAGGGCATAGTGAAGTGTCCGGAAATCTAGTGGCGGATGAAGTGGAAAAGGCCGGTGTCCAGCTACAACAAAGGTGGGATTACTGAAATCCCACTTGCAAGCTGTAAGTAACAAGCACAGCGTCAACTTTTTAAGACCGCTCAGGACAGATGGTGTAATGAGGGTCCCTGTTAAATAACAAGGCTGACATGCCCAGATATGATAACAGGAGGATTATCATCCTAACAGGCTTGCCCAGACGGAGGTTGCATTCTACTGTGGCGGTCCTGAAGGAATATTGGCGCATAGGGACGCAGGCGAGGAAGTTAAACCATCTATTTAATGACTTCTGCAAATCTTTCATTTAATGCCTTCTGTAAAGGCGAGGAGGAAGTAGAGAGCGTTGAGCACTTCCTCTCTCAGTGTCCAGCTGTTTCTTATATAAGGGCATTGTATCTAGGCAGACCGATGCTGTATGATGTGAAAGTGGATTTGACTCTTTTATCCGATCCTAGTGTTGGTTCTAGATCGCTTTTTTGACATTAAAAACTCCTAGATACTGATTTTCATTAAAAACGTAAGAACCGTTTGCGAGAACCAATTCGAAATGTGTAAACCTGGCACAAAATTGGTCTACCTTGGACCGGGAACTATCCAGATTACTATTTTTACCTTAAAACCCCCACATACGGATTTTCAGTGAAATCGTTAGAGCCGTTTTCAAAAACAAGTAAAAGTATTACAAATTTTTAAAAGAAGGGACAAAATGGGTTTTCCTGGACCCGGGGCACTCTAGATCACTTTTTTTACCTCAATACCCCCTAGTTACTGATTTTCCCTAAAATCATTAGAGTTGTTTTCGAGAACTAATAAAAGTATTACAAATGAGTAAAACCCGGGACAAAATGGGTCTTCCCGAGACTTTAAACCCCCTTTGATACTGATTTTCATTGAAATCGTTAGAGCCGTTTTCGAGAACCAAGAAAAGTATTACATATGGGTAAAAACCGAGACAAAATGGGTCTTCCCTGGTCTGGGACTCCTCTAGGTTGCTTTTTCAACCTAAAAACTCTTAGATACAGATTTTCATTAAAATCGTTAGAACCGTTTTGGAGAACCAATAAAAGTATTACAAGTGGGTACAAACCGGGACAAAATGGGGTTTCTCGGGACCGGGGACAACCTAGATCGTTTTTGTTTACCTTAAAACCCCTAGATACTGATTTTCACTAAAATCGTTTTCGACAACCAATAAAGTTTTAATTATGGGCAAAACCGGGACAAAATGGGTCTTTCCGGGACCGGGGACAATCTAGATTTTTCATCCTAAAAAGCCCCCAGGATACTAATTTTCATTAAAATCTTTGAAGCCGTTTTCGAGAACCAATGAAAGTATTACAAAGGGTTAAAAACCTAAAATGGGTCAAAACCGGGAGAAAATGGAAGTTGGAGACAAACTTAAATCGATTCATCAAAATCGTTTGAGCCGTTTTCGAAAACCGAATTGCAAATATATATATTTATATGTAAACAAGAATTGCTCGTTTAATAAGATAAGATAATATAAAATTAAATACAGTTTTAAAGAAGAAACGACAAAAGTTGTCTAATGTAAACTGGGTCTAAGTGAGCAAAGTGGAAACATCTTTCGACACTCGACGTTCTACAAGTCGAAAAATGTAGAATATCTGCTCTTTCAGTTAAACCTAATAAAAATGAATTCGCCTAGGGTAATCAGAAGCTAAATCTAATTGCCAAAATAACTACTACATTATATGTTTTTTTCAGTTCAGGCTTTGAGTCTTAAGGTTGGCTGATTGAATTATAAAACTAGTGTTTTTTTCTTATTTATTTTTAAGATGTACTTTTGTAAATTAAAAATTATGCATGATATGCCGAAACAACTGAATATATAACGAAATATCACTTGTTACAATGTGCTTAACCTTGGTGTGTATTCGTCCTAAAGCTGATAATACTTTAGAAATGGTGCAATCATAATCGATATAATCTCAAAACGTTTCTTCGAGTGCATGATTGCACATATTTAGATGTAAACATCATAAAATAACATGCTCTTATATGCAACATCAATGTACACATGTAATAGTGGAACCAAACATGCATTGTACAATTATGTATCTACTTTATACTGTTTAACATCCTCATTATATACTTAAAAACATTTTATTTGCCTGATGCAAACGGTATCACAACTGCAATATCTGCACACTTAAACATACCCAAAAACACTGGCACACAAACACCCATTGCAACATAAAACTAAACCAAAACAATCAGCCATCCAAACCAACCAGCCAACCAACCAGCCAACCTTCCAACTTACAAACCAGCCCTGCCAACCATCCAACGAACATCAAGTATGCATCAGCATAATGTATTAGCAGTGATTTTTATTATTTCGTTTCTTTTTACAACAATTATTATTCTATATATGTGTAGTCGTTGTTATTGTTAAACAAATATTGATGCACACAACCCAACAAGCAAATTGTCATACGCGTGATACATCTATGCATAAATAAATGCGATATTTGATGATTTATCGTCATTTTGATGAATTTTGTTGTAAATAGCATGCTGACGATTTGACGATTTATCTTTTGTTTTTGACGATTTTTGTTAGGTGAAATGAAGTAGGGAGTTAAATTAGTTATATTTGAGTTGATAAAACGATAATAGTGTTTTTTATAGTTTTTAATATTCTCGGCATTTAGTGTTTATCAACTGCTATAGATCACGTCCGGTTATTGAAAGTAACTTGCGAAGACATCAATGTAGGAAACTTATGTTTTTAATAGGTATACAACTTTGCTTCCACAGTTTTTTTTTCCAAATTCGAGGCTTTATTGCATAAAACTGGTTACACATTTATGATTCAAAGTATTTTCCCCCGCTGGTCACTACTTTCTATCATCCTGCGGGCAGCATATAAATCTTGTCATAAAAAAACCTGTCATATTTTTAAGCGATCCATGAAACGATCCAATTTTTCACTTCTTCATAAGAGCGGAAGTGCTGGTCAGCCAGGCCGTGTGACATTGGTCGAAACAAATAATACGCCGAGGGAGCAATGTTTGGAAAATACGGCGAGTGGGGTACGACTTCCCATTTCAAAGTTTCCAAGTATGTGTTGAACACTTTCGTAACATGGTTGCATTTCAGTAAAAGCACTTTACCATGCCTTCTCGTTGATTGTGGCCATTTGTCTTTTTATGCTCGGCTCGAACGCATTAATTGCGTTCGATAAATAAAGATCGAATGTGATTGTTTCAGTTGGTTTTAACAACTCATAACACACTACGCTGAGCTGCTCCCATTAAAGACTAAATATTACCTCGGAAGAGTGAATATTCAGTTTGGCCGTCGACGTGGAAGCAAGACCGTAATATGATTTTTTGCGCTTGGAATCATCGTAATGAACCCAATTTTCGTCCCCAGTCACAATGTGAGGCAGAAATATCTTCCGTCTTTGTCTTGCAAGCAGCTATTAGTAAGCAAACAAACGCCTTTCAACATTTATTTATTTAATATATGCCTAGGGAATAGAAAAAACCTTACAGGTTAACAACATCTTAATTAAAAAGTAAATCATTTAAATCCTTATAATCTAGTAACAATTTGAAATCATTAAATGGCAGAGAAAAATCAACATTTGCAATATTATTAATATTATTTAAAGTGCTCAAAGCACGTAGCAGGTTCCCACACAGCGTAATTAATAAATTAGAATACATTTTTAGATCTTAAACATCTAAATGTTACACAAGATGCCTCATGATTTGACGGAGGTATCGGAATGCGGTGTAAGTGGATTGGACTCCTTTATCCGATCCTCGGGTTGGTTCTAAACCAGGGATATGTAAATCTACTGAAATACGTATCACATCCAGGCAGCACAATGGGACCAGACTGGACCCAAGTGGGCTGGCTTTATAATAGATGGCAGCCTGTTAAACCTAACCTAACCCTAACCTACACAAGATTTAACTAACTTTAACAAGCATCCTAAATCAATAATCCCATTAATCAAATTATATATTATTACAACAGAATAAATAGCACTGGTTTACAGCCAAAAAATACCAAGAACACCACATGCCTAGATAAGTTAATTGGGACCTTCTGAACACGAAAAACGCTGTAATTTTTTTTCTAAGTACCATTTTTTTTTTAGATAATGGTACTTTTGTGTATTTCGGTGTATGGTCCCACTCAAACCCTTGTGGAGCCCAACCAAAAAGTCCGATCGATAAAATACTCTTAAAATTCAATGCCATTGGTAAGCGTGAAAGCATGTGGATCAGAAAGACCGATATAATTTGAAAATTTATTCTTTAGAAATTTTACGTTCAAATATGGCACCTTAATTACACTTCTTATTCAGTCATTTGGATATTTTCCCCAAGAACTTGGGCCCCGAAAGTGATGAACAAGGTGAAAGATTTCACCAGGAAATGTAAGAAATCGAGAGACGTTATAAAGGCTGGTGGGCTGAACAAATGATGGTGGGCTATTGCTGGTTCCTCATTCGCGGAGATCCGTCTGAAAAAAATGCCAAAACTCAAGTCGCTCGTCATTTTAATTAAAATGTTTTGAATTTACATGTGTGTGAGCAATGAAAATGAAAGTATTGTCGTTCCACAATATCAATTTTCATCCGTTTTTTTTTTCAAATTACGCTTAAAATGTTGTTAATTAAATAAACTATTTGGTAAAAAATAGAACATTACAGATCTTTTCTGTAACGCAGAAAAAAAGCGAGGTAAAAATTAAAAATTTTGAAACAAAAGTAAAAAATAGGCAAATTTTTAACTTTAAGGTGCCTCAACGCAGCCATTATGAGATTATATCGACGAAAAAGGCATTTAATTACCTTTCCAAGGATATGCCATTTATCTCGATCGGACGTTTTGGTTGGGTTCCGCAAGGGTTTTAGTGGAACTATACACCGAAAACCACAAAAGTAGCGTTAACTAAAAAACGGTACTTAGAAAAGACATTACAACGTTTTTCGTATTCAGAAGATCCCAATTAACTTATCCAGCCATGTGGCGTTCTTGGTATTTTTCCCAAATTAAAAATTTGTAAGCTGTTATGGAATAGTACAATATGTGTTTTGCATATATACACGTAGAATAAAAAATTTGGTTGATATGACAATATTTGAAGTGCAAAATAGTATTGTTGAATTGTATGGCTGAACACAACTGCATAATATGGTTTTAATCTGAAAGTTTTTTACAAAATTAAGTACAGCCAAGAACCAAAATTATACCATATGACCATATATTTGGTAAAAGTCGTAATATTTGTTTCATGACGAATACTGATATCGTAATATTATATTATCATCCCCACCCAGATTATTGAAAAGCTTAAAATTCTATTGTCACAATCAATCGCACTATTGTTGAACGTCACAATATTATGTGATTACATAATTTATACACATATATATACACTCGTACATATGAATACACACACAGATTCTGTAATTAAAACAAAATGTTTTTAGTTTTTTAAATATATTTTTTTCAATAAATATTTAAAATATATTTTTAAAACTTGATTATAAAATAACGAATTTTACAAAATCCTGGTGACGGAGAATGATTGATTATTTTCGCTCTGGTCCATATTCTCGTACATATCTGTAAAAATACAAATAAAATTCAAGCACTTTAAAACACGTATAGGTATAAATGCATTTGTCGAGTTAAGTTCTTGTACCAACCTTTTTACTTCTATAAACATTTTTACTGATTAATATTTAATATTTTTTATATTATTAATATTGCAAAAAAATACATACAAATAAAATAATTGCTTCAAAATAGAAAATGAAATAAAAATATATATACATATCGTTCCTTTATTGCAACATAGTCATATCTCAAAAAATTAGCTTTTCGAGTTAACAATGCAGAATTGTTAACAGTACTACCTTTTATATTGTGCTAAAAGACTTGTAGGGAAGCTAAAAATTTGAAATGTCGTTTTCTCGAAACAAGATTTTTTTGAGTTATGGCTATGTTGCAATAAAGGAGCGATATGTTTAACAACAATAGTTAGCTTAACGCACATGTGTTGCTGATACATACATTAATCATACGTACCTTAAAAACCATTCTATTATTGTACATAACAAAACCTATTGTTGAGTTCGAATTATTTTTTTTAACATTATTATTGTATTCAACCATATTTTAAAATTATAGAAATGTGATAATGGAAATTTGCAAACTTCAACACTGATATATTGATAGCGGATTAAACTATATTAAAAACGATAATCGGCTGCTAGTGGCAACAATACAAATTATGATGGAGCAAACACTAATGTTGCGAAAACAATATTCCACACTGATTTTTCTTTGCATGTAACTATATGGTAGTTATATAAAACCAAAACAAATCGAGAAAGTTTTTAACTTTTTATTGAAATAAAAAGAAAACATATTAAATTTTAACTGTAAATAATTTTATACGCTATTGCAAGTTTGTTTTAAGCAAAGTCACTCAGCTCACTTTAATATACACATGCGAGTAAAAGTCACCAATTTTAAACAATATGCGTTTTCCAGAACACCTTTTTGGCGATTTCATATTGAAAAACCAAACTACTTGCGTTATACGTTTGTTTGTTTGGTGTTTTTAAATTGAAAACCGAAAATTTAAGCGATTTGTTATTCTCAGATTAATTTCACTGAAAACTATGATGCAATGATGCTTTTCGGGTGCTAATAACCCTCCGAGGTGCTGTTGATTTGCAACAGATACCTGTAATGTAAAGAACCAGAAGTGTATATTTGCCATTCGTAGTTATTCAGTAATAGGCCCAGCCTATCCGAGACTGATGCCAAGGGGCAAAATATGAATGACTCATTGAGTAATGATCTTCTTTAAATCTCCGAATGGGGTGGAAATAACAGGGCGAACTTCAACGCCTGTAACAAGACGCCAGTGCTGTGCTCAGCAAATCACACAATACATTACAAAGATAATTCGTTTTTTAGTCCTATGGAAGAAGTTTCTATCAGACATGTTTCGTGTTTTATTTTTCTGACTAATTGATGCATTGCCGGTTTTCGGAGGTTAATAACTCCCGAAGTGCTGTTGCCTTGCAACATATTGCAGGTGTAATGTAAGGACGGAACGGGGATGCTTGGACGGGTGAGCTGATTAAAGGCTGATGCTCTTAACAGATTTCGGACTATCAACACAATCAACCTTGTCTTCCATTGACTGACTGGCAAATATCATACAGGAGGGATTAGAAGGCTCGAGCTCTTCAGCAAGGGGTTTGCCCTTGCAACTACAAACTTATGGCGAAAGCTGCGACCTGTATGAGACTTGCAAGCCACGTGAGGGCGCTTCTGAATCGTGAATGGTTCACGCTGTGGAGTTGGTCCACCATGAGATTAGGTCAACAAGTCAAGTGCTGATGTAAATCAATTTCCACATACTGTGCTTACTTTCTAATCTATTCAAAACAGATTGTCTGCAATGATTGTATGTTATGGCGCTAAGTTTTTTTTTTAAGAAAGAGTGCTAAGTCGTTGTCGTGCGTAACTCTCTTTTAGTTTGTTTATGACACGCCTTTAAGACACAATTTCCACTTTCGCTTAAATTTCAACTTGTTGCTGACTCTGCTGGAATTATTCATCAGTGAAAACGACAATTTTTTTTATCTTGGATCAGTACTCATGGGTTGACCCTACATATGCAATGCATTGTACCAGAACTAGGAAAATAGGTTGTGATGAGGGAGAACAAGGGAGTAGTGCTTGTCACAAAATGACGTCACCAGGTGTATTACAATCATATCCTTCCGATTATAGAAAGAAATTTGATTAAGTTGAATTTTTGTTGTTGTCTTGTAATGGTGGAATAGTCATCTCTTTGTAATAGTTTAATATTGGGTTTCAAAATAGTTTGCAGCACATTTTAAGATTTTTTATCTGAAATTAACACGGTTTTTTCTGAAACATCAAGATTTTTCCACAAAAGTTCCTGGTACCATTGATGGAATGTTACATGAGTACAGTTCTTTTCTTAATTTTCCAAATCTTCGGATATTTCTCCAATATAGAAATATATTCCTCCAAATGTTAGCTCGCCTTTTTAATACATTGTACCATGTTGGTAAGATTCCATTGTATTGGTAGGTTACTAATGTAAGAAATAATTCTGAAAAATACCACCCAGTTGAGATTTGCTCTGCGTTTTCGAAAGTAATAGAAAGTACCCGTATGATCAATTAACATGTAGTGAGGTATTTGGATGCAAATGGTTCTCTATATGACCTTCAGTATGGATTTTGTAGGGGTCGTTCTACTAGCGATCTTTTGGCAGATCTCTCGGAGAAATGGTGCCGCTCAATTCATAATTTCAGTGAGGGTAAGGTGATGGCTTTAAATATTTCTAAGACGGTTGATAGAGTGTGGCATGGCGCATCAAAACTTATCGTCCCTTTTGGTGTCATCAAAAGCGTTCAAGATTAATTCTGAACCGCAAGGATCAGTTCTTTCTCCTACTATACTTTTCATATTTCTAAATGACCTCTTATGTCATACTACTAACCCTATCCACTCTTTCCCGGATGACAGCAGTATTTGCTATTCGTATACTCATAGAAAAAAGTATCTTCGTATTGATGAAGGCAGGTCACCGAAATTGTGACATAAATATGTAAATAGTCACCAGTAATGTGAAAACTGATATCAATATCAATAACAAAAGTCAGCATAGAATTTTGTCATGGAATGACTATCATCAATGTTACAACTGTGATGACATCAATTCAATGATAAATTTTATTGGTAATTATTATGCATCTAATTTATCAAAACTGATTTAAAACAAAAAAGGATAAATAAATAGTACTATAATATTTTCTATTTATGTTGAACAGGAATTTTGTTGTTGAAGCTATTATTTTTAAATTTAAATTATCTTTTAAGAAGTAGAAAAAAATTCATCATATTGATGTAAATTTGTATTAAACAGCAAGTATTGTTTAAGCAAAGTATGCCTTTATAAAAAATTTTTCTGATGTTGATCAGCTATTACATCAATGAGGTTTTACATCAAGTGATGTAAGTATGACATTTCATTGATGAAATAATTGTCGCTAATGACAATTAGAGCTACTAAAGTAATCGCTGACATCACAGCGAGGAAAAATGTCATGGGGTCAAAAATGAAGACATTTGGCATTGCATTGATGTCAAAATACATCACAGTGTTAACGGGTTTTCTCCGAGTGTACTCTTTTGTTATATGCCTAGCCTATCAGAGATCGCTGCCAAGAGGCTCATTAAGTAATGATCTACTTTTAATCTCCGAATGGAGTCGTTAAAACACGGTTGACTTCAACACCTGTAAAACCCAATGTTGTTTGCTAACACACAAGCGCATGACCGTGCCGCTTCATCTGTTGTCACGGATGGTATAAATATTGAGGAATCGGAAGCTATTGATGTTCTTGAAATGAAAATAAAGTGTGATGTTCGAAAGACTGAACAAACTTTTTATGTCTCGAGAGATGCATTCAAATGCCTTGGTTTTTTGATACGCTGCATAGTGTACTTTACTGCGTCCGATTTCCTTACTATTTATATCCAACCGAAAATGGAATAAAACTCTCCTGTTTGGGCCGGTGTCTCAACGTCTATTTTAGGGGTTTTTCGATTAAGTGAAAGACAGGGCGAATAAGCTTATCGGTGACAGTAAGGTATTCAACTCTATTGACTCACTGGAGTATCGACGCAGTTTGGTATGTGACTAGGGAGACTAGGGCTCTTGTTGCCGAAACCCATATATATCTACTTAATGCAATTGCCCCTTGAATCACACAACGCATTACAGTGAGTATTCGTTCTTCCGCCGTACGGTTCGTATGTGGCGCAAATTGCCTGCGGATGTGTTTCCTGTCACATAAAGTTGGAAAGTTCAAATGAAACATCTACAAACACTATTCCCTCTTTCCTCCCCGACATAGCCTCTTTTCCTAGTCCTGGTACAATGCACTACATATGTAGGGGTTTTTCCCTGGGTGCTGATCAAAAATAAAGAGAAAAATGCATAAAAATATACTCCTCCAAATGTTGTGATACTACTTGATAGTTGTCAGAACGCGGAGTAAGGCTGTTTTGTCTGCAGTTGAAGTGTGAATTTTTCGGTTCGTTGGCATGACACAATGCCATCAAGTCATCGAACCGGTCAAACAAAGAACAAAAAACTTTTTATTTAGATTCTAATAAAAGAAGTCCTTAAAGAAGTACCCTTTAGTTGTTGTTAGCAGTGAAAATGCATCGCATTATGCTGTTGTATTGTTTTTATTTGAACAATTCCTTTCTTTTTCTTCTTCATTTACAATTTTTTTCTCTTGAATACTTCAATCTTTTGTTTGGCCTTCTTATTTCTGGTTAACAGTTTTCTAATGGATTTTAAGACTGCAATTACTCTTAAGGCCTAAATCTGAAAATGAATTATTGAAATTGTGTAGATGCCAACATTTTTCAGTATTCTCTATTGATTTTTTTTATACTTAGCATATTTATTGTATTTGTTTTAAAAGTAATTGTGGAAATTGGTTTTATTTTTGGGAAACCAATATATTTTTGCCCCACTGTTTCTTACCATTGCCATCAACAAAATTTGTTTGCAGATAATTCTTGTTCTGGTTATAATGCTTGTTGTCAAAAAGAAAAGAAATCAAGTTATAAGAGACATTTTGTCATTGCTGTTGTTGGTTCTTGTACTTCCTTTATTCTTATTGTCCTACTTAAACCGCACTAAGAATAAGTTTCATGTTTATTTTAATGATGACTTGGCAAAAGTATTAAAAGGAAATATTTAATGTTGTTTGCGAAAGTATATGTTTATCTGTTTGCATCCCAGTGTGTGAGTGTGAGTGTGTGTGTGTGTGTGTGAATGCATGTGTGTATGTAAATATAAATTCAGTCACACATACTCAAACACTTTGAAGTAGAAATAATAATCACTGCAGTGGCTGTATTACGATTTTATGTTGCTTGATTGAGGTCAATTGCAATAATCTTGTGAAAGGACAGCACTTTGTAACTATGGTCTGGGCTCAACAATATGGGGTAGGTGGTCTTACTGACATTTTGTTAAAACTAAAATAATGAATATTAAAAAAAAAGAATATATTTATATGTACATATATAAAATTGTTTGCATCAGTTTGCTGTTTAAATGTGTTCGAACCGGAGAAGAAAATTGAAAGTGTCATGTGCATTAATAAAATAGGAAAAATATTTAAACGTTTATTCTGCAAATGCTATAGATCTATAAAATTGTTTCCTATCTGTGGGAGTTTTTCCACCGGATCTCTATACTCCAGGGATGGTCATCGAACACTTTTCTATCTGTCAGTTTAGTTTTAAATTATGTACAACTTCCGCCGTTTTGCAATAAATAACTGAAGCGGTAAGTGGTAGTCGAAATGAATAAAGGGTGGTTAAATTTCAAGGGCCGATGTTGATTTTGAATAAAACACAAACTATTTAGGAAATTATTGTAATTTTATTTTATTATGATATATATTATGTATGGGACAAAATATCGGCCAAATGGGCGCCGTGACCACGGCGGCACATCTCCATCTGATGGTCCAAATTTTCGATGACCCTGAGGCATAATGGAGGTTCTATGCCGTTAATGTGCCGAATTATCTCATCCTTTAGCTGTTCCCCCCGGGGAACAGGTTTAGCCTTGGCGTATTCCTAACTTAGGCGCTCTGTTTTTCGGCGAAAAGAGGGGAAGGGGTCCCTCGTTTGGTGCAGCAAACAAAACTCTAGGAAGCCACATGACTTATGTTGTGTTGGCTTCCGAAACCCTTACCAAGGGTACAAATTGGCAGAACGGGGATCAGCATGGCCCCCGGGAAGTTCTGCTTGCGGTTCGACCCGGGCTGATCATGGTTGAGGTGCCTACCTTGGCTGAAACGTTCTGGCTGTGGTTGAAACCTAAAACGCAGGAAGGGAGTGTTAGTATCCTTGATAATTGTTTGGTGATGGCTTTTTTCGAGGGCTAACAATCTACCGAGGATCTGTTGTCTATACAACAGATACGTGTACTGTAAGGAACCAGTGGTGATGGTTGACGGGTGAGTTGGTTTAAGGGCTGATGCTCTTAGTGGGCTTCGGGCTACCAACTCATTAAGCCTTGTCCTCCATTGATAGCTGGGAAATTGCATACATGAGGGATTAGAAGGCCCGAACTCCTTAACAAGAAGTTGTTCATATGACCGCAATCATATGACAAGAATTGCTACCTGTGTGAGCCTAGTAAGCCACACGGGGGCGGTGGTGAATCGTGAAAAATTCACTTCGTGGAACTGATCCACCATCAGGTTAGGCCGTCAAGGCAGGTACTGATGTAAATCATTATCACTGTTTTTCCTTTAGCTTTGAATTGTCGCTGGCTTATCGACGTACACCTTTTCTTTCAAATAACCCCAAAGAAAGAAGTCCAACGGTGTCAAATCACATGATCTTGGCGGCCAATTGACATCGCCATCACGTGAGATAACACGGCCATTGAATTTGTTGCGCAAAAGAGCAATTGTTTCGTTAGCTGTGTGGCAAGTGGCACCGTCCTGCTAAAACCACATATCGTCTACATCCATATCTTCCAATTCGGGCCATAAAAAGTTCGTTATCATCTCACGATAGCGAACACCATTCACGGTAACTGCCTGACCGGCCTCATTTTGGAAAAAATACGTCCCGATGATGCTGCCAGCACATTAACCGCACCAAACAGTCACTCTTTGTGGGTGCATTGGTTTTCCGACAGTCACTCTTGGATTCCCATTCGCCCAAATGCGGCAATTCTGTTTATTGACGAATCCACTGAGGTGAAAATGTGCCTCATCACTGAAGATGATTTTCTTCGAAAATTTATCATCATTTTCATAATAAGTCTGGATAACTTTAACACGTCGTTGGATTGTAGATCTCTCCATGGTTCAAATTCAGTAAGTCTGAAATAGAGAAGTGTCAAATAAAATTCGGAAAAAAACTTGGCGTTTAGGTGTGGTTCACATTCAACATCGGCCCTTGAAATTTAACCACCCGATAGATCGTGGATGTCGTACAATAAGCTTAGGAGTTGGTAAACATAACGCATTTCGATGGCGTCTATTAGTGGCTACAACACTAGTTATTCTCGATCAAACATCTCAGCTGATGAGCCATATTCCCGTCATTTGCAGAAGGTTTTAATTTTTTAATATAAAGACTATTCTCTATGGAAAGCGGCAAAAGGGTTGATAAGACCCGTTAGAGACAAGCCACCTTTGCGTACTTCAACTGGCGACTGGGCAAGAACCGATTCTGATAAAGTGATGGTGCTTGTTAATCATTTGAAAAACGTTTTTATTACAAATGATACAGTGGATGATGCAGCTGAGTTTCCGCCACTGCTGTTAGGTCAGATGTGTCTTTGAAACTTAGTTTTCAAGATGTTGAAAATGTTGTAAATAAAATAAATTCCAGGAAATCTCCAGGTATTGATGAAATTACTGGTAAAGTGCTTGTATCGTTACCTCGAGCGGCTAGAAGATATCTTCTATTTATTTTTAACGCTAATTTACGTCTCGAGTATCATCCTGCAGAGTGGAAATTTTCAATAATTACCATGATACCCGAGCCAGGGAAGGATCCCGCAAAAGTAGAGTCATATAGAGCAATAAGTCTACTGCCAACAATTTCAAACCTTGTTAATGACGAAACCATATTAATGATGAAGTTAACTCCAATGCTGAATGATGTAGAATTCAATTCGGCTTTTGGTCTAAGCACAGCACCATAGAACAAACACACAAAAAGAAAGAATTTTGAGGACAGGAAGTATTGCTCAGCTTTAATCATTAACGTTTCCCAAGCTTTTAATAAAGTGTGGCACCAGATAGAGCTGAACTTGTCTGCAAACACTCACAAGCTTCTGGAAAGCTATTTATGCGGCCGAAAATTTGTTATCAGAGAAGGCGACTTTATAAGCCTCTCATAGCCAATCTGAGCAATAGTTTGCCAAGGCAACATTGTAGGACCTGCTTTATATTAGATTTACGCCTCTGACATGCCAACGGAATTCGGAGTCCACACTTCAACCTTTGCAGCGTACATGAAAGCCATTAATTAGCTTCACGAAATTTACAGGAATATATTACAATATTAGAGGAATGGCTCAAACTTCGGAAAATCATAATAAATGAACAAAAATGTACTCACGTTACACGATCAGAAAAAGCACCTCAAGTTCGGTCAAATGTGAAGATTTTGCTCACTGTTTTCTTCGACTGCAATGGTGGTAGTGCATCATGAACTACTGCCACAAAGTCGAAAGGTCAATAAGAAATTTTACCTTGAAGTTATGCGCCGTTTGCGCGAAGCAATTCGTCATAGAATTATGGAAGAAAACAATAACGGATTCCGTACCATGAAAGGCACCAGCTCATACATCGATGCTTGTGGGTGAATTTTTGACCAAAAGCAAAACCGTTATTATGCCTCAACCACCGTATTCACCGGACTTGGCCTCGTCGACTATTTCCTCTTCAAAGAACTGAAGACACCGATGCAAAATGTTGAACACACGTTCGTATGATATGTTTACCATTTCAACAAGCTCACGTAACTTCACTCGGAGATCATTCATAACGATATCGAGGATTTTCTTGATATTTTCTTCACCACCTCTTTCGGCCTTTCTGTTGATGGCGTTGTTGCAGTGCTTGTTCGGCCGCGTTTAAATTCAGCAATGCAATATTTTACAATGTAATCTGGCGGAGCAGACTCACCGCGATGTTTATCGAGCTTTTCTTTTGTCCCTTTCATAATTTTCCCTTTAAAATAATAGTGGTTAATCATTGCACGCAACTCACTTTTTTCCATTTTTTCAGAAACACAAAAGTTGTCTTCTTCAACCTGTTACAACAAATAAACTAATAAAAAATGAATTTGAGTGAAATTTTAACAGCTGACGTTTGACAGGTGACAATTTCAAAAAAAAAAAAAAAAATAAAAAATAAATAAATAAAAAGTAAAAAACATCTAGCGCTAAGTAGCTTAGATATCTATCCACCATCGTATGTGACATATATATTTGTATTCTTAAGCATTTGTTTGATATCGTGCTGAAGGCCAAAGTCGCCATTGCCTTATACATATATTTATTTATCAGACTTCCAATTTAAAATTATACATATATATATATATATATATATATATATATATATATATATATATATATATATATATATATATATATATATATATATATATATATATATATATATATATATATATATATATATATATATATATATATATATATATATATATATATATATATATATATATATATATATATATATGTATAATTTTAAATTGGAAGTCTAATAAATAAATAAATAAGTAAATAAATAAACAAATATATAAATAAATAAATAAATAAACTGCACGAAATTCACTTTTTTCCATTTTTCAATAAACACGAAAGTTGCTTACTTCAAATGACTGCAATAACTAATCTATGAATTGGGATGAAATTTTAACAGCTGACGTTTGACAGATCGCAATTTCAAAGAATAAAATAAAAATTTGTGTTTCTGTTGACATCTAGCTTTAGGTGACTTCAATATCAATCCGCCCTCATAGTGTGCGATACATTTATCGAACAGAAGCATAATCGTACTTTTTAAAATAAATTTGCACAATTTGGAAGCGTTGTATAGGCGTCAGTCTACTCATGTTGAAGTGCCAACCAAAACTAAATAGAAATCCATTAATAGCCGGAAAAAAACGTTAAAAGTTAAAATAATGTTGCCAACCTATAAAAACACTCTTTAGTTTAATATTATCATACTTGGATGCCTATAAGCTGAAGAAGCTCTACATTTCATGAAAGTTATAGCTTTCTAACCGTTGCAGGTTTTTGAGATTAAGCGTTGCAATCTTTTTCTTATTTTTCATTTCTTTCATGTTTTTTGGTAGGAAATATAAAATTTCAACTAAGTGATTTTTAATTTTTGACAAATTCTTCAATATATTATATATTATATATTATATATTATATATTATATATTATATATTATATATTATATATTATATATTATATATTATATATTATATATTATATATTATATATTATATATTATATATTATATATTATATATTATATGTTATATATTATATATTACATATTATAGGCATAAGTTCTAGGTGCACAGCCCACAATTAGTTTTCTAACACTTATAGTGCGAAGGGGAATTCTCATTCTTCATCGTGCAAAATGCAGTTTAATTAGCCGGAAATAGAAAAATACTTCTCTTATCTATGTACAAATATTTATGTTTGTGTAAATACATTTTTTTTCTCTGCAAATATTTACAAGACAAAGTATCTGTGTATGTGTTCAAAAGCCTTAGATGTTTCCCATATTAAATTAACTTTCTATAAAAGAAATAAAGGAAAGAAAAAAAAACAAGAAATTTAAAACGGAAGTTGAACAGACGTTGGCAGGAAGGAATTTTAACTGTAAACAAATGTCACAGCACAAGTAGCATCAGTGTTTGAAGAAAAAAATTTATATTTCAGTTTCAGGTTTGATAGAAATTCAAGTACCCTGTGATTTTCTTGGTTAGGTATGCATTCCTACGTACACACATCACTCCTTTATTGCAACATAGTCATATCTCAAAACATCAGCTTTTCGAGTTAACTATGAAGAATTGTTAACAGTACTACCTTTTATATAGTGCCAAAAATTTATTCAAATTACTTTTAAATTGTTTCCTTTAGGAGATATTTTCTAAAAATTTTTCTAAGACTTGTATGGAAACTAAAAATTTTAAATGTGTTTTTCTCGAAACAAGCTTTTTTTTGTTATGACTATTTTGCAATAAAGGAGCGACATGTATTGTGAAAAATTAATTTGGGTGAGCTCACAATGAGTAAACCTTAGCGGGGTTGAACGTTTATTACTCGACCGGGTTTTGCCAGTTTTTTTCGGTTTTAAACTGTCGTTTTCCGAATATAGAATTTTTTAATATGGATAACCAAGAATTTTAAATATAAATGTAATTCCTTTGTATCTATTTTAATTCCAAATAAGCTCATAACTGTGTTTTTATGAGAGTGTAGATAGTGAGAGTGGTAGAGAGAGTTGAACAGATTTATATCAGCACCTGCCTTTACGGCTTTATCTGATGATGGACCAATTCCACGAAGTGAATAATTCACGATTCATCAGCATCCCTGTGTGGCTTACCATGCACATACAGGTTGTAATTCTCACCATATGTTTGTAGCCATATGAGCAACTTCTTGTTGAGGAGTTCGGGCCGTCTAATCCCACATGTATGCAATTTCACAGCAATCAATGGGAGACAAGGCTTAATGAGTTGGTAGTCCGAAGCCTGCTAATAACCAACTCACGCGTACAGGTATCTATTGTAAAGGCAACAGACCCTCGGGAGTTTGTTAGTCCCCGAAAAAAGCCACGCCAAGCAAGGATACTAACACCCCCTACCTACGTTTTATGTTTCAACCACAGCCAGAACGTTACAGCCAAGGTAGGCACCTCAACCATGATCAGCCCGGGTCGAACCGCAAGCAGAACTACCCGTGGGCCATGCTGAATCACGTTCTGCCATTTTATACCCTTGGTAAGGGTTTCGGAAGTCATAAGTCATGTGGCTTCTTAGTTTTTTATTTGCTATAACAAACGAGGGACTCCTTTCCCTCTTTTCCCCGAAAAACAGAATACCTAAGTTAGGAATACGCCAAGGCAAAACCTGTTCCCCAGGGGGAGAAAATACTGATAGTAGTAACAAAATATGCGTGCACAGGATGGAAGATAAAACACTAGTCTTAACGAAGCAATTACTCTTTTGCGCGACGTGTTATCTCGCGTGATGAGGTAACCCAGTTAACCGGTTGTTTTTACCGGAATCCGGTGTACCACCATTCGAATCATTCGGAAACCGGAAACCTATCTCATGCGAACATTTGGCCCGTAACTCGGAAGGTGGCGATATCATTATGCGAGTGTAGTAGTAATGTATTCATACGTAACGTATGCATAATGTAAAATATTTACTGAACAAATATCCTGTTACCAATGCCATTGCCAAGTTGAATAAAGCCACTTTAAATGAAATATTACAAATATTGTTATGTCTTAACATTCGCTGTAGACTTTATGTATGTATTGTACGTATGCTTATGTATGCGTGTAAAAAATATTTTTGCATTTTTTATTCCAATTTAAATAAAACATTCTTGCAGCACAAGCATCTCTTGACTTTGTAACAGTTGCTATTGCAGTTACAGCACCAATGCAACAGCTAAAAGAGAAAAAAATTCATTTTTTTTTAATACAAAACAATATTTAAATAAATATGAGAAAAACTCAGACGAAAAAATTTAACTGAAAGTGGCAGCATTTTTGAACATGACACCTTTATGCAATGAAAGAAAGCGAAGAAAATGTCATTTAAAAAACTGTTTGTTGCTTTGACGTTGTCGCAAATATTTGTTGAGAAATGTTATTTATTTTATTGTTTTATAAAATGCTGAAAAATGATGGAAGAAAAATCCTTCAACAACGTTTGTCTTAGTTTGGTTTTATTTGTTTTCTCATATACTCTTATACATATGTGTGTATGTTTATTCTGTCAAGGTGAAATTCATCTCAAGAGACTTTTGTTAAGGTACATATTCAGTTGTTTCTTACATACGTAGATTTTTTTGCAAAAGATCGTTTTATAAAAAATTAAAATTCCGTCATCCTATTCTGAAGCTATGGACGGACGATCAGATTTTGCAATATTGTCAGTAGAAAATAGGGCGTAAAGCGTAACATAATTCCATGTTTATTTACTTTGATCGAACATCCTCTTTGCTTTTTTCCTAGAAAAGGGTTTACTCGAGTAACTCACCGCTCATTACCCAAACTACTATATTTCAAAACTGTAATTAATGCAACCAAGTTTACATAAATACTTGTCAATCGTATGAATAAATGAATACAACGGCTGAGCATTTAATTTTCTTTAATTGCAAATTATAACAAAATGTGATTCAATATGAGACGAATATAGAGAGAAAATAATTAAATGACTCAGTGGCTGATCATGATCCGAGTTCAAATCCCAGTGGGTGCTGATGAGTAGTGTAGCAACTATAAAACAGCTAGTTGTCCCCCAGCTAAAGATCTGATTATTATTTTTCTTGTTTTCTTCAATCAATAATTATTGATCACAGCAAATTTGTATTGTAAAAATCCTTCTTAAGAAAAAACTTAAGAAAGGAAAAACTTGAACTAAAACCCGATGTACATATGTACAAACCAAAACCGTTTTAATTAAAAAAAAAAAAAAAAAAAATTATAAAGCTCAACAAAAATTTAATAAATTAATAATAGTATAACGTTTTACCTTACACTGTATTAAGTAACTTAAATGAAAGCATTAACATTTTGCCATTAACAGTATTGCTCACTAACCTTGATTAGTAAAAATCGCTAAATAGAAATAATAAATAGTAATAAAGTCGCTAAAGTAGTCTGAAATCACCTAAAGTGTGATTACTAATGGCCGCAAAAAATGAGTAACAACTGTTTTGAAGCAAATTTTTCTCAGAGACCGTAACAGTGAAACCTAAACTCGGGCGTAAAGCGCAACGTAATTTAACGCCTTGATTTTACGCTGTAGTAACTAAAATAAAGGCGTTAACGTTATGCCCAATAAGCTTCTTTAATCAAAATCATTAAATAGAAATAATAAAAAGTGATAAAGTTGCTACATTAGTCTGAGAGCGCCGAAATGGCCGCAAAAAATGAGTAACATTTGTTTTGAAGCAAACTTTACTGAGAGGCAGTAAAGTTTTCCCTCTTACACTTTGTCAAAATTGGATTTGCCAATTGCAAAGCGTTGACGCCGCGCTATTTGGGTTAGTCTTATACATTTTGTATGTGCATGAGGATTTTTGACAGATAAATTGCGCTTGACGCGCTAATTTGCACAGAAAAACTTTCTGTCTTACGCTGTGTCAATACTTGATTTTATAATTGCAAAGAGTTTGAGCCTCGCTCATATATTTTAATAAATATTATTTTTTATCTTGGACCAATACTCCTACCTATGGAGTGCATTGTACTGGAACTAGGAAATACGTTATGAGAAGGAGGAAAAAGGGAGTAGTGTTTGTGAAAGTTTAACTTAACTTGAACAATAACCAATACGAAGGACCAGAACAACCTCTATTGCAGCATTTAAAATGTTGGAATTAAATTAGTCAAAACCTTCGAAACTGCATAGACTGACAAAATTTAGTCCAAATTCTTCCACACTACAAGGTAAGGAAGTATATTAAAAAAAATTTATAACGAACATATAAAGAGAATACAGAAAACGGTAATCAAGAAGCACGTGTTTTTTATGTACGTGAGGATTTTGAAAGAGAAATTACGCTTGGCGCGCTAATTTAGTTTGCACTGCAAGGCAAAAATCATGTCAAACTCATCATTGCTATTGTCAGATAATTGTCACGCATCGCCCGTTCACTTAGTTTTATTGATAGATGTGCATGTAAATAATTTAACATACACAATAGAAATGTTAGAGAAATATTTCGATTGGCAAGACTTCTTATAAGTAAGATAGCTTGTGCTCTAACATGCTCTAACATCTGGAACTTATAACAGATCTAACAGTAATCTAATACTCGTATGAGCTGACAATTTTTGTTGCCAGATAGTCCATGACAATCAGGTTGTGAGGTTGGCTTAAAATTATCTGAGCTGGGTTTCAATCTGGCAATATTGCAAGATCTGGCAACAATACAACATTAGCAGCTTATTTTTAAAGCTGCATTCAACAATTCTTACTGATATTATAAAGGTGTTACTTTTACCTTTATAATATCAGTAAGAATTGTTGAATGCAGCTGTATCGATTTTGATGAAACTTGACATTCAGATACCTTGAAGTCCGGGAATCATCATAAGATAGCTTTTTTGTGGAATTTAAGCCACAAAGGCGTCAAATAGGGGCAAAATGATCCTTAAAAACTTTTTTTTTTACAAATATTTCATTCTTTTGAGAGGGTTTCTACAGAATCTGCCAATAAAACATTTTTTGGACATTGGGCAGACACACTGCCTGCCTGTCCACGCGTTATGCATGAAAAGCTGCTAAAGCTAAGCCACTAAAAGCTATTGGGTGGTGCAGCGATCGCGCGAGAGGAGTTCTTGAATCATATTCTTGGAAGACGGCATAAACGACTTCTTACTATTGGAAGTGAAACAGCGGGACTTGGCCAACATTTAGTTCCAACAAGGCAGTAGAATCGCACACACAGCAGGGGCAAGAATGGATTTTTTTTAGCTTACACCACTACATTTTACCGGAACTAGTAAAATAGGTGATGACAAGGAGACAAGAGAGTATTGTGTTTATGGACGTTTAAGTTAAACCTATAAATAACAACAGGGAAAGATCAAAACAGATGTTATCAAAGCATTTAAAATTTTGGAATTAAATTAGTTAAAACTGGTCAGTGTCCAGTGAATATTCGTTCGACAACACTCAGACAAACAAAATTTTATCCATACGTTGCAAGGTAATAAACTCCATTGAAAAAAAAATGTAAATTAAATATATAAAGCGAACAAGGTCGAAAGTAAATACAATGGAAGACAAAATACTACTTATTTTTGTTTGCTTCTTCTATTATTGTAATTTGGTTTCAAAAGAAATAAATAAAGTACACACATAGAAAAAGTGAACGATAGCGAAGTATGTATAGATAACGTTAGGTTAAGAAGCTGCTAGCCATTGGAAAGCTAGCCCACTTGGGTTCAACTTCCGTTCAAGTTCCGTTGTCTTGCCTGGGTCTGATATGTATCTCAGCAATATCTACCAACCGCGAATCGGATAAACGGAACCGATGTACCTACATAACATTCCTAAATTTCTGCCAAATTATGCAGCTTTGGTCCCCCTAGATACAAACCTCTAATATAAGGAAAAGCTGGACATCGACAGGGAAAGTGCTCCGCGCTCTCTTCTTCCTCTTCGCCCCTACATTTTCTACATATGTCATTAAAAGCAAGATTAAATCTCCTCGCATGCGTTACTATGTGGAAATATATCGTAAAAAGCGCCACAGTGGAACTCAACATCATTTGCGGCAGGCCCATAAGTCCTCCTATAGTCATACCAGGGCCATGCCAGTTTTGATATTCAACAGGTAATCTCACTACACCATCTGTCCTGTGCGGTTGACACTATACTTATATCTTACAGCTCCTAAATTTCGGCCATTGCCAATTTGTCCGCTACAAAATTTCCGGGCACTTCACTGTGCCATCATACCAAAAAAAGCTCCAGAAGCGTACATCTCGCTATCTCGTTTAGGTCCCCCCGGGGAACGGGTTTTGCCTTGGCGTATTCCTAACTTAGGCGCTCTGTTTTTCGGGGAAAAGAGGGAAAGGGGTCCCTCGTTTGGTGCGGCAAACAAAACTCTAGGAAGCCACATGACTTATGTTGTGTTGGCTTCCGAAACCCTTACCAAGAGTATAAATTGGCAGAACGGGGATCAGCATGGCCCCCGGGAAGTTCTGCTTGCGGTTCGACCCGGTCTGATCATGGTTGAGGTGCCTACCTTAGCTGAAACGTTCTGGCTGTAGTTGAAACCTAAATCGCAGGAAGGGAGTGTTAGTATCCTTGATAATTGTTTGGTGATGGCTTTTTTCGAGGGCTAACAATCTCCCGAGGATCTGTTGCCTATACAACAGATACGCAATCATATGACAAGAATTGCTACCTGTGTGAGCCTAGCAAGCCACAAGGGGGCGGTGGTGAATCGTGAAAAATTCACTTCGTGGAATTGGTCCACCATCAGGTTAGGCCGTCAAGGCAGGTACTGATGTAAATCATTTTCACAGTTGACGGTCTGTTGCCTTTACAACAGATACCTGTACTGTAAGGAACCAGTGGTGATGGTTGACGGGTGAGTTGGTTTAAGGGCTGATGCTCTTAATGGGCTTCGGCCTACCAACTCATCGAGCCTTGTCCTCTATTGATTGCTGGGAAATTGCATACATGAGGGATTAGAAAGCCTGAACTCCTCAACAAGAAGTTGTTCATATGAACGCAATCATATGACAAGAATTGCTACCTGTGTGAGCCTAGCAAGCCACACGGGGGCGATGGTGAATCGTGAAAAATTCACTCCGTGGAATTGGTCCACCATCAGGTTAGGCCGTCAAGGCAGGTACTGATGTAAATCATTTTCACAGTTATCTCGTTTAGGTTTTGCCTTGGCCTGACACCAAACCAATACAGTCTGCTCTCTGAGGCATAAAAGTGACTCCTCGTTTTTTGTAGCAAGTAAAACTTTAGGAAACCGCATGACTTAAGTCAGGTGGTGCCGGAAGTACAAACCACCATCAAAGCAGATGTGAACATTATTTTCTGCTTCTATCATACGAGTGGCCCATATGTTAAAATAGACTTAAAAATCATGCCGAATAGCTGGTAGGAATTTTAAGCATTTGTTTCCAATGACAAGAATAAGGCGACCGCTGCCTTGACCCTTGACTGGATATTCCGCGCTGATTGCTTCAGCTTAACCCTCTTACGGTTGTTGGAGCGAACGATGAAGTTTTGTATCTCCGAGTGAAGGCAACAAGCTCCATTTGCTGTGGATTCACACTTAGACCACTATTCGTACACCATCTGCCTAAAAGTATTAATGCAGAGCTCAGTTGTTGTGAAAGTATATCCGGGTACTTAACCGACACAGCCATCACAATATCATTAACATATGCTACTGTTCCTAACAATGGGAAATCTAATTCCACCAGTAACGCGTTCAGAGCTATATTCCATAGGAGAGGAGACAAAACACAAGACGGAATCCAAGATAACACGCATATATTTTTTTTTTTGGCGATTCGACATGGCCAATAAGATCACCCGAAATCTTTTTTGGGGTCTACTTGAAGTCGTCGTTATGCCAACAATCAACAGACAATCGCAGCCCTCAAGGAGAATTTTCGAAAGGAATGCGAACAGTTATCACCAGAACTATTGCGGAAAGCTACGGAAGATGCGAAAAGTCGGCATTTTTTCTGATTTTTCTCATGATAGTTACAATCAATCTTGTTACTTTGGTTCGGCATGACGTTGAGTTCTGGGACACCCTGTATGTGCATCAACACTGGCGGCAACTACTTGGCTGATATCATATTTACTATTTAATAGAAAAACTACTTGGCTGATATCATATTTACTATTTAATAGAAAAATTGTACAGGATCAAATAAAGTGTTCCAATACTCAAAGTAATTTTTGTTTAATTAGTAAAAAGGCAGGATTGGGCCTCATTGTACTTTAAACCCGGTCGTTTATTATATGCTTGCCGAAACTTTGGTCTCTTCAATAAAGATCGATTAACATGAACCTCACAGATCTGCACCGGTACACCGCAACCATAAATACACCAGTTGTTTACCAAATAATCTTCACATCCGAGTATTTTAAACACTCTTAAAAATTGTTGCGGTGGTATTTATACTTGTCGTTCGTTTGGGAAATCTTGATACATCAAAAATGTATACAATCACTTTCGTATCTTGTGTATTTTTTAAGAGTAAAAGAAACAAAGACAAAAAAGAGTGTGGTTGTTGCTATTCGTATCCAATCGTTTGCTTAATAAAACATGACGTTGTCACAGAATCAACTTGTAAAAATAACACTCTCGACGAATTCTTTTGTTGCATATAAGTTAACACATGATGAGTCCCACTAATATAATGAATCCCACTAATGGAAAGAAATTTGATTTGTTCTTGCTGTGTGAATATGCTGACGTCTTCAAGTAAAATCAAAAAATGAAGATCGCTGCTGCTGACGTCGTCATTTTTGAAAGATCTTATTTTTAAGTTTTATATTTTTAAGTTTAGTTTTAGTTTGGAGTTAAGTCAATAAAATTGTACGTAAGTACAAAATAAAATCCATCTAAAATAAAAAATAATAATTTATATGCGTCACCTTTTATTTAACATTATCCGAAATCGCGGTTGCCAGATTTATAATTTACAGCCATGTTCACGATGTTGAAAGTAGCATACTGAATGATGATTTTAAGATTGTTTTTGCTGAAAAATTTGAAACGAAAATTCAATTCAAACAAAATTGTTTCCACAATTGATTATATGTATGTGTAACTATGCATTAATTGTGAATTAAAACAAAAAAAAAAAAAAAAAAAGATTATTATATATTAAAAAAATTATTATAAATGAAGGAAGATAAAATAAAAGTAATTTGATTGTGCTTCATTAAAAAAAACGATTTATTTTAAATAAAAGTTCTTATTTTTACCGGTTTTTTACTAAATATGTTTAAAGAAAATATGAGTATATAAAGGGTGGCTGATAAGTTTTGCTACATTAAGAAACTCAAATAATTTTTTGTAAAGTTTATGTAATTTATTTTTTAGAAATTCATTTGAAAACTAATACGTTTTTTTTTGAAGTAATTCATTAAGTGTAGAAAATAATTCAATTCAAATTGCATCCACCCTCGTTGACACATGTACAACATCTTATCAAGAAGTTATTCATTACTGCCTGGAGTGTTGGAACAGGAACTGTCTCAATTACCGATCGAATGGCTTGTTTTAAATCATCGAAATTTTTGAGGGGTTTTTTTTTTGTAAACTTCGTGTTTGCAATAATAAAAAAAAAAAAAAAAATCGGGTACAGTGAGGTCAGGAAACCTGGTTGGCCAACGGAATGTGGAGTTTCTTGAAATCAGTTTATTGCGAAAATTTGGCCTCAATTCTGTCATAACAGGCGTGGTGACAAGTTGCCCCATCTTGTTGAAACCAAACAGTGTTGAAAAAAATTCTCTTTCGGCGCAATTCTGGACAGAAAAACTCTTTCAACATCTTTAAGTATCGGTCTTCATTGACCGTAACAGTAAGACCGTTCTCTTCGAAAAAGTAAGGCTCGACAATGAACCTTGTAGAAACAGCACACAACACTGTGATGCGAAGTGGATGTAATTGCATCTAATTGAGTATCTATGGGTTAGAAGTACTGCATATACGACAACTTTGTTTGTTAACATTGTCGTTTAAATCAAAATGTGCCTCGTCAGACATAAAAATGCAGTTCAACGCCTTTTCATCCTCTGACACCATTTGAATGATCTTCTCTCAAAATTCCAAGCAAATCGGGAAGTCTCTAGGGTTCAGTTTGTTTGTTAATTGAATCTTATATGGAAGTAAGTTTAAATCTTGGTGCAAAATTGTCTGCAGTGACTGTCTGCTGACACCTATTTGAGCAGATAAGCTCCACGTCGAAGCTCTATGATTGGATTGTATGGCAGCAGCGATAGTTTTCTGCGTCCGAATAGAGGGATCCTGATGATAAGGCCTTCTTGCGATTGTGCCACGCTCGGCAAAATTGTTTACGAGCCTCATTATACTCCATCTGCTAAGAGGAGTGCCGCCAAACAATGCCAATATTCTCCTTGGACGAAAACACCGGACTCTAAAGCGTGAAAGCGTTGCATTGTGTCGATCAGGTGCACTGATCAGTTTTAACTAATTTAATTCCAACATTATAAATCGTGCAATGAAGTTTGTTTTAGTCTTTCATGTTGTTACTGTTAAAGTTAAACCTCCACGAATACTACTTCCTTTTTCCACCTCATCATAACCTATTTTCCTAGTTGCAGGGCTATCCCCTGAGTACTGGTCTCAGATAAAAAAAATCTATACAAATTCTCGTTTCATTGTCCCACTTCTCCATTTTAGTTAAATTTAAAGATCAATCTATAAAACACAATAAAAATGGAACAGATTAGTTACACAGAAAATAAGTTATTACGTTTTCTTTTGGTAGCAGCTTTCATCGGCAAAACATAATGTTTCAAAAACCTTCTAGCAACGCCGCGATTAATACGAATACGTTCACCGGAAGTGAGTGATTAAATACATAAAACTGAACACACACACTCTCATGGGTAAAGTAAATGTCTCACTGCAAATTCTTACTTATAAATATTATTTTCGTTGCTAAAAAGAAGTTCGAGTTCGATTGCCGAATGTGGAAAAAATAATTTAGAAACCAAATCAAGCAGCCACCGCATACAAACTTAATTGGGTATGTTATATACTCCACTTAACAGACGTAAGCTCTAACGAGTAGAAAACATATTTGTGCAAACAATATGCGGTGGCCAATCACACCGCCACTTGATTTAAGACGGGTGTAGTTAGGTGATTAAAAAAGGCACCGGTTGCAGATCTCTGATGAACATTTCTGTATGTATAGATGCATTCACTGGAATTAAATTTCTTTTTGTTGGAGTTTTTACGCTTTTTAAACAATTTTCAATACCAGAAAGTGTTACGTAAAATGTTCTCAAGAATTGTGTTACAAAAACCAATTTGCAGTTGGCATACATATGAGTAAAATTTCACATATTCTTTACTAATGTTCAAGGGAGCTTTTTCTTCCTATAAACATGTTTAAGCAAATTCCCTTGAATTACCTTTAAACACACATACACACACACACTCTTGCAATACATTACTTTTGCTTAGTTCTTGATTTTGATATGAACCAAATAGAGCAATAGAATAAACAGAGAAAAAGTAGAAAAAAAATTAAAAGAAAACGTAACATTATTGGCACTGGGCCAATTGCAGCACAAATAACAGGGGCAATGGAGGCGGAAGGAAGGATTGTATGTGCTCGACTCCTGGCACATCCTCTACGCAAAAGAATTTGGTATCCTTGGAAGATTAAACATAGAAACGATTCAGGTAGAAGTGAAATTATTTAACAACATATCACTTGTTTGACGATTTCGTAAATGGCAATTTATTTAATTTTCCTCATTTCATTCTCTCAACAAAAATTACACTCGTATATGTAGTCCATACGACGAACTTCTAAATGAAAAAAATTTTGCAAGTGAACTCCTTTTAAAGTGTAATTAAAAGCCTCCTCTCTTCGAGGAATTCAGTATAAATACGACTTAACTAGTTTTCGTGTTAGTTGGACCACATTTGTTCACATTTGCCCACATTTGCCCTGTCATCTTGAAAGTTAAATCATTTATAATAAAAGAATAAAGGGGAAAAACAGAATACCACAAAAACTGAAACTAAAGGTTTAGGCCAAAAAGTCTTTGTGTTGGAATGTGCATCAGCACAGAGTTGCAATTACCTGTGCTGTAAGCCTGCGACATCATATTTGTTCCAAGTTTGTGTGTTTCAACAAAAAGTTTTTTGTTTTTGAGTCATGACTTTTTCCACACTTGACTTTTATTGGAATTTTAAGGATCTACATACTCGTACTTACATATGTACATATTTTTTTGAGGTTATTTTCATTACAAGTTTTGTGGCAAACAATGAAAGTTTGTGGAAACTTAAAAGTTTTATGAAATATGGAGATGTTTTCTGTGTCAGGACTCTTGCATATGTTTTAAAGCTTATAAATAATTCGAAATTATAACAGGCTGTTTGTAGAACACGACAGAGTTGAATAGCAACGAACCAATTGATGGATGATTACGTAATGTATGGCGTTTGTATAACGCGACTTGACTGTGTTGTGCACTTACACTACTTCGCCAATATGTCAAATATATCGTTACCAAAGTCGAAAAAAGTGCTAAGTCCATTTTTCAAATTATTCATGAGAGACAAAAAACTGAGTAAGTTTTTTAAGCAGACTTCTTGAAAATCTGTAAATGTTGTTTTTTCTTTAGTCCATCCTCTTAAATTACCAGCAGTCATAGGATTTAAAACACATTTTTGCGGACTCAAGCATTAAATACATTGAAGCCAGCAAACAACCGACTTCAATATGTAAAATATAAAATACATGCATTTAAATGCGAACATTTATTTCGACAACAGCAAGACGACACGACTGCAGGTTTTTGTCCATGCTGATTTTTTTGCGGCAGTCGACTTAAACTAATTTCTATTTTTGGTGACTGTACAATAAAAAACAGTGTGACCAGGGTGTAAAAAATATATATAAAAACAATTTAACTCTTGGAAATATTTCAGTTTCTAATATAATATAAAAACCAACAAACTTTGAATGCCGTTTTATATATATTAATAAATTTATTTGTTCTATTGTTAAATATGTCCATACATACTTATGCTTAAAAGAAGAAATCTTATAGAATAACTATTGTGCGGTTGGATATATACGAGTACTTCACATACGAGTAGTTTGAATTGTATATCTTTGACGAAACAATTTAAAGGATAAAAGGATTAAAGGGTATACATTTCTGTTCCTGGAGTCAACTTATTGTTCGTCGTCATTTGGAAAAATTTGATTACTATCGTTAAATTTCGATTATTTCATAATGTTCTCAATATAGATCAGAAGATATGCCGACTATATTTTCAACTTTGAAATCCTTTCTAACCTGAACTACGCATAGGAAACAAAAATTGAAATTTTTAAAAATTTCTATAAAGAAAAGTAATTTTTCCATAAAAATTTGATATAAACAGAGCTCGTTCAGTAAAGCAACGGAATTTTGTAAGCCAAAAACTCTAAGGTGGCCACACTGAAGTATACGTTTATATTATAAATAAATTTATGTTGTTGTCGTGTTCAAAATATTTCAGTAGTCGACTACACAACTACAATTGCCGATTGCAGCATTTGCTGTCGCGAAGTTGTGAAGTCTGCTGTGTTCTATGTGTTTAATGCTTTAAGCATCAAACACATTGAAGCAGAGTTTCAATTTGTCGCATAGTTTAAGCTAATTATAAAAAAACTTTTGTTGTACAAATTTACTAAATATCGCTGATTTACGCAAACGACGTCATAATTCAATATATACACATAATTATTTCGAGCCAACAATGTAAATTTGTTAACAATACTATCCTTTGTAGTGTTCCATAAACTCATTCAAACTTTTAGGAGCTATTTTGTAAACATACATATTTTCTAAGACGAGTATGGAAATTAAAAATGTAAACTGTGTTTTTTTTCTGAAACTATGGTTTTTGAGTCATGAGGTTTTTTCACTTATTATAAATTTATTTGTTTTATTGCTAAATATGTGAATACATACTTATCCTTAAAATAATAATTCCTAATTAGATCGTAGTTCTTATTTTTGCAGCTAAAGATCGTTTTGGCTTTATATAAAAAATTCAACAGTATATATTTGCGATATTTCGATAAAAATTTGTTACCATCGGCAGGAAAATTAAAATGTTAAATATAATTCCTAATTTTATAACATAACTAGTTAAGGGCCAAATAAACTACAAAAACTGTTTGGCAAACATTGCAAAATTTTACGTTTGTACAAACATTTAGCGTTGTTAAAGGAAGGGTTAACTTGTCTGTATAAATATTTGAAGCATGTTTGCACAAAAATCTTGAATGTTTGAGTGGCTTAGCACAAAGTTTTGTCATTCAAAAAAAAAAAAAAAAAAAAAAAAAAAAAAATGCAGTGGGAAGTGGTGGAAGAAGTGGAACTCAAAATGAATCAAGGAAAAGTTTTCTTGTTAGAATTTTTAGAATTGTATAAAAGATTGTAGAAACTAAAAAAAGACAAAGATTACAGCTCACAATCTCAAGAAATATAGGCTAAAACATATTACAGAACAATCTGTGTATTGTAAACTTCATATGGCGAGCAAATTACAGCAACGTAATTACCGTGTACTCTCATTGAAAAGTAAAATAAGTGATTAATATGTGTTTGTATTTGTATCGTGTATCTGGAAACGCAAAGCTCGTTTTTGCCGAACGGTCTTCGTAGATAATTTGCCCTTTAGATATATATCAGTAGGTTATACTTCAATTATGAGTAGTTATAATTGCATATATTTAACGCAAAATTTTAAAAGAGATGGGTATACACTTTGGTTTCTCGAGTCAAATTATTTTTGGTCCTCATCTTGAATTTTTAATTTGCTGTTATAAAGTTTCCACTTCTTAATATTGTTCTCATCATAGAGCAGAAGACAACTTTGAAAACGCGCTGAACCTGACGTTTTCTTTAGAGAGACCTTTTTTCATGAAAGGTTGATATAAACAGAACTCCTTTTTGTAAAGTAACGAAATTTCGCTCCAAGTGTTCTATTTGCCGCTTGAGTTTATTTGTTGCACGCAAATGAACGCGGCTAATTGAAGAAAAATTTGTGCTTCGAAGATTAAAAAAAAACATTTTGATTTTTTTAAGCCAAAATAAAAAATATAGTTTTTTGTAAATGGGTCACTGTTCGATATTCTAATAACAATTGCTTAAAAGGCACGATTTTCAACTAATTATGTAATTGCTTTATAAACGTGTAATAAAACAAACTATTTCAATCAACGTTATAATTCATACTGACTAATAAGATTTATTATTTCAAGTGCGTTTGCACAAAATATGTTTCAAACGGGACATATGTAATAAAACAATTGGAAGGTTTACCGCAAAAATAAACCAAACAAAAAATAAAATAAGTATATAATGTCTTTTAAAGCAGAACAAAGGCGTAGCATTAAGTTAATAATATTTAGTGGGAGTAAATGAATTACAAACTGTATTGGACAAAGATTAATGAAAATGGTTAAAATGCGCATGAGTTTTGTAGTTAATAAATCCTATGAATAAACCAAATAACTTATTAGCAATAAAATCAAATCAGCTACGCTCCAACATTCCGGGGGCATTGAAAGCATCGGGTTTCAAGGATTCAATAAAAGTGCTAGTTTGTGAATAGGCCTTCGAAACAGTCCGGACGCCGTTTTTACGTCAGCTACTCTTATATTTCCATCCTTTCCTGGATATACTTGGACAATGCGACCCAATGCCCATTTCAACGGTGGAAGATTGTCTTCATGTACCAATACTAACGAATTTATATATAGATTAGGATGCGCCTGAGTCCAACGATTCTTCTGCATAAGCTGGTTCAAATATTCGGATGACCATTGTTTCCAAAAGTGTTGCTTTACCGCTGTTATCCTTTTCCACCTTTCTAAATGACTGATTTCATGGCATTCAACGCTTCTTTCTGGTAACGAATTGAGTGGAGCACCAATTAATAAATGCCCCGGTGTCAAGGCTTCCAAATCATTCGGGTCGCTAGATAAAGCTGATATCGGTCTAGAATTCATAATGGCCTCGATTTCAATAAGGCTTGTTGACAATTCTTCATATGTCATCTTGGCGTTTGACAACGTCCGGAAAAGGTACCCCTTGGCGGACTTAACTGCCGCCTCCCAAAGGCCTCCAAAATGTGGTGCTCTAGGGGGAATGAAATTAAATTTAATAAAGTTTTTATTGCAAAAATTGAATATGTTGGTTTGGAAAGACTTATCCGTAAATGATTTTTTGAGATCGCTTAATTTGGCATTAGCGCCAACAAAATTTGTCGCATTGTCACAAAAAATATTGGCTGGAATACCACGACGGCCGATCACCCTTTTAAGTGCTGCAATGAATGCTTCAGACGAGAGATCAGAAACAACCTCGATGTGAACTGCTTTCGTGGCAAAACAAACAAAAATTGCTACATAGCACTTATATGGCTGTTTGCCTCGAATTTTTAAATAAATATAAATTGGTCCACAAAAGTCAACACCACAATTTTCAAACGGTTTTGAAATTTGCACGCGGCTTGGTGGTAGTGAGCCCATTATCTGGTTCAGTAGCTTAGGACGATAACGAATACAGCTAGGGCATGAGCCTACGATTTTTCTTGCTATTGCCCTGGCCCCAACTATCCAAAACGTTTGGCGAATAAATGACATGAGCGCTTTTGGGCCCGCATGAAAATTAGATATATGATAGTGACGGCTCAATGTTGTTGTAAAAGGGCTGTCCTTTGGTAGCAAAAATGGATGTTTCCTATCCTCTGGGATGTTCGCGTTTTCTAGTCGGCCTCCAACTCGAATTAATGAAAAATTGTCGACATCTTGAATGAATAAGCTTAGGGATTTCAATGAGCTTGTAATAGGCAAATTTTTCTTTAAAAGTTTGTATTCTTCTATGAAGTAATGCTGCTGGATATTCCATATAATACAAAGTAAAGCCCTGCGCAACTCTTCGGGTGTTGTTTCAGTGTTCTGTGACTTGCGCTTAAATCTGAACATTATACAAATGATTCTTAAAACACGATTGTAAGAACTTATGCGACTTATTAATTTAATAACTGAATTCTCATAGAGCTGACAATTAAAAATTGTTTTCCGTATTGCTGAATTTGCTACAGAACCTGCTTGTTCTAAAGTAGGTCTTGGCCAATTTTCCATAGATTGTTTCAGAAAATTCGGACCTTGCAACCAAATGGAATGAGACAACTGTTGTACTGTACATCCTCTAGAGATAATGTCTGCTGGGTTGAGGGCAGTTGGAACGTGACGCCAAATGCAACATTCAGTCTCTTCTTGAATATCTGAAATTCGGTTTCCAACAAACGTAGTGAGCGTAGATGAATGCATCTGAAGCCACTGTAAGACAACTGTAGAGTCCGTCCAAAGAAATACCTGTATGTTAGATTTTTCAAATATAGGGTGAATTTTACTGTAGAGTTTCGCGAGCAAATGAGCTCCGCAAAGTTCTAACTGTGGCATGGTTTTCTTTTTTGTTGGTGCGATTCGACTCTTTGCTGTCAGTAGCTGTACATACACATTGCCACTGCTATCTGTCGTTCTTACATAGAAGCAGCAGCCGTATGCCCGAATTGAGGCATCGCTAAAGCCATGCAATTGTAGCGACTCAGAGCTCGCCTGACGAACAAAACGGGAAATTTTTATCAAATGCAAATTTTCGAGGTCATTAATAAATGACAAAAACAAATCTTTTGCTGGTTGGGGAACCCCGGTGTCCCAGTCAATTTTCGATATCCACAAGTCTTGTACGAGGACTCTAGGTTGAATTAAGAGAGGACAGATTAGTCCCATTGGATCAAAAATTGATGAAATTACTGAAAGTATTGATCTTTTTGTTATGGCTGAATATTTTTTCTTTGATTTAAATGAAAAATTGAATTGATCCGCAACCGAATCCCAAGTGATTCCGAGTGCACTAGTGATAGCTGGTTCCGTTGTATTAATTAATTTAGTTTCAGTTATTCCTTGTCGAAAGTTTGGGTTGTTTGAATTGAATTTAGTGAGTACGAAGCCACCTCTGCTTAACAAATTTGTAGTTTCATCCTTCAAGCTGGATAATTCGGACAAATCGTTTGCACCACTTAACAAATCGTCAACGTAAAACTGGGTTTTGACAACGTGAGAACCAATTTTATACTGCTCTTTAAATTTATCAGCGAGGTAGTGTAAACTGCGTATGGCCAAAAATGGAGACGCAGACATACCATATGTAACAGTGTTCAGTTGATACGTACGAATGGGCTGATTTTCGTTTTCTCGCCAAAGTATTTGTTGAAACTGTCTATGAGTAGGATGTAAAAGCACCATACGATACATTTTTGAAATGTCAGCTGTCAAAGCATATTTCCATAAACGAAATTTCAGGAGCAACAAAAATAATTCATCTTGAATGGTTGGGCCAATGCACAAAATATCTATTATACAAATGAATTTATGTTGCTGCCGTGTTCAAAATATTTCAGTAGTCGCCTACACAACTACAGTTGCCGGTTGCAGCACTTGATGTCGTGAAATTGTGAAGTTTGCTTTCGTCTATCAGTCTAATTTATAAAAACTTTTGACTGCTTTATTAAGAGTTAATAAGAAGAAATCGAAAAAACACTATTTATAAACACTTAATAGCACTATTCAGGTGTTATTAACGATTAATAATTTCCAAAAATTTATTGTAGCCTCTACCCTTCTCTAAACCTTTAATAAGTTGAAATTTATAACTATAAAAACATTTTGGGCGCGAATTTAGAGAATTTTTGAGACGGAAATAAAATAAAACTAACGTTATAAATTCAACTGATATTATCGGTAAGTGTGTAACAAATATAAAAATACATAAATATATAATACATGGAGTTACATTTCTAGCAAAAATTGTGTAGATATATTATTACTCTAGAGGTGCCGCAAAACTTATAGCGAGAGAATCGATCTATTCGCTCTTTCAGGCAATGTATATAAAGTGAGCTATCGTTTTTATATATCGCGCTGTCATAGAAATGGTGCTATTTCTTTCCAGCGGTAAAGTTTTAAGGGCCGATGTTGAATATGAACCGTAGCTAAACGTCAAGTTTCTTTCTGCATTTCAATTTGTGTGTTACTCAATTTTATTGCCTTGTTGTTTTGCAGAAATTCTTTAAGGGTTCAAATATTATGTCTGAAACACTTAATACACCGTTTTTTTATGAAAATCTATAAGAAATAGCACCTCTGGTATGACAGCGCCGTCTAGTGTTAGTTTTAGGTAAAAATTAAACTCAAAAATTACTTTTTCGACTCAAAAAATAGTAGATACTATAACTTTCCACGATAATAAAAATAAATAAGCATTATCTGACCAATTTTATAATGATTCTTCCTTCTGAAATCTACAATTTCAAATGTGTATAAAAAAATTGCTCACTGAACCAAAAAATAAGGTTCTTGAAGATTTTGTAATGCCAACATTCATTTCAAATGGGTCTCATCCCATTCCCATTTTGTTTCAAGTTATATTTTATTTTTAAGCAAATTTATAAACTACCTTTCAGAGTTGTTAACTACTGCAAAAATTTTAAACTTTTACGAATTCCGTTTTTACATAAAAACTTCTTTCGGAAAAATAAAGAATTTGAAATATTTATTCACATATACTGCATATCCTGAATTTTTTATGTGTTCAGCCTGTTCATAAACCCTTTCAAAAATAAAAGGTTTATTTTCGATAAAAAACAAATTGACTCAAAAAAGTATAAAATTCGAACTATGCAACAAGGTATTGCCAACAAATAGCCACAAGAGTATGTAATAGTTAATTTCATATTATCAAGTATTTATAAATAAGCCTTTTTATTACTGGTGAATAACATGAAAACCGTTGAATAACTAATGTTAGAATTATCTTTAAATTAAGATATTTTTATAAATTAGACTGATAGCTTTATAGGCTTTTTTGGACTTGCACATTTGCTCTTCAAAATTTCATTATTTTAGTAGCTGCTTAGCATATTTTCCTTAATCATGTTTCCTTTTATTTCTGGAATTTTATTTAAGGAGTTGTTCCTTAAACCAAAAGAACTCAATACAACTATTAAAACAATAAATGTAATTGGTGTTAGAAAGGATGTAGTTATTTTATTGATGTTAATAAACAAAATATTAAATAATAATTATTAATTTAAAGAAGAGGAAATAAATGATAATAAAAAGATATATTTTGCTTAAAATTATACGATTATGTTGAATTCAATAGTCTATGTTTTTTTTTGTTCCGATAAAATACATCCAGATGCTCGGAAATCCTTCTTACCTTATCCACCTTCCACTTCACGCCATATAATGCAATAAGCTTTATTGTTTTTAAGGTTGAAAAAACCCAAGTTGCGGACTTGCAGCTACATGCTGCTTACCTGAGGTTTTGGAGCCACCAAGGTCCAATGCGATAACATGTATTTCTTTATCACAGTCTTTACGTTATTCATTTTTGGCTTCTGACGGCGGCGAAGATTGTTCCAAAATTGCTAATTTTTAGGAAAAACTGTTTTCTCGTACGTCGTACGGTCAATAAGGAATATTACCTTTAAGATATGAGCCGTTTGCACGAAGGAATTGTGGAAAAAATAATAATGCATTTTGCACCATAATACCGCACCAGCTCACACATCGATGATTATGCGTGAGTTTTTAGCCAAAAATAAAACCGTTATCATGCCTCAATCGGACTTGGCCCCCGCTGACTTTTTCCTCTTCCCAAAACTGAAGACACCGATGAAAGGAAAGCGTTTTGCTACGATTAAAGAAAAATGCTGGCATAAGTGTATTATATCTGAGGGGGGATTACTTTGAAGGGGACAAGATATTATTGATGAATAAATAAATAATGTTTACAAAAATCTAAAATAACGGTTATTTTTTTTGATCAGATCTCGTGCATCGTTAGGAAAATTTTCATAGTTTCTTTTTTTTTTTTGCATACGGCTCTTACGGTCTGGCAACTTGGTCATTAAGGAACTCTGCTTCGTTTATTGAGAGCAAAATTTCATCCTGGCTTTGTATTAATTTGTAGTAAAAAGCCAATATGATAATATATATTGTTCACTTCTAACTTTTTTGATTTTTTGAGCTTTTACTGATATTCTCCGTAAAATTGATCTCAGTGTCAGATACAATTTTTAAACAATTTGTTATAACCATGTTTTGAGGACATCTTTGTCACTTAGCTAGTTAAATAAAATCTTATGACCCAATTATACGAAATACCAAGTTAACTATTTAAAACTTTGCATTGCCAAAACTACATGACATGTAAATGCCAACGACTTCATTCATTGCTGCATTCCGGTCACTTTGTGTGGAGAAATTTGTTTTTATTTGAGCCATCAGTTAATCCCCAACATATCAATCTAAACTTCGATTGAGGCAATATTTTTCTTGTTTAACTTTTTGTTGCTGTTGCAATTTTTTTTTCCAGTTCTCAATATATTAAAACATGATATCACGTATTTCATTTAGTTTTCTGCAATAAAATGCTTAAAATGAAAATAATCAACTGATATTTTGTTCACATTTTTTCATTATTTTTATTTCGACACAGAAAAACATTTGGATTTGTCGTTTTTTTTTTTCAAACTGCAACAAAAACAAATGATAGGAAAAAAAAAAACTAAAATAAAAAATCTGTTGGCAATGATTTGAAAGTGAATGAATGAAAAATATTGAGACAACAAAAAACATATGGGAAGGCTGTGATTGTGAAGTGGGAAAAGTGAACTTAATTAAAAAGGTGATATAAGCCGAATATACTCGTACATACTTCATATCGTTCATATCACAGATTAAAACAATATTTTCGTTAGAAATATTTTATGTTCTTGTCTCTTTGGTGCAAATACTAATTTAAAAATATTCATTTTTAGTCGATGTACAGACATCAAATAATTTTTAAAACTTTCAACAATAGAAAGAAAAGTCATAACATGGCTGAGTTGAGCTGGAAAAAGTTAAATGAGCTTATTATGACGCCTGTAGTATAAAAGTTAAGAGTATAAAGTCAAGAATTTAGATTGCTTTAAATGTATGAAAATATCATTAAATTTAAAACTCTTATACTTTCGCTTAAAACTCTTATACCCAGCACCAAAATTGTTATACCAAGATGCAAAGCTAATACCGTTTATCTAATCAAGTATAAACCATCACACAGAGTATAATCGAGATGTTAAGGGCCTGTTGACTTTACAAGAGCTTTCGGATAGGTCAGTGCAAAAAAATTGCCGCTGCTCGGCAATTCTATACTCTTTTTATGTGCACTCGTATGTTCATATACAATGTAAATTGTAAAAAATAAAGGCTAGAGAAAACACAAGAATTGGCGAAGTCCAAATAACACATAATACATAGATGACGCTAGTTTTATTGAAGTCACCTTTTTTCAGTTAATACTAACCTTCAAAAGACAGCTGTTAAAATTTCATGATATTCTATTCATTAGTTTGTGAGTTATTGTGCTAAAAGTGACGCTACTTCTGTTATTTTCAAAACAATGGATCAGGAACAATTTCGTGCTTTAATTTTACACTTGATGGCGAAAAATACCGTTCAAGCAGAGCAATTGCTTAAAAAGTGTTATGGGGACTCTGCTCCATCAGAAACAATAATAAAAAGTTGGTTTGCTGACCTCAAACGTGGTCGTAGAGACACCGATGATGCAGAGCGCAGTGGACGTCCAAATGAGGCGATAACACCAGAAAACATAAAAAAATCCACAAAATCGTTTTGAATGATCAAAAAGGGAAGTTGTGTGAGTTAGCTGACATCGCAAAGATATCAAATGAACGTGTTGGCTTTCTATTGCATGAGTACTCGTATTTGACTATGAGAAAGCTCTGTTCAAAGTGGGTGCCGCGTTTTCTTCCTGTTGACCAAAAACGAGAATGTGTTGATGATTCATTCAGAGCAGTGTTTGGTCATGTTTAAATGTAGCAAACCGGAATTTTCGCGTCGATATGTGATAATGGAAGAAACATGGATCCATCACTTCACTCCGGAATCAAAACGATTATCATCTGAGTGACAGCAATTGGTGGACCTCGTCCAAAGCGCCCGAAAGCACAACAATCGACTAGAAAGGTTATGGCCTCGGTATTTTGGGATGTGCGTGATGTATCTTGAGAAAGGAAATACCATTAACAGTGAATATTATATAGCGTTGGAGCGTTTGATGGCCGAAATTGCGAAGAAACGACCGCATATACTCAAGGCAACGCACCGTGTCACAAGTCAATCAAGACAATGACAAAACTCCAGGAATTGAACTTCGAATTGCTCCCACACCCACCGTATTCACCAAATTCTTCTCCCAGCGACTACTGGCTATTCGCAGACCTAAAAAAAATGCTCGCCGGAAAGAAATTTCGCACGAATGAAGAATCGCTGAAACTGAGGCCTATTTTGAGGCAAAAGATAAATCGTTCTATAAAAGTGGTATTGAAATGTTAGAGCGACGCTGAAATGACTACGTTGCTCCTGATGGAGATTACGTTGATATAACAAAGCAAATTTCGAACCAAAAATCACTGTGTTTTCTTTGACTTTTCTGCTCATGATTAATAGAAATTTTAATAGCAAATTCTGAAATCGTGGGAGATGCAATTGTTGGGTGTGAAGACGAGTTGAGGTGGACGGCTCTTCAGCCATACTATTGGGAACAGCAGCACAATGCTGTATGAGCATACATTGGTGTTTTCACATCTCTTACAGACCTGGTGCACTCAAATTTTTAATTCATTTTTTCCAATTGTACACGCATTTTGACTTATAAACTGACCGAAAAAATCACGAAGTGTACGATATACATTTTGATTTGAATGTCCATTTTCCTTATAAGCCTGAATTACTTTATTGCGTTGCTCGATTGTGCATCTTTCCATGGTTTAAATTATGTTGGTCTGAAACTGATACTCGTAAATGTCAAATGAAATAAAGAAAAACACTTAACGTGGTTCACATTCAACATCGGCCCTTAAAATTTATCCGATAGAATTCAGGAGTAAGAACTGTTCCTTGCGATACTCCTGAAGTAATCTCGAACCTTTTTTATACATATTTTTCTGATCTGAATTTAAGTAACAGTTGACAGATCAAATTTAAAAGTAATCTGAGACAGTTTGTTAACGATGCTAACACTGATTGTAGTTGAGATGCCTGCGTTTGGCTGAATTATTCAGGCTGTGGCTAAGACCTAACATCGCTGGGTGGGGTTATTAGTCTTTAAGGAAACTAGTTATAGTAACCAATTATAGTCCCCGAGCCGTTGTCGTCTTGCATATATTGTTATATTTTTGCCTTTAAAAACGCTTTTGCGGATTCTTCTATTTAAAATGAAATAATGACTCACACACTTATTCGTTATACAGTACTTAAATAATTCACTGCGTACCAAAACACTAGACTTGTTTACTTTGATTTATGGCTATCTTGCATAAAGCTTAAAAATAAACTGACTCGTTGCGGCTGACCTGCCTGCTATTTATACTACATTATCATCTTCTACAATCATCAAGATCATTCTAGCTATTCATAATTCTAGACCAGTGGTGGACACATTTGTTTTTCACTTGTGTTAATGAGATAGTTTGAGAGTCATTTAAAGTACTGTGATAAGCAAATCTAACACTAAGATTTTCGTATGAAGAATTAAACAGCCTACGTTAATGTTTTTATGACAGTTTTGTAAGAGCAATACGAGTATGTGTTTTAAAGATGTAGAAACAGTTTTATTAGAATGCTTAGTACAAATTAATATTAGGTCTGAAAATTTTTTCCCACATAATTATGTCATTAAGTTAGACTCATATTAGGATGGAAGTAATCATAATGCCTCTTAATAACATTTTCTCTAAACATTTTAAATGTTCGATGACATAAAATACACTGAATTGTATGTACATATGTTATATGTATGTACGCAGTGTTTATCACAAAATAATTTTGCAATGTCATTTATGTTATCTACTGTAATTGGATAAAAAGGTCTAAGCAACTAACTGACATGTGCATTCGTCAACGTCTGTTGAACGACTAAGGCTGCGTAAGAAAAAGAAGGCGTTGCTTATAAACAATTGTTTGACTAAATGCTGTTCTAGACTCAACTGTACAAAAATAATTCATACGCATATACACATTCATACATATGCTTGGGAACAATAAGCAAGCCACAAAAACAAAAAATAATAAAACTAATACCAAGAAAACTAAAAACTAATACAAAAAAAGCATCAACATCATTTGTAGTTGATTTACTTGGAATTTTACGTACTTTAAATCAGGGTATGTTTGCTTGTTTGTGTATTATGTTTTTAGGTTTATCTTGTTTGTATGAATGTGTTGTACACTTAAAATCAGCAGATCAACAGCTGCACACTGGGTTAGATGGGACAAAAAAATGCATAACAATATTGTCCGGCCTTCGGCTTTCCAAGAATTCCTTGACATTCCACGTAGGTAAAAACAAAGATTTTTTTTTTGCACAGACACAATGTGATTACCGTTAACAATATACTGTGGTTTATCATATTACAAAATAGATTTGATCTCGCAAATGAAGTATGAAGTTTTGTTCAACAAATTCAGCTTGAAAGTAAATTAGTCAGTAAGTTCACTACCGTATATTCAATCTAAAATCATATCCCTTAACATTCCACTGTTTTCAGAGCCTTGTAATATTTTTCCAGTTACTCATACGAGTACATTAATGTTTGCGCCAAACATGCTGTCAAAACGAAAATACCTGAAATAAAGTTTTGATGGCAAAAACAAGAAGAGAAATCCGAAACAAAAAATCAAACCAAATTATTATTTAACAAAACATCATCAGTGTATTGAAGACAAAAAAATCACGCTAGAAAAAATTTTTAGAAACAATATCTGATGTAAAGACAAAGAACATGAAATGAATTTTACTTGTACATAATCTGTTTGGATTTTTTTCCCATTAAGCTGATGTAATAGAGAAGAGGAGAACTAAACACTTGTGGTTATTGCCACAACCAGTTTAAAGGCACTGACTCGTACATTTCCACCACCAACATCTATCTCTCGTACAACAATAAGACAAGAGACATTAGACATTGGAGAATTGCAAATTTAAGGTTCCAATAAAAAACACCACACAGGCTTGCATTTTCACACAAACACACGCTTACCCTCACAGTCATAAACTTAAACTTAAATACTCTCACGTACAAGCATTTGAATGTGTGTTCAGTAGCATTTTCATTTCCATTCTCAATCAAGTATGTCATTTTTTGGTCAAGTGTGTCCATTTTTGTTGTAGCATTTACTAGGACGACAACTACCTATTAAAGTAGTAAACGTTTTAAGAAGAGGTTCGGTTCGTTCCTCTGGTTGCCTGGCACATACTAACAAAGTTGGTATATGTCAAAAAAAAAAGGAATATATAGGGTGTTTTTTTAAGCTAGATAGAACTTTAAATTGTAAAAAGTAACACAAAAAATTTAATTTTGATGAAACATTTTTTTTATTTGTTTCAGTATACTCTGACAAATCATCATGAATAGACTCACGCTTGAACAACGCTACGAAATTATCCAAATTTACTTTGAAAATCAGTCCCGTTGTTTTATCGCAAAATTGTGTTCAGCGATGAGGCGCATTTTTGGCTTAACGGGTTTGTTAATAAGCAAAATTGCCGCATATGGAGTGAGACCAATCCACAAGAGACCCTACAGACTCCATTACATCCAGTAAAATGCACTGTTTGGTGCGGTTTTCATGCTGGTGGCATCATCGGACCTTATTTCTTCAAAAATGAGGCCGGAGCTCGCGTTACGGTCAATGGAGATCGTTACCGCACCATGATCAATGATTTTTTGTTTGAAAATATGGATGACATTGATCCGGAGGAGATGTGGTTTCAACAGGATGGCGCTACGTGTCATACGGCGAACGCAACCATCGACTTACTGAAATCAAAATTTGGCGATAAGTTGATTTCGAGAAATGGATCTGTCAATTGGCCTCCAAGGTCGTGCGATTTGACACCTCTCGATTATTTCCTGTGGGGCTACGTGAAGTCACTGGTTTATGCTGATAAACCAGCAACAATTGACGCCTTGGAGGCCAGCATTGTTCGTGATATACGGCCAGCAGTGCTCGAAAAAGTGGCCCAAAATTGGACGTCCAGAATGCGCTTCGTCAAGAACAGCCGCGGTGCCCATATGCCCGAAATCATTTTCAAATGTTAATGTCACGTATTGATCTTTCGAATAAAAAAAAATTTTGATTACAATTTAATTTTTTGTGTTATTTTTTACAATTTCAAGTTCTATCGGGCTTAAAAAAACACCCTATATTTGAAAACTATAAGGATTTTAAAGATATTTTTTTTTGCTCACCTTTTTTCTGCATTATTGTGTGAAGAAGGATGTGAAACTGAATGCATGTGTTATCTGTTGGAAAGTGTATTTGAATGTGTGTTGAATTTTTTAATTTTTTTCTTTTTTTTTTGTATGAGCTGTAAAAGATCAACAGCCAAAAAGCATTAGTTTGACGCCTCAGCCAACCAATGGCTATTCTTTAACACCACATGCCAACAAAGTTACTCAGGCAGACAGTACATGAACTCAAATTCTCTATATATGTGCTGTCCTTTAAAGTTCTTTAGCAGTTTTGTTGGCTGTTCGGACGGCTGCATTAAAGTCATTTCACATTCAGTGCACTTCAACCACTTCACAAACAACGTTTATTCAGCACAACTCTCAACAAAAAAAGCAAAAACAAAAAATTGAAAAGGTCTAAAAAAGGACCAACAAAAAGTTGCCAAATGAATCTCGACAGAAAATAAATGAGTAGGGCTGCCGAATTTTGAAAAAAAAAACATATCACAGAAAAGATTTGACTTTTATAATTTACTTATAAAATATTTACAACAGATAAACGTTGTTTCATTGGGGGCAGCAAAGCCTGCTTGAGTTAAAAGATCCAACAGTTAAAAAATCCAACAGGCTTAAAAAAATGAAAATTAAGATTGGTATACAGTAATCGACGGATAATTGCTTTTATATTTGTAGGCTAACGTAGCGTAAACTTTTGCTATACAACACAATCCTAAAGCCTATATGGAACCATGGCGTTCAATTATGGTGCACCGCCTCACCGTCAAATATTGAAAAAGACGACAAAACTAAATCCTCGTACGATTACTGCAGTTCCATTGTATGCAAAAAACTCACGAACTCTGTGTGTTAAGCTGGTAAAGGATGAATTTTCGAAGTATGCAACAAGGTACGTCAGCAAGCTGGAACTTCACCCATACTGGAACTTGCACGGCCATACTGTGTTGAGAAGAAGGGATACCCTTGCCACCATCAGAACATTAATTACATGATTTTAACAATAAAGTTCCCAAAAAATAAAACTTTTCGTCTAGCATTGGCCGGACTTATAGTGAAAGGCTAAGGTAAGCGGCTTGCGGCTTGCGGCTTGCGGCAACGAGCGGCAACCAAGTGTTCTATTTGCCGCTTGAGTTTATTTGTTGTACGCAAATAAACGCGGCTAATTGAAGAAAAATTTGTGTTTCGAAGTTTAAACAAAAAACCATTATTATTTTTTTTTTAAGCCAAAATAAATAAACAAATTCAATTGTTAAAATTTCAAAACCGAAAATTAATTTCTATCTCCTATTTTTTTACATTTTTTTTTCTTTACTTTTTGGTTTGAAAAATTGAAGTGGAAAAACAAAAAGTTAAACTGAATTCAACATTGCCGCTTGGCCGCCTTTAACTGCATTGCCAAATGAAATTAAATTCAATATGTTGAAATTTATGTACGAATATTTTTATAAAAAATATAATTTTTTGTAAATTGGTCACATTCTTGCCGCCCGCAGCCGCATGCCGCTTACATTGGCCTTTCACTATTAAGTGAAAAGCACATCTTTTTTAAAAATTTGTAGGTGTACTATTAAGATTTGAATACTTATTGTTAGTTCACTTTGAAAAATCGATAAAAAGAAATACAAAAAAATTTTTTTTTTTGGATAATTAAGTGTATTGACGAATTTGTATAACTGCCTTAATGAGGTAATTAGGCTAATATTTTTATGTCATAATTTCACAACACAAGCAAGCGACTTCTGTGAAATATACATATGTAAAAAAATTTGAGTGTTTTTTATACAAAATTTCTTAACAAGTCGCTTGCTTGTGCTATGGAAACATCACATTGGTTAAATCAATGAAGAAACTACACCAGTTTTCTTAGTGTAGTATTTATGCGACATGAATGGGTGTGACTCAAAATATTGAGTATAATTTATAAAAATTTTCTAGAACCATCACTCATTTGTGTTCCATAAACACCACATAAGTATCACAAGAGATTATTAAACGATATTTTATATATTTGTAAAAAATAAATATATATATTTTTTCGTAGATATATGCTGTTTATTGTACTGCTAGGTTATGAGGAGCAACCAGGGAGAATATTTGTGAACGTTTGAATTGAACTTTCTACTTTATAGCTAACAGGAAACACGTCTGCAGGCAACTTACTCCACAGATGTACGTGCGACCAAAAGCCGAACTAGCTCTGAAAAGTGGTGTCCGATTTACTGGAAAAACGGCCTCAAACGGATGAGCTCTGGACAATGAACACGTATGACGTATTAAATATGTGTATTTTGAGAACATGACTTCTTATCTAGTCAGAGTAAAATCCATAGTAGTAGCGATAGCACTGAGTAAAGCACCGCATATACGAGGACGGATTGATATTGAAACTACCTAAGTAGGAAAAATATTTTTGTTTTAACCGCATTTTTTCTCAGCATAGTCTCAATACACATAGTAAGACGATATTCCAACTTTTTCATACCATCTGAATAAAACGATTTTGCTAACCCCTAAAAATATGCGTTAGTTTCAGTAATCACTTCTTCCTTTGGAATTAAATTTTTTCTTGCGGGCCATTTTTTTCACAGTTGAAAACAGGAAAAAGTCAGTAGGAGGTAAATCTAGACTATAAGAATGGTCAGGATGATCAACCAATTCGAAGTGCACTTCACGTAATTTTAGCATCGTATCTAATGCTGTGTGAACCAGTGCGTTGCCTTTTTCCTCTCAATGCCTTTTGTAAATGTGGTCGTTTCTCCTTGATTGCATCAACCAATTGATCCAATTATGCCCGATTATACTTTCCAGTGACTGTTGATCCTTTTTAAAGATAATCGATGAGCAATATCCCGTGTTCATGCCAAAATACAGTGGCCATAACCTTGCCAGCCGATTTCACCGTTTTCGCCTTCTTCGGAGCATTTCCACCAGCTTTCACCCATTATTTCAATTTATTTTTGGTTTCAGGTGTGTGGTGGTGAACCCATGTTTCATTAGCAGTTATTTATCGGTATCAAAAATCATTTTTGTTCGACACTGAGCAAACGCGGCAACCGTTTTGCCGATAGCTTCTTCGTATGCAAATGTTCATGCAAAATATTGGACACACATTTATATGATACGTTAACTATTTCAACAATCTCACGTAACTTGATTTTTTTGATATTTTCTTCAGTAACGACTTCTTTTGGCCTTCCTGTTGATGATATTGTTGCAGTGCTTGTTCGGCCGCGTTTAAATTCAGCAATTCAATATATTAGCTTGGTGTGATCTGACGAAGCAGACTCGCGATAATGTTTATCAAGCTTTTCAATTATCTCTTTCACCGTTTTCCATTTCAAATAATAGTGTTTAATCATTGCACGAAATTCACTTTCACAAAATACAAAAGTTGCTTACTTCAAACAACTGCAACAAATAAACTAATCGATGAACTTCGGTGAAATTTGAACAGCTGACATTTGACAGATCGCAACTGAAAAAAAATAATAATAAAATTTTTTGTAGTTGTGCTGCCATATAGCGCTAGGTAGTTTCAATATCAATCCGCCCTCGTATTACGGCGGTGCTCTCGTTGGTTAGTAGAGTTGGATAATCTGCTGTCATTAATAAGCTTCTCCGCTTTCTGTTGCACACAATCAAGAAACGCGAACATAAACCAGCTCATATACAAAAGTTCCATACTACTTTCGGTCGGTAATGTAGATACCTTAAATAGTAAGGAAGCGGAATGTTTCTTTTAAGACATGAAAAATGTCTTCTGTCTTGCGAACATCACACTGAATTTTGCTTCCATGAACACTAAGAGCATCTGATTCCTCAATACTTATACCATCCGTAAGTACAGATCCTGCTTCAGCTCACGATAGTGAGTTTATGTGTTAATAAGCAACACTGGGTCCTACGAGCGTTGAAGTCGACACTGGGTTTTGTTATCAAATCCAGTTATCAAAAGGATATCATTATGTAGTGAGTTATTCATATTTTGCATCTTGGCTCCGATCTGGGAAGGGCTGTGACTATAACTGAATGAGTACGAATGGTAAAAGTAACTATTATCTGCAAAATAGTATATAGAGTTAGCAGGTCATTAGGCAAACTAAGAATTGGAATTTGAGAAAGAACTAAATGTTGCAGTAACCCTGAATTAATCTTAACTTTGTTTGTTGAGATTCCATTTATAATAACTTGCATAGTGCAGTTTTTGAGACATCTGGACATAAATCGAACAATATTATTTATCAGTAGTGTGTCACACCACAGTCTAACGAATGCCTTGAAAATATCTAGAATCGCCAATTAACCTTCACGAAAATCATTTATCCACTGGCAAGATTTTTTCGAGCTCAAAAAATCGCTAGTAAAGCGTCCCCTGCGAAATTCATATTGGCAGTCACAAAGTAAGTTGTGTGACTCTAGATACCTCAAAAGATGATGTTGTAGTAAATCATACTTTCCATTATTTTAGAAAGTAGAGAGCAAATTCAACTGGACGATAATTTTCAAGGTGGTTTGATTTTTTTTGGGGGGATTTGTGTTGGATTAGCAACCTTCCAACATAATGGGAATTTACCAATGTGGTATTATTGGCTAATTGGTGCACAGAGATTTAGAATAGCATTGCTTCAAGTTCAATATTGTAGTATAATACAATCCAGGAACTTTATTTATGTCGAAGTCGGTCATATTTTAAGCAAAATGAAAAAAATTCAAACAATTGAGTTTTTTATTCGCTATTTTTAGCTTCTACATTTATACCGATAAAAAATTATAAATAGCTTGTTTTCTATGTTTCCCAGCTATATATATGTCGACATTTCATAGGAACTATCCTAATCATTAGTAGACTTTGGAAGTTTTTGAAAGATATTCTTGTGTTTTGACAGGTATTATTAGAGCATTTTTCTTCTTAAGTCCTCAACAGTTTATTTAGATTGTTGGGATATAAAGTTGAATGTTTGAGAATATCTTTCAAAAATTTCCAAAGTCTACTGATGATTAGGGTAGTTCCTATGAAATGTCGACATATAAATAGCTGGGAAATATAGAAAACAAGCTATTTATAATTTTTTATCGGTACAAAATGAAAAAATATTTATAGAGGAGATATAACACACAACACAAATTGTTGTTGTGTATGTATCGGCCGGCGCCGTCAGACCCACTTTGATCATCTAACAGCTGTTTCATGTTTTTAATCTTGATCCTAGTGGTTTTTACCTTTGTTTAATTTAATATTTGCAATAAATTTTTGCAGCTCAAGTTCCTTTTTGCCTTTTTAAAAACATTGTTATTGTATTTTTCAATATTTCGCCTCTCTTCGGAAGACTTCTTCAGGAAAATTTGTTTATGTATTAATAATTCAAATAAAACACAAACAAATTTTCTTGAAGAAGTCTTTTGGGAAAAACCCAAAAAGGACCTTGAGCACAAAGAATCTATTGCAAATATCGTGCTTTTAATATAAAAATATTATACCACCAAATTGTTGATATAGATCTGTTGAGGTTGCCTATCGGATATGTCTTCCGCGCAAGAGTTTGCGTACTATGGCGGCTGTTTAGACGATATATTATCACACAAAGGCGCAGGCGAGAAAATTAATTCTTTTATATAATGATTTCTGTAAAAATTTTATCTTTTATGTGTTGAATACTTCTTATATCGCTTTCTTTCTTTTTCTTCTAAGTATAAGAGTGCTTGGTACTGATAAAGAAATTTACGAAGGTAAAACGATTTTTTGCGTTAATGTTAAAATATTTTCGTTTCGAAATAACAATCGTAAATAGAATGAAACTTTCTGGGTTATGAAAATACTTTTACATTGTAAACACTCAAATTCTTTTATTCAAGTTCCATTGCAAACATTGTACATGTATACTTGCCAAGAATAACAACTTACATACGTTCATATACAACAGATATTAGGCAAGTCATTACGTAAGTAATTCTGTGTAATGCAGGTGATAAATGCTGTGATATTGAACTGTATATTCGTATTTATGGGCAACATACTAGGTTTTCGCTGGGAGGCGGAAAATTTTCAAAAGTATAAAACTTCAAGGAAAAAATATAATTAAAATTTTTATAACTATAACCCGTTTTGCAAATGTACAAACCAAAAATGTAATTTAAAAAAATTATAAATTAATTTAATATTGTTAAAGAAAGTTATGTCTGCTGTTTATAAAGCCCAGATAATTTTAGTGATATATTACAAAACACATTTTTCACAGTTAAAAGGGCATTAAACTCTTAAAAAGCGCATTAAAACACAGAGAAAAAAAAAATTTTTTTTTTATATGTTAAAAAAAATAATTTGGCAACCTTAAGAATAATGAATGTGGTCATTTTGAAAAGGACATACAAATATATGATGCAAGATAAGGAACCATACATGAATACTCGTAAATAACATCTTTTCTTTTTAAGCCACACAAGCACTCACACATACAATCATACATACATATGTATGTGCATCTGTGTATGTTTGTATTCGGTTGCATTACAAATTTATTTGTGCTGTTGTTGCTTCAGTGCTGGTGAGTAGGTTTTTGTTTTTTCAATATTGAAAATATTCTCAAGCAACGATAAAAAAATAAAAGAATCCTTTAAACATTTTATTTATCATCTACCAAGTAGATGACGACTACGACTGTGCTTCCAACTCCTCCCCAACACTCCAACCCGCCATCATTATCTGGCATCACTGTGAGCATCATAAATGTTGTAAGTATGGAGCACATGTTGGTACGTACGGTTGGTTGGTTGTTTGGTTGCTTGGTAAACAGTTAATACCTCTTTGAATTTGTTTTCTTTTTTTTATTGTCTTTATCTCAATTTCTTCAGATTTTTTTTTTATATTTTGTTTAAAGAAATCTGTCATTCAGTTGGTGCATGTTTGCACACATGTGTTTCGTTGTATGATTTTTGTCGTATTTCATTTCAATCTTGATTTTCTTTCCTCTTTAACACTCTTTGATCTGCTGACACAGACACTGTCACACTATTTGAAAGGAAAAGAAACGGGAGGAAAAAATGGCAGCAGAATCAGAAACCCATTAAGAAAAAGAAAATAAGTTTGGACAAATTGAAACTGTCAATCGATATGGGCGAATTTATTTTTCTGTAACAATTATAACAACAACAAAAAGGAAAAGCGAATGAAAAAGAAATATTTTTAATGGATTTCGAAGAAAATGAAAAGTGGAAAAATCTTGTGATGTATTCATTACCTGATGGTATTTTTGTTGTTGCGCAAAAGGAAGAAAAAGTTTTTGTTTTTTTAACAGCTTTCTTTATCTTCGCCGCAATTTAATTTCAGCAGCAGCGATTAACTGAAACTGAGATACGAATTCACTCAAGGATGTGAGGAAAACATGTGACATGACAAAATACGGACGTGAGCATGTTTTCCGGACTAAAAACACATGCATAGCTTGCAAAATGAATATTTTAAATATGATTACGAGGAAAGCATTTTAGCTTTTAATTTTTAATAAAACACTTTTAAACAAACTAATATATTTTCTTTTAAATTATTTCAACTAATGATCTTTTTTTGTTTTTGATTTTTATAAACATTTTTAAAAAAAATTTTTAATTTCGATATCTAGCTAACAGTTTGTTATATGGTTTTGCCTCGTCAGGAAAATAAAAATGTTATAAAAAACTATTAGTGTTGGTCTTGATTAATATTTAAATAAAACTGTAATTATTTTTTATTTTATTTTCAATATTTCGAATACCTGTAGCATCCTTCTTCAGAAAATTATAGGCCGTCTACTTCTACAGATGGTAGATTGTTAACAATCTATCATCTAATAATACAGATAGTATTAGCCGTATCTGTCAAGGTTTGTATTAAAGGTGTGAATTAACAGAAAATAATGCGAAAATAGCCCAACCATGATGCTATGCATTACTTTTTGATATAATATAAGAATACTATAATAAATGCTGCTGGAGTATCACCACTCCTCGAGCCGTTTGCAGCTCTACTAGTAACAGTCCTTAAGCTTTGTAGATTGACTGGATACTTCAATCTGGTACCACGGAAACTGGGAGCCTCAGGTACTTTCGACAGACATTGCGGGCCGTAGAATTTACGCAGTTAAACTCGATGTGCAGTTGCAACTGGGTGCCATGACCCAAAGATGGATAGGAGTAGTAGAAAAGCCCCGCTCCTAACCAATCCAAACAATATGTGACCAAATTGGTACTCTTTCGTAACAGTTTGTCATGCGTGGTGGTAAGATCAGCATGAGAATGGGTTGCACAGGCAGGTACCCACGTAAATAGTTTGCTCACCTGTATGCTGCTGTTCTCCTTGGGGGCAAGGTTTGAAAAGAAGCGATGATCCGAAACACACTTGTAAGTCAGTAATGAACACCATCTCATATACGTACCTAGTATTCATTTTCATACACATTGTTGCATTTTTAGAGTGAACTCCTACCACCTGCACACAAAGTAGGCGAGATAGTGAGGTGTTCATCCAACAAAAGCTCATTACTTCCTAATATACTTTGTAAGCTATCAGTAGGCACCTCAAATACAATCTCATATTCTTTGTAAGTCGGCAGTAGGGAGACCGAATACAATCTCGCTTGTTTTGTGAGTATTTTTCCGAAATATTTCATTTATTTTGTTTTCTTTTCTGTTTATAGCATTATTTTTTTCACAAAATATTTTATATATGCTGCAATAAGTCTTTTCATAATTTTTTTAGTAACTCAATCTGAAAAATATGGCAAGCGTTTGATTTATAACTAAAAAATTAAATAAATACTGTTAAGAATTTTTATCAAATCTAACACAGTGTGGAACTGTTGATCTGCTTGTTATAAAATGTACAACACATTCACACAAACCAGATAAAATTAAAAACATAATACACAAACAATCTAACATACATGATTTAAAGTACGTATAAGTAAAGTAAAGTAAATCAACTACAAATGATGTTGTTGTTATTCTTGCATTCTTGGTATTTCGTTTTATTAATGCTTGTTGTTGTCACTTGCTGATTGTTTGCAAGCATGCGTGTTAATGTGTATATGAGTAAGAAATACATATGTACATTTGAGTCTAGAATTATGAATGACTAAAAAGATCATGTCGATTATAGAAACTGAAAAAACCTTAAAAATAGCAGGCAGGTCGGCGGCAACAAGTCAGTTTATTTTTAAGCTTTGTGGAATACAGTCATAAGTAGGAAAATCGCATGTCGAGTGTTTTGGTATAATGGTGTAAATAAAGTTATGAATTATTTAAGTACTGTATAATAAACAAGTGTGTGAAAAATCCGCATAACCGTTTGGTGAATCGTGAATAATTTACCCCTTGGAGTTGATCCATTGTAAGATTACGCCGTAAGGGCAATTGCTGATGTCAATCAATTTCAAAACTGCTTATTGCTGCACAAGCACCAAAATAATACCCCTAAAAATTGCGTGATCTATATCAAACAACATGTTTTTTTTAACTTTTGTTTTATGAAATTATAAATAACTTTTAATACTTTTAATATAAATTTATTAGAGGAAAAACCACTCCTAGACTTTAATATTATTTCCAATTTACTCTCGTCAAAAAGTTTTTTCTACAAAACCCAACATGAATCACTTTTCAATTTATGTGTGCAAGACTTTTAGGTTTTTTCCTTCATGTTTTTTTTTTCATCCATCTGCGTGATGACATAGAACAGAGATTTTGTTATTTCCTTTTTCCGTTTTTAAGGAAAACAAAAATTTTTTATGATCCGTGTTTTTTTTTCTTGCAATTCTTGATAGACGACAGTCGCATTTTCCATTTTTTTTGTTTGCCCCAACATACTTCAAATATTTATAAATGCACTTTGTCTGCTTAAGCTCTTAGTTTAAGTTTTTTTGTCTGCCGGTTGTTTATAATTTTTAGCAGAAAGCACAAAAGTAGAAGAAAAAACAATTTGTAGAGAAACAACTATTTGGCGACATGGCGACAACGAACAATAGAATTAACAACAAAATGTCCTTTTGTTAGGCAAGGATTCTAAGACAAGACAAATAAGTGTGGGACTTCACTTGTGTCTTTTTTATTCCCCTTATTTTTGTTTAACAAGATATAATAATAGTTTTTACCGAGTGAAAGGAAATATTTGCTTCATTCTTTGTTCGCTAAAAGAATTTTATAAGAAATATTTATGATTGCTTTCAAGTTTATTTAATTGGATGCAAATATGAAATTTATTCAAGATATAAAGCAATAATTTATGACTAAAAACTTCACCAGTTTATTTCATCACAACTACTAAAATAAGTAAAAATCAACAAACATAAAACTACCAGGGTCAATAAGCCCATGACTTTCTGAATTTCCTGCCTCTTAATTGAAATGGCAACACTGCTCCTGTGAACAGGCAATTGTTAGTTGACTCTTGTCTAAACTTAAACAAGTTGCGTCATTTAGTTTATGATTGGCAGCCGTTGGTAGAAGAGTACAACGCGTTTGGAGAATAACGTTCGGTACGAATGATGCCGAACGCTCTGGACGCCTAGTTGAGATAACTAAATCCGAAACAATTAGAAAAATTCACAACATGGTAACTGAAAGAGAGATTGTAGAGACCGTAGGTACTACACATGGCTCAGTGGTTTAAATTTTCAATGATCTTTTGGATATGAGAAAGTTTTGTGCAAGATGGGTATCGCGTTTCCTCACAATCGACCATAAGCACAACTGTGTGGCAACACCGCAATCTGAACAAGTTTTCCATCTTTTCTTCCACCGATCCACTACAAGACACTGGATTCCAAACAGCAAAATTGTAGATTTTTTGTGGGTGATCATGGCCAAAGTAGGCAAGGATGGGCTTATCAGCCAATAAATACATCGCGATCATTTTTTTTGGTTGCTCGTGATATAATTCAAATTGACTACCTTTAAAAGAAGAAAACAAACAAAGACGAATATAATACTAACTTATTGAGCCAATTCATTGCGGAATTGACAAATTAAAAAAATTACAGCATTTATCTAAGTTTTCCATCAGGACAGTGCAAGGGTGCATAAGTGTGCATTTTCCGTTGGAATGACTTAAATGAATGAGATTAGTCTCTAGATCAAACACTAAGAGACTATTTTTTGTTCCTAAACTTGATGAAATAGCTGGGCGGAAAAAGACCAGACTAAAACAATGAGGTCACTTCACAAACAAATGCCTATCTTGATGTCCTCGACAAATCATATCTACAGAAGGTATAGAAAAATTGGAGAAATATTGGCCTAACAAAAAAAAAACTTTGTTAAAAATAAAATAATTTTTTATATAGAAACCTGTATTTGATTTAAAAATTCACGGATTTATTGGCCCGCCCTCGTATATCTTATAAAGCTACTATTACACTTAACTATATTTAAAGGTCTTGATTAAATATGTCAATATTTAAGTTCTTGATGAAATACGCCAATACGAAAGGGGTCTCACCATAACGTGCAGTGTTAATTGTGAGTCATACCATAATTTCAAGTTTTCTGGCGAACCTAATTTGACATTTCTTTGTCCAGTGTTTGTAATATTCAATCATGGAAAGGTACGCCTATAGTAGGTTGAAGCGTTTTACGAAATTGGGTATTCAAATCAAAATGCATTTCGTTACTTTGTGTTTTTGGTATTCGCAAACGGGTCTGTAAAAATGTGAATGTCAGAAAAAATTGCTGTTGTTTACGATAGTAGGGCAGAAGAGAAGTCAGCTTCGACTGATCATCGTTTTAGATGATAACGGACTTCTTGTAGTTAAAATGATATGGATGAAATGTATTTCCAACATGATCGTGCCACTTGCCACATAGCCAATGTAATATTTGCTTTTTTCACGGGATATTCCACGTTGTGGTGAAGCTAGTTGGCCGCGACGATCATGTAATATGACACAGGCAGACTTCGTTCTTTGAGGATATTACTATAATAAGCCGAGACTAATTTAACATCTACAGGATGTTTTTTATGAATTATTTGCCGTCCCTAGCCACAATGCAGAAATCTATTCCGTCTTTGCTATGCAAGCATCGGTCACAAGCAAACAAACGCCGTTCAACATTTCAAGGCACCCGGCTTCCTTGTTTCTGAGTCATTTCCATGGCTTTGAGGCGTTTTGAAACGGCTTGTTGCACCAATCCCAATGAGTAGTGTTTTGTCTTTCGTTCCGCCACACATTTTCTTTTCATTGTCGTCCGTGTTTTCTATACCTACACATATGTTTATTATTAATTTGTAATAAGCGAAATTTTACCGTAATAGGTAGAGTTTTGCATCATGTGCGCACGTGTTTTTTTATTATATTATTTTTTACTGTCATTTGTTTTTTCTCTATTTGTTATTTTTAAATTATGTTTTATGTTTCTCCTATGTATTTTATTATCCTACGGTGTTGAATTAATTTTTGTTGATCTGAGCAGTGTCGTAGGTATGTACACTGGGCACTGATCAGTTTTAACTAATTTAATTTCAACATTTTAAATGCTGTGATAATGTTTGTTTTGGTCGTTCCGTATGTTAAGTTAACAAACATTACTCCCCCTTTCCTCCTTCTCATACTCTATTTTTCTAGTTCCAGTACAATGCACTGCATATGTAGGGGCTATCCCCTGAGTACTGGTCCAAGATAAAAAAAAAAAAAATCTTTCCAATTTTGGTTGCGTTTGACACAAGTCTTGATTAAGTAAGGCCTCCAATTCTGAATCTTCGAAAACCTTCTCTTTCACCGCCAAACTGCTCTAAGATCAGTTTGGTCAAAATCACCATTCTTGCGGCGTTGAAACCAAAATCGACACGTTCTTTCACTAATAGCAGACCCACCGGTAGTTGAGAGCATTTGATGATTTTTGTCCGCAGCTTTCATACTAAAGCATATTTAATCGAGAATAACTTTATGATGCAGGCACAAGTTGGCCAATATTTCGATGATATTCTGAATAATACGATTTTCGGAACTTCTCAAAATATGCGTTAGATTCGGTAATCACTTCTTCGTTTGAGATGAATCTTTTTCATACGAGCCATTTATTCAAGTTTGGAAGCAGAAAAAAGTCACAAGGAGCTAAATCTGGACTATAAGATGGACGATCAACTAATTCACTTAATTTTAGAATCATATCTAAGGTGAATCAGTGCGTTGTCTTGAAGACAACGCACTGTCAACGAATGTGGTCGTTGTTTCTTGATTGCATCAACCAATTGATCCAATAATGCCCGATTACACTTTCCTGTGACTGTTCATCCATTTTAAAGATAATCGATGAGCAATATACTGCATGGCTCCTATGAAATACCGATATATAGATAGCTAGGAAACTTAAAATACAAGCTGTTTATAATTTTTTGATTGGTATCAATATTAGAAACTAATGAAATAAATAAACACAATTATTTTCTGTGTTATACGTAAGTTTGTTGTATGACATGTACGAGCTATTTATTTCGACTACCACTTACCGCTGCAGCCATCTAGTGCACAACGTCGGAAGCAACGTTTTACATCTAATATAATGTTTATATCATATTCAATATGGTTTTCATTGTTTACAATTCAATAAAATATGTTGTTGGTCTTATCTAGAAAAGCCCCAACTCGCATCTCTACGTATTTAAGCTTTTACTGCTTTTAATATATTTCACACAAATATATCTTATCTCAAAGATTTAATGGAATTGTATTAGTTATAAAAAAAATATAAGTTTTACGAACCATTGTGTATGAAAAAGGTTCATAAATAAAAGTTTTACAATTGAATAAAAAAGTTACATACTGATACAAAGTTTCCTCTGTGTTATGCTATTTCCTTCTCCTAAAAATAGCAATTATGTTAGTTGGGACATCTCTACAGGAGACCACCGATCTTTTTTATTAGAAACTACAGTGGTTACCAACCTTTTAGGGCTCAGTAAACAGTTATTTATTCCAGAAAATTCAACTCATCGAAATTATTAGCTCGTTCTAGAAATATAATTTTATCACTTTAGTGATTCGAGTTTATTTCATATTTATTTATCAACAGAGTAAATAAATCGAATTTAAAATTATATTAAAATTGTTCAATTGATAATAGCTTTAGAGAACAATGTTGTATAACCCCTAACAGAGCACTAGTGCCTTTTCTCTGTTTTTAAAAGTTACAAGTTCATTCTTTTTCCTTCCTTTCTTCCTTCCTCAACAACTTTTAAATCTTCAAAGGATTATGGTCGAATTATTTGTTAAGAAGACCTGACTGCATAATTTTTCATCAAATATTGAAAATGGAACAAGAACAAGGTCTATTTAACAAGAGAATGTGAAAAATTTCCAAGTTTTCTGAAAAGGGCGTGTGAGAGTGTGTTTGTTTGTTTGTCTGTTAAATTTTTTCAATTTAAACAATTTTGCCTGCACAATAAACTCCTTTGTGTAGTTTTAAGTCTTTGCTGGCTGGTGATGATGTTTTTGTTGTTGCCATCTCCTGTCTTGCTAGAATATGTACATTTGTGTATGAGTGTGGGTGTGAATGTGTGTGTGTGTATAATATGATTGTATTTGTTTAAATGTAGGGATCTATTCATATTATGACTTAGAAATTCTTTTGAAAGTTGATTGAAGTCATACACTTACAAAGATAGTTGAATACACGTAAGTACACATAAAGGGTGAGCCCTTTAGAACCTTTTCCTTAAAAAATATGAATATGAGAAAGATGAGAGTGAATAAAAAGACGCACTTCAAGTCTATTCACCATTGCACCATGGATTGCAAGATAACAAACCATTTCCAAATGCGATGCAAAATGAAGAGTACTTGAGCCTCCTCTCATAGTCCAAAGCGTGAAATTATCGACATATTACCACTGTCACCATGTGGCTTGCACATGACCTTGTAGTGTGGAAGGTGTCGGACTCAATTTTGCACTGCAAATGTAGGGGTCATCCCCTGAGTACTAGTCCAAGATAAAGAAAAGCAAGACATGTAAGCGACGTTAGTGATTAGTTGGTAATATGTTGGTCAGCCATATAACAATCCTTTTGCTTATAAATTCGGGAATTTAAATTCCTCAATAGTCAGAGGATCTCAAGCCACCAGGAGCTTGATTTGTTTTGGTGTCACTGATGATTTTGCCCGGTTTATAATGGGCTTCCTCAATGACGTACTATACGAATTATTGTATAATGTCGTCTCATCAAACGAATTCGAGATTAATTTAGAGGCATCATAAGGCTCAGGTTTTCTCCTACTCTGTTACTTATTTTTTTAATTGCCTTCTATGTTGGTCTCATTCAGTTATGGGCCTAAAAACTAAATAATCATTAAAAAAAACTAATTTAAATTAAAGGTCACCACCTTATCATTGGTATTCGTGATTAATTGCATATCTTCTATGAAAGCAGGCTTGATTCTGTCAATTGATATATTCTTAATTTCATTTCCCATCTGAAGTTTAAAATACTTCGCATTTCTATCCAAACCCTCAAAACATACCTACAGCTCTCGAGATGCCTGGGTATGAATATTTTAATAGAGTTTCCATGGTGTCCGATACTAGTACGAAAACTGCTGTAATACTTCCTTACCTTATTCAAGAAATTTGAATTATCAAAATTCTTGTCAGAACGAACCACCATTTCACCCGGTAGTCGAAGACAATGGCCATAAACCATTTCTGCGGGTAACGTTTTCAAATCTTCCTTTACTACCGAACGTAACCCCAAAGAACAAAAGGAATTTCTTCTGACCAATTAGAAATATTTCCCCTAGCCATAATTGACGTTTTCAACTGACGATGAAACCGTAGTTGATCTTGATATGATGTAAAATACATACAAAATGATTTCCAGGAACAGCAGCGAAAAAAAGTGCTTGAAAAAAATTTTTTTTTGACAACTGAAATAAGTCTGCTCCTGGCAGGATCGCCAATATATAGTAACTTGAATCAAAAATTAAATTATTTTCTTGAACGTTGCAGCTCTGTTATTTTTCATTTTTTAATCCATTTTATACCAAAACAATTTGACTAAAAAAACATAGAGCAAAAAATAATTCAATAGTTTTTCAAACAAGTAAAAATTAATACAGTTAAATTCATTTTGTTACTATGGTACCGTCACTACAGGCCTAGCCTATTTGCGGTTGGTGTCACGAGGCAGAACACACGAGTAAATGGCTCACTAAGTAATGATCTTTTTATATCCGACTGGAACCGTAAAAACACATTCTCTGGTTAAATAAACAAACTTTGTTCTAGTTCAATTTTCAATATTTAATGAAAATTTATGCAGTCAGGCCTTCTTATCAAATAACTCGGCCATAATCCTTTGAAGATTTAAAAAATGTAGAGGAAGGAAAACGAATGAACTTGCAACTTTTAAAAAGCAGAGAAAAGGCAATAATGCTCCGTTTAGGGTTTTACTCGTAAAACACGCAATTGTTTTTTAGCAGGCAAAAGTATGATCATGAATTCTACTTCGTCTGTACTCGTAGATGCCCCCTGGGGAACAGTTTTTATCTTGGCGTATTCCAAGTCAGGGCATTCTGTTTTTCGGGTAAAGAAGAAAACGGGTTCAACGTTTGTTGTAGCAAGTAAAACTCTAGGAAGCCGCAAGAATTATGTTGTAATGGCTTCCGAAGCCCTTACCAAGGGTATAAATTGGCAGAACGGGAATCAGCATTTCCCCCGGGTAGAAATACTGATTCTTGCAGTTCAACCCGGGCTGATCATGGTTGAGTTGCCTAGCGAGGCTGAAACGTTTTGGCTGTAGTTTCAGCCTAAAACGCAGAAAGAGGAAGCTAGTATCCCTGATAATTGTTTGGTGTGTGGCTTTTTTCGTGGACTAACAACCTCCCGAGGGTCTGTTGCTTTTACCACAGATACCTGTACTGTAAGGAACCAGTGTTGATAGTGAGGCGGGTGATTGGTTTAAGGGCTGATGCTCTTAGCGAGCTTCATCCTACCAACTCATTATGCTTTGTTTTCCATTGGTTGCTGAGAAATTGCATACAGGAGGGATTAGAAGACCCGAACTCTTCAACAAGAAGTTGCTCATACGTCTAGAAACGTATGGCAAAAGTTACTACCTGTGTGCGCTTAGAAAGCCACATGGGGCGCTGGTGAATCGTAAATAATTCATTCCGTGGAATTGGTCCATAATCAGCTATGGCCGAATGGCAGGTGCTGATATGTAAATCATTTTCACATAGACGGTACGCTCTTCCCTCTTTCCACCACCTAGTAATCTATTTCTCTAGTCCTGGTACAATGACATGCACATGTGTTACTGCCTACCGCTATCGCTGAAGTTAAGAATCGCGTTCGGCACGTACTGGTAGAGGTCTAGCTCTTCAGCTATTGGGGTAAGTTTAGCAATCTTGCTTCACAGCCGTAAATAAAATAATACGTGCCAAAAAAAAAAAAAAAAAATACGTTGAACTCTACCAATCATGAAAACAATTACTATTGAAACTAATAACCCCTACTGCAGCTAAATTTGGCAAACAAACTAATGACCAAAAGAGCCAAATGTTGAGCGCCTCGTATTTATTTGTTGCCCACCCTACCTTTGATTTTCTCTCCTATTAGATTGTTTAAGAGACTCACATAAATTAACTGCGATCTTTGGTTTACGTTAGCTGAAACAGAACAATTTAGATACTCATTTCTCTTTCAACAATATTTTTATTGGAATATTATGTTTGGCCTTTACATGAAAAAGTAAAGAAATATTCTTCCCACACTTAAATTACATAAACTTAATAACATACAGATGAATTCACGACGTCATTTATTGCTTTTCTTATTTATTTATGAATAAACATATACAAAAACTAGACAACAGCCCCTCGGGGACCTATTGGATTCTCGAAACTTATTCGATACACTATTACTATTCAAAAAAAGTAGAGACCGTCGCACAATTCAGTCACTTGTCAGAAAAAAAAACTAACCCTGGGTCTCAATGGTTCCCCCATTATTTAGATATATTGTATAGTATCTATTCAATGGCAAATATAAAGACAGATAGAGGCATATCAAAATGTGTATATGTAAGTATGTAAATACATGTGTGTTTATTTATTACACAGAGACACATACACGCACACACATAAACACAATGTGCATACAAAGAAGATTTTCCGAGTAATTCAAATAAATTCACTTGAGATGATGATGAAAACAAGAAGTCAATTCTTCTTAACAGTTTATTGCACTCATTGTTAACTTTTTTTGCCCAGCCTTCACCCTCCTTCATCTTCCTTCCCCCATTCACAGTCTTACCTTTGATGGAATATAATAAAATTGATTTAAATTTAACAACTACTCCTTTGAACCGCTTAGAGCGAACGTTCTGCTCAAACAACGAATATTCTTTATAATGCGAAATATTCACTCCAGCATGAAGAATATATCCTTAAATCATTTAAGAGTAAAATTAAATTTTTATTTGCAAAATTGGCAAAATGTATGATTAGAAAATTTGTGTGCTCTTTTGCGTTGAATACTTGAGGGATTTTTTTTTATTTATTTTCTAAGACTTTTATTGGAAAAAAAACCTTTATTTTATGATGAAATTAAAATTTATTTTTTTTTATTTTAAGCTTCAGATCACATTTTAAGATTATAATAGAAACCTTATGGAAAATAATAGCTTTAGATATATTTTTTTTTGAAAGAAATTCAGTATCGTATGATTTAATCAGGCTTGAAATGCTATTAAAACAAGAATTTATAAAACTATTTACGTACAAAGAAAGAGTAGCTTTCCTGTTTTACAAAAGCGATTAATGAAACCGAGCGACAATTGTTTATGGCTGATTAAAATTAACATAAAAATGTAAATACTTAAAAATACAATTATAAAGGGTGGTCTAACCAAAACGTGTGATGTTAGTTGTAAATAAAATGTATATACGGCTGGACCGAATCTCAAATACCCTTCACAATAGTCACGTAAATATATAGTACAGGAGTATATCACAAATTTAAACTAAATATGCTCGGATATATATGGACCAATATTGGGGAAAAATTATGTGTTATGGCCATGCCGAAAAGGTAATCTTTCATGAAAATTTTCATAGAAAAATCGGTTTATGTTATATCTCAGGTATACGAGGTCTGATCAAAAAAATATTTATACATTCATCATCTTACACCTTTTAAAGTAATCACCCTCAGATATAATATACTTAAGCCAGAGTTTTTTCCAATCCTCGAAACATTTCCGAAATGCGCTTTTTGTTATCGCCATCAGCTCCTGCTTCGATTTTTCTTTTATCTCCTCAATCGTAGTAAAACGCTGTCCTTTCATCAATGTTTTGGGAATGGGAAAAAGTCAGCAGAGGCATGATAACGGTTTTGTTTTTAGCCAAAATCTCACGCACAAGCACCGATGTGATGCAAAATCCATGATTTTTTTTCACAATTCTGTGCGTTTCTGACGAATTGCTTCGCGCAAACGGCGCATAGCTTCAAGGTTGTATTAAAAACCACTGAAATAGTTTTTGTTTTATTTATTATCAAAGACGAGCAACTCGATTGTTGCTCATGTCTGTGAAAATTATAATTAATTCTAAAAACTAAAATTACGTCTACTTACGTCTACTTATTGCTCTGCCTTATTCATCGACGTCTCACAAGCTTTTGATAAAGTGTGGCACGATGGCTTAATGTATAAAATAAAGTTTAACTTACCTGCAAACATACGTAAGCTTTTGGAAAGCTATTTATATTGTCGCCAATTTATAATAAAAGAAGGCGAATTCATAATCCCCGCCCAGCCTATTGAAGCTGGAGTTTCCCAAGGCAGCATATTAGGGCCTATCTTATATTTGATCTACGCATCTGACATGCCGATAAGCACCAACATTCACACTTCAACATTTGCAGATGATACAGCATTCCTTAGCATACATAGTAACCACCAGCAAGCATCAGCAAATTTACAGGATCATATCGACAAACTAGAGAAATGGCTCAAGCTTTGGAAAATCAAGGTTAATGAACAAAAGTGTGCCCATGTTACACTCGCACTGCGCCGAGGAACATGCTCACCCATTACTACATATTAACAATAAATACTTCAACACAGTGAAGTCAAATACCTCGGTATTCATCTTGACTGTAGACTAACATGTAAGACGCACATCGAGGCAAAAGTAACGCAAATGAAATTGAAAACAGTGCAAATTAACTGGCTAGTAGACAGAAATTCGACTTTGAAGCTTGATTTTAAACTTTTGCTGTACAACTCGATTCTAAAGCCAATATGGTGCTATGGGATTCAATTATGGGGCACAGCCTCGGCATCCAACATTGAAAAAATTCAAAGAAGCTAAAATAGAATTCTCCGTAGAATTACAAATGCTCCATGGTACGTAAGCCATGGAGCACGAATCCACGCAGATCTGAACGTACCTTTTGTGAAATCTGAATTTGTGAAGTACGCTTGAACTCCATCCAAATCCTCTTGCAGTTAATATTCTTAACTTTGGTGGTCATACCCGCCTGAGAAGGAGGGATACTTTGGCTACCATTAGAGCTCTAAACAAATGACTGAATTCTGAAATAATATTCGCATAAAAATAAATTTTTGTCCAGCACTGGCAGCAGTTTAATCACAATTTTTATAGTATTAAGACTTGACTACTTATTGTCATTACATTTCTTATGAAGATTCAATAAATAAAATAATAAAGTTAAAAAAAAAAAAACAGAAAAAAACGTCTATACTAGAAGTTCTAGACGACTCATACTAATATTATTATTAATGTTTGGGGAACCAATATGGTTCCCACGGCTTAGAGGTAGGCTGATCAGACTTTACATATGTACATACGTATATGGTTCGAGGCCATAAATTGTGTCTTTGGTAAGTACATACATATGTGTATATGTGGCGCGATTCAAGTGCTTAGATTTAATTGTAACAGTGCAACACACATGCATACGTACTTTCATAAACCCATATCATTCGCACCGCAAGTGTTTTTTCAAATTACTGCACTTATTAGGAGCACTGTCGCGACAACGGTCAGTGACAGGAAAAGGTGTCAAGTGACGAGGGTTATGAATTTATAAAATGTAACCTGATATTCTTTTAGTTATTTCTTATGTATGTCTTTAATACGATGCATTCATGTTATGACTAAAAGAGTGTCGTGATCATGCTACAGTATTTCTTATTGACTGTACGGCCTTGTGGCAAGAATTCATGATACACCACGCCTTCCAGTGCAAAACTTTCACATTTGACCGAACTTGACGTGTTTGTTCTGGTCTTGGCTCTTCTGGACGCTTCCATTGGGATCATTCGGCTTTGGTTTCAATGTCATAGACATCCGTCATAAGTTATGAACTTTTTGATGAAATCTGAAACGTCATTGATGCTGTTAACAGCTCCTGAGTGATGTCCATGCGATGTTGTTTTTACTCAAAGTTTTGCAATTTTGGAAAAATCTTCGCTGCTATACGTTTCATGTCTAAAACTTCCGCAAAAATTGCTTGGCATGAGCCGAACGATATGCGAACATCATCAGGAATCTTTCTAATAGTGATTCGACGATTATCCAAAATCATTTTCTTCACTGCTTTAATGTTTTCATCGGTAGTTGACGTGCTCGAGCGATTAGGACGAGCATCGTCATTGACATGTTCTCGGCCTTCCTATCGGCTATGCCACATTTGAACTTGTGTTCTGCTCATAGCAGACTCGCGAAACGCCACAGTATACATTTTAAATGTCCTTGTGCATTTAAGTTCATTTTTTACATAAAACTTAATACGAGTACAGTTTCTTTGATCCATTTTTTCCAATAGTAAAGAATCAAAGAGCACACCAAAACACGACTAACCTTTTTATCTGTCAAAAACAAACTTACAATCAAAATGGCTGATATTGCCAACAGATATATGTAGCCATCATCAAACGAGTTCAAGATTAATTAAGGGGTACCGCAAGGTTCCCCTCCTTCTCCTGCTCTATTTCATATTTTCCTTAACGAAATTCTCTATCAAACTTCCAACCCTATCAAATCTTTCATGACTGACAGCAGCATTTGCCACGAGTACTTTTTTTGTTATAGGCCCAGTCTATCCAAGGCCACTGCCAAGAGACTAAAAATGAATGATTCATTCATTTTTAGTCTCTTGAATGATCTTCTATTAATCTCTGAATAGGGTCGTAAAAACAGCGTCGGCTTTAACGCTCGTTGCTGCTTCATCTGTACTCATGGATGGTATACATATAGAGTGATTGGATGTTCTTGGAATGAAGATATTGTGAAAAATGTGTTCGCTAGACAGAACACATTTTTCATGTCTCTAAAGAAGCATTCAAGTGCCTGGGGTTTTGAAACGGTGAAAGTTGCACTTCACTCCATCCGAACTTCTTACTATTTATACCAACTATTTATCCGACCGAAAATAGAATACAATTCTCATGTTCGGGCCGGTGCTTCAAAATCTATTTTGGGGTCCCTCGAGTGTGTGCAGGAGAGGGCGAAGAAACTTATCGTTGACAGTAGGATATCCAACTCTATTGGCTCATTGGAGCATCGACGCAGTGTGGCGTGCGTTACCCTGTTCTATTGTTACTACATTGGATTTTGCTCTGACGAGATTAGGGATCTTGTTCCCGAAATTAGCACATTTTTGCGTACGACGCGTTCAGTATTCAGAGCTCATCCATTTGTGCTCGCTTGCCCGGGGAATCGTACTACGCATTACAGAGAAAATTCGTTTTTCAGTCGTACGCTTCACCTGTGACGTCTATTATAACGTTGGAAAGTACAAGTCAAATGTTCACAAACACTACTCCCTCCTTCCCCCTCCTCACAACCTATTTTCCTAGTTCTGGTACAATGTACTGCATTAAGATCATCTCCTGAGTACTGGTCCAAGAAAAAATGCGAAAATCGAACATACGTAACTCACAAAATTTCAAAATAATGGTTATTTTTTGAACAGGCCTCGTATAACTAATAAAATATTTTTCTTTTTTTTACTTTATAAGCACTTTTTATTTCATTTAATAATTATGGGGTAGCAACGCACGCCGGTTTCACTATAAAAATGCGAAAAAAATGTTGTTCAGTTTTCATTAAATTCATTTTTGGTTGTTTATTTTTTATTATTAAGTCTTGTGTTTGTAATTACTTTGTAATTACTTTATTATATATTGACACAATTTTTTATAGTATTGTTCTGTGTAAATAATTCTGAAAATCTGTAAATGGGCGTTGAGGAGCTGAACGCGTAATATAGAGATGCTGCTACCGCTTTTAGTATAATTAAGTAGTTGACTACAAGGCGACAATTGTAGCTGTGTAGTCAGTAGACTGCTGTATTGAATTTATTGGATGTATAATGCTCGACAAGCAGTCACCACTACATTTGTAGTAAATGACGCACCTTTCACTATATCAGATGTCATATATATAACAGCTTAAAACTCAGCCAGATCGGCGATTTCATAATTCCCTAAATGGGCAACACTTCATAATTTTGGCTGCTATGCGGCCATTTGTCTTTATAATAAAATGATTCTTTCTTGACATCGTCTACAAACTATTTACTAATATATTATTATTTTCATGCTTCTTTTTTTACAGGTAAGCACTCTGAACGAAAACAATTATTTGTAAGTATTGCAGAGCAAAAAAAGATTTTTTAACTAAAATATAACTTTAAATTAAAGGACTAAAATACATGAGTTTTTCGGCTTGTTTAAAGCCCGTTTAGCTTAAATACATTTTGTTTTTTTCTCTCCGAGTGTTCAAGTTTCTAATTTGCTTCCCTTTTTAACTTATTTGCCGCGTCATACTGGTGAATAATTAATCATTCGAGAACAAGTTTTTTATTAAAAAGATTAACCTTAAAAATCTCCGACTTAAATTATGACGCTTAGAAATGTTTCTCTCGTTTTTGGTTGTTCGCATTAAAAGTTTGTTATTAAATTGAAATTAAAAAAAATTCAACACAAAATGTACTCGTATGTTGCTTTGGATTTAAAAAGAAAAACCTTCAAAATCCTTGAAACCTGTAACATTTGCCGAAATGTTTCATGCATAGAAAATTATCCAAAAACAAAATAACAACATGATGGTAATTCACACATGTGCAGGAGGAGGGATGTGTTTGAGTGTATTCGAAAATGTAACAAGAGTGTGTGAAATTCGAAACAAAAAGTATAAAAGTTGTTTTCAAACATCCTCCTTCCTTTTGCAGGACCAGCAGGAGTAGTACTTACAAGCACGGAATTAACTGATGTACGAGCGTTTGTGGGAGCGATTTAAATTTTTTTATATTTATGGAATAAGAACAACACCCATGTTTTCCGTTTACACAAACAAACGAAGCAGCCTGAATGTACATTTAAATTTTAAATCATAAACTCATGTACATAGGTGTATAACTTTGCTTCCGCCGCTTTTTTCCGAAGTTCTAGGCTTTATTGTAAATAACTGTTTGCACATTTATGACTAAAAGTATTGTCCATTACTGGTCACTACGTTCTCCTATCGTACGAATCCAGCGTTGAAAAAATCTGTCATATTTTAAAACGATCCATAAATGGATTAGATTTTATAGTTCTTCGTAAGACCGGAAGTGGCGAACAGCCATTGATCGAAACAAATGATAGTCCGAGGGAGCAATGTTATGAGAATATGGCGGCTGGGGTAGGACTTCCCATTTCCATGTTTCCAAGTATGTTTCAACCCCCTGTGTAACAAGGGGCCGAGGTTTATCATGTTAAATAACTTTATCATGTCTCTCGTTGTATTGCTGCCGTTTATATTTCAATATCCGGCTCAAACACATTAATTGTGTTCGATAACGATCGCCTGTTATTGTTTCAATAGATTTTAACAACTCATATTAAAGTCAACTCATAATGCACTGCACACTTGCAACCGTGAATGTTCGGTTTGGCCATTGAAGCCAGTTTTCGTTCGTAGTGACAATGCGATGCAGAAATCCCTTCCGTCTTTGCCTTTCAAGCAGCTGCTTATAAGCGAACAAAGGCCGTTCAACATTTCTCGGCTTCAACTCGTACGGTATCAAATTTCCTTGTTTCAATTATTCCATGACTTAGAGGTGTTTTCAGTTGTTACTGCACCTTTGGAAACCGTCTCTCTTCCAACGCCATGCTTGTTTATCCTCGACGTTAAAATCACTGTTCTTGAAGCCTTGCAACCAGTCTCAGCACGTTTTTCCATTTATAGCTCAACTCTTCATAGGTATTGATAGAATTTGATGAGCCTCAGCCGGAGTTTTCTTCATATTAAAGCTGAAAATTAAAACCTCCCACAAATAACGAGAATTTGACTCGTAAGCTGACATGTTTAATCGAGAATAACTCTATGATGCTTATACACATCGGCTAATATTTCGTTGACGTTATTGTCAAGCTTAGACATGTTTTATCGGTAAATGTTTGATGTTCCTTCTGGTGTTCCCCAAGGAAGTCAACTTGGCCCGCTGCTATTTACCCATTTTATCAATGATCTGTCCTCTGCTGTCTTGTACCCAATAATTTTAATGTGTGCTTAAATCTTTAAACACCCAAATGATCAACTTTTACAACAAGCCAATATCAATAAACTTGAGGAATGGTGCAAACTTAATTTTATGCACCTTAACATAAAAAAAAAAATGTAAACAAATGCCATTCAAATTCTTGTTACCACATTAACACTACTACCGATTTGGGATTAATCCTTGATCAAAAGCTTCATTTTAGGATTCACATTGCGCCAACTGTTAATAAGACTTGTGGAGTTCTTGGATTTATGAAACGATGGGCTAAAGAGTTTTCAGATCCTTTTATTACAAAGCAACTTTATCGGCCATGTCACAGAATTCACTTCCGTTCGGAAATGGAATTGGATCGATTTTTTAATTCTTCAAAAACGAACATTTAAAACTTTTTCAGAATGAGATCAATTCTTTAAGATAATACTAGTTTCATTATTCTAACTACATGAAAGAAATATGCGTCATATATTTAATGCAACTGTTTAATGAAATATTTTTCATTAATCCAATGAAAACTTTTCACAATATGCATGAAACTTCATATATATTATGAAATAGTTCCATCAGAATTGTTACATTAAGTTTCATAGTTTCATTAAAAAAATCATTGGATTTATGACTACAACAAAATTAAATTTTTTTTAAATTCTTCGAATTTTGGTAAAATATATAAATAGGCATTTATTAATCTTAAGCTACAGTTTAAAAAATGTTAAGTTTTTTTTTATTAAAATGTAAGTTTTATGAGTTTCATAATTGAAATAGAATTTGATAGATCAATGACTAATAAATTTCTGGCTACCGAACTTGGGAATGTATGTGCATGTACTCAAATCAGCACAATAATAGTTTAAAAAAATTTAAATACCAGTGTATTGAAGTCATTTGAATTAATAAAATCTGTTTTATTTGGTGAATACTTATTCAACATTTTCTTTTATCATAATTAGGTACAATTTTACAAAAGCAAGAAACAGTATTGTTTGTGTAATGAAATAAAGTATCAATGAATAAATTAAATAATTCCATTGATATTATTACGTACATTTGTGAACATATTTTATTAATGTGTGTTATGATATTATTTCATTAAACAAATGTAACTATTTCATTGATTTAATGTAAATTTTTCAGGTGCTCAATGAATAATAAAATTAGATAAATGAAATAACTTCATTGACCTTATGAAGGAGTTTAATATTTTAAATGAATATATTACATTAGTACAAAGAAGTTATTTCATTAAATAAATGTTACTTTTTCATTAATTTAATGTACAGTTTTCATGTGCTTTATGAAATTGATTCTTTGATCTAGAGAAATTATTTCACTAATCATATGATTTGTTTTTCATACTTTTAATGAAAATAAGTCATGTTTCTTATTAAAATGTTCCATTACTTTTATGATGGTTTTCATTAAAATAATCTAATGAAATTTGTTTCATTATTTCTATGAAAAGTTCAGAGAATTTCCGAACAAAATTTTTTCAGTGTAGAAATGATTTCATTCCGAAAAGTTGTTTATTTTTTCAGCTTTTGAAGAAGTAAAAAAAGAATTCAATTCCGTTTCCGAACGGAATTAAGCTCTATGACATGGCTGTATATTTGTTTGTTTCGCCCCATTCTTGAATAAAATGATATGCCTAGCATAATTACAGACATCAATATAATAATGTATGCTGATGATGTACAACTTTATTCAAGTTGTAACAATTAAACAATAAACCAGCATATTTTTTCATTAAATCAGCAACTTTTTAAAATTCATGAATGAGCCTCAGCAAACGGTTTAGAGATAAGCCCGAAAAAATTCAAATGTGTTGTAATCCAAAAGCGGCTCTCAAAATCTGTCATAAGACCAAAATTTATCCATAAATAATCAACCAATAGAGGTAGTTAAACCTGCAAAAAAAAAAAAAAGCTGGGACAGATTTTTAATAACACATTAAACTCGTCTAACCATGTTAATTACGCCTGTGGGCACTCATTTTCTATGCTGAGAACCCAATGCTATACTACATTAAGGATTAGAATGCTCTTGGCTAAAACTTTTCTAATGCCCTTTGTTGTATTGCTGTGAACTTTTTGCCTCTTAGGATTATGTAAGTAAAAGAAAATTATTAGTTATATATAACAACATCATTAGATATGTATATGGCTTGAGTAAACGCTCAAGGACTTCAAATTTCTCCTCAATGTTATATGATATATCTTTTGAAAGCCTACCCAATTTAAAATGTTTAGTTCTGATGCATAGAATAATATACATACACACAAAAGCCAGAAAACCTGTGTAAGAGGGTAGTGTTTGCGGAGAGTTGCAGAAGCAAACGACTTAGGACAATTAGTTAAAAAAGTCTTATATCATGATTAAACACATATTATGAAACTTGTTTTTAGACATGTTACGCTTTATTAGTTCTTTAACTTCATATTTTTCTTTAAATTGTTCAACATAATTTAACTTTTTTGTATTTATACGTATATATTGTTGTATTATTAATTTTAATGTGATGTGTGAATGTCTTCTTAAGCTCAGTTCCACATTGCAATATAAAATATTAACAGCCAGTTTGCCAATATCGAAAGGATAAGTTCATTCCCACTTTAGGTGAAAGAAAATTGATTCGGGTTTTTTCTAACTTTATTCTATGCGCACGAAGTGTCAAAATTCAATTCACATAGATAAGTTTACGAGAACGAATAATAGTCACATAGACAAACCCAAATTGATTCGAATGTCAGTGAACAGCTTTCTTTCGCATACATTTTCATTCGACATCATCGAACAGGCTGTAAGTCTTGTGTGTGGAATAATACTAATAAATAAAAAAAAAAAAAAAAAAATAGACCATTTGTGTGGGATCCATACTTCACCATTCACACAAATAGTATTGCATCTATTCAAATACAATTTTATATTTTCTGTCTGCGGGTTCTTGGATGGGATTCGTACTTATGTGCTGCCATCATATGAAGGTAGGCTTGGACTCATTAAACTACCAGCTTTGAAAAGTCGTCGAACCATGCTTAGTATCTCTTTCCTCCTTGGATTGATTTGCGGTGAAGTTGATTCCAAGTTTCTGTGAACCAACAAGAACGAATCGTAACTATCAACTAATAAGTCTAAATTATCACAGGACTATCTACTCGTATGCTAACAGTGATCCCTTTCGTCGTATATCTGAAACATTTAACAAATTTTATCATATTATAGATATCACTGAATCTAATGATGTTTTAAAACGGAAAATAATTTTGTACTTAAATACGTAGTTCTACTTCTTTATATTTTTGATTTTGTCTATAGACTTTAAGTCTATAGACTTAAGTATATACGGCCGTATGCAAAAAAACTTAACAAAGCTTGGTAAGCAATTGTTAGGAAAAATTTCCTAACGTTATATGCAAAAACGATTGTTAGCTTACCATCTGTTTGGGAAGCTAACGTTAACTTTAAATATTTTAAAGTTGATATGGGCACACTTTACCTGTACGTTAAAATGACAGTTAAGTTCATTGTTTCCATTTCTCTTGAATAGCACTATTCACTGAAAATTCTTAATAAAACTAATATATTATTTTTAGTACATAAAGAAATTAAAACATTACAATGTATATGAATAGAAAATATTAATTTTGAAAGAGCAATATGAACAACAGATATGTTAGTGATGCACTTTCAATCAAACGAATAAAACGAAAAACGGTATTCGAATAATAAAAATATTTTTAGCAAGTAATAATTTTTTCAATTTCATTAACATATAACAATTTCATTAATATACTACATATTACTTATTAAAAAGGTAAATCCAGGAAATGTTTGTCAAAAATGTGTTATTTTATGTAATAATAATAATTTTTTATTTTTTTAAATTTATTTTTCGATTTTCGAATATAAGTTTTCATGCATCACTATTCAAAAAATTACAACTGAACATAACGGCATTGCCAGAAAAAAAACAGTTAAATTCCTTACTACATTTAATAGTTAACGTACTGTTTTTGCATAGACTTTTTTAACAAATGTATGGTAGTGTTATGTGTTTGGTAACTAACGTATACGTTAAAACTCAAGTAAGAATTTTTTTTGGATATGGCCCATAGACTTTTAGTCTATAGACTTAAATAAATAAATAAAAAAAATGTGTGGCGTCTATGCCCTATTTATTTAGTTTACCACTTACCGCTACAGCCATTGATTCCAAAACGGTGGAAGCAAAGTTGTACACCTAATATTTGAAACGTGTGCTGTGAGAATATATTTCTGGTACGAAGGCAGTTCTTATATATTAAGGGCAGAAGTCTAATTTTGAAAAAGACGATTGTCTTTAAGATTGTTTTTGACAGCCATTTAAAAGTGACAAGTACGAGTATTGAGAAGACACAATAATTTTAATTAAAATAAAAAAGAGATTAAACATTGTCTTAAGTATAAAAAAACTATTATCGAAACCCACAACTATGATAATACTATGCCATTAATTTCAAGGCTCAAAAGATAGTTTCTACTCCTTTTTTCATTGAAATTGAGAAAACTCCAAACGAAATTTTGAACTTCAATTGAAAATTAAGGAACTCAGTTTAAAATTGAGAGAATTATAATTAGAGCCATTATTAAAACTGATGAATAGTTAAAATTAAGTTTTTATCTTACAGATAATTTTTTTTGTTATTACAAAATAACATTAACCTGAAGAGTTGTTGATAACTTAACAGCAGGTTTATCTTCATGGGAAATTTCAAAATTGACTTTAAGCATTTGAAGCTGCCGTATTTATTGCACAGGGGGGTCTGTGAGCAGTAATCAATATTTTGCGTCAGGTAAACTATTCTTACCATAATTGAGGCATAATCATATATCGCTTTCTTTCACTTCCCGCTTGTTCTTAGCGATATCCAAATTCATGGCTGTTTCTTTCATCATGAAATCAACCGGCAGTCAGTCCAGCAAAAATTGAAAGTGCTTTCGAAGGTATGGAGCAGGAAGCACCAGTTACCATCAAAGCAGATGTGCGCATTATCGTTTCTATATTCCACGTAGTAGGTGGTTTTCTCCAGCGACTTTCATCATACGAGTATCCCATACATTAAAATAGGCTTAGCAGTCATGCCGAATTGATAGCAGAAATCCCAAAGATCTATTTTCTGGGTCTTTCTAACGACGTGGCTGTTCAAGAGAAGATGTTTGTCTTTTGGCGATCTTAATTTACAAAACGGAGAGACTTAAGTCGGGTAATCTTATTGGTCATCTTGCAATCCTTAAGACATATTAAATAAGCCTCAGTCTAGTTCATATTTGTTGTTAGGAAGTTCAGTGTCATTTCCCTGAAAAGAGAAGAATGAGTAATAAACCCAAGATGGTTGGGGGACAGTTCATAAATGTAGTAAGCAGATGCATCTAAAACACTCCAGGAAGTGGGAGCGAAAATAGTAGGGTCCAGAGCACACTAATAACTCTAAGTAAGGACACCATAAACACCCAAGCGGAACTATACGCTAGAATTGAAAAGCTAGTAGTACCATCCGATAGGTGATATAAAGGTCGATGATAAAATACATTCTGGCAGTCAATAGTCCAAGTTAGTACTGGAATAAAACAACAAGCCAAGTGAACTAGTGAGATTAAATTAGATTACTCTAGTCCGGACAGGATTTGCTAACTCATCAATTGAAGAAGTAAGTCTAGTTTTTAGCTCGTGAGGGCTAAAAACTAGACTTACAACAATGCAACAATGCAATTACAACAATGCAACAATGGTTGCAGTGCAAGGCCCAATCACAATCCCATTCTAATTATTATTTTTGTTATGATAGTCTCTGGAAAACTGGTTATAAAGCAACCCTGTTATCTCGTTTATACAACTTGTTTTTAATATTTGGCAACCGAAGTGTTACTTGCAATGTGCTAAAATGAAAAATTATTCATTTTTAGGAAATATTTCTGCATTTATACAATATATGATATATTGACACTTACGTTTATTGCTAGTGATTACAATCACTTAAGATCAGAACAACTGGATACTTTAATAAGTCTGTTTTCTATAGATAAAAATTGAAGCGAGCTGCACATACATAAAATTGGGAGTGTAGTAATCTGTTACTGCGCGTTAGCCGTGAATGTGTGTAAATATCATAACATCAGTTAAGGGCACATCAAAAAGGCGGCAAATGCTGTCTGCTGCTCATGTGAATTTAAGTGGCATATCTGATTGCTTTATAAGCATGCACTTGAAATATATATTCGTGCAAGCATAACAGAGTAGAAATATACTGCACATGTTGTTTGGGTGAAATGAAAACTTTTAAAGAAGTTTTACTAACGTAAATAAACACTATGATCAGGAAAAAACTGCGGAAAACTTTCACTTTATCGCAAAATTATTAAACTACCTTCGTATAACAAAGAAACTGTTTGAATATGGCTCAAGTTATTGTACGGAAATGTAATTTTTAACTTGTATTTCTTAAAGTTTTTTTATTCCGAGTTCAAGAATAAAGTATTTTGTTTAACATAAACGTGCAATCGTATACAAGATGGAGGAATTAGTAAAAAATGCTGTGAATTAAATAGCTTCTTTATTTTTTTATTTTAAAGCAAACTATATTCATTTAAAAAACAAAAAATTATTGTAATAGGCTCCTAAGAATACTAGTTCTCTTATTATCCTATCTGGACCTTGTCAGCTTTGTACGGTGCTATCTCAAGAAGTTGACGCTGTTCTGGCTGTTAAGCGGGATTCCATCCATGCCAAGTTTATCCCATTTTTGCAATCGAACCCCAACCTTTCTCAGTTCATCCACTGCAACATTTCCGTGCATTTCAATGTGCTTCAGAATATAGAAAATGTTCAGGTTTGAATATTTCGCTATCTCGCTTAGAGGTAAATATATGACATTTACGAATCAACCTGAACATTTAGAAAAATCAACTATTTGAAGCTCTCAGTTAGAGTCCAAATTCTTGTATTGAAACATAATATTCATTGAAGCACTTAAATCGGAGCTAATGAAAGGCCCTTCTTTAAATGATTTGTATAGTATTTTTGTGGCTTTTGAAGTAAGTTTTTGCCGAAACACTCTAAATAATGTAAAACTAAACAAATTTTTTTTTTGCTGTGATCAATAATTTTTGATTGAAGAAGACAAGAAAAATAATAATCAAATCTTTAGCTGGGGGACAACTAGCTGTTTCGTAGTCGCTACACTACTCATCAGCACCCACTGGGATTCGAACTCGGGACATGACGTATCATGATCTACTGCTTTAACCACTCATCCACCGGGCAGTTAATTATTCTCTGTCTATATTCATCTCATATTGAATCACATATGCATTTTGTTAGTTGCCCACATTGTTTGTACAGCGTTTGCTTTTAGTTCAGTTAGTTTTTCGTTTTATTTTTAGAAATTTTTTTAAATTTATACTGAAAAAAATTTGTTCAGAAATTCTCTGAATTTTGACATTATTTTTATGAATTTTTGCATTATTTTTCAACCATTGTAACTTTTCATAGAAATAATGAAACAAATTTCATTAGATTATTTTAATGAAAATGAATCATTAGTGAAATAATTTCTCTAGATCAAAGAATCAATTTCATAAAGCACATGAAAACTGTACATTAAATTAATGAAAAATTAACATTTATTTAATGAAATAACTTCTTTGTACTAATGTAATATATTAATTTAAAATATTAAACTCCTTCATAAGGTCAATGAAGTTATTTCATTTATCTAATTTTATTATTCATTAAGCACTTAAAAAATTTACATTAAATCAATGAAATAGTTACATTTGTTTAATGAAATATTATCATAACACACATTAATAAAATATGTTTACAAATGTACGTAATAAAATCATTGGAATTATTTCATTTATTCATTGATACTTTATTTCATTACACAAACAATACTATTCCATGCTTTTGTGAAATTGTACCTAATTACGATAAAAGAAAATGTTGAAAAAGTATTCACCAAATAAAACAGATTTTATTAATTCAAATGACTTCAATACACTGGTATATAAATTTTTTAAACTATCATTATGCTGATTTGAGTACATATACATATGTACATATATACCCAAGTTCGGTAGCCAGAAATTTATTTGTCATTGATCTAATGAATTCTATTCCATTGGAATTATGAAACTCATAAAACTTATATTTTAATATAAAAACTTGAAATTTTTTAAACTGTAGCTTAAGATTGATAAACGCTTATTAATATATCTTATCAAAATTCAAAGAATTAAAAAAAAAAATAAATTTTGTTGTAGTCATAAATCCAATGATTTTTTTTTAATGAAACTATGAAACTTAATAAAACCATTCTGATGTAACTATTTCATAATATATATGAAATTACATGCATATTGTGAAAAGTTTTCATTAAATCAATGAAAAATATTTAATGAAACAGTTTCATTAAATATATGGCACATAATTCTTTCAGTGTTCCAAAACAAAACAGTTCAAAAATTAATGAAACTTAAAATACTTTAAATGCGTTATCATAATTATGTAGATAATTAGTTTTAAAAATAATTTGGAACACAGAATAATTCATTCTATATATGAGAGATATTTTAATTTTTAGTCTGAGTATTTATTATATGATTTAAAGAATAACACTTACCATGCAAATGTTTTGCAAGGACCCAGTTCTCTACCAAGTATTTTGTTTGTGTATTTTATTACTGTATTTTATTAATGCTCACAAAAACTGGTGTTCTTAAAAAAATTTTGTCGATATACAGAATGTGCGGCTTCTTTTTTTTATAAATTTTTATTAATTATTTAATAATATATTTTATTAAAGTCCATGTGCTTAAAATTGTTCAAGATTATACTTTCCTGATCGTGGAGGATATAATCAAACAGAAGGCAAGGAAACAAACAATACTATTTATTTCAAAATTTAAAACTCATACTATATATTTCAAAATTAAAAAAATCTAGTTGTTTGTTATTATCCACAAAATTTATCTTATTTTTGCTTTAATTAGACAACCAGCTTAAAAATATTTTATAGTAAAAATTTTACCTTTTGGTGTTTTACTGTTTGCCTGTTTTCATTTTTAGCGATTTTCGGTTTTAGAATATTTTTTTTAGGATTATAAAAACTATTTTGAATAATTTATTTGTTGTTGTCAAATTTTAAAAATAAATATGATTTGGCGAGTTTAACATGAAATTTTCTGCTCATATTAAAGTTTTTTTTACTCTATTCGCTCTATTACACTCGCAGCGTATACATTGTGTTAATTTCACTTCCATATCACTCATACGCTCCGAATATTATGCACATACTAAATTGAAGCAAACATTTAATCTCCCTGTTCATATTTTCAAATTTGCTGTTGACTTAAAAAATTGAGGTTTCCGGACTTTTATGGCGGCAATAATAAAAAATCTGCTTTTAAATCACTTTTATTTTTACTGTTGTTTGCCATAAAAATGTTGACTGTTTGGTAAAGAAAAACTAAACAAAAATAATAATATATAAAAAAGCAATGCTAAATAATAAAATACGAAATATTTTTTTTTCGTAATAATAGCAACTGGCTGCCAAAAAACTGTTGTGGTAAGAAATTATATTTGAAAATGGATAATAATCATACGTCATAAAAACGAAGCATTAAAGAAATATACAAATATGAGTTTCTAGGTATGAGTTTGTAGGTGTTCGTCCTTATGTACAGATATATATGCATGTGCAGAATCAGAAGAGCGGACTTTTTCAGTTGAACATACACTAAAGCAGAGTAACAATGCTGCACTTTAGCCTGGACGAGGTGTAGTTTACATCGTTTACCTTTTAGAAGTGTAAAACAAGTACCGTTGTTTATCGCAACAATTGTGCACTGCTGCTGAACAAATGTTGCAGTTGTTTCATTGCAGATCAGGTTTATTACTTATTGTATTTACTTATGTGTAAGTTAGCTCATACGAATATTCTTATTCATATTGCAATGCCTGTATGCATTCTTAATATTACTTTTTATTACATATTGTAATTATATAGGAATACAACTTTGCTGCCGCCGTTTCTCCGAAATTCGAGGCTTTATTGTAAAAAACTGATTTTAAATTTAGACTCAAAGTATTGCCCATCTTTAGCCGTTGCTGTCTCCCATCTTTCGGACAGCGTGTGAATCCTGCGTTGAAAAAGCTTCTTTTGAAGCGATCCACGAATCGATCAAATTTTTTCCTTCTTCATAAGTTTGATAAACTGGATCGTAACAAGTGATAGTCCGAGGGAACAACGTCTAAAGAATACAGCGGGTGGAGTAGGACTTCTCTTCACTTTCGCAACATGGTGTCGAGCATTGTTATGCTCAAAAATCACTTCATCGTGTCTCCCGTGGTATTGTGGCCATTTGTCTTGCAATGCTTGGCTCAAACGCACTAACTGCATTCGATAACGATCACTTGTGATTGTTTAAGTTGGTTTTAACAACTCATAGTACACTACGCCGAGATGGTCCCACCAAATACTGAGCATGGCATCGGAGCGGTGAATATTCGGTTTGGCCGTCGACGTGGAAGGATGGCTGGGATATCTTTATGATTTTTTTGCGCTTGGAATCATCGTAACGAACGCATTTTTCGTCCTCAGTCATAATGCGACACAGAAATCTCTACCGACTTTGCCTTGCGAGCAGCTGCTCATAATCAAACAAATGCCTTTCAACAATTCTCGGCTTCAACTTGTACGGCACCAAATTTCTTTGTTTCTGAATTCTTCCTATGACTTTCAGGCATTACGAAATTACTTGTTGCGTGACTTCCAATTGCCTTGGCAATTTTTGTTGCTTTTGACACGAGTCTTGATCACATGTACAAACACCTCCTATATTCCACCGCCATGCTGGCCCTTGACGTCAAAGTCATCGTTCTAGAAGCTTCAAAACCACTCTCGGTATGTTTTCTTTCGGCCTCACTAATGGTATGTGAGATAAGCCTCAGTTACAGATTTCTTCATATTAGAGCAGAAAATTTAAACTTCTCTCTAGGGATGAAAATTTGGCTCGTAAGCTGACATGTTTAATCGAGTGCAGACACAAATCGACTAATATTTCGATGGCGTTTTGTTTACAAGTAGCTAAGCTTATGTATGACATCCACGATCTGTTTACTGCGACTGCCATTTACCGCTACAGCTATCTATTGCACAACGGCAAAGTTGTACACCTTATAGAACTCAGGTTTGCTAGAATTTGTTGTGGACCGAAATTCACTTCACTGTCCAACTAGTCAGAAATAACGTGGCAGAAACAGTAAGTTGGAGCTTCCACTCTTGCGGCAGCAACCAGGTCAGCATCGTGGTGACGGAAAAATTACGACAACTGTAGCTGATGAAATCTGGTGTGAAATATGATGCAAAATATATTACGTCGGTGCGATATTCAGTTGGAGATATCACGCTTTTGGCAGCTTCCATGACTGCAGCGGTGTTTCCAAGAGGGGAAAGGAGTGCCATCAAAGCCGCTGCCACAAGCGTGGAGTCTCCAGATAATGGTAGATCACACGTTAATGCTGACTGTGTTCGAAATCACTACCCCGCACTAATATTATGCCATGTCAGCAGTCCCCACGGTTGGGTGGCTTTTGGGTGGTATCAAGTTTTGGCTGGCACTCCAATTGTGGTGCTTTGATAACTTCGATGAGCAGGTAGTAGTTTTTAGCCGGTGCTTTTGTAGTCGTCTTATCAATTTTTGTGCTGAATATCGCATGTGGGTGCAACATTTTTTTGGAGATTTGATGTAGCGACATCGACTACATCAGTATTTTGCTTTCCAGAGGGAGAAGGCGGTGCCGTTGAAGTCCTTAATGTTTAGTGCCCGAAATGATTCTCCGTGCGAATATTGTGCCGTGAAAGCAATTTCCATGTTGAACTTGGACAGGTGCTTTTTGGGTGGTATCAGTTTTTCACTGGTACTCTTGTTAGCGTCTTATCAATTTGGGCGCTTTAATGATTTCGGCCGTCCATCCTTTTCCTTTTAGTTACTTATTATTACATTCCATAGCAAGTTTTCTACAAATAAACAAATAGCTTAAAGTTATCTTATGAACTGATCCCCCTTGTCAAACGATCTAGCATACTTATGATTATATGTGAGCATTTTTTTAATTTTAGTTATCTAAGAATATTGCGATCAAACATAATGCGTATATGTATGTATATGTTAGATGCAATGAAAAATTAAAAAAAAAACATTACTTTCATATTTCATTTCTTAAAACAATGGTTATAAAAGTAAAAGAAGGGGGGAAAAATTGTTACCTTTCGTACCACCAATATCTTGTCATATTCCTCTTCTTACTGTTTACTTTAGGAATAGTAGGATCAAATATAAATTCTTCATCAGCGGCCGGTCGTCCTTTTATTTTATTCTTTCATTGGCGGCAGTTTCTTCTACTTTTTGACATTATTGGTTGGGGAAATAAATGATTCTTGACCTAAAACTCTTTAACAATAAAGGCCTTTACTTAAATTTTTATTTATCACCATTGGTAGCAGCTGTTTATTACTTTATTGGCTGGGGAGAGAAGTGAGTTTCTACTCATAAGCAAATCGCTAAAAAGACGGCGGCTTGACTTATAGAAAAGTATGCGGAAATATTCTATTTTCATATTAAAGTTTAATAAATATTCAATGGAGTGCAGTAAAAACACGATTTAAAAATTAAAATTTTTTTTATTAATTCGCAACAAGACAACACCCAATAAATTATAAGCTAATTTCGATAATTAAAATTATTATTGAACACCGTATTTGTGTTGCTGCCTTTACGTTTTCACTATAGTTATACTTATGACTTTTAGTTCATACCGATAGAGTTGAAAATGCTTGTGAGTAAAAGCGTAAGTGAGTCCAACAGCTAAACTATTAAGATAAAAATAAGAAAATATTTACGCAATAAAGGATTACATCAGCAATACGCATTTTTTTTGTGAGAATTATATAGTTGTGGCAATTCTTTTCTTAAGGAAATATTCAACATCACTCGAACATTAAAATTTAAAAACATTTGATTTAAAATGTTCGTAAAAACCACAACTTGCTTCAGTTTATTTTCAAATTCAGCCAAATTGCCAAACTTTGCAGACACTTGAAGCACTAGCTTTAAAATAAAAATGCTCATTAATATTTTTTGTATAAATCTTTTCAGCAGTTTATTTTTCTAAATTTGCATACCAAATAGCTATTTTTTAACTTGTGCCTGAATTTGTTACAACAAATTTTGAAATTTTTTTGTTTTTAGGTTCATTTTTCGCCTCCTCTCTCTCTATCCTCTCTTCTCTATTTTATATATTAAAACATACGGCTGCTTGGGTGGAAAATACAAAATAAAAAATATCAACATTAAAAAATAAGAAGAAATAGAAAATACATGTTGCCATAAGATTCAGCTGCTGCCAATTTTCAGTCTACTTTAAGTAGAATATCGACAAACAGAATCAAATACAAGTGTTGGTTCACACGTTCCTGTAACGCAAAAAAAGACAGTTACAGTGACAAGCAAAACCAGTTCTAAAGATCATAATTCTTGGAAAAGACAAAGCAAACAGTGAGGAGGGGAATTCTTGTTTTTTCTTTGTGAATATACAAGGTGTTTGGTAGCAGATTTATGCTTTTAAACTTAAATAAGAAACATAAATTGACACAAAGATTCATTTAAGTGCCGTGGTCACACATAAACTTGTTCAAATTTGAGTATGTGTTAGTACAATTTGGTTTGACTTATCACAGCAACATATCAAACTTTTACCGTCAAATTTCATTTTAAAATTATCTTGAAAAAAAAGTATATTTTTTACTTTATGTCAAATTATTTTTTGTATGGACGTGTGTGAAACGGTAGAAAAGTACTCTCGTAAGTAAAATTTTGATATTTTTGGGCGAATAAAATTTTACTAGCTCTAGGGGCTAATATAAATTTTGACAACAGAATAGAAATATTTGAAATGTAGCAAGTTGATTGAAATAAATTATAATTGAAAATATTATAACTAAAAGTAAAAAATCAAATAATACTACATAAATTGAAAACGGCTGGATTATGACTGTTTTTTAATTTATTCAATTTTATTTAATTTTTTATTAGTTTTGTCAATTTTTTTTTCTGTTTTGTCAAAATTTTATGTTGTCAAATATAATATTTTTTCACTCAGAAAAACATGACATTTCTTTACCACAGACAAATTATATTTCATAGTACTTTGCTATCGTTTTGCACACGTCCTTTGTAAAAAAACCCTTTTAGAATGATTTAGAATTAAAATACATATTTTTTTTTTCAAAGGGACTAGTCGTAAATCAGCTGTAGGCTGGAGAACAGATCTCGTGTCATCGTAATAGTTTCTTAAGTGTAATTTTATTTCATCATAAGAACATTAAGAATATTATTCTTTTATAGTTCCATAACATTTTCGATAAAGGTAAAAACAAATGTACATATGTATATCAAAATATTATTATAGAATAGGGGTTTAAATAATAAAGCAATAATCCTGTTTTTATTAAGTTAAAAAATATAAATACATACATATAACATACTTGAGCATAACAAATAAAATGAAGAGAAATTTAAAGTTAATCATTTTTGAATCATAGTAAATTTTTTGAATAATAGTCAACGATAGCGTTAGCAAAACTGTTTTTCGCTTGCATACGTTAAAAGCTTAAGGGTAAAGAGATCCACAATTTAATGATCATTGATACTCCGCCTATGCTGAGCGTCCTTTAATTTGCAAATTTTTTTGTTAACTGTATAGCTACGTTAATCCTCACTTAAAATATTATAAATGTGAAAGAAACTCTGTCTGTCTGTTACCTTTTCACGCCTAAGCCGCTGAACCAATTGTGATGAAATTTGGCAGATTCCTTGAGCTACGAGAGTCGTTATAGGATAGTTTTTAATTTTGAAATTTGAGTCACAAAGGGGGCAAAATTACCGTTAAAAAAATTTTTTTTTGTAATATATCCGCAATTCATGAACCGTTCTCTTCTTTTGAGAAGGTTTCTGCAGAATCTGCTAACAAACATTTTTTTGGACATCGGACAGAAAAACTGTCCGAAAAATAAATTTTTGAGTATGGAGTATGAACATACTTTTAGCTTCTCACGCCTAAACCGGTTAGCTAATTTAAATGAAACTCGGTTAGCAATCAACATGGGATAGTTATTATTCTGAAACTTCAGCCACAAAAGGAAGAAAAAATGGCCGTTTAAAAAATAATTTAAAAAAATATCCGCCATTTACGAACTGATGTTTTGTCTGGAAAAATTAGAAATGTCCGTCGGAGAAATAAATTTATTCTTTAGTCCGGTATTTATGAACCGATTTTCAATATTATTTCTTGCTTTAAAAGAGTTTGTAAACGCACTGTACAAGACTTTTTGGACCTCTTGCAGACAAAATGTCCATGTGAACAAAATTTTAAGAAACTCCGCAACATATGAATAGATTTTCAAAATTTTTGCTTCTTTTGAAAGGATAAGGACTGAAAATAAAAAAGCTTTATTGGATAGCGGATTAATATAGTGTCCGTCCGAAAAATAGTTTTTGGACATCGGACTGACGAAACCGAAAAATAAATGTTTGACATACTTTGCTATTTATAAACCAAATTTCAATATTCTTTCTTATTTTAAGAGATTTTCAACGACCTACAAATACAAATATTTTTGGACTCAGAAAATATCCGTCCAAAAAAAAAGTTAACTAATTGATAATTAATCAAAATAAAAAACTCCGCTGTAATAAAAAGATTTTCAAGAATTTTTATTCTTTATATCAAAGAAATAAAAAAAAATTGACATTGCACAGTGTCCGTTCAAAAAAATTTATAAATTAATTAACTAAAATAAAACACTCCGCTATAATTAACAAATTTTTAATTTTTATATCTTAAATTATGTTTGAGTAGCTCTGATTACCAAAACTTTTTTTAATGGTTTGAAAGGTGCTGCTTATACTTTGATCCCATTACATATGTTTTAAGAAAATATCCGTGCGAAAAAACCAATATAATGTATTGGTTTTTTTGAAAGTGGTATAAGTCCATTTTTTTTATATTGAGATATTTAAGGGTATTGGCCAACTTTAATCAGTTCGAGTGATGTTATTTACTCTATAAACCTTTTAAATTTTGTTGTGAAATAATAATTACTAAAATTATTTGAAAAAATAAACGATTTTCTTAACTCTACATGGACTTATGCCACTTTCAAAAAGAACATTTTGCAATATATAAAAATAGTAGCGTAATAAGTCCATATATTTGCAGACATAAATGCTTTACTGAATAAGATTTTTATGTAAAAAGAAATAGTTAAAATCAAGACATATAAATATACGAATAACCAAGTTTAGTAGAAGCTTATTTCAATTATTACTTAACAACATCACTTTCAGACCAAATTGACGGATTGTCGTATTCTTCACAAGTATATAAATTTATTGTAACAAGTAATATTATTTATTTAAACGTTTAATTTTCTAGTTTAACAGCAATTATATTTAAATAATACTATTTGCATAAGAAGCAAGGCCCGTAGGATAACTATACAAAACTTCTCATCATTTCCGGTGAACTCATTTTTGGTGAACTTTATAATTTTTAAATAAAATTTTTTTTTGTTGAATTGTTGATGAACTTTTATAATTTTTTAAATTAAAGTTTTGGTTTGTACATTTGTACAGTTCAGTGTTTTTCTTTCTTAAGTTTTTTTTCCTAAGAAAGATTTTTTACAATACAAATCTGCTGTGATCAATAATTTTGATTGAAGAAGACAAGAAAAATAATAATCAAATCTTTTTGGTTTGTTCATATCGCTCCTTTATTGCAACATAGTCATATCTCAAAAAATTAGCTTTTCGAGTTAACAATGCAGAACTGTTAACAATACTACCTTTCATATTGTGCCAAAATTTTATTTAAATTGCCTTTAAACTGATTCCTTTTTCTAAAAAAAATGTTTTTCTCGAAACAAGCTTTTTTGCACTATGACTAAGTTGCAATAAAGGAGCGATGTGTACATCGGGTTTTAGTTCAAGATTTTCCTTTTAAAGTTTTTTCTTAGGAATAATCTTTTTACAATACAAACTTGCTGTAATCAATAATTATTGATTGAAGAAGACGAGAAAAATAATAATCAAATCTTTAGCTGGCGGACAACTAGTTGTTTCGTAGTCGCTACACTACTCATCAGCACCCACTGGGATTTGAAGAATTCTCATCATTTCATCAGAACAATAATACCTTTATTTTGTTAACAATATTGTCTTTAATACATTAGCACTAAATACGCGATCAGCGTACAATAATCAATAATAATTGCTATAATTGTTGTTTTAATTATATACTTATGTATTAGGAATGGACTTATTCTACTTTCAAAAGAAATCTGTTTGCGATAACATGTACAGCAAGACTGTTTTTGCTCATTTTATTTTAAAAAAGAACTGTATTGAAACTGTGATTGAATAGAGAGAAGGTGTCTGTAGCTCATTAAAACTTCCATTAACTTATTTTTTTTAAGTGGACTAATACCATTTTCAAAAAAAAAAAAAAAAAAACAGTTCATATTATGTTTTACTTTTAAAATGATTTATGAACTGACTGAAAATACAAAAAGAATTGGATATAGGACAAAATAACTTGAAAATTATATTTTTATTGGAAATCGGACAAATATTTTGTTCGTGCAAACTATGCAGTCATTCATATATGCGATGACTTCATTTCTCTCTTCATGTGTAACCAAAAACTGGTCTGTATTATTACGAATAATAGTAAGTAGGCGAATGTTGCAACAGTGTAAGTTATTGGTATGGAATGAATACACGATGGCCTCCAAAAGAGTCGTTGAAGTTTTAGATCGGATTATATAAGATGATGAACCGTGGTACCTTTGGCTGATAATTTCAGGCAGACTCTACCGGTTACCGCTAAAGATAGTCAAGCAGCGGAAATATATGCTTTCCTGGAAGCGCTTTCGCTGTAAATGCATGGAAAAAAATACTTCTTACTAAACATTTGATTTCAACTGCCTTGTGATGTATATTTGGGCCTGCTCTTATACAAATCGGAGAATTAATACCATATGAATTCTCTTATATTGTCTAAGGCTCAGATAGTTTAAAAGGTCATATTTATCTCGACCTCAAAAATAATATACATAAATAATAAAGAACGGGTATAAGACGGAATTATGTAAGCAATGATTGACGAAATTGTGGGGCATTCAGTGCTGTCTAATTTTTGGTTTCTGCTTTTTGGTACTTTCAAAGAACAAATCGTTGTTGTTCATTTGTTTGAAAGATGTAGAGAATAGTGACAGACGTGTATAAAATTAAAAAGCTTGTTTTTTGTGCTTTGACAGGTATTATTAAAACATTTTTCTTTTTAAATTCTCAATAATTTATTTGGATTCTTGGGATATAAAGTTGAATTTTTGAGAACATCTTTCAAAAATTTCTAAAGTCTACTGATGATTAGGGTAGCTCCTATGAAACGACTTAAAGACAGCTGGGAAACATAGAAAACAAGCCGTTTATAATTGTTTAAATTTACTGATGATTACAATTCTACAACATTTACAAAAGCAACAAGCAATATTCTTGAACTGCAATTGTTTGAGTTATTGGTAATTACTTGAAATGCTGCCAATGCAAATTTAAAAATGCACCTCTGATGTGATGAGAACAGAGAGTTTTTTGGAGTGGCTTAGAAAATGAAAATTTGCCGACCGCTTGTCAATTTTTGCATTTGGATATGCATATATAATTATATAATTTTGTGCTACAGTTACAGTTTCAAATTTTTGCGACCACGTTCGAGATCATATCATTCAGACCCTTGAAATGTTTTTTCACACACTGTCTTGAACGCATTGTTACACACTATGAAATAAGCACTCTTTTACTTGTCTTATTATTGGCTTCAGTACGTTCTGTAATAGTAGTCAAGTTAATTTTATTTTTGTTGCCTAAAAGCTTGAAAATTTTATTACGAGAAAAAAAACATACAGCTGTCGAAAGAAATCATATAAAAAATTGATGAAAATTTCAAACATATGAAACCATTAAAAATAATTGAATGAATATGAACTAAAGTCTGTGTTGTGCTTGTCCTTTTTTTGGTTTTAAACATTAGAATTTAAATTTGTTTAGCTTAATTTTTCCCTCATTTAAACTTGTATCAAATGGCTTGTCTTCAAAATCTGGGGAAAGGGAATTTTGGATTGAAATATGTTGTTTTAAACATTCACCCCTATCGTAAACAGTCATTCCCATGAAAAAACTTTCCATTTCCCAAAATTGCAATCGTAAGTACATTTGCGCTAGAAATGAATTCACACTTTCTATGTGTAATTCAGTTTGGAATAATAACACTAACAAAACTAACATTCGGTCAAAATTCAACTAATTCTATTATTTTTGTTTTTCCCTTTGATTTGTTCACATAATTTTTGCTGGCGGACTGTATTCATAATGTGTAAGTAATTATTTCTTTCCATGTCCAGTGATGACTGCTACAGAGACCATCAAGTGAGATCTGGGCAGTTTTAATAGCTCCCACATTCTCTTAAAATTAATATGCGGCTAAAGATTTCTTTATATAAGGCATGTGGACTCTAAACACCATTTTGCTTGGGCACGTTTCATCGTGTAGAGCTTTGTTCTTTTCCAAAATGCCGATAACGGTTGTTCGCAAAAGAGATCTACATTCCTATATAAAATTAAAAAAAACTGTTAATTTCTTATAAAAAACAAAAAGCCCAATCGAAAGCTGCAAAAATTAAATATATTTGAACAATACATGAACAAGGTTTCAGTTGAATTTAACAAAAAGGATAAAAAAATTAGGATAAAATTAGTTTAAAAAAAATAAAACTCGCAATAATAAATAGTAAGTCACACTGAATTTTCGTTTTTGAAAAATTATCCGATGCCTCAATATTCATACCATCCATTTTTTCTTTTATCTTGGACCAGCAATCAGGGGCTGACCCCTACGTATGCCGTGCATTCTACTGAAACTGGGAGGTTGTGGAGGTTTAAATTAATAGTAACAACACGAAAGACTAAAAGAAACTCGATTATGCAGTATTAGATAGAAAATTGGAAATTGTTGAAAATAGTTCAAGAAAGATGTATTAAATTTAAATCAAGTTGGATTATGAACACATTACGAAGAATTTTTTTTTTTTTCATTTAATTTAGTTCCACTGGTAAAAGACAAGTTCTCTAAGTAAAAGACAAGGTATGCCAGTAAACTGGAACTTCATCCAAATCCTCTTGCGCGTAATATACTTAAGTTTGGCAGCCACACTCGGTTGAGAAGAAGGGATATCAGTGCCACCATCAGACCCCCCGGGGAACAGGTTTTTTTTTCCTAACTTAGGCGCTCTGTTTTTCGGGGAAAAAAGGGGAAGGGGTCCCTCGTTTGGTGCGGCAAACAAAACTCTAGGAAGCCACATGACTTAAGTTGTGTTGGCTTCCGAAACCCTTACCAAGGGTAAAAATTAGCAGAACGGTGATCAGCATGGCCCCCGGGAAGTTCTGCTTGCGGTTCGACCCGGGCTGATCATGGTTGAGGTGCCTACCTTGGCTGAAACGTTCTGGCTGTGGTTGAAACCTAAAACGCAGGAAGGGAGTGTTAGTATCCTTGATAATTGTTTGGTGATGGCTTTTTTCGAGGGCTAACAATCTCCCGATGATCTGTTGCCTATACAACAGATACGTGTACTGTAAGGAACCAGTGGTGATGATTGACGGGTGAGTTGGTTTAAGGGCTGATGCTCTTAATGGGCTTCGGCCTACCAACTCATTAAGCCTTGTCCTCCATTGATTGCTGGGAAATTGCATACAGGAGGAATTAGAAAGCTCGAACTCCTCAACAAGAAGTTGTTCATATGACCGCAATCATATGACAAGAATTGCTACCTGTGTGAGCCTAGAAAGACACACGGGGGCGGTGGTGAATCGTGAAAAATTCACTTCGTGGAATTGGTCCACCATCAGGTTAGGCCGTCAAGGCAGGTACTGATGTAAATCATTTTCACAGTTGCCACCATCAGAACGTTCAATAGGCGATTTTACCGATATTGCTTCCGCATAATAAAAGTTTTTGTCTAGCATTGGCCAGACTTAAGTAAAAAGCACATTTTTATTTTTTTCTGTATTTCTTTATTTTATTATTTAGTATTAAGAATTGAATACCTATTGTTAGTTCATTTTGAAGATTCAATAAATAAAAACCGCTTAAAAAAATATAAAAAGATTATAATAAAAAAATTTTATTTATTTTTTATTGCTGCCGTATCAGCACTCGAATCCTAGTTTCTGTTTGAAAATATATAATAACAATAACATATAATATATGCAACCTGTGAGCAGATCCAATATATTGTATTTTAATATTTATTATTAGAATGTATTATGTGATAAATTTACATTTCACGTGATGGTGTGTAATACAATAATGCTATTTCTTAGCTAAAGATTTTTTCTTATACTTGGCAAAATGTTTTTTCTTTAAATTGCTTTCTTTTCCACGACTTTCAAAGTTTCTTCTTTTATTTTTATACTTAAATATAAATTTACAAATTTATTGAAATTTATGTCGTATTTTTGCTTCTGAAAAACCCCTAAATATTTAGTATTCAAATGACGTTAACACGCAATCTTTCAATTACCAATGTCACGTTTTCGTCTGTGACAGGATGTGATGTACTTGTAAGTGAAGGTGTTTGTGTCGAGAAGAAGCCCAGCGAACATTTTACTAAGCTTGTACAAATATTGTTTCAGAATAAAAGAACGAATAAAAATATTAACTCCCACATAATCGTATTAAATTAAATGTATTTAATAAAGGAAAAAAAATTTGTTTGAATTCATTCACGAGTATGTAAACCCAGTTTAACATATATAACACCGCTTTAAAATCCCCTCTTTTATTGAAGATGAAGTAAAGTAGAGTGGTATTTTATTCGTATTAAATGCACAAAATAAAATGGGGTAATAGGACAATGCACTCACAAAATTATGTAGGTAAAATTAACTGAAATTGTACTTTAAAAGAAATGAAAGTTCAGTTAAAAGCCGGTCTACTATCACTTCATTTAATTTAAATGCAGATTCATTTAATTTTTAACAATAAAAATATTACTTTTTTAAAATCGTTGATTTAACTATCAAAAGCTTTTTTCCTTTTTTTCTCTTACTTATACTATCAGCAGATTCTGTAGAAACAATAGACTGATTCTTTCATTTTAACTGTCCGAAATATAAATGTAGATTTCGAAAAAACAAAAAGATTTTCCTTTATTTACTGTTTTATTTTTACTATCACATATTTAAACACAATTTCCGTAAAAACAAAAGATTTTTCCGTTATTTCTCTAAATTCTATCCTTAAATATTTAAATGAAGATTTCATAAAAAGCAAGAGATTCTTCCTTATATTTTTCCTAATTTTACTTTCCCTTTAACCTTTAAAAATTAAACACAGCTTTTATAAAAAAGATTTGATTTTTTCTTTTATTTAACAATATAAAAGTATTCTCCTTTCTTAAGCTTTTTTCCTAAGAAGGATTTTTTACAATACAAATTTGCTGTGATCAATAATTATTCATTGAAGAAGACAAGAAAAATAATAATCAAATCTTTAGCTAGCTGGGGGACAACTAGCTGTTTCGTAGTCGCTACACTACTCATCACCACCCACTGGGATTTGAACTCGGCAAAAAAAAAAAATTTTAATTTAAAAATTATAAAGTTCAACAAAAATTTAACAAATTATTATAAAAGTACTTTTATGTACATACATACTTTCAAGTGTATATAATAATCGTATTTATGTATAATAACAAGAAAATAATAAATTCATATTTATTAAACGTAAAATCAAACAATTTTTAATACAGCCAATTAAACATGCTCGTATGTATTTCTTAAAAATATGATTAGGAGCACATGTTTTAATAAAAATGAAATTAAATATTAGTTAAATAAAAAAGTAACGAAATATGTAAACAATAACTTACATAACTATTAGTATCTTCTTCGCTTGCGTGTGGATTATACAGACGATTGTCGCCAGTAGTATTATTACATTTTTGGAAGATTTCCAAATACAAAATTTGTCAATAAACTCTACTTTTCTACCCAATTCTCGGACCTGATGAAAGCTGCATATTTCAAATAATTTTTCCAGCTGGTATTTGTCAAAAATTTTAAATTGAGTCAGCGCTATTTTCTGTTCTGTTAAAGAGAAAATGATTTACTACTCGTAAGTGTAACAAGATACAGTGACTACAATGCAAACAATAATTTAACAAAGTTTAACAATAATTTTTCTGAAATTTTAGTGTCAGAAACACTATGACAATGATATTTTTATTAAAAGTAACTTTAGCAATTTTATCTGTACGAAGCTATAAGATTTTTTCGTTAATATAAAACTCGAAACAACTAAACTTTTGCACACAAAACATTCAGCCATATTTTAATATTGTGAAAGAACACATGTATAAGTATGTAATTAAAAAAATAAAATAAAAAATAAAAATAAAAACGTATGTACATATGCATATATTTATTCTTAAATGCCCCTAAATATTTAGTTTTTAGCAATATTAAATTCACTTACCTTTTACACTTTTTTTTATTATTTTAATTTTTTATTAATTTAAATGTTTTTAAACGTTTTGAATAAAAAAATTATTTTCTGATTTATTTCCACACTATTCACCAAATTCTTTTTTATAACCCTGACGTTTTAAACGAAGCTGATTACTTTTAAATTTAAACAAAATATACTTGATTTCGTAAAGAAATGATTGCTTTATTCATGTACATACATATTATTAAACAACTGACCATTTAAATGTAACTGAAAACCAGTATTTCTGTGTAGTTATATTTTTTAACAAATGGGTGAATCAGTTAAAATTAAAATTTTATTGTATTTTGAAAGATTATTCATTTAAAAATAACTGCACGGACTACTTCCTTAATAAACTATAGTCAGTTGCTGTAATAATATTCTGAGTGTGGAATTGAATATTTTGGAGTAACGGCACATCTTGTTATATAAATGTACGATAGGTTAAAAAACTAAAAAACTTACTTCGATATCAAACTAATAATCTATATAACCAGATGCCTATTAGTACAATGCGTTTCGAGTTGTTTTGGAATTAAAAAATCGGCTTCAGGGATCGCCAAAGTCCGCCACTTCCCCGGACAATATGGCAACTGCAATTTTTGCACTAAATTGAATGGCCGTTAATAATTCAATAAACGTTCCATGACTAAAGCGCGCACCGAATATGAAAAACCGGTTCTGATTTGGTTAGCGTAGTGGTTCCGATTTTTTTTTTAATTCTCAAAGTCTCAGCTTAAGGAAACGTCAAAATTACTTTTCAATTTTCGCACTAAAGATAATGATGAATGTTCCAGGGCAAAAACGCACAGCGGACATGAAAAGCCGGTTCCGAACGGGTTAGCGAATTGGTTCCAAATTTTTTTGGGAATTCCCAAAATCGGCTTCAGCAATCTTCAAACATCTTACTTCCCCGAAAACCATTTGGTAACTTCAAGTTTTGGACAAAATCGTATGACCATTAATATATCAATACACATGGCCAAAATGCGCACCGAGTATGAAAAACCAGTAGCGATTCGGGTAGCGAAGCGGTTCCGAGTTTCATGGGAATTCCCAAAGTCGGCTTCAGGAAACCTCAAAATACCAAAATAGGCTTCGTGAGTCCCCAAAATTATAATTTTATAATTTTTTGCTTTTGCTACTTTCCAACGTTATAACAGACAGGAAACACGTCTGCAGGCAACTTATTCCACAGGCGCAGCGTACGGCTGAAAAACAAATTCTCTCTGTAATGCGTAGTACGATTCCCCGGGTAATCGAACACAAATGGATGAGCTCTGGACGATGAACACGTGCTACGTAAAAATGTGCGTGTTTCGGCTACAAGATCCCTAATCTCTTGAGAGCAAAATCCATTGTAGTGACGATAGAACAGAGTAACGCACCCTACACTGCGTCGATACTCCAGAACATCACAATTCAGTGAATCGTTCATATGTAGCCTCTTGGCAGCATCTCCGATAGACTGGGCCTATACCTAAAAGAGTACGATTGGCAAATGCTACTGTCATCCACGAAAGAGTGGAGAGGGTTGGAATTTTGATAGAGAAGGTCGTTGAAGAAAATAAGAAATAGGGTAGGAGAAAGAGCGGAGCCTTGCGATACCCTTGCATTAATCTTGAACTCGTTTAAGGAGATGCATTCCTAAACCTAATGACTGTGTTTCTTTTATTATTGTAACATTAAACCTTTCTAAAGGCAAATGACTGTTTCTAACATTCCTTAAGATGAAACATTAAATTTCGTTATATATGGAATTTTGCTGTTTTTAGTAAATTATGTTGAAGAATTTTTTTTATTATTTTGAATTTACATTTAATTCAAACAATTGCGTTATTTATTCGCTATATAAGCTTCTAACATTGATGCCAATAAAAAATTATAAATAGCTTGTTTTCCATGTTTGCCAGCTATCTATATGTCGACATTTCATAGGAGCTACCCTAATCATCAGTAGACTTTGAAAAACAGGCTGTTTATAATTATTTATATTTAATTTTACATTTGCTGAATATTATGTGTTAACAGTTCTAACGCCAGAAGATTATCTTTTGAATAATGTCAGTGTCATATCAATTTTATCTTCTTTGCTTTATTCCATTTCAAAATTCTATACCTGTGTGATTCGACTTTCTATTCCTGATAACAAAAACTTTTTACTTGTCGTGCTGAAATATGCCGCTAAATCAGGCTAAAAAAATGTAACTGTTCTTATGTGAAATGCTAAAATTTGTGTTTGCTGGGCAAAAGAGCTTGTTAAACAAAAGAAAAATATTAAAGTACAATTTATGCTTACTTGATGTATGTAACGCACATGAGGATAAACTTTTAAGGCAAAAAATAACACGCACATAATCGAATTAGGTGTACATGTACTCGTAAGTGTATGTGAGAAACACATGCTTACTAATACACTTACGTATCTAATGAAGAACATGCACAGTCATGACCGAGTACTTCTTAAGGGCACAGAAACGTGTGAAAAACTGTTCGACTTGCTCTAATAACCATCTATCAATTCTAAAGTATTTTCAGCATAAGCTTCAATATCTCCAACACCATTAACAACATTTGGAACATCTTTATCTCTCACAACATCATCGTAATCATCATCATTATCATCACACAGCCGTTGTCTTCATTACGCTGCCTGGCATCGTTAACATTTCTAGCACCAAACTTCATGAATGTTGATGACTTGACTGCCTGCCTACTCTATTCCTCCACCCAACTCATACTCCAGTGATTTTGCTTTGAACTTCAACAAATGTCAACACATCAATTGATTGGGGATCCAAGATGACAACTTAAATTAGTTCGAAATGTAAAACTCTGGCAAATGCACTAAAACTCTACAGTCAACTCAAAGATTTTTCAATAATATTTTCAACGAACTCTTTGAGCTGCTGATGTGTTTCTGTGTGTGTAGCAAAATGCAATAAATTTGTTGAATTATGACGAATTTGAGTTAATACTTAGCTTTGAGAGTATATTGGTATCTATACAAAGATGATAAACTCATAATAATATTTTAAATTTATAAAGTTAAAACAATGAATTACTTACCCATGAGGATGAGCCATTTGAAAGGCAGTTTTAAGTAATTTTTTCCCCTAAAAACCCGGCTGGGTAGTAGAAGTTGTGCTTTGAGAATTAAAATTTTCTTCATTAAATTAATTTTAAGTGTCATGCATTAATTACATTGAAGAGAGCAGACTACCGAATTCAATTTTTATTTCAGTGAGAATGTTCATTTTTATAACGGCAAGACGTAAAGACGACAAGACTATAGGTTGTTGTCTATGGTGTTTTTTTTCTTTGCTGCCATCGAATTAAACTAATTTATATTTTTGTTGACTATAAAATGAAAACAGCATTGCCAATGTATAAAAATACGTAGAGGGCGTCTGCCGGGAAGATATACTACCTGCAGGGGTTGCATTGTAATATTGGCTGTATGAAATGTGACACCGTCTTGTTGATACCACAAGTTAATAAAGCCCAAAGCATAGCATGACCTTTTCTCAGACGATTGCCAGATCTGACAATATTGTCTCACCTAAAAATGTGCTGGCAATTGCATGATAATGCACAATTGCTCTTACAATACAAATTATCAGTTTACAAGGTTACTAGACAATTGTCAAAAAATGCCAATTTCATTGTAAGACAATTATTTGAAAATTCTATTATCTGACAATAATGGCATGAAAAATATTGTCAGTTCACAAAATTGTCAGCTCATTTGTCAGAATCAGAACAAAATATCTACATAAAAATTTTATTGTTTTTGCGAATTGGAAAATTTATTTAGGATATGGATCAAGATATTGCGACCATTTTAAAAGCATATACGAGTACAGGGTGGCTGATCAATTTTGCTACATTAAGAAACTCAAATAAATTTTTGTAGAGTTTATGTACATAATTTAATTGTTAGAAATTCATTTGAAAAATAATACGTTTTTATTAAATTCATTAAGTTCTGAAAATAATTGAATTCAAATGGCCTCAAACCTCGTTGAAACAGGTACGACATCTTATGAAAAAGTTATTCATTACCGCCTGGAGTGTCGCAGTGGGAACTGTCTCAATTACCGTTCGAATGGATTGCTTTAAATCATCAACATTTTTTGGGTTGTTTTTGTAAACTTCTTATCCGCAATAACCAAAAAAAAAAAAAAAAAATTAGGTACAGTGAGGTCAGGAGACTTGGAAGGCCAACGGAATGTGGAGTTTCTTGAAATTAGTTTATTGGGAAATTTTTGCCTCAATTCTGTCATAACAAGTGACAAGTTGCTCCATCTTGTTGAAACCAAACAGAGCTGTAAGGCATTCTCCTTCGGCGTAATACTGGAATGAAAAACTTTTTCAACATCTTCACGTAGCGTTCTCCATTGATCGTAACAGTAAGACCGTTTTCTTCGAAAAAGTAAGGCCCGACAATGAACCTTGAAGAAACTGCAGACCACACTGTGATGCGAAGTGGAGGTAATTGCATCTGATTGAGTATCTGTGGGCTAGAATTACTCCATATTCGGCAATTTTGTGTGCTAACATCGCCGTTTAAATCAAAATGTGCCTCGTCAGACATAAAAATGCAGTTCAAGACGTTTTTCATCCTCTGACACCATTTGAATGATCTTCTCACAAACTTGCCAGCGAATCGGTAAGTCTCTACGGTTCAGTTTGCTTGTTAATTGAATCTTATATGAAAACAAGTTTAAATCTTGGCGCAAAATTGTCTGCAGTGAATGTTTGCTGACACCCATTTCAGCAGATAAGCTCCTTGTCGAAACTCTAGGATTGGATCTTGCATTTGTGCCACGCTCTTCAAAATTCTTTACGAGCCTCATTATACTCCATCTGCTAAGATGAGTGCCGCCAAACGTGCGCCTATATTATCTTTGGATGGAAACAACGCATGAAAGCGTTGCATTATCCAAATTCTTATATCATTGTCAGAACTCTCCATTTTAGTTAAATTTAAAGATCAGTCTATAAAACACAACAAAAATGGAACAGGGTAGTTGCACAGAAAATAAGTTGTTGAGAAGGCTATAGGCCGAGCCAGCAATTCCCCTGGGGATTTTGAACAAAGTACAAAGCGTAATAAAAGGCTTGATTTATTATGCAGTGTAGTTTTATTAAAATTCCTTATAAACAAATAAAAAATAATTATACATTTAAATATTATATAGAAAATTCAAGGAAAAAATACTATAGTTTTTGGTAGGGAAATTTCTGAAAATTTAGATATTTTGGTTATATTCAAGAAGTTCTGAACCGCCTCGTGATTAAGTCTTTACAAAATGGCGAGGGCATGGCGTTTTTTTTAACAACCAAACTTACGTAATTCTAATTATTTTTTACGATGTTTAAATAGTGCTGCCAGATTACACGCATTTAATTATGGCGATTTTGGGAGTTGCGTTAACATAAGTTATTACGTTTTTTTTGGTAGCAGCATTCAGCAGCCACCCTGTATTTTAAAAAATGGCGATGATGAGGAAGAAAACATAAAGAAACGTCCCAGTGTTTGGGTAACATAGAACTGGGTGCTTTTTTGCCATCCAGAGGGATTATGTGAAAAATTACTCAACTGGCTTCATGCAAATGAACCAGAACCGAAGATTTTCTAAGTTGCAGTTGAAAGTTGTGAGGAGATTGGTTCATTTCACTTTGCAGTCATTGAAACTCACAGAAATTGCATCTGCGACTTTTTGCAATGCTATCTATCTTTCTGTAGTTTATATTGTACGCATCCCACATCCCGCGAGCTTCACCGACACTTAACTTCTTGCTCTAGTTTCAAAATATTTTCATGAGGCCATGAAGTTTCTACTTTTTTCGATAAGTTTTTTTAACGTTTTAGCAAGTGGAGAGTATCTTGACGATGGAACTTTTATAGACTGGAATAAACTATGAAACACTTTTTTATGTTCAACATCTATAGAACAATCGCATTCATAGTAATCCGTACTTGTATTTTTAAAATAACAGTTACAGAAAATTAGATGTTAAAAAATTCACGCAAGTGACAATATGAAATAAGCAAACAACGTCTGACAATGATCTGGCAACGGCAAGGAAAAGTGTTTGCGCGATTATCAGGTATCTGGTAATGCTTTTGTCTGACAATGTTTTTTTGTAAATTCACTCGATTGTTAGAAATTTTCCGCAAATTTTTCTGACAATATTGTCAGATCTGACAATGTTCTGAACAAAGCTTTAATGAATGCAAATGTGACTGATGATTAATTGGAAGGTTTTCCATTAGCCAGAACCAACTATTATATTTATTCACATATCCATTCCAATCAAAATGTCGCTCTTCACTCATTATGATTTTTTCACGAAAATCGGGTTTGAAATGAGTGAGCTGTTATATCCTATTGGGATATGTAGGGCGGCATAAATGGCCTAGTGGAAGAAGCTCCTGTGTTAACTGAATCTTACTTGTGTGAAAAGTGTCACTGCCCCTATATTAAAAATTTTTGAATACAACTTATTTTATTTATTAATAAATACTTAAAATATATATTTTCGGCACTGAAGTATTTGTTTTGAGGAGGATGGATAGTGCTTGAAAATATTATGATGTTTTGCAACACATTTTTCTTGTGCCTGAGCAGCTCTTTAATATCTATCAGTAAAGTCTTGGTAATATTATGTATATGGAAGTAATATTATATGGTAATATTATGCATATGCAAGTAATATTATGCATACGACAACATTTTCTGCAATTTGTTTTGTATATTTTCTTAAAAATTTTACTTCAAACTTATCGTATCGTAAAAACTTCAATTACCCAAAAACTAATTTTTTTAACAAAAAATATATAATAAGACCAAATTTTCAATAATTTCTACAAATAGTTATGAGAAAATTAAGCGAAAGCAAACAAAAATTTACTACACAGCTGAAAAACAAAAACGGATACAATAGTATGCTATGAAAAACCAAGCTTTTTTTTTTAGCTAAGACCCTAAAAAATTATTGTTTACTCGTATTTTAAAATGCTTATTTGTTCATTTCTTTCTGTTTTATTTGTAAACGTATTTATAGCTGTCAGACAAAACCAAATAGTTACTAAAGAAATAGCAAATTCCTTACCATACCCTCCTCCCTTCAACAAAACTTTCTTTCATTCAGTTCATTGTCATTCAGACCAGGCGAAATATAAACTAGAAAATAACGACGATGGAGAAGAAAGTTTTACTGTTCGTGTAACGACAACTAATTTCAAGAGTAATAAAGAAGACTAAATGAGGTAAACTGTGGATGGACTAAAGAGTGCTGGCCAAATGCTTACAGCAATTTGAAATGGAAATACTTGAAAAGAATGTTGCTTGCGACATAAAGTTGGCAACTCATTAACATAAGAATTACAACAGCTATTAAGAAAACAAAAACCAACAAGAAAGTTAGTAAATACCAAAAAAAGGAGAAAAGAAATGTTGTAAACAAAAAGTGAAAAGAAGTTAAACCAATACTTACGTATTTCAATGAAAAACAATTTGTTATGTTGACTTCCGTTTCCGCAGATGCACTTAATAAGCAAAATACTTCACACACATACACAAACGCTCACACATATTCTAATACATTGACACCTTAAGAAACTACAAGAAAAAAGTATGCATAGGCAAATAGAAGTTAAAAAAGTTTTAAAGAAAGAGAGTAAAACTAATTCCAAACTGTTGTTGAGCATTAAGAGTTTGAACAACAGTTTAAGACAGTTTTCTGCTGCCTTTATTACATACATATGTACACCATTAAGAAAACAAAACATACGTACACAAAAAAAAAAAGAGAATAAAAATCTGTAACGAATCAAAAACATTTTCCACAACAACCATTAAAAAAAAAAAAGAAAACAAAAATAGGCTCCAATTACCAGAAAACATAAAGAAAGAATAAAAAACACACAACAGAAGAGGAAACTTCTAAATGAAAATGTCAACAAGAATTAAGAAGGAAAAACTTTTATGCTGAAACTTTTATGAAACATCCTTTTTTTTATTTTTTTTTTTTATTATTTCTTATTTTTGCCAATTTCTGTGTGATGCAAACGAAATTAGTTTCTTTCAAGGATATTTTAAAATTTTCAAAGTTTTACGAAAATTAAAGAAAAAAAAAAAGGAATATAAGCATTGGAAAATTTTAGGCTTCGTGTCCCAAGGCTGCAGAGTGGGACCTAGGTAGAGATGGGTTTCGACCTGGGTATTTACCCATTTCTATCCACTTTCATACCCGAGTATTTATCTAATTTCAGGTAAATACTCGTTTGAATAACAAATACTTATTGTTACATAGTGCAAGAGAAATGTGAACACTTTCGAATTTATATTGAACATATTTTAAGTGTATTTTTTTATAAATATTGTACCCTAAATACGAAAGGGTCACAACTCAAAATTTTTCAAAACTGAATTTTTTCCATAAGCAACTCCGTCTTTTGCGTGGCTGCTTTGCGACTGTGAGCATCCAACCATACTTTCGTTCTAAACATGACCTGGTTCAGCTTGCCCTGTGCATCCTCCATGTTGCGAGCCACAATGACAGCCACAATACTCGTATCGTCTGAGTACCCAACCAGGTAGGTATCAAGCTAAAGGCCTAGGATCAAGCCCTGTCCTGGCCCTGCAGTTATATGCTTCTCATACGTTTTCCCATCATTTACGTACAAGAGTCCTCATATTGTACGTACGTGCTCTAGATCGTACCTCTAGAGCATCTGTCATATTATTCCATGTTGCGCTGTTAAGGCGTTCCTAAAATCTAAAGTTGCCAGTAGATGATGCATCCCGTTTGTGCCTTACGTATTCTCTCTATAACGTCTTCGATAGCACTCATCTTTGATCTTCTAGGTCTAAAGTCATGTTAAAATCATGATAATCCCCCAGCTCTTTCCAACGCTGTGCACAGTTCATATTCGATTACACATTCGTTATCGTATGTTGTAATCTCAAATTACGATAGTACCTATTCGATAACGACTGCAGTAAATTTACAAACAGTTTTACTTGATCACGTATGCAGCAATTCGAGCCCTGTTTTTGCGACCCCATTCGTAGATTAAAAGTAGATCATTACTTAACGAGTCATTCATATTTTCCTCTTGACAGCAATCTCTGATAGGCTGGTCCTATAACTGAATGATTATGAATTACAAAGGCTGCTGTCTTCTGTAAAAGAGTGGATGGAGTTAGAAGTTTGACATAGAAGGTCATTAACACATCTCGCGCCAAGGCCCAAAGTCCCGATACTCATTCGGGCCAAAATATTTTTTTTTATAAAACTCTGTTTTTGTACATTTATTGTATATTTGAAAACAAGTGAAAATTTTCACTTTTTCCATGATTTTTAATAAATTTTCCGGTGATAATTTTACGTCCTGGGGCCTTGTGATCACCGGTGCACACTTAAATTTTTTTGTTTCTTTATTGCTTTAGACAAATTAATTCAGCTAATTTGAAAAAAAATTTCAACGAAAAAACTTTGTGATAAAGAGGTAAATAAAACTTTGAATGCTGATCTCTCGATGCTGATCGACATATCAGATTTTTGTGACTCAGAATTACATTCCTTTTAGTAGTTCTGATGAAAAGTCAGATGTAGAAGTTATTTAATCCACTTCAACAAGTGTAGACCAGATAATATGCATCACAGTACCACATCCGTCTACGTGTGATAAGAAAACACACTTATAAATTTAACTCAGCTTTGAGACAAAGAATGATTACTTTGAAAAGCCTTGAGTTTGGTGGTGGCAAGAAAAAATAAAGAGTGCAGGAGAGCCGCTCTCTTTTCCCTTGCCACCAACAAACTCAAGACTTTCGGAAGTAAACTTTTCGTATGTGAAACCGGTGTAATACTCTCTTTGATCACATTCACAATTCTTTTGTCAGTTTTGAATTTCATCTAACGATATGTATATTCTTAACGACTACGTCGAGGGTTCTTGAATCACATCAGCATTTGTTGATATGCATATGTAAATACATGAAACAAACTCTACCATCATTAACATTTTACATAAGTATTTTGATTCTGTATTCCGATACTGTGTTCTATACGTGCTGGAAAATGAGATTTTAATGGGTTATTCATTAAAAACCTTTTTGTTATGTTAAAACAAATTTTTATAAGACAAATGGTTAAAAAAAATGTTAATATTAAAGTTTTCCAAAAATAAAATAAAAATTGACATTGAAATATTAGTCTCGGACTTGCTGACAACTTGAGCAGAGGCTGCTAATTTTATTACTAGAACCAGGAAGTAAGACTTCTAAAATTGAACCCTTGCTCTTTTATCGGCAAAAACCTCTAAAAAAAACTTTCCCGCCCAGGCCTTGCGCATATGATTTTTAATGTCAATGAAAATCATCTCTCACCAAATTCTAATGTAAAGATTGCTGCTGAAGAGACATTGAGCAACATTGAAAGAAAATATTAGGCTGAACCGTCTATCTTACACCATTTTAGCTTGAGTCCCTGCTAATAGGAACTTTTATGGTAATGAACGAGAAGACGAGGTGTCAAAAATTGGATTTGTTTTGCATATATTCATCAGAGTCGGTCAACATTCCGATGGGGTTTCTTAATAGTGATATTCCTCGATTCTCTCTGGACAAAGCTACTGGCTGTACATATGTTTGGAATATATTCATCGCGAAGTCAGTCAAAATTACAGTGGAGTGTGTTAATAGTGGTGTCCCTGGATCACTTTTGGAAAAGGCAATAAATCTCGACATATACGTTGGATATATCCATCGCAATGTCAGTCATAAGTCCCTCGTCTGAATGAGCAGAGAGATGTGCAAAATAGGATTTATTTTACACATAACCATCTTTTTCGTTTATTCTTTCAGGCAAAGGGTATAAGTCTGCTTCAATATATCCATTGCGAAGTTATTCAAAATTCCTTTAGAGTTTATTAATAGTGGTATCCCTGGATTTTTCCTGAAGAACGTTACAAGTCTGGACATTTGCTTTGACCGTATCCATCGCGAAGTTATTCAAAATTTCAGTGGAGTTTGTTAATAGTGGTATCCATAGATTCTTTCTGGATAAGGCTGCAAATCTAATATGATTTGGATCTATCCAACGGGAAGTCAGTCACATGTCTCTCGGCTGAACAATCAGTTGGAGTGTCTAAAAAAGGATTTATTTTGTATACATCCATCGTGAAGTCAGTCAAAATTCCGGTGGAGGTTGTTAATTGTGGTGTCTCTAGATTCTTTCAAGAAAAGTCTACAAGTCTGGAAATAGCTTCGAATATATCCATCGCGAAGGCAGTCAGAATTCCGGGTGCTGCTTATCAAAAGTGGTATCACTAAATTCTTTCTGGACAAGACTACAAGTCTGGACATATGCTTTGAATATATCCAACGCTAAGTCAATAAAAATTCCGGTGGAGTTTGTTAATAGTGTTATCCCTGGATTCTTTCTGGAGAAGGCTACAAGAATGAACATACGAGGGCGGATTAATATTGAATCTACCTAGCCTAGATGTGCTGCCATCTACACATTTTTTTTTTTTTTTTGAAACTGCAACTTTTGTGTTTCTTGAAAAATGCAAAAAAATGAATTTCATGCAGTGATTAAACACTATTATTTGAAAGGAAAATGCCGAAAGAGACAAAATAGCAGCTTGATAAACATTACGGTGAGTCTGCTATGACAGACTTCATTCTAAAATATTGGATTGCTGATTTCAAATGCGACCGATCAAGCACGGCAACCACTAACAGGATGTCCAAAAAAGGTGGTTACTTAAGAATATGAAAAAAATCTCGATATCGTTATGAATGAAAGCCGAGCCAAGTAACGTGATATTGTTGAAATAGTAAAAATATCATATGATGAACATGTGTTCAACATTTTGCATGAACATTTGCATATGAAAAAGCTATCGGCAAAATGGGTGCCACTTTTGCTCAGTGTAAAACAAAAAGGAGTTCGTCAGAACACTTCACAGGGGTGTTTCGAGAAAATAAAGCGTAATAACTGTTGATTTTTGGCGTCCATTAATAACTGTTAATGAAACGTGGGTCCACCACTACACACGTGAAAACAAAAGTCAAGCGAAACAATAAATGGAAGCAGGTCGAAGTGCTCCGAAGAAGGCGAAGACAGATAAGATAAGATATGCTAGACAATCTAGTAATAGATAGACGATCCTCACGTTCTGATAAGCCGTCATCATATCGTTCACCCAGCATCCCTTTACCAGATTTCAGCTCAAGATCATCAACATCTCGTACATTCAACGTTCTTTTAGCAGTTTAACGACATGAACATGTCGTCTCCTTGAGGAGCAAATGGATGATCTGGACAATATTTTTGAGGAAAATAATCCGTCCGGATGTATCAGAAACAGTTTTTGAGATAACATGGCAGTCAGCAGAAGGGAAAAGAACGACATTTCCAATACCGGAGTTTCACCTGATCTGTACACAAAATTACATCTTTGGAACAATGAAGAACAAACTCCGATGGCTGATGGCATACTCAAGCAGCAGAAGTTTCTCACTCCTCAAGGAAAATACCAACCATCATACATTCCAGAAGAGGAATCCTGTATCGATAAATATATAATGTACCCTTTAGAGGACGACTTCTTTTTAGACAATACATACCCAATAAGAGGCACAAGTATGACATAAAGTTATTCAAACTGTGTGTCGATGGCTGATATACCTGGAATTTGAAAGTATATACTGGAAAAGAGAAAGTTGACGCGACACCAGTTTTTAAGAAAATTGTTATGGAATTATTTGGAGAGCTTCTAGAGCATGGAAGAACAATCTATACCGATAACTGGTATAAAAGTGTGAAATTAGCTCAAAGAATGGTAGAAAGAAAAACTCACTTAGTTGAAACTTTGCGCAAGAATCAAAAAGGTAATCCCCCCGATGTTGTACAAGCAAAATTGAAACGGGGAGAACAGAAAACTCTGCAAAGCCAACAAAAAATTGTTGGTCTCAAATGAGAAGACTAACAGGACGTATTAATGATGAGCACGAAACATGGCAATATAATGGGGACAAAGGTAAACCGCGGAAAAGAGATTACAAGTCCAGGGATGGAGTTTGACTATAATATAGGAAAATCGTATGTTGATATCTCTGACCGGATCTCAGCATATTCAGCATACTGGCAACGAACTGCAAAATGGTACATCATCACTGCAACCACTGTTGTCAACGCTCTGCACCTGTACTATAAAATCAACAATAAAAAAATGCTCATCAAAAAAGAACTAGTGAGAAAGCTGGGTCTAAGCCAATTTAACAAGTCAGCATCTCAGATAGAAAAGGAACCAACAGATATGTCCGTGGTCTCTAAGCAACCCCAAACATCGCAGATACTGTCTGTTGCAATCAAGCATATTATGAAGGAATCTGAAGGGCCCAAGAGGAAAACTACAAAAAGGTGTTCGGTATGCTACAGTTGTGAAAAAGATTTACATCAGCACCTTGCCTTGCGGCATTATCTGATAATGGACCAGTTCCACGGAGTGAATTATTTACGATTCACCAGCGCCCCCGTGTGGCTTGCTAGGCTCACACAGGTAGCAATTTATGCCATATGTTTATAGCCATATGAACATCTTCTTGTTGAGGAGTTCGGGCCTTCTTATCCCTCCTGTATGTAATTTTCCAGCAATCAATGGAAGGCAAGGCTTAATGAGTTGTTAGGCCGAAGTCCACTAGCAGCATCAGCCCTTAAACCAGCTCACCCGTTAACCATCACCACCGGTTCCTTACAGTACAGGTATCTGTTGTAAAGGCAACATACCCTCGGGAGTTTGTTAGTCCCCGAAAAAAGACACGCCAAGCAACCACAGCCAGAACGTTTCAGCTAAGGTAGGAACCTCAACCATGATCAGCCCATGTTAAGCTGCTAGCAGAACCACTCGGGGGCCATGCTGATCCCCGTTCTGCTAATTTATACCCTTGGTAAGGGTTTCGGAGGCCAACACAACATAAATCATGCGTGTTCCTAGAAGGACCCCTTCCCCTCTATACCAGAAAAATAGAGTGCCCAAGTTAGGAATACGCCAAGGCAAAACCTGTTCCCAGGAACGTTCGTTATGCTACAAAAAGATGGCTGCAGAACGTGGAAAAACTGCAAACATTATTAATACCTTCTGTATCAAGTGCGATATACCCATTTGTATCAACTGCTTTGAACAACACTCTGCTTAGGTCATGTATAGTTTACAGTTTGAAATCCTGATACTGAATTTAGTTTTTTGCCTAATACGTAAATTTTAAATATAAAAAAAATCGATTTGAATGTTATCTGTTTTTGTATGGTAAAAAATAGTTTGCTTCAATATAAAAAGGAAAAAAATACTATTACAAAAAACCATCCACCTGCTCGCACTGAACCACGCCTGATATATTATATGTATGCAAACTGCTCAGACCACCCTGTCATGTAGTTCCTTCATCTTCCTTTTTATATCGCTTAAGATCTCATCTTTCAATATGTTAAATTTCCTTTCAATTTCGACTAATAAGCTTCTCTTACCTTCCGCGATCATAGTTTTTATTAACTCCGATTGCTCTTTTATGTGTTACACAGGATTAATAAAGTTGGTACTGACATACCCAATATGTAGGTTAGGTTAGGTAGGCAGGCCGCTGGATTCTCCAGAAAATGCCCGGATACTCTAGCCCACTTGGGTCCTGAAGGTCCCTTTGTGATTGCCTGAAAAGAATTAGGTTAGATTTAGATTTAGATTTATTGAGCCTTTGAAACAACAATATCATGCAAATTACAATACAATGAAAGACAAAAAAAAAAAAAAAACTTAGGATTATAATGTATTATCCTAATAACAATATAATTAAAAAGCAACCAACTTATTTCAATAAAGTTAATATATTGCGATATGCAAAAATGAAGTATAATAAGTATAATATAATGAGAGTATAACTCTAAAATAAACTTAAAACTAATTTTAAAAATTAACTTATATGTAAGACTTAAAAACTAAAACAAAACTAATTAACAAATGGGCGCTAACCCCTGTGAGTACCCGGAGTACTCTTCAGATAAAAAGGGGGACGAAAATTAATATTTAAGTTAAAAATAGGAGGATCCTGATTTAAAAAACCAACTAAAGTTTATTTGTCCATTTAAAGCATTCCTTATTACATCATTCTCGTGATGAGAAAGTCTTGCTATTAGTTTTTTTTAAAACATCACAGACGTAAAGACTAATGGGAGTAATATTTGATTCGTTATAAATAAACAAGTGTTAATATCGTTTACAAACAGATTGAAAGTTTTTTTTCCAATGCAGTATCTTAATACCTTTTGTTCAAAAATTTCCATTTCTTTTATAAAAGACAGAGAAACATTAAACCAAATAGGAAACGCGTAAAGAAACACTGGCCTCAGGCTTGTCTTGTATAATAATAGTTTAGTTTTACAAGTAAATTTTTGTTATATAAAATTCTTGAGAAATAGCCCATAATTTTATAAGCTTTTTTTAAAGTAATTCTTCCATGCTTGTTAAATTTCAAAAGTTTATTGAAATTGATACCCAAATGTTTAATATTATCACGAACCGGAATTTCATTATCATCAATATATAATCTAAGAGCTTTGTTTTCCGGAACAACAAAATTTTTGCATTTTCCAGAAGCATTCCGAATGCAGATTGCCTCACACTTAGAAGCATTGATTTTAATACCCCATTTATCGTAAAATTCTTTGACTTCCATTAAATGATCTGAAACTTGTGTTAGAGCTCTCAAAGGGGATTCATTATGTGAATAAAGAAGAATTAGGTTATGATAGAGGAAAAAATAAAATGTTACAGGGATATAGACGGAGTGAGGAAGAGGGAAAGGTGAGGAGAGGTGGGAAACTGCTTAGTGTGGCATTACTTGCTGATTTACCAATATGTAAAAATTATACTCCTATTTTGCTTTTCCAGCGTAATGGGAAACAGGTTAGCCAGGGAAAATACTGAAACTTGGGAAAATTTGTTTAGCTATATAGAAAAATTTATTCTGCTCACATTGTTTAAATCTTTTAAATAAGAATACTCCCGACGTTATAAAATAAAAGGCAAAACAAAACGTTTTCGAGTGTTAACAATTTTTGTGTCATTTAGAAAGATAAACGTATCAAGCAAAATAAAAGAAAAGAAAATAAAAAAAAACTTGTTTAATGGTTTTTTAAACGCACATGATACAAAAAGATATTATGAACAATAATAATCATAACAAATGCTAAGAACGTGCTTTGAATTGCAATAAACAAAAATACAAGGAAAAAAAGGCTCCCAGCTAGAAAAAAAGCAAACATTTTAACAGAAAAGAAATGCTCGTATGCGCGAATACTTAAAAATGAGAAGTTGAAAATTAGCATTCGTTCTGCTTGGAAAAATGCTAAATTCACCAATCCTCATAAGTTAAATTATTACAATGAATTACAACAATTTATGTAAAATAGATTAGAAAAAAGAGTCCATTAAAAAATAAAAGAAAAATAATATATAAAAAAATATTCTGTTCCACAAAACAACAGAGAAGCCAAAAACATGTGGATGTATTGAGTGCTGAAAATTGAACAAAAACCGAAACATAATACAGCAGGTTGTTGGTATGCGGTGGGCTTAAAAGCAAGGGCGAAGCTCACACACGAAGAATCTTACACACACACATACATATGTACATGTAAACACAGCTTCAAACGCCTTTTTCATGTCCTTATACCCTGCTCAAAAGCTTTGTAGAGTTTTCGTTCTTTTCTTTTGCTTTTTGAAATGGAAAGTGCCTGGTAAACCGCCTATTTTTCTTTGCCGTTTTCTTTCTTTTCAATTGAAAAAATTTACATATTTTTTTGTGTATTTTTTCCATTGTCTGTCTGCTTGCTGCCTGTATTTTATTATTTTACTTTTTTGTTTTGTTGGTTTTTATTGGTTTCCATTTCTGTTGTTGCAAGATGATTCCTTTTTGCTTTTAATAGCTTTGGGAATTGCTTTTTTGCGTAGTTTTTTTGTTGTTGTTGTGATTTTTAACTAGTGTGTTTTTATTCCTTTAAAAAATACTATGAGAATAAAAAGCTGACGGTTTTGTTACCAATTTTACTGAACAAATGTATGAACAGTTTTTCTGTTTTATATTCATGGTGGTTGCCGTATATTGAGCACTTCTAGTGTGTCCTCAAAATCAGATTCAGTATTTATTTACTTCAGTCTTGCTGCAGTATAAATCAGACGGAATGAAATCGAAATTGCTGTTGATCCACACACGCATACATACATAAACTGTGCTTGCATTTACTCATAAACAAGTTCAGTAGGAAAATATTTGAAACTAGCATTTACTCGCGACTTTGTCTGCGGAAAGTAGGTGTATTCAGTAGTAGCTTGTTTTGAAGCGAAGTCAAAATTTAAAGAAAATATATATTAACACATGGACGGAAAAGCCCCGGGCCAAACGAAGAAAACACAGTTTTTTTGGTTCAAAATTAGCTTTATTCATGAGCGTAATCTTCATCAAGAGCAACGCAATCATTCCAGCGCAGCGCTAACATTTCAATACTACTTTTGCCTGAAAATATGCCTCAGTTTCAGCGATAATCTCTTCACTCGTGCGAAATTTCTTACCAGCGAGCATTTTTTTCAGGCCTGCGAACGGCCAGTAGTCACCGGGAGCCAAATCTGGTGGATGTGGGAGCAATTTGAAATTCAATTCAAATAGTTTTGCAATAGTTTTGATTGACTTGTGACACGGTGCTTTGTCTTGATGAAACAAATTTTTTTTTTCTTTGCCATATGCGGTCGTTTCTTTGTAATTTCACTGTTAATGGTATTTCCTTTCTCAAGATAGTCGATTAATATTACACAGCGCAAATTCCAATATACAGAGGCTGAGCTTTCGTGCGCTTTGGACGAGGTTCACCAGTTGCTGTCCAGTCAGATATTGATCGTTTTGATTCAGGAGTGACATGATGGATGCATGTTTCATCCATTGTCACATATCGACGCAAAAATTCCGGTTTGTTACGTTTAGACATGACCAAGCACTGCTCAGAATCATCAACAAGTTCGCGTCTTTGGTCAACAATGAGCAAATGCGGCAGCCACTTTTAACAGAGCTTTCTCATAGTCAATTGCTCATGATATCTTTGATTGATATCTTTACGATGTCGGCTAACTCACGCAACTTCACTTTTCGATTATTCAAAACGATTTTGTGGATTTTTTTTTTTTTTTTTTTATATTGGACCAGTACTCAGGGGATGACCCCTACATATGCAGTGCATTGTACCAGAACTAGGAAAATAGGTTGTGAGGAGGGGGAAAGAGGGAGTAGTGTTTGTGAACATTTGACTTGAACCTTCCAACGTTATAACAGACAGGAAACACGTCTGCAGGCAAATTATTCCATAGACGAACCGTTCGGCTGAAAAACGAATTCTCTCTGTAATGCGTAGTGCGATTCCCCGGGCGATCGACCACAAATGGATGAGCTCTGGACGATGAGCGCGTGCTACGTAAAAATGTGCGAGTTTCGGGAACAAGATCCCTAATCTCGTCAGAGCAAAATCCATTGTAGTAACGATAGAAGAGAGTAACGCACCCCACACTGCGTCGATGCTCCAGTGAGTCAATAGAGTTGGATACCCTACTGTCACCGATGAGCTTCTTCGCCCTCTCCTGCACACGGTCGAGTAACCCCAAAATAGACTTTGAGGCACCGGCCCAAACATGAGAGTTGTATTCCATTTTCGGTCGGATGTAGGTGGTATAAATAGTGAGGAGGTCGGATGGAGTGAAGTAAATCTTACACCGTTTCAAAAAACCAAGACACTTGAATGCTTCTTTGGAGACATGAAAAATGTGTTCAGTCCAGCGAACATCACACTGTATCTTCATTCCAAGAACATCAAGAGCATCCGATTCCTCAATACTTATACCATCCATGAGTACAGATGAAGCAGCACCCGCGGTCGTTTGCTTGTGTGTTAATAAGCAACATTGGGTCTTACGAGCGTTGAAGGCGACTCTGTTTTTACGACCCCATTCGGAGATTAATAGAAGGTCACTATTGAGTGAATCATTCATATTTAGCCTCTTGGCAGCGATCTCTGATAGGCTGGGCCTATAGCTAAAAGAGTACGAATGGCAAATGCTGCTGTCATCTGCGAAAGAGTGGATAGGGTTGGAAGTTTGGTAGAGAAGATCATTTAGAAAAATAAGGAATAGGGTAGGAGAAAGAACGGAGCCTTGCGGAACCCCTGAATTAATCTTGAACTCATTTGATGAGACCCCATCTATAACAACTCGTATAGTGCGGTCTCTGAGAAAACTCGATATAAACCGAGAGAAGTCATCACCGACACCAAAAGCAGTAAGTTTTGCCAGTAATGCACCATGCCACACTCTGTCAAACGCTTTTGAAATATCCAGAGCCACCACCCTACTTTCACCGAAATGATGGATTGAGTGGCACCATTTCTCTGAAAGATATGCCATAAGATCGCCAGTAGAACGACCCTTACGAAATCCATATTGACGATCACAAAGTAGTTTATGCGACTCTAGATACCTCATAAGGTGATGGTTGACCATGCTTTCCATTATTTTGGAAAATGTAGAGCAAATTGCAATTGGGCGGTAATTTTCAGGTTTATTTGCCTCAACCTTTTTGGGTATTGGTGTTACATTAGCAACCTTCCAGCTTGATGGAAACTCACCAAAATGGTAAAGTAAGCTGAAAAGGCGTACTAATGGACGCGCAAGCGTAGAAGAACACTGCTTCAAGACCAGTGCTGGAATGCCATCCGGTCCAGGAGTTTTGTTTATGTCGAGGTCTGCCAAAACCCTTTTAACTGCTCGTGCCCGGAAAAATATCTTTGGCATAGTTACAGATACTCTTTCGAGCTCGGGAAGTGGTTGACTGCTTTCCGGCAAGCAGGAGTTGCTTGCAAAAATTTCAGCCAACAGGTTAGCTTTGTCAACCGGGTCGGTGAATGCTTGGTCATTCTTTAAGAGAGTTGGGATTGATGAACTAGTATTGTTCTTTACCCTCTTAACGAATGACCAAAAGGTCTTACTGCCCCGGGGAGCTGTAAGGACCTTGGCACGAAGACGCTGTTCGTGAAGAAACTTTTCACGCCTAAGTACCTTGGCACACGAAGATCTTGCCTTTTTGCGTAGCAAATCAGTCTCTGGGTTTTTGTTTAAACGCCAATTACTGAATGCTTCCTCTCTGGATCTGACTGCGTTTTTGCACGTCTGATTAAACCAGGATTTCACTCTTGGTTTAACCGAAATCTGCTTGGATGGGATGAATGATTTCATCCCTAGCAATATAATATTCTCGACCATTTTTGCTGAAGCATTTATGTCGTTATCTAGAAAGCAAAGTTTCCAATTAAAATGCTTATAAAATTGATTGAGCTCAGCCCAACGCGCCTTTTCGTAAATAAATATTGAACGTTTCGTAGCTGATTTCGAAACGTTACGAAGTTCAGAGATCGAAAAGGAGGCAGAAATGGTGCAATGATCCGAATTGCCGAGAGGTGCACTAACTTTGACTTACTACTTTTCAGGGTGTGAAGTCAGGAATAGGTCAAGTGTGTTTGAATGGTGCCCTTCAACACATGGAATATGCGTCGGCTCATTCGCTAATTGCGCTAGGTGGTTGTGCGCAGCGAATAACTCAACATATTGGCCTTCTGGAGTTGTATGACTCGAATGACGAAGCCAAGATGAGTTGTGAACATTGAAATCGCCAGCAACAACGATTTCACTGCTCGGACAATCCTCTAGGATTTTCGATATGGAGTCAGAGAGGGTATCGAAACCAGAAATGGTAGTATCCCGCCCCGTATTTGGACTTCTATATAGAAACCCGAAATGCAAAAAGTGTGACCTGATTTTGAATTTACTGGTGTTACCGCCTCATTTGGACCTCCACTGCATTCTGCATCATCGGTGTCTCCGCGACCACGTTTGAAGTCAGCAAACCAATGTTTTATTGTTGTTTCTGAAATAGCGGATTCCCCATGACACTTTTGAAGCCATTGCTTCGCTTGAACAGTACTTTTGTCTATCAAGAAGCAGCGTGAAATTAAAACACGAAATTGTTTTTGTTTCATTGTTTTGAAAATAACAAAAGTAGCGTCACTCTTAGCACAATAACTTACAAACAATGAATGGAATATCATGAAATTTTAACAACTGTCTTTTGAAGGTTAGTATTAACTGAAAAAAGGTGACTGCAATAAAACTAGCGATATCTATGCGTTAGACCCGGTACTTTTCGGCCCACGTATGTGGTAGTCATGACTTCGCATATATGCGTTTTATGTTACTAAGGTTTACTAAGATTTATGTTACTTTACATTTGGATTAGTACTATTTACATATAAAAAATCTAGATACACAACGTTTTTAATTTCATATTGCAATTCTTTTCGAAAACGTAGAGGATTTGTAGAATCTAGGCTTTTTGAACTGGAATTGCAAATCGAGTTGAATTATTTTTCTATTCTCCTATAATTTTTCCCAAAATGCTCTATCCCAATAATATAATTTGCAACCTTGTGGCGTCACAGCATCTTTAATAATATGCGTTCGTGCTAATGAAACTGCAATGCCAAGTTTCGGTCTCAATTTATAGGCAGATAACAAGGCAAAACTCTACAGGATATGATACCACTTTAGTGCCTATGAAACTGCCTTGAGACTGATATTCAGCACCGCCAATAATATCTAATAATATTTGCTCATTTATCTGTCCCAAAATTTCGTTAATAAAAGCTGAAAATATTCTTATACCCATTCTTTATATTATTTTCCAGTTCTAGGTAAGTATGGCATTTTAATCTACCTAAATCTTGGGCAATATTACAGAATTCATACCATCATCCCCGATTTATGTAAGAGCGAATATGCATCACAGCGCAATCATGTTTTTAGTAAGAAGTGATTTTTTTCTATGCATTTAGAACGTTTTTTTTCTATGCATGCTACCACTGACAATATAAGATCCAGAAATAAGAACAATAGAACTTATTCGTCTGAAATTGAACAACTTCTGTCAGCAAAACGAAGAGTTAGCAGAGAGTGGCAACTTAGCAGGTCTCCCCAGCTTAAAACTAGGCTACGGGAATGAATAACTCATTTAAGACATCTGCGCGAAATCCAGAGAATGGCTTCTCTTAAAACAAATTTGGAAAGCCTGGATAGTACTCCGCAATCTGACTATTCGCTGTGGAAAGTGACAAAAGGTCTGAAAAGACCCGTAATAGGTAAGCCGCCTGGCGACTGGGCTAGAAGCGAGTCTTAAAAGGGGATGGTGTATGTAACCCATTTGAGAAATGTTTTTATTACAAATGATACAACGAATGATTAAGCTGAACTACCACCATATGATGTTAGACTTAGTTTTCAAGATGTAGAACCAGGTATCAGTAACATAAGCACCAGGAAAGCTCCAGATATTGATCAAATTATTGGCAAAATGCTTGAACAGTTACCTCGTGTAGCTAAAAGAATTCTACTTTTTATTTCTAACGCTACTTTACGCCCTGAGTATTATCCTGCAGAGTGGAAGGTCTCAATGATTACTACGATACCCAAGCTAGGGAAGGATCCCACTAAAGTAGAGTCATCTAGACAATAAGTCTACTACCAAAAATTTCAAAACTATTCGAAAAATTGTTAATTGTTAATTGGCGTAGTTGTCTCCAATACTTAATGATGTGGGATGTATTCCTGATCATCAAATTGGTTTTCGGGCTAAACACAGCATCATATAACAAACGCACAGACTGGTCAATGCCATAAGACAGACCTTTGAGGACAAGAACTATTGTTCAGCTCTATTCATCGACATTTCTCAAGCTTTTGATAAAGTGTGGCACGACGGTTTGATGCACAAAATAAAGTTAAACTTGCCTGCAAACACTCACAAGCTTATAGAAAGCTACTTGTATGGCTGGAAACTTGTTATCAGAAAAGACGATTTTATAAGCACGACTCAGTCGAGGCAGGAGTTTCCCAAGGTAGCCAACTGGGGCCTACTTTGTATTTGATTTACGCCTCTGACTTGCCAACGACATATGGAGTCCCGTCGTACACCATCTTAGGGCCGAACCAGTTTTGCCAACATTGTCCTTACGCTTCTATTTACTCAACTTGGCCATTGGCTTGTGGTAAACCTGTTGCCATATTCACATGTTTACTACTATATTCATTCATAAAGTCCCGAAATTCCCTAGAAGCAAATACTGTCCCCCGGTCAACTACAAAACACCTTCTTTTGAAAGGTTGCTATATTGGCGACCAAAACAAAACAAAATATATACAAAATTCACATTCAAAAAATTATAAACAACTTGTGTTCTATTATTCATAGCTGTCTTTACATTTCATAGGAGCTACCCTAATCATAACTTAAAAAACTGGTTTTTTTGTATTTTGTCAGCTATTATTAGAGAATTTTTCTTATTAAATTCTTAACAATTTCTTTAGATTGTTGGGATATAAAGTTTAATGTATGAGAATATCTTTCAAAAATTTCCAAGTCTACTGATGATTAGACTAGTTCCTGGACATATAGACTGCTGGCAAACATAGAAAACAAGCTGTTTATAAGTTTTTGATTGGTAATAAAGCGAATCAAACCCAATTGTTAAAAATTCATATTGTTCAAAACCCAATTAATATGTAACGTTTGGAAGAAAATCATTTTTCATTAGGTAATAGTAATTCGTTTTTTCCTGGTTAATAGCATTTCTACTGGGTTCTTTACGATAAATTACTTGCGCGAAGAATAATGTTATTTCAATTTGATGTCATTTGATTTTAAACTGAAAGTTTTGTTGGTATTGTTGTATTTACCTTCCTTCTAGTGCTGTTTGTTTTCCTTGAGCTCTGCTAGACAAACAATCAAGCCGACTTTGATAGCTACATTTTCATATGAGTTTACATACAGCAAGTGTACACTGCCGTCATGGAATCACTGCCAACCAATTGACTAGAAGCATCTTCTTTATTTTACTATTGCTCTTTTTTTCAAAAATGAGTTCTTTTTGTTATTGAAATTTATTTTGTTTAACAAAGTTTTGTAGGATTTTATTTTTTAATATTCTCTAGTTGAAAAAAAAAAGAAAAATAGAAAAGAAGAGATACTGCAACTAAGAATTGATAGCTGCTGCTTGCTGTAAACTGATTATATTTGTACTGTCGGCGTGCATAAATAAAAGTACGTACGTTCGTGTGTGTGTGTGTGTTCTTACATTTGTGCAGAGAAGTAGAGAATACTATAGTTGTCAATTGTTATTGAGTCCTTGGGGATTCTTAAATATCCATTGGGGATTCATGGTGGAGTATTGATGTTAAGCAAATTACTGTTATTCAGTTGTTGCCTGCTCTGCATCTGCTCTTCCACGAATCGTGTTTCTGGGAACCAACCACGTTCACTCATTTTAGTTATTGTAACAGATATACCAACAACAGCTACAATAACCACAACAACAATAGCAGCATATGTAATTGTTGTAGTTGCGGCAGACCAACCATAAATGTGTTTAAAAAAATATCTAGTAAAATCTTTTAGCCCAACAAACACAACTCATCATGAGACCGAACGAACAAGTGAATGAAGAAACGTGAACATGAACATGAGTTGCAGTGTGTGTGGCCGTTTAGTTGGACAATACAATTGTCTCCATATTTGCAACATACGTTCTAGTTTGTTTGCATGAATGTACAAACACAGATACTTAAATAAAAAAAGACAACAAAGCACAACTCATACACATGTTCTTGTTGTATGAGAACTGCTGGTCTGGTGTGGTCTGGCCGGGTCTGGTCTGGTCTGAATGTTAGTTAATGATTTTAAATGACTTAATTAAAGATCGATTTTTTAATTAAGCGGCAATTAAATAAAACAATGCAATGCTGAATTTTATTTGGCTCTTTTTCTTTCTTGCCTGGTCTATTAAACAATATAAAGCTTTTTTGATCTGTTGGCTTTTTTTTTCTTTTTTTTGTAAATAGAGAACAATGTTTTAAAAATTCCCATGATGTGATAATGAGCTATGCATTAATAATATCTGTAGTTATTTTTAAAGGTAAAAGAGGCATGAAAGTTATTTTAAGAAGAGCTGCCTACTTTTAGAATTAAGTAAAACATTGACTTCGAGGACCGCTACAGTTTTCTTTTTTATTTATTTATTGAATCATCACAATGTGAACTACCAATAAGTACTCAAATCTTAATACTAAATACAAAAAATTAACTAAGTCCGGCCACTGTCACTGTAAAGACAAAGTTTTATTTAGCGCCAATTATATCAGTAAAATCACCTATTTAACGCTATAACGATGGTAAGGGTATCCCTTCTTCTTAACCGAGTATGACCGCCAAAATTAGGTATGATATACCTTGTCGCATACTTTGAAAATTCGTCTTTTTTTAGCGGAATACAGATCATTGTGAATTCGGAAATTTTTTACGTACAATGGAGCTGCAGCAATCGCTCGCAGAATTTTGTCTTGCCGCCTTTGCTAACTGATAACCAGAATTTTATACCACTAAGCCTTCAATTCGCTCCTACAGAACCTCCAATGTGGCTTAAGCTGTGCAAAGTTTGGGGCAACATGATTTCAAGTTTTAATATACACACACTTTTTACTAATACAGCACAGTCCTAAAGCAGCTCTGAGCTGGGGAATAGCTCTCGCGTCATCGTAATTATTTCTTAAGTGTGGTCAGACTTGTTGTTTTTGTTTGGCCTCCGAGGGTTTTGCGTCTCACTCTCAGTAGTTAACTGTCAACCTCAACTAACTGTTTTAGTTTATAGTTTTTTTTCGAGGTGTTTCGTTGTTAACCACGCGGCCACTTCCTATGCAAAGGCATAGGTCGGTACAGTTAGTCACAGCGCCGCAAAAAATTACTATTAACACCATCATGGGCATAAGGCCTTCGTTGCTTCGCCCATGCTGTGCAACCTATACCTTACAAATCTATTGCCAACTGTATAGTTACAAATACTAATACAACAACTCCTTTAAAAGTTGAAACCGAGCTGGCTTTTGCCCAGAAGGAAATATCAGTAGTGAAACTGTAGTGACTTACTATTAACACAGTCACCAGCACTAGTGACTTTTCTGTCTTGGGCGAGTACGGAGATGACTTCTACATATGCAGCGCATTGAACTAGAATTAAGAAAATAAAGTTTGTGAAAGAGAAAAGAGGTAGTAGTGTTTGTGGACGTTTGACTTGAACCGTCCTACGTTACATGTGATAGGAAACATGTCTGTAGGCAACTTGTTCCATAGACAAATCGCACGGCTGAAAAACGAATTCTCACTGTAAAGTATTTTTTGCTTCAATGAGCAAGCCATTGCAGTATCGATAAAACCGAGTAACACATCCAACACTGCGGCGATTGTAAAATTGATTTACATCAGCACCTGCTTTCTCGGTGTAATCTGCTGATGGACCAAAACCACGTGGTGAATTATTCCCGATTCACAAGCGCCCTCGTGTGATATTCTAGCCATATAGACAAATCTTTTGCTTAAGAGTCCGCCTCTTGTATGTAACAGTGAATGGAACATACGGCTTACTAAGTTGATTGATCGAAGTCCATTAACAACATCAGCCCTTAACCAACTCATGAGAGTAACCTTACCCTGGTTCCCTATAGTACATATATCTATTGCAAGACAACAGCACCACGTGGGTTATTACCCCTCGAAGACCGGCATCCATCGTTATCAGTGAAACTTAATCCCCTTCCTGCGATTTTAGGTTTGAACCACAGGTAAAACGTTTCAGCCAAGGAATACACCTCAACCATGGCCAACACACAGGCTTTGGTGATCCCCGTTCAGCTAAATATCCTTTAGTTTCAGAAGATCAACAAAACATAACTCAATCGGCTTCCTCGAGTTTTATTTGCTACAACAAATGAGGGACTCCTTCACTTCTTCGCCCCAGATAACAGATTACTTTGCTTTGGTGTACGCCATAGAAAAATCTGTTCTTCCATAAAATTATCACGGATACTAACTCTCCTTTCCTGTGTTTTAGGTTTAAATCACAACTAGAACGTTGGTACCTCAACCATGATCCCCGGGGCAATGCAGATCCTCGCTCTGGCAGTTTATACCCCTGGTAAGGGTTTCGGAAGCCAACACAACATAAGTCATGTGGCTTCCTAGAGCTTTAATTGCCACAACAAACGAGGGACTCCTTCTCCTCTTTAGCCGAAAAACAGAATTCCTCAGTTAGGAATACGCCAAGGCAAAAACTTGATATGCGGAGGAAAAGATTAAGAACAGTAGTAAGAAAGATATACATCAGCACCAGCCTTCACGGCTTTATCTGATGATGGACCAATTCCACGGAGTGAATTATTCACGATTCACCAGCGCTCTCGCTTAGCTCACACAAGTAGCAATTTATGCCATATGCTTGTAGCCATATGAGAAACTTCTTGTTGAGGAGTTTGAGCCTTATAATCCCTCCTGTATGCAATTTCCTAGCAATCAATGGAAGACAAGGCTTACTGAGTTGGTAAGCTAAGCCCACTAAGAGCATCAGCCCTGAAGCCAAATCACCCGCCAACCATCACCACCGATTCATTACAGTACAGGTATCTGTTGTAGAAGCAACAGACCCTCGGGAGGTTGTTAGTTCCCGAAAAAAGGCACACACCAAGCAAATATCAGGACTCCCCTTGCCCGCTCTTTAGGTTTAAAACGCAAAGGCACCTCAATCATGATCACCCCGGGTTGAACTACAAGTAGAACCACCCGGGGGCCATGCTGGTCCCCGTTCTGGCAATTTAAACCCTTGGTAATGGCTTCGGAAGCCAACACAACGTAAATTATGTGTTTTCCTAGAATTTTTGTTGCTACAACAAACGAAGGACTCCTTCCCCTCTTTACCCAAAAAGCAGAATGCCCTGGTAAGGAATACGCCAAGGCAAAACCAGTTCTCCGGGAGAGAGATTAAGAGCTGGAGGAAAAAGGGAGTAGTGTTTCGTTTTGGGCTGGAGGCATAATTATACCATACATTTTTGAAAATGAGCCTAGTTATGCAGTGCGACATGATAGCTCAGTTATTTTCGCTGAAATTGGATGACATAGTTGTGGCCGATATGTGATATCACCAATATGGTGCCACATGACATAGAGCCTCTGCCAAACTTCAATTACTGGATAAGACATTCCAGGCCATTTACTCTCATCTCGATAATCAGAATTGGCGTTTCAAATCGTGTGATTTAACACTATTAGATTTCCTTTCATGGAATTATTTCAAATCAGAAGTTTATAACAAAAAGCCCACAACCAGTAAGAAATGAGATTCTGCGTGACATTAACGCAATTCAGACATATTTATGGAATGGAAAATCGACAAACGAGCACGTTTGTGCATGGAAAGCCATGCAGACCGTTTGACCGATGCTTTGTTTCATAAATACACCTTCATGAAAAGTAACCATCAAAAGCCTAAAAACAGTGTTCTCCATTTAAATCAAATCTTGCGTTCATTTTGAGACACCCTATGTTAAATTCAGTCTATATTTTTCCCTTCGAAATTATCCTTCTGAATTTAATCAGAATTAATAATCATTTAAAGTCGATTTTAATACCAACTTTACTTGCAAACCATTCACACGAACTTGCAGTCATTTAAACCCCAATAATTCAAATTAATGAAAAAAAATTCTAAAGTACGCAGTACAAAATTTGTCTCATTAAAGCGTAATTAAATATTAAGATTTTGCTGCTGCAACACTTTCGTAGTAATAATTTAATCTAAATCATTTTAATTTGAATAAATGCGCGACAGTTGTGCTCGTAACTTAATTTTAAAATTATATCTCATCTAGCAAACCGTGCAAGTTTAATGTCATAAATGTGTTCTTAAAGATACGCGAGCACATTAACATAAAGTGTTGCTGTTGCAGTCGTAATTTTGATGTCGCTCTAGATCGTGTCAAGAATTTTTACGCATTTCTTAACAATTTTATACCTTGTTTTGCAAAATTTTCTCAAAATAATGAGGAATGAAAAGAAAAACTTGTTTTAGTTAGTTGCTCATGTGAATCCTTTGGATACACGTTTGCACTTTTGCACTTCAAAGTTTTCACATACGAAGAGTATACAGTTGTAGGCAAAATTATAGGAACGGCGGCATACAAAATTAACTTTTAGCTACGAACAAGTGATAATAAAAAATTATTTATGTAAAAAAAAAAGAAACTTAAGAAACAATTCTGTTTAATTTAGACAACCTTGCTTGAGATACTTTTCGACAGAAATTTAATTTTGACAGCAATTCATTGACAAAAAAGAGCAGGGAATTATAATATCGCGTGATTCGATGTGAGCTTTGATATTTTAATTCATCCAAATTTTTTGGGTTTCTTTTTGTTTGCAATAACTCCACAAAAAAAAAAAAAAATCAGGTGCAGTGAGGTCAGGAGACCTGGAAAGCCAACGGAATGTGGAGTTTCTTGAAATCAGTTTATTGAGAAATTTTTGCTTCAATTGTATCATAACAGGCGTCGCTGTGTGACAAGTTGCCCCATCTTGTTGAAACTAAACAGTGTTGAAAGGGATTCTCTTTCGGCGCAATTTTGGAAAGAAAAACTCTTTCAACATCTTTAAGTAGCGGACTCCATTGGCCATAACAGTAAGACCATTTTCTTCGAAAAAGTAAGGACTAACCACATTCATTTCTTAGTAAATTCATTATTTCACACGCACTAAGATAGGTAGCGCCGTCTTGTTGAATCCTGTGCTCATTGAGACTACCATTGACATGCTGAGATCGGCAACAAACGGGTTTGCCACCTCGCGTACACTCTCAGCTACAGATGCCATATTCTCTTATGTACGTGCTGGATGTGGTCTATCCGCTCGAGTATCATGCGCTAATGTAAATTGTGACTCAATTTTTTTCTGTTTATACCGCGCTAGGCTAAGAAGTTTCCGAACTGCCCTCGTATATCCCGTTCATGTGACCATCTTCTTAATTTTCAGAATTATCATCTTACAATTTTACTTACAACCATTTCGTCAACGCTCTTGCCCAGTCTTTTAAAGCCACGCTTACTATTCTTCTAATTTTTTGCATAACTGTATACACGCGTGTATGTGTGTGTGTGTGTGAGTGCATGTGTAAATGTGTGTTTTTTTATTCATTTAAAATTGCAACCAGTTGTAAAGTTTTCCTGTAGTTTATAGTTTTGTCGCTAGTTGTTGTTGTCTTGTATTTCATATCTAAGCAAAGAATTTTAACTAAAGGAACTCAGAAGAGCAAACAAAAAAAGATAAAAAGAAGAAAGTTAAAATGAAATACATAAATAAGAAAAAAAAAGTGGGTGAGTGAAAGAAAAGTTTAACATTAACTTAAACTTTTTGTATTACGACTATATTTCTGTAGTTTTACAAAAGTTCAATGTTGTGACATGTTAAGCATATCACAGGATATTGCAGGATATTAGCAGAGAAATGCGTAAAATTTCTTGCATTTACACTTACAAATTATAAACATTTGTACACAGTAAAATATTTGATGGCGACATCGGTTAATTATTTTTTTTTTGCATTTTCCACAAAGGATTTTTCAAAATATTGAGGGCTGATATAAGTAGTATCCACATGATAATTTTTTTTTTTTTGATTTTAATTTTAAATAAACTTAATCTCGCCAATTTTATTAGGACTTTAGTCCCAGAAATTATTAATTTTAAACAAAATATCTATATTATCAAAACAAGATACCGTAATAAGAATGTGCAAACTTTTTGTAACAAACACAATAACTACGAAGCTTTTTGCTTCTCCGCCGTGACCTTGAGACTATTGGTCTATTAGTCCACGAAATCAGCCATTGAGGCACTTGGTAAGTATACTAAATAATAAACTTTTTTTTTTGCTTCGCCACACAGGAAACTATTCAATAACCTTAACCACAAGTTTAGATGAGTGTGTATTATTTATTTTAGAGATGTATTTGCCACCTTCTAGAATATGTGCAAAAACAGCTGTTTATTTCACTATACGCTATGGGAATTGAAGAGCAAAGTCTCTTGCAACCGGAAGCTAGTTTTTGCAATTGCACAAATTTACAAGATCAAATGTACAAGATTGTGAATAGGACTAATAATTTGTGTTTAATATGCATGCAGCCGCCATTGTTAAAATAGCTACTCTTTACTGGCTCATCAGCCGCAGGCTTTACTGCTTTCTATAAAAAACACGTCGTAAAATAAAACCCACGACTAAAACGAAAAATAGCTTTTACAGATTAAAATAGAGATATATGTTATTTATCTAGTTGTCTTGACAAATCTGGTAATGCTGTTTTCAATAGAGTTTGATACTTTTTTTATCTAGAACTAGGAAAATAGGTTAGGAGGAGGGGAAAAGAGGGAGTGGTGTTTGTAAATATTTGACTTGAACTTTCCAATGTTATAACAGACAGGAAACAAATTTGCAAACAACTTGTTCTAGAGGCGAAGCGTACGGCTGAGAAAAAAATTCTCTCTGTAATGCGTAGTATGATTCCTCGGGCAACCGACCACAAATGGATGAGCTCTGGACGCTGAATACATGCTACGTAAAATGTGTAAGTTTCTTGAAAAAAACTCCTAATCTCGTCAAAGCAAAATCCACTGTAGTAACGATAGTAACCCACCCTACAATGCGTTGGTGCTCCAGTGAGTCAATCGAGTAACACCAAAGCAGACTTTCAGGCATCGGCCCAAACATGAGAGTTGCATTCCATTTTTGGTCTGATGTAGGTGGTATAAATAGTAAGGAGGTTGGATGGAGTGAAGTATATCTTACACCGTTTCACCCGAGACACTTGAATGCTTCTTTAGAGACATGAAAAATGTGTTCAGTCCAACGAACGTCACACTGTATCTTCATTCCAAGAACATCACGAGCATCCGATTCCTTAACATCCAGCGAACGTCTTCATTCAAAGAACTTCAAGAGCGTCTGATTCCTCAATATTTATACCATCCATGAGTACAGATGAAGCACCGTTTGCGGTCGTTTGTTTGTGTGTTAACCAACATTGAACGTTAAAGGTGACCCTTCGGAGATTAAAAGAAGGACAGCGATCTCTGATAGGCTGGGCCAATAACTCAAAGAGTACGAGTGGCACATGCTGCTGTTATCAGCGAAAGAGTGGATAGGGTTGGAAGTTTGATAGAGACGATCACAAGTAATTAATTCGACTCTTGATACCATACTTCCCATTACTTTGGAAAACGTAGAGCAGATTGCAATAGGGCAGTAATTTGCAGGGTTATCTGCTTCATCCTTTTTGGGGATTGACGTTACATTAGCAACCTTCCAGGACGATGGGAGACGTGCTAATGGACGCGCGAGCGTAGAAGAACGCTGCTTCAAGATCAGTGCTGGAATGCCATCCGGTCCAGGGGTCTTAATTCTGTCGCGGTCGCTCAAAACGCTTTTAACTGCTCAAGGCCGGAAAAATATCTTTGGCATAGTTACAGATACTCTTTCGAGCTCGGAAAGTGGTTGATTGCTTTCTAGCAAACAGGAACTACTCGCAAAAACCTCAGCCAACAGGTTGCGTTTGTCACCGTGTCACCGTGTCGGTCAATGATTGGCCATTCTTTAAGAGAGTTAGAATTGATGACCTAGCACTGTACTTTACTCTTTTAACGAAAGACTAAAATGTGATACTGTCCCGAGGAACTATAAGAACCTTGGCATGAAGACGTTGTTCGTGAAGAAACCTTTCAAGCCTAAGTACCCTGACAGAAAAATACCTTGCCTTTTTGCGTAGCAAATCAGTATCTGGGCTTTTGTTTAAACGCCAATTGCTGAATGCTTCCTCTCTGGATCTGATGGCGTTTTTGCATGTTATTAAACCAAGATGTTATTTTTGGTTTAAGCGAAATCTGCTTGGAGGGGACGAATATTTTCATCCCTAGCAATATCATATTCTCGATTATTTTTGCTGAAACATTAATGTCATTATATAGAAAGCAAAGTTTCCAATTAAAATGCTCATAAACGTGATTGATCTCAGCCCAGCGACCCTTATAGGTTCTATCCAAAGGTTAACACAAAAACTTATTAATTTCAAGATTGCTAATAAAGGGTTAATTTAGTTAGTATAGAGAGTTAGTACAAGAAGCCTTCCAAAAATTTATATTTTAGAGTTAAATAGTTATACAGTTAGAGTTATGATGGTTATACAAAAAGAAATAATTCGGAAATATACAACTTCAGTTGTTTTGAAGTCAGCTCCTTTATCGCTCGTAGCAAAATGCTCATGCGAAATTCTGAATGCGATCTTGCTCTCTCCCCAAACGAATAAACTGCATAGAAAATCATTAAACACGTTATATCAACTATTTCTGACAAATTTCCATCTCCTTCTACTTAAACATAGACGAACAACATGCTACAAGTGTTTGGAAAACAATGGGGTTACCATGTCAATAGAATCTAATGAACATGGCGATCACTTAAGCCAGGAAGAACAATATCCATGCAAGATCATTTTATCTCTTTACAGGATATTGCTCGATGATGGTAGCTACCATAGATTCTATTCAGTCGTATAATATAACACCAAATCATTTTAACAAAATCAAAACAAAACTTTTCATCAACACTTTTCATTATAACTGCAATAAATTTTCTCTGCGTGTATTACTTTGCTTAGCACTCATACATCGTTGCACATGGAAACTCATAATGTTCATGCGTGTGAAAAAAGAAATTTTAAACTTTCTGACAAGTTTCATCGCATCAGCTAAAACTTAAAGATATTCTCGTACGTCTGTCTGTCTGTAAGATGATGCTCTTGTTGTCATGTAAGCAAAACGCTGCTGCCTGCAGCATTCACACGGAAGACTGTAACAAACTTTAGACAAGATATGCGAAAAGTTTTTCCCATTTTGTTGCACTTTTATCTTCTACTGCTGTTGTCAATCTTTAAAATAGATCTGGATTACCAGAAACAGAAAGGTGAATGAATATGTTTTCAATTTGCCAAATTTAAACTCAAGAAATTGCAGAGACATAAATGAAAATGCGACTCAAGTTGATTGAAATTAAATTAAAGTGATATTAAAGAAGGAGATAAAAACCATATACATATGTATATGGTTGTTATCTACTAAATTTACATATTTACATGGTGCAGCAAAAAAATTGATATCTTCAATTTTTTGTATGGTTTTTCAGAAAACTGTTATAACTAAAAATGAAATGCTGCACTACACGAAAGCGAACTAAAATGAATGAATATTTTATTGAAAATACACAATCAACTGTTTGCACAAATCATTTTTTTAAGAACATTTAAAATTTAATGGGTTTTGTACATTTGTACATCGGCTTTTAGTTAAATTTTTTTTTTTCTTAAGTTTTCTTTAAGAAGGATTTCTTATAATACAAATTTCCCGTGATCAATATTTTTTGATTGAAGAAAACCAGCCAAACCTTGTTAGTTAGGGACAACTAGCTGTTTCGTAGCCGCTACACTACTCATTAGTACCCATTTTCGAATTTTGTACCCGGATCATGACGCATTGCGAATGGCTGCCTTAACAACTCAGCCATCGAGCCATTGAATTATACTCTCTCTATATTCCTCCCATATTGCATCAGGTATGCACCCGAAAAGAGGTGATAATGAGTAGTGTATCGGCTATGAAACAAGTAGTTGTTCCTCAACTAAAAAGATTTGATTATATTCCTGGTCTTCTTCAATAAAAAATTATTGATTAGAGCAAATTTGTATTGTAAAAAATACTTTTGTATCCGGAAATTTTTGTTGTAGCATAGGAATTAATTTGCCGTAGACTGAATTTTGCATGACTCTATTGCTATAGTCACTAATTTTAATGCGCCATAGTGACGACGCCTCTTTATATGTATGTAAAATTCAAGGAACGCTGTCAATAATATTCCTTATGCTCAATGTTTATTGTTTCCACTTTAAAACACATCATACAACTGAAGATATTCAACACACATTATACAAGATCGCTGCAAAGTTTATCCAACTTGAGCAATTATCAAAACCGTTTTGATTTTTGCTCAGTTCACTGCGTGACTGATTATCGTGCTATTAGTATATTATCAATATTTTAAAAAATATTGGAGATAATTCTTATAAATCAGATGATGGAATACCACGATAAACAAATTTCAGTCAGGATATAGAGTTGGGTTCAGGTCATCTTCTGTCTTGTTCAGTATTATTCAGGTGATACGTGAAAATTTAGATAAGGGAACAATTTCTGAGCTAATATTTTTAGATTTCTCGAAAGCTTTTGACGGCATTTGTTACAACTTATTTATTAATAAACTGTAACAAATTTAGTTTTCAAGAGGGGCATGTCATCTTATTCTCTCCTTTCTTGCAAATCGTTGGCAATATATTTCAATGACAGGTATACGGTGAAAGAATTACATAGTGGTGTACCACAAGGATCAGTTTTGGGTCCTTTACTTTTTATGTTATGTGTTAACGATATGTTTGAGAGTATTAACTTTGGCATCACTCTTGTGTTTGCGTTTGTGATGATATTCAAATAATATGTTCCTGTTCTTCCAATGGATATTACTAATTTTTCGTTATCTTTGAATAATTGCCTATGTAATGTTAATAACTTTTTTTTCTGCGAGGGGAAAAAATACGTTACGCACTAGCCAGAGGGTCAGCACCCTCCGCTTTGTGTCGAACTGATCACCAAAGTGATCTAAAAACCCCCTCTTCTTCCTGGAATATAAATTTCCACCCTGGGACTCCCTTAGCCTTGCTTCGGGGTGGATTCCCAATGGCTAAATCAGCCCTTCTTTTTACACTATCCTTCGTCTGGGATCCTGATTATGCTTTTGTTCTGCTGCCTCCAGATCTGGCTTTTTCGTCCGCAGAACTTTTTCGCAGAATCGCGATACTGCTAAAAAGTTGGCCCCTCTCCCTATCATGATGTCCACGACATTATCCACTGTTATTGAGCCAGTTACCATCTCCAGTTCTTTACGAGTTTCCGCGCCTCGAATACACTTAAAGAAAGTGTGTTCGACGTCATCCAGGATTATTCTTCTTTGTATAAACAAAAGGGTGTGTTGCATTTGTCTATTTTGTATAAGTAGCTCCGGTAATAGCTGACCTGACAGCATTTGAGGGAAGTAATAGTTCATATTCCCATGCCGTCTGTTCAGCCATTTTTCGATATTGAAAATGAAACGTTCCGTCCATCTGCCTCTAGCGTTAGAGTTTCATCTAGACTACCAACTGTGTAGCATTTTCTGTCGTATTTGCTGCATACTTTCAATGTCTGCATGGCCAGTCTGTCTTGATATCTATGCCTTCCTTCATGCTAGAATCTGTAGATGGAATCATACCTGCACTTACTGTAACTGCGCCCGCCGATACTGTACGATATGCAGATGCGACCCGTAAAGCAGCTACCCTTTACATTGCTTACAATGGTTTTGCTCTACTTTGTATCTTAACTGTCTCCTCCCAGATTTCGCTCCCATAGAGAAGGATGCTGCTGCATGCCTATACTTGCGTTTTTCTGGTAGTGGGCCTCCTACGTTCTCCATCAGCCGGCTTAGTCGTCCTGACGTAGTACTAATAATTGTTGCTCTTTAAACCACATTATATTAAGCCCATCTAAGTGTAGGGCGATGCTGTTTTACAATCATCCTATTGCTTATCCACTACTTTATATCGAAAATGATAGAATTGGGTACGTGATGCAACATAAAGCTTTAAGCTTTTATATTGATTGTTTTTTCGAAGTTCAATGCTCATATTTGCTTTATAACTTATAGTGTTTATCCAACGCTAAGAAAATTATATAACATTGGTGCTCTATTGCCTTTTGCTGTACGCAAGAAGCTAGTCCTTTCTTTGCTCATGCCGAGGATTATTTATGACTTGGAAGTGTTTAAGGGGACATCTCCATCGAGTTTAAATAAGCTTAAACTTGTGTAAACCCAATTGTCAGGTTTGTGTTGCGTTTGAATAGTTTTCAGCCCACATCGTCTAATGTAAAAGAGTTTTTAAAAATGCGACTTGCAGGGTTTTGTAACGATGAAATACCGTTTGTATTTTTATAAAACTTTTAAATCTAAAGAGCCATCATACTCAACTGAAAAGTTCCAATTTGGAAGTTCTTCTAGAATACATGCGTTGGTGCAGATACATTTCAACACTTTTGTAATGCAGAGGTCATACTAAGCTAGAGTTCCACAATCATGAAATTCGATAATACCTTATGATGAAAGATCTTTTTCAAACAATCTTAATAAGTTCCATAAAATAGTTCTAGCTAACTTATAAAAGGGTTATTGCGTATTCACTATATATACGTGCGTATGTATGTATCCTTTACGTTTACATAAAATTATGTATGCATGTATTTAAATAATATAATATATCTAATATTATATGATGGGTTGGTATAATACAATATATGTATAAATAATATAATATACATAGTTGTATAATTTAAACTTTTTTATACTCTTCACAAAAATATAAAGTTTGTGATTCCATTTGTAATTTCTTCAATTTTTATTTGCAACCCTATAAAGTATACGAATCAGAATTAATAGAAAAATCGATTAAGCGATGCCCGTCTGTCGGTTGTTGAAATAATGTTTTTGTGCAAACCATTAGACTTAGAAACTGGTTTCTTTAACCATTCTATTACCCCATCGATTCATGGGTTTGCTATTGAAACTCAATAAAATCGGTTCACATATAGCAGAGATATATCCAAAATTCCGGAAAAAATCATTATTTTTTGCAATTTTGTATGAAAATTTTTGAAAAAAAATTGTTTCGCTTCAAACATCAGACACTTATTAAGCATGGAAATCAAAAGCCATAAAAACGTTTTCCCGATTTCGGTCCATATATATCCTAAACCGAATTTTTATTGAAAATGTCGCGTAAGCGAACTTATTTTTTTTTCCACAAAAACAGTTCTGGTAATAAAAGGAAGTTACTTATATACAGAAAATGAAAATTTTCCATATCGGTCCATAAATACCCCTGATATAGTCTAAACCGATTTTCCCTGAAAATTCTGCGTAAGGGAACTTAAGATTTTTTTTTTTTTGCTTATAATCGTTTCTGGTAATAAAAGGAAGTTACTAAAATATAAAAAATACAAATTGCCGATTCGGTCCATATATACCCGAGATATAGCCAAAACCAAACTTAAACAAATTTTTTTTGCTTAAAAGCTATTCTAGTTATAAAAAAGAGGTTACATGAAAACTTACAGAACATGAAAATTTGCGATATCGGTCCATATGCTCATATACCCGAGATATAGTCTAAACCGCTTTTCCCATGAAAATATCGCGTAAGCGAACTTAAAAATATTTTTTTCTTAAAATCAGTTCTGTGGCTGTGTTCTGTAACTTTGGCGAGAAGTTCTCGCGTCGAAAACTTGTGAAACAAATTATTCCATCGTTTCTCGAAAAGTGAGAAAAAACTGCGTCTGTAACTCATGTCGAAAACTATCCAAAGCGATTACGTCGTTACGTTAGAAATGTCCGAAAATATAAAACGATGCCGGCATACAATTTTAAAAATTAAAGCGCCAGCAACAATTAGTACCACCGCCGACCAAAAATTACTAAAGTTAAGAAATTTTGTTCGACGGTGTCATATTATAACCGTCGGCTATTCTAGAAAATGTATGGTATGGCTCTAACGTTTACATTTTATTTACAAATGCATACATACATACTTATGTACAAAATTTTGTAAAATTAAAAGACAATTGCAATTTGTGAATTCTGAAAAAAACATTATAAAAGTATTACAATATACTTTGTTGGGTCGGAAATTAAAATTGTAGAAATTACAAACTTAAGTATTCCCTTAAAACTTGTTGATTGAAGGGTATAAAAATTAATTAGAAAGTTAAAAAAAAAAAAAAAATCATTCTAAACTCTGTAAATAAATATATTAAACTTAATTTAAGAGCAAAATACTTTTTTTTCAGTATTATTAATCATATAAAGATGATTATTGTTATTTGAAATACTATCTCACAGCCTTTTTATTTGCGAGAAATAATGACAGTTGAAAGCGGGAAATTTTTTCGCAAAAGTTTTACAGACACAGTTTTTCTGTAAAATGGCGAGTAATTTCCTTACGTGACAGCTATTACTCACCAAAAAAAAGTTATAGCTACAGTTTAGTGAGAAAAGCAGCTGTTTGTTTCAACTTTGTTTCATTTCACACGTTTCAGTCGAAAAGTTTCTCGTGGAGAGAGTTAGAGAACACAGCCACTGGTAATAAAAAAAGGTTGCTAAAATACAGAAAATAGAAATTTCCAATATCAGACCATATATGTATACCCGAGATATTGCCAAAACCGGTTTTTCATGAATATGTCGCGTAAGCGAACTTAAACAACTTTTTTGTGCTTAAAAGCTGTTCTGGTATTAAAAGGAGGTTACTAAAATAGAGAAAATTAAAATTTTCGATATCGGTCCATATATAGTCTAAGATATAGTCTAAGATGATTTTTCCATAAAATCCCAATAACGGTCCACGTATAACTGAGATATAGCCTGAACCGATTTTTTTATGAAAAACTTAAAAATTTTTTTTTTGCTTAAAGGAAATTCTGGTTATAAGAGGAGGTTACTAAAATACAGAAGATAAAACTTTCCGATATCGGTCCATATATACCCAAGATATAACCTAAAATAATTTTTTAATGAAAATGTCGGGTAAGTGAACTTAAACATTTTTTTTTGCTTAAGAGATGTTCTGCTAATATAAGGAGGTTTCCAAATAGAGAAAATTAAATATTCCGATCCATATATACCCGCGATATAGTCTAAACCGATTTTTTACTGAAAAATTGTTTTTGCTTGAAATTAGTTCTGATTATAAAAATAGGTAATTAAAATACAGAAAATGGAAATATTTAACCGAGATATAGCCCAAACCGATTTTGCATGAAAGATTTCCTGTTTAGAATGGTGATTATAAGGCAAAAATATTTCTGCCCCGATGTCGGTCAATATCCGAGCTTATTTAGTCCAAATTTATAATATATTATATACACGTGACTATCGTGAAGGGTATTTTAGATTCGACCCAGCCGAATATACTACATTCTTACTTCTTTATAGAATAATTTTTCCAATATCTTTCTTTGTAATCAATTGGACCAATTAAGAGCTTGGATTAAATAAATAAATAAATACCGCAAATACCTCCATACACTACACAAACGCACTGTATGAGTACAGTGCTAAACTTGAGCACAGAACTTGTGTAGTGTATGGCCGGCATAAGTAAAATTTCCATATAAAAAATCATTTATTTAGCTTTTAGTAAGTAAGTAAGATTGAATAACTAATTTGTCGAGCAAACAATTTTTAATGCATAAAGTCAATAATATCAATACAAGACAATTTTAATATTTAAATGTCTATCTGAAGGTATGTTTTGTTATATTTGGCCGATTTTCTCTAATATTTTTTTTATTCCATTTCTAATTTAACGTCAGCAGAGTTAGTTTAAGAATAATGGCTGTATACAAACGGAAGTAATATTATTTTAATAAGTTTTACAATTAAAACAAAAAAAAAGAATAACTCAAAAGCAAAAAAAAAAAGAAAAAAAAAACAAAGAAAGAAAAAAGTATTAAAGAAAAAATGGAGCAAAATATGAACTGAGAAAAACAATAGAATTAAGCAAATTGGCACAGGCTTTTGTTGCAGCACAATCTACAGTCACAACAGACAAAGTATCATCTTTTATTCATTTTTTGTTCTGTTTGCCTTCTTTTCAACTTTTTCCCCTATTTTTCGTTTAATTTTATGTTGAAACACGTAACAAAGTTATTTCAACTCGAGACGCTGATGTCAGGCAGGCATGCAGGCAGGCAGGCAGGCAAGGAGCAGGACATTATCAACAATGATGGCGACATAAAAATAAAAGTCTTAGAATAAAGTACCTTCATTACGGGCAGTAAATTTAAGATCCAGTCAGCTAATGTCCTTTTTTGGTTGACGTTGTTGTCGTTGTTGTTTTTGCTGTTATTTTTGCTTATTTTCTCTGCAGCTTCGTTGTGCTTTAACAAAAAACCACTTATAAGAACCATAATCAGCTCTAAAGCACGATTATCCTCTTTACTTTGCCGTTAACTAAGTTAAATTTTGAAGCTATTTGCAATACTTATTTATGGAAAAACGAAAATAGACTAAAAAAACACACATACACATAAAATTCTGGTGAACGGAAGTCGGAAGCTGGAAGAAAGAAGAGGTTTTGAATAATTTGTTTTATTTCTGATTTAAAAATGGATACAACTGCAAGATTTTTACACAAAATCTAGAATAAGTTTCAACAGGGCAGAAGGGCTGACTAATTATAAAGCAAACGTTAGCGTATTGATTCCAAAATGCCTCAACATTAAAATTAATTATGTTGAATAGAGACTACTAAAATTATTAATGCATCAAACATATTCACAACAGCAAGCTGCCAGCTACAAGCTACCAACAACAGAAAATACGAGGGCGTATTAATATTGAAGCTACCTAAGTAGAATAAAACATTTTTGTTTTTCAAAAACCATTTATTTTTCAACATGGTGTCCGTTTAGCTCAATATAGTTAGTAAGACGATATTACAACTTTTTTGTACCTTTTGAATTATCCGATTTTGTGAACCCCTCAAAATATGCGTTGCTTGTTCGTTTGAGATGTATCTTTTTCCTGCCATTTTTTGAACTTTGGTAACAGGAAAAAGTTACTACTGTTATGAGCTAAATCTGAACTATAAAATGGATGATTAACCAATTCGAAGTGTATTTCACGTAATTTTAGCATTGTATCTAATGCTGTATGAAGCGGTGCGTTGTCTTGAAGAAAGAGCACTTTTTTTTTCTTTAAATGTGGTAGTTTATTTTAGATTTCATCAAACAATTGATCTAATAAAGCACGATAATACTTTCCTATGATTGTGGATCCTTTTTCAGGGTAACCGATGAGCAATATTCCGTGTGCATCCCAAAATGCAGTGGCCATAATTTTGCCAGCCGATTACACTATCTTTGACTTCTTCGTAGCAGTTCCATTAGCTTCCATCCATTGTTTTGATAGATTTTTGGTTTCAGGTGTGTAGTGGTGAAACCACGTTTCATCAACAGTTATTAATCGACGCCAAATATCAATAGGATTACACTTTATCACGTCCAAACACTGCTGTGAAGTGGTGTGTCGAGCTCGTTTTTGTGCGACACTGAGCAATCATCCATCTTGCCGATAGCATTTTCATATGAAAATGTTCATGCAAAATGTTAAACACACGTTCATATGATATGTTTACCGTTTCAACAATAGCACGTTACTTGACTCATATTCTTATCCAGGATTTTCTTGATATTTTCTGCACTAACGACATCTTTTGGCCTGTTAATGGCATCGATACCATTAACAGGATAGCTAAACACATACTTTCCGAGAGCCGTAAAGTGTGTGTTTAGCATTATAGTCAACAGCAGCTATAAATTGAAATCCAAGTGAAGTAAAAAAACTTGAGTATTGGTTTTCTGTAACTGAAAGTCAAGGCAGGGAATAAATCGATGAAATTACCAATTTAGAGCAAATATGTTCAATACAAATACTTATTGCTTTAATCTTGACATGTTTCATTTAGCAAATGATGCTTAATTTTATTTTTAATCAGAGTCGCCGAGCCGCCACAAGATCGCTCATGTGGATCTTTAGTGTCATATAGTATAATGCCATTAATCCTGAAATAACTCGTTGACGTCAGATGAATTTCAGCAATTAACATAATATTGCTTTGCTTTTCGCTCAGGTTGTGTTCGAGTTAATTTTTATGTTGGCATCTGCCGTTTGCGTTCCAGAAACATAATTTTAAATAAATAATTTTTTTAGCCTGTAACCTGATGATTGCGTTTTCAGCATTGCATCATGGTGGTCATAGAGGCCGTGAAAATATTTATTAATTGGACCAAAGTCTGCAATGTGGCCTTAATGTTGCTAAAATAAGGATTGGGCTGCTGAGGCTTGGACTCCTTATGTACGTTTGGTACATTATTCTTAACCACACTGTCATAAGAAACTTGGTTTGAGCTTGGAACATTTATTTGAATTGTTGACTGACCTGTTTGAGGGAAAATTTTGCCTTGAAATGAACAGCGATTACTGGGCCGGCTTGGGAGGAACTAATATTTTATTTCTCATTGAGCATTCGAAGTGGGTATATACGGGGAAACCCCTGTAATCAGCAGTATGATTACCTCCACAATTACTGCATTTTTTTACACTTGTGTCTGTTTTTGATTTGCTGCACCGGGGAGAACAGAGACAGTGGGTAATTTGCAATATTTCTTAGTGTGGCCATACTCCTGTTTATACACTGAACAGTAATAATACAGTAATTTTGCGGTGTGGAATGTATTTAACGTAATATTGGATGAACCTCATTCTACTTCAAGGTGACATCTCCTGGTCCAGTTCCACCCTAAACATGAGCTGAGGTATCTTTTCTCGGTTTCTGATGTTAAGAACATTATTAATTTTGTGCACTTTCTCCGACAAGCCAGTCGTAACGTCATCAGGATCTACGCCAAAAACAATGCCTTTAACAACAACTTGAAGGCCTTTCTCACTTTGAAGCTGATAGGTGTAAAAAGCTGTATTTAAAATAATAAATAAATATTTTCATGAATTACCTGAACTTTAATTTCTTTAATGTTTCCGTGCTTTACAGATCTTACGCTAAAGGTATTTTCGAAATTAACATTCGCACTTGAATACATATATTTTATTTTTGAAATATTGAAGTCGGTTGTCTGCAGGCTTCAATGTGTTTAATGCTTTAGTGTATAAGCTTATCCAATTTGTAGCAGAGTAGTCGCATAATGGCCCAGCGCAGTTGCACTCTTATGTTTGCGGTGAAATAAAATTCTTTACATACAACAGACTTACTTATATGTAAGAAACTAAGAAAAAATTTTATTTTGTCAATTTCAACTCAAACATTAAATGCTTTGCTGCATATTAGAAAAACATCTGTACAGTACACAGCACAATTTGATTTTACAGCCATAAAAATCGATTGTTTAAACTGCAAAATAATGAACAACAATATAAGAAAAGTTAAAATCACACTTCAACTTAAAATGTTCATTTACTCGAGTTTTGCTTATTCTCCTGCCATTTCATTAATGTTTGCAATAAACGCAATGAGCAAAATCAAATCAAATAAAATGGAAAATTCTACGAAATCAAAATGTTGAATAAATAAATAAACAAATTTAGAAAGGGGGAAAAAGGTATTACAATTTCAAAACATTTTAGCTAAAAATTGAAATTGACATTTAGAATCCTTTTCTGCTTCACGTGCTAACCGTAGCGTCATAGACAACAAACAAACAAACGGAAAGAAGAAACGTAACAAAATGAGAAATAAAAAATGAAAAGTAAAAAAAAAATAATAATAATAAGAGATAGTAAAAGTTTTGCGGGTAAAAGCCAACTATGTTGGAAGCTAAAGTTTAGGAAATAAAGCTGTGTAGACGTTTATACGAATAATTTCTATATTAGAATTATTTTTAATATGAAATGAGAAGTATTCACACTTTTTCATAAGACTATAGTGTCTCAAAATCTCGATTTTTTAAAAATTTGAGACATTATATTTCAACATATATTTTTCGTTTTTACACGTAGAACCCTTATGTAGCCATATGTGGTTGAGATAACATTCTCCAAGACAATGTGTTCCAAAAATGCTGATTCTCCCGGAGTAGGTTACAAACCAAAAATTGAGATTTTTCTGCTTCGCAAGCACGTGATTTTTGCTCGCGTTTCCATTTAGAAATATTATCAATAATCTTAATGTTATGCTTTTCGTTTAGAGCACCAAAGATGAGCTATGTCATACAGTTTTTCTATTCATTTGCTTTCTTGGCCACATTGTATTTCAATTGTTTAATATCGTTGTGTTTACTATGAAGTTATTTAACCAAAAAGAAGTTAAGTTGTGCTTAAGTGTTAGATATAAAATTTTATTCTTCAATTATCGTGTACACGGAAGCACTTTAAATCAGAACAATTAGGTTTGGTTAGGTAGGCCGACCGTGGTATCCAGACCGTAGATTCTCCAGCTCACTTGGCTCCTGAAGTCGTTCCCTATGTGATTGCCTGAAAAGTAAGATAGAAAAAGTGAAGAATAGAAGTTAGAGGGAGGAGAGGGGTGTAAAGACGCTAGCACGGTCGAATTAAACGAGGCCAGATATGATAGGCTATTGAAGTTCCGCTTGCCCTAAATATCTTAGACGGTGATGCCGCAATGCCGGGCATGTTTCAAGTAGATCGTATCCTCATCTTCCTCATCTTGGCAACTTCTGCAGAAGTCGCTATAGGGTAAGCTTAGTCTCCTGACATGGTTTCCAAATGGGCAATGTCCAGTGATGGCTGCTACAGTGACCTTCAAGTGAGATCTGGGCAGTTTTAATAGCTCCCACTTTCTCTTAAAGATAACATGCGTTAACAGATTCCTTGATATAAGGCGTGTGTGTCATTTTGCTTGGGCACGTTTCAGTATGTGGAGCTTTAACCTTTTCCAACAAGCTGCCCGCAAAATGGGACTGTATCCCTATCCTCTAGAATTTTTAACACTGAAAAAATTCAAAGGCGACATAATCAAATTCTTCGAACGATTACTGCAGCTCCATGGTACGTAAAATACTAATGAATTCGTAAGGATCTCTGTGTTTCTCTTGTAAAAGACGAAAGTACGAGACTAGGTATATCAGTAAGCTGGAACTTCAACCAAATCCTCTTGCGCACAATATACTTAATTTTTAAGGCCACTCTTAGTTGAGAAGGGGGTGGTTTTACCGATATTGCTCGTGCAAAATAAAACAGTTTTGTTTGGTTCGGGGACAAGGTCATTTCTAATCTCAACTATGAGTATATTGGCATATACTCACGGTCTGTGGTTCGTTGATCTTCATCGCGTCTTTTAGTGCTATTTTCTTGGCTTTCTAGTCACATGGCATCCAGCTCATAAGTGCAAATAGTGCTATAGTTGGTGTTGTCCTCATGGCCCCTGTGGCCAGTATTGCCATGGATCGACTGGCTTTTTCAATTTGCAGTTGCGGAGTTCCACTATACTGATATTTCATAGAATATCGGTTTTATAACCATTTCATAAAGCCCCACAACTCCTTTTATTTGTATGCCCCATGTTGAGGCTATGGCTCTTTTACACAGATGCATTGCTGATGTAGCCTTGGTTATAGCACAACTGGAAACTATACAATTATTTTACTACTTCTGGAAACTTTAAGATTTGTTTCTATGGTTATACTGTTATTGAGTTATATTGCTGTTAAAGTTAAATTATTTTTAAAACGTAATTTAAAAATGTCATATTATTGTTAAATATACCATAGCACTGATAAGTAATGGAAAAAAAGTTATTAATAACCACCAACCAACAGACCCTCGACTGCCAATTAAATACTTTAAACGGCATTTTATTGATTATCGTTCTCAGCTAGCGGCACAGTGCACAAATAAATATGATAAAAAAATTCGGAAATAAGATATAATATGCCAAATATTTTAAAAATACTCGTACAGCTGAGTAAATAATAACATTTCTCTCGCTTTACAGAAATATTTCTCCAGAGTCGAAAATTTGCATAAAACTGTAAAACTATCTTTCAATGGAGATATAAAATATTATAAAACCATTTTAATAGCATACAAAATTACTAAAAACCATAAAATTTATAAATTCATCCAACCATGAATACAAAAAATCGAACACGGCAACGCGGCTAAAATTTAGTTATATATTTGTTGTAGTCTATGAATAAAAACCACCTTAAAATATTTGGGACCGTACTAAAGACTGATGCATTCAAAACTAAACAATTATATGGTGGTCACTTATATTTTGGTTGCGTTACACATCCTCGCTTACGATGTACTGATTGCAGAAATTTGGCAAAAATATTGTGTGTGAAGAGGTGGCAAGAAATCAATTGTATCTTTTGCGCAAATGTCGGCATTTAGTTGATACTGCTGAAACTTCAGAGAAAGCGCGATCAAATTTTTTATGGAAGGTTCAGCCCACAGTTGAGGTTGTCTGAGCTAGATGCCTTGCCACTCACAGCAATTTCGGTACCTTTTCCATTGAGGCGCAGATGATACCAATTCTTGGAAGATTGCCTGTAGGGCTTCGCCTGTATGTTATCAATAAGCCTCGGCCAGTTCCCCGTGTGGCTGACGAGGTTCACACAGGTAGAAATTTATGCCATATGTTTGTAGCCATATAGCAACTTCTTGTTGAGGAGTTCGGGCCTTCTAATCCCTTCTGTGTGTAATTTCCCAGCAATCAATGGAAAACAAGGCTTAATAAGTTGTTAGGCCGAAGCCCACTAGCAGCATAAGCCCTTAAACCAACTCACAACTGGTTGCTCACATACAGGTATCTGTTGTAAAGGCAAATGACCCCCGGGAGCCAAGGTCGATGATCATGATCAGCCCGGGTTGAACTGCAAGCAGAACCACCCGGGGGCCATGCTGATCCCCATTCTGCCAATTTAAACCCTTAGTAAGGGTTTCGGAAGCCAACACATCATAAGTCATGCGGCTTCCTAGAGTTTTATTTGCTGCAATAAACGAGGGACCTCTTCCCCTCATTTGCCAAAAAACAGATTGCCTTGTTTAGGAATACGCCAAAGCAAAACCTGCGGGGTATATTGTTGAAGGATAGCAAACCTTTTACTATCCGTTTTCGTAGTAGTATTATCATCTTTAGATGATATTTGAGTGGATTTGGGGCTTCGCTGCCGTTTAACCTCGGTAACTTACCTATCCATGCCTACTTGCGCTTTCGGCTTATCAGCAATAACTAAACTGGTAAATGGTTTGTAGTCTGTTGTAACAACTATATGCTGCGAGCGCGTGCGGTTCCTATCTCGTAGAGACCGACGATTTTCCAATAGTGTTTTTCAGAGATTCCTCCTCAAAAATCCAAAGGTTTTTCTAGTATAGCTAAGTTTTTTTTCTCAGAATTACATCTGCTAGGTTCATTCATGCAGTTTTTTTTACAATTTAAAAAGATATTAAAAATTTCACAAAGTGTTTTCTTATAAAATACCACTCTTTTCATTTATTCCAGTTTTATTACTTTCCGATCAAAAACAAACACGTCCGTTCACTATCGAAGCTAGAATGCGCCTGAACCTTCCAAGAAATTTTTAAGCTTTGATGAAAAGAGGGCCATATGTGCTCAAAAATTGGGTAGGAAAAGCCACTGATAGATGTCTTACAGGTCTTTATACCGGGCTGAAGCACCTGTACAGGATGGTTATCGCCAAAACAAACATTTGCAGATTCTGCGGCGACCATCCACAGTGGGGTATTGGGATACAAGAGGCACACGCTGCTACAAGCGCATACGTTAAATAAATGGGACTTACCATTACTCCCAATGAAGGAAGTAGTCTGGTTTCTTGACGTACTTAGCCCATAATCGGGCAAGATGAAGCACGATAGATCAACGATAAGTGCAAGTAGCCGTAGCGGGTCACACCCCATTCAAATAATAATAATAATTACTTTACCTTGAAGTAACACTGATATTATAAAAAGCAACAATGTTATATATTATAAAAAGCAACAATCTAATCTGGGGCCAAATCACCGCACACAATATCAAGCAAGATTGATCGAAATGTTTAATTTTTGTATTATGAAATACGATATCGAATGAATTGTTTGCGAATAATATAAAAACGTAAACAAGTTTTTTTTTGTATTGGTATATATCGTTTTCTATAATCGATAGTTAATTCGATTCTGCTTAAAACTGGATTTGATATGCTTCTTAGAACTGGAAAATTGCTGAAAGCTTTTGAAATTTGAATTGATCGATTGTAGAGCTCTTTTAAAATAAAATGCAATCGAATAGTTAAATTTAGTTTTATTTCAACCTCCTGCACAAATTCAATAAAAACGGTGGCTGACAAAAAGTATTACAGTTTCAATTGCTTCAAACAGAAAAAGGCAGCGGCAGCAGCAGCAGTTAAGAAAATAGATTTAGTCAGCATTCATTGTTTTTTAATTTGTTTTTTTTTCCTCAATCTTCTTTGGCACTCACAAGGACTCAAACTCGTTTCATGTCTTAGAGAAAAGTTAACTGAATTCATTTCACCACCCATTTTGGCATTTTATTTATTCTACTTTAGTAGAATCCTGTGAGCACGTTTAATTCAAGAGAAAAGAAAATTGGAATTGTAAAGAAAAGTAAAATAAATGAAAAACTCAGTAATTTAACAATCGAGATTTGTTCATTCGCAAACAATAAAAATCAAAGTCAACAGCTATTTTTTCATAATGACTTGTATATCAGATTAGTTAAATTTTTCAATGGGCCGTGAAGAGGCAAAATTGTATGGAAAATTTAATAAACATTTTCTTTTAGAGACATTATTCTGATTTATGGATTTCAAAACATAATTATACATACTCGTACATGCAAGTACCAATATATTTAGTAACATACTTTTGATAAAAAAAATTCTTGTGTTATTCTTATCTTGAGGATTGTTTGCTTACATTATGACTTAATTTTGGCAGTGGAAACAACAACAACTAGCATATGTATCCTGGTGGAAAAGTAGGTTGATGGCGTCAGAAAGCGATGGAGTTTTCTTCTGCGAATAATACTGACTGGTTACTTGGTTGGTTCGACTCTTTAAATTTGAAGCTAGATGACTTGTTGTGAAAAAACTCGCGACTAGCTGGGGTGGAGACAATCTTTGTGGGTAAAAACTGTAGTTTAAACTTAAGTCGCAGCAATATTCAACATTAATTTTTGATGACTGGGATAGCGTTTAACAAATTGTCCTCACAGCAAATATTTTTCAAGGCACTCTAATTTCTGGGATAAAGAGCAGTAAGTCCCTCATTAGTTGTAGTAATTAAAACTTAAGTAATACTGGGACTTCTAAAGCCCTCACTAAGGATGGGATTTAGAGCTAAAATCACAAAGAGAAGTTATTAGTCTTCCCGTATAATTATGGTGCATGCCGTTTTTTGGGGAGCTAAAAATAGTCTTCGAGGTAGTCTTATCTTGCAAAAGAAACCTGTAATGTAAGGATTAGAAATGGTAAATAGCCGTGTGAGTTGGTTAATGGCGGATCGCCTTTATAGATCGCTAGCCACGAATTAATCGAGCCTTGTCTTCCGTTCCCTGAATTACATACAATAGGCACCAGCTCTTCAGCAGCTTCATATATCTACAAACACATGATAAGAGGTTGCGAATTGTATGCGCCATTTAAGTCACATAGAGGCACTGGTGAACTGTAAGATAGTTCACCCCCTGAAATTGATTCATGGTCAGATTAGTTCACACGGCTGTTTTTCAAGGAGCAGAGTTTACTTTATTGCATCTCAAAACCGGTGCATAGAAGTGGTTTTCTAGTTTATTTCAGCAAATTAGGCTTTTAAAAAGTAGATCATGATTTAGATTGTGCTAGAAAGTCCAATACTATAACCAAAAGTTAATTGGAAGCACAGGACCAGTGCGCCATCAGAAAGGGTTTTCTGGCAGACCATCCTGGCGCTGAACGATGGTTGAGTTTCCAGCATCTTAGTTGAAACGATTTGGCTGTGGTATATACCTAACACTGTAGGTAGAAGAGTTCGCTGTCCTGTTTTCGGTCCCCCCGAGGAGCAGATTTTGCTTAGTGGCGTACACTTATTTAGAGCTGTCTGCTTTCTGGGGCATACAGGGAAAGAAGCCCCTCATTTGTTGTAGCAAATAAAGCTGCGGCTTCCTACCGCATGACTTATATTAAAATTGCCAACATGGGGATCAGTAAACCCCTCGAGAAGTTCTGTTTTGCAAACCATTTCGGTGCTGATCAAAGTCGAGATGACTACTTTGGCTGAACCGTTGTGGCTATGGTTTAAATCTCAATTCGTGGGAAAGGGAATTAGTTCCCTTGATAACTTTTGTTCATGCGAGTTCTCGGAGGCTAATAGCAATACGAGATGCTGTTCTTACAATAGATACCAGTACTGCAAGGAACTAATTTGGATCGTTAGACGGGTGAGTTGGTTAAAAATTGATACTCTTAATGCATTTCGACCTACCAACTAATTAAGCCTTGTATTCTATTGACTTTTGAGAAATTGCATACAGAAGGGATTGAAAGACCTAATCTCTTAAGCAAGGGGTTTGTCTATATGGCTATAAAATTAATGGCAAAAAGTTGCGAGCGCTGGTGAATTATGAATAATTCATACCGCGCAGTTGGTCCATCATCAGATTTGGCTTACAGGGCAGGTGCTGATGTACATCCGTTTCACAATTTGTCTGGTTTTTGGAAACCTAAGTACTCGACATACTGTTGTATTGCAACAATTCCTCCTATCTGTGATGTTAGGAAATATATAGGAGGAATTCCATACAAGAGAAACGGAAGACCCAAGACTTACAGCAAAAAAAGTATCAATATGGCTACTAACATATTTTTCAACGCAGTGCCGCTTATGTGTGGCTGATAGCACAAGTGGGCGGTTGTGAGACGTTTATAAATTCACTCCGTAGTGCTAGTTCACTGTCAGATAATGACGAGCGGCTTGGCGTAGACGCTAGCTTCAAGCTATTTCTGCCAACGGTAACGGGTTGATGTTATTAATGGTTATTAGTTGGTGAAGTTGGTAACCTGACATGCTCGTTATCTAAACTGATCTCTGGTAGGAGAAATCAATTATCCAAAGTTGTATAATCGGTCTTTACTTTATGATCCACCTGCATATAATTTGGCACCCAAGGTTTATAAGGGTGACCGTGAGTCGTTGACTAGATCGCACGTGTCGTTAATCACCATCAGACTAGGATGGAGATGTGCTAATGAAAATCGATGATAATATCTCAGAGAAAACGAAAAATTCAGATATTTTAAGTTTAATATATTGAAATTAAACCGGTTAAAATATTTTATGTCTAATATACGGCCATATCACAGAATTCACTTCCGTTCGGAAATGGAATTGAATCGAATTTTTAATCCTTCAAAAAACGAAAATTTAAAACTTTTTCGGAATCTAGTCTATAATAGTTTTAGTTAGTTTCATTCTTGTAATTAGAAATAGTTTCATATCGAAAAATATTTTAGTTGTTCGTTTTTTGAAGAAGTAAAAAAAGAATTCAATTCCGTTTCCGAACGTAACCAAGTTCTGTGACATCATTGCGAAAAGGTAGTCTTTAATGAAAATTTTCATGGCAAAATCAGTTTAAGATATATCTCGACTATAAATGGACCGATTTCGGAATTTTCCATATTCTGTATTTTAGTAACCTTCTTTTAAAAAAATTTCATGGGAAAATCGGTGTATGCTATATCTCGAGTATATATGCACCGATATGGGAAATTATTGATTTTCTGTATATTGGTACAACCTCATTTTACAATCAGAACTGGTTTTAAGAAAAAAAAAAAATCATCAATAAATCGGTTAAGGCTATATATTGGATATTTATGGACCGATATCGGGAAAATTGTCTTGTAATCCCCACGCTTGATAATTGTGTGAAGTTTGAAGCAAAACAAACTATTTTTTTTTTCAAAATTTTTCACACAAAATTGCTAAAAATAATGGAGAACCAATTTTACTGAATTTCTATAGCAAACCCCTGAATCGATGGAATAATAGAATTGTGAAAGAAACAAGTTTTTATGTCTAATGGTTTTCTTTAAAGCACTATTTCAACGACCGACAGGCCTAATCGAATTTATTATCAATGCCGGTTCAGAATATGTATATTTTATAGGGTCGCAAATGAAAATTGTAGAAATTACAAACGGAATCACAAAATATCGAACATTCTTTTTCTCAACAATTAATAAAAAAAAAAAATTATTTTATCTTTCTTCTACACGGTTAAATTTGAAGTGGAAAAACAGTGTACATACATGAACTCTAATGTAGTGCAAGTTTGACGATTTGCAAAATCATCGCAATAGCTGAACATTTGCTTTTTCCTCATACCTTTCAGACTTTTCATTTCATAACTAATATGTATATAAGTACACAAAAAGAGAACAGAATTAAATATTTCTTAAGTACACATATATAGCTAAACTAAAAAAGAAAACCAATACGAAAATTTCGATTTTTATACCATATCCAAAAAATTGTTTCACATATAATACACCACCTGCTTCATCATTCAAAACAAGTTGAACATTTGTTCTTTCTGCCACACGATTGAATTATAACATTGTTGTACTCGTACAATGAGAAATTGTCTTGCTCGGCAATCAGTAGACATGATGGATTTTGTTAAAACCTGACAGTGAATGTGAATCGAAGGATTTCTATAAAGTCTTGCTTTCATCTTATGTTTCCTATCAAACGTTATTCGTGCTATTCTTTTTTTTTCGATTATGTTTGTAGGCACAAATTTCTTGACAAAAAAAAAAAATGTACACCCACCCATCCCCTCCTTCACTAAATCATTTAAACATATGTTTCGTATATTTTGCAGCATCTTTCTGGTTGTTCTGGCGGTGCTTAAGGAAACATATGAAGTGATTTGTTGTCTTTCTGGGTTGCTTTTAACACGTTTTGATCTTTTTTTTTCTTAACTTTTTGATTTCGTTGCCAATTTTTATTTAGTTTTTTTTGCTGGTTTTGTTTGTTCTCTTTTAAATTTGCTACTCGGTGTTTGGTCGGGATTGTAAGTATAATTTTTTTTTTGGCAATAAAATTAATGTGGCTGAAATTTTAGTGGAAATAACAATTTTGACTGAAGCGAAATTTTTTAAATCGGGTATTTTTTAAATTTAATGTGGGTTATGGGTTAATATGGTTCTTTTAACGATTTTTGATAAAATATATTGTTGTTTGAAGAAGAAGACAACAAAAATAATAATCATACCTTTCAGCTAGGGGACAACTAGGTAAAGCTCATCAGCTGTATACGTAACAGTGGGTTGTTTCTATATCATTTGGTCCCGTAGCCTAGCTGAGCCAAACTGTTAAGTTTTATAATAAAAGAGCACACAGAGGATAAACTTTCAAAAAACTAAAATCATAAAAACTTAATTTGTATTAAATAAACGCATTTTAAATATTGAATTGTCAGTTCAACGCCTTGATATGTTAATTAACGAGTTATCCGTACAGCATGCTAGAACTTAATCGTCTGAAATCGAGCAATTTCTGTCAGAAAAAAGAAGAGTTAGAAGAGAGTGGCAACTTCGCAGGTCTCCTCAGCTTAAAACTAGACTACGGTAATGCGTAACTCAATTAAGAAATCTGCTTCAAATGCAAAAAATGGCTTGCCTTAAGACATATTTGGAAAGACTGAATGGTTTTCCACAATCTGGCTATTACCTGTGGAAAGTGACAAAAGGTTTGAAAAGACCCGTAATAGCCACCTTTGCAAGCTTGTACTGGCGACTGGGCAAGAAGCGATTCCGAAAAGGGGATGGTGTATGTTAACCATTTGGTGTATGTAAGTCATTCAGCTCCTCACAGCCAATCGAAGTTTCCCAAGGTAGCATTCTAGGACTCACTTTATATCTGATTTACGTCTCTGAGATGTTAACGAGATCCGGAGTCCACACTGCAACTTTTGCAGGTGGTACAGCCACCATTAGCTTCGCGAAATATGCAGCAGTATATTTCAATATTAGACGCCCATGATGTGCAGATACTGCAATTTTAATAAGACGGTGTGGCATATCATATAGCTCGCGCCACATTGGCTTATTGGCGAAAATGTTTGCTAACCCCGTAGTTTGATTTCTCGGCTCGTGAATTGGCCTCTCAAACCATGCTATTTAACGCCAGTAGAGCATTTTCTATAGGGATATATGAAGTTGGTATACTACGCCGATATGCCCAAAACGACTGACCACTTGGTGGACGATATTCGTCTCGTTATTGCTTTCATACGGCCACAAATGTTGAAAACAGTAATCGGAAACTTGACATTCGGTTTATACTACGTTCGAGGTAGCCATTTCGGTTACATCCGTAATCTAGTTTTTGTTTTTCTTGTACGTCACCTGAAAACAGTCCGTTAAATACTACCTTTTAAATTTTACAAAAAAAAAAAAGAAAATAAAAAAATAACAAAAAAATAAATAAATAAAATCTTAACATATAAGAATTTTGTTTTGTCCCCTATTTTTCTCTATTTTGCCATTTAATTGGATTGGCTTAAAATTAGTTAATTGCTGTTCCTGTTTTCTTTCCTTAATTTACTTCATTACCTTTTGCAAATATTAACTAAAGTAAAAAGAAGAACGACTTCAAATAAATTACTTTATATTCACATATTTCTTTCTTTTTTTTTTCTCAACTTTTGTTTTACCTTTAAATTCAATTTTCCTTCCGTTTTTACTTCTTTTTTGTCCAAAGTCAAATTAAAAAAACAGCACGCCAAACTTTACACAAAAAAAAAAAAAAAACAAAAAACAACAGCATAAAAAGGAACCAGAAATGAAAAACTGAAGCAAACTAAACTTAACTTTACTTCAATTTTAATTATGCTGTCAAGTAAATTGTTAAAAAATTAAAATTGGGATTTGCACGCACCTGTACTGCTTCCTTTGGCATCTAAGAAAGAAAGGGAGAAAAGAATTTTTCGGAATAAAACAAGTTATTTTGCTGTTTAAACTGGTAATTGTTTCGCTAATTCAAAATGCTTAAACTGTTGGAGATTGTTTAACACACGGATATGAAAGCAACTGAGACCCTTATACATATGTACAAGAAACAACAGCAATTAATTAAAGTTCACCTGAAAAATATAATTAATATTCACAAATATCGCAGGGTGGGGTAGGGCAGGGCACAAAGCGAATTATTAATATATTATATACAGGTTAAGAAAAGGGTTGGATTTTGGACAGTAAACACTATCCACATAACTGAGTACTCGCACTAATAACCATTTTTAAATAATGCGTTAAAATATTAATAAAGATAATCTTCACTAATTCTACTTCGGCATTTTACATAATTGCTTTATTATACACGGCGATGTCAGTGAAGGCAAGTGCCAGAGAATGTCATTGAGTACTTATAAAAATATATAATATAACTAACTACTTTTAAATTTTGTTATTGGATAAGCACATACATCGAATCCCAGCGGTGAAAGTTTCGATTACAGAAGCAATAATACGATGGGCACATGTGGGCCAATAATGCAGATCATCTAAACAAACTAAACATGTGCCACGGTATAACAGAAAGTATTGCGAAAACAGTTCGAACAAGTTACTACGCATTACTTTTTATTCAAAAAAGAATTAATATAATATTTTACGAGTATCTTTTTTTTACATATGCAGTGCATTGTGCCAGAACTAAAAAAAATAGGTTGTGAGGAGGGGGAAAGAGGGAGTAGTGTTTATGAACATTTGACTTGAACCTTTCAACGTTATGACAGGAAACACGTCGGCAGGTAACTTATTCCACAGGCGGAGCGTACGGCTGAAAAACGATTTCTCTCTTTAAAGCGATGTACGATTCCCCGGGCAATCGACCACAAATGGATGAGCTCTCGACGATGAACGCGTGCTACGTAAACATGTGCGAGTTTTGGGAACAAGATCCCTAATCTCGCCTGAGCAAAATCCATTGTAGTAGCGATAGAACAGAGGAATGCACCCCACACTGCGCCGATGCTCCAGTGAGTCAATACAGTTGGATACCCTACTGTCACCTTCTTCGCCCTCTCCTGCACACAGTCGAATAACCCCAAAATAGACTTTGAGACACCGGCCCAAACATGAGAGTTGTATTCCATTTTCGGTCGAATATTGGTGGTAAAAATTGTAAAAAGATCGGATGGAGTGAAGTACATCTTACACGTAGAGGTCATCCCCTGAGTACTGATCCAAGTTAAAAAAAAGAAAAATGTATAATTGACATAATTAAAAACGTTTCGCTTTTTGAGTTAAACAAATTTTACCACAGTGTCCCGCTTTCATTTGAGTCACCGTAAATGTATTTTAATTTAGTTGCCAGTTGAAAAGGGCAACGTATAACGTACAACGGATTCTATGTGCCCCGGCCTTTAACCCATTCTATGGTAATATGACATTTGAACACAATAATATAAATTACGACATTGTAAGTAATTAAATAACATTAACAACATGAAATCTCATTTCGTTACAAAAGATCTAATAGATATTAAAAATTAATATTCAAGCAATTGAGTTGTATGCGGCTTGTAACATTGATACCAATCAATGTTACAGCTTCCCTTTGGGTTTCCCAGCTGTTTATATGAAGGTTGCTCATTTGTTTGATATGTATAAGGAAAGGTAGAGACGTATTCGCAGAAAGGCTTGTTTTATGTGTTTTGACAGGTATTATTAAAACATTTTTCTTTTTAAATTCTCAATAATTTATTTAGATTATTGGGATACAGTAAAATTCGTTTATAGTCCACTGCTTCAAATGCACGCTTTTTGTGAACTATAAGGCGAGTTGGACTATAGTTAGATTTTTATATAAGCCACTTTTTGGCTTGTAAATGAATTAGCATATAATAATTGATTTTGATTATATAAAATCTGAAAGCAGATATTTCAATGCTCTCATTGACAAAAAAAAAAACACATTTAACATTGCAAACATGTGTCAAAAATGAAATAAGTACATATAAAAAAGTGTTGCATTTTTGTGCTCCGTTTTTTGTCTAGGAAAATTTCTATTAAATTTGCATTTTGGATTATATATTTAATAACTCTCATGAAATTAAGTTTATTCACACCGCAGCTATGTGGAATATAAGTGAAAATGGACCATAGCGCTAATGAACTATGTAGCAAATATTTTGCAGGTATTTTATTTATTGATGCCAAAAAAATTGCACATTTTGGACTAAATCGCTAATTCTACTATAAGCGGTGTGGTTTATAAACGAATTTTACTGTATAATGTTGAATTTTGAGAATATCTATAACAAATTGTCAGTCTACTGATGATTAGGGTAGTTCCTATGAAATGTCGACATATAAACAGCTGGGAAACATAGAAAACAAGCTGTTTGTAATTTATCGATTGGTAAAAATTAATATTCAAAAATTTTTCTGCAAAATAGTTCAACGCACACGCACCAAAACATTTTGATTATTTTTTATTCGACAACTCAATTTTTTTTATTTTCACGAAAATTTTCACTGTGGTGTTGTTGCAAATGAATCTGCCGTTTAATATTTAATTAATTTTCTGTAAACTTTAAGTGACCCTTTCGCTTCACGAAACAAGAAAAGCAACAGAAATTCTATACATTTTATGCAAAAGTTTCTTAGTTCACCTTTTAACATCCATTCATTCAATTTATCTTTTTTACCTAAAAGAAGGAGATTAAGAATAAATTGAAAAGTGTTACTAAACTTTTCTTTCAATTTTCGAGCACTTGTTTTGTTTTAGAAGAAGACGGCAATTATTTTAATGAATCAAATGACAGGATTATTCAACACGCTTTGAGCATTTTATTTATTTAAAAAGATTTAAAGACATTAAATTAATGCACTATGGAGTGGAATGTTCGTAAGTAGCAAATTATATATTGCTATAAACAATTTTTTTTTTCTAATTTAAATGTGTGTGTTTTAATGTGGTGATTTTTGGCCAACATCACAAAAATGTTATAATTTATTATTCTAGGTTTTAGTACCTTATGTTGTATGCGCAGCGTAAGCGGTGTGTTTTCTATCGGGCTTTTTTTTTAATTACAATAATTCACGGATAAATGCTTTCATGGGAAATGCCTGAGCCTCATCGCTCTTTAGCTAAGTTCGTTACTGACGCATTTAAAATAATCTTGGCAAATAACGTAACAACGTATTTAAAAGGATTATGTTTGGCAATTTGTATGGAAACCATTTGCACAGGCACACATACATACACACACGGAACACATTATATAGGTAGAAGCTTTTGTTGCCAAGTGCCGATTTAGCAAATGCGTACAAATTCTTTTAAAAAGCTTTATTAGGTTAATGCTTAAAACTTTTTTCGTGCATTTAACTGTGAATTTTTTTTTGATTTTTTGTTTTCATGGAAAAATGTTGAGTGGGAGGTATTTATGATAAAGATATGTACACAAATTAAATAAAATTATTAAACGTGAAACTTGCTTAAGCGCGACGTACTTATCCGTAATGTAGTGTATAAAGCTCTTATTTTACTATAAAAACTGTCAAAACTTAATGAAAGCGCAATATGTGAAGAGAATCTCCAGCGAGCCAAAATTAGTAGCAGACGGTCTTATTAATGTAGTTGTTTTAGTTGTTCCTTACAAAACTGTCGAAGCTTATTTTCATGGGCGTCATTTTAAAGTTCCAATGAAAATATTCTTAGTGCTGTAACATTTTTCACAATAATAATGTGATAATGAACATTTTAATGCGACCACAAAATTTTTAATGTTACAGCAAAAAGAAAAGTAATAAATATAACCAGCTTGTTTTCTTGTTTTCTAAGTTTCCCAGTCGCTTTTGTGTTTTGGCAGATGTTATTAAAATATTTGTCTTTTTAAATTCTCAATATCTTATTTAGAATATTGAGATATAATGCTAAATATTTGAGAATATCTTTCTTAGGTTTCTAAATCTACTGTTGATTAGGGTAGCTCCTATGAAATGTCTAGTTTGTATTTTAACAATTCAATTATTTATTGTATCTTCTAAAAGAACTCACAACAAGTATGCACATTTTAAAACTAAAAATTTATTAATTAATATCGAAAAAAATTAATATTGAAAAATTAATAATGCAAAATTAATATTGAAATATGTTATTTACTTAGGTCCAGTCAATGCTAGACGAAAAGTTGCTTCTTGCGTGTATTTTGTTGGTAAATCACCTTTCCAACGCTTTGATGGTTGCAAGGGTGTACATCCAGTCGAGTGGGGCCACCAAAGTTAAGGATACTACGTGCGAGAGGATTCGGGTGAGACTCCAGTCTGTTAATGTTCCTTATCGCGTGTTTTGAAAATTCATCTTTCACTAAGGGTACACCTAGATCTTTGTGAATTCGAGAGTTTTTAACATACCATGGAGCTGCAGTAATTATACGGAGAATTTGATTCTGGCGCTTTTGAAGTTTCTCAATGTTGGATGCAGAGACGGTACCCCACAATTGAATTCCATAGCACCATATTGGCTTTAGGATTGTGTTATACAACAAAAGTTTGCAATCTAACTTCAAGGTAGAATTTCTCCCGATAAGACAATTTAGCACTGCTTTTAATTTCATCTGCGTGACTTTAGCGTCAGTGTGATATTTCCACGTGAACCTACGGCCGAGATGAATACCAAGGTGTTTGACTTCACTATGTTGCGGAACAATGTGGTTGTTGAGTTTTTCTGCGTAGTGTGAATGCAGGTAGCATGGGTACATTTTTGTTCATTTACTTTGATTAAATTAAAGTAAATGAACAAATGTCTACATATAGACTTGATCTCCTTGAGTTGTGCAATAAATCGATTTTAAATAACACCCAAGAAAATTGTGTTTCTTTTTTTTACAGAAAAAAATTCTACTAATCTGTAATTGTTGATTAAATTGAAACAAAAAGTTAAATTTTAATACAATTTTTGCAAATTTTAATAGAGTCGTCAGATCCTGCATAAAATTAATGGCGGTCATACTTTTGAAGCTACATCTGACAGATTGAGTGCCATTTACTTAATTTTAATTTCGAACGTGTCGGGTGATTCTTCGCGAAGTTTGAGTTATGATGTAAATTAAGACCCATAAAATTAAAAATTAGATTAAGTATTCAAATCTTAATGCTAATCATACAAATTACAAAAAAGTGCTTTTTACTTAAATGAGAAAAGTTTCATTTCTCGGGAGCTTTATCGGTAAAATCACTTATTTAATGTTCTGATGGTGACCCTTGCCCTTGTTCTCAACCGACTATTGCTGCCAAAGTTAAGTAAATTGCGTGCAAGAGGATTTGGGTGAAGTTTCACCTTGACCCTTGCCCTTGTTCTCAACCGACTATTGCTGCCAAAGTTAAGTAAATTGCGTGCAAGAGGATTTGGGTGAAGTTTCAGATTACTGACATAATACCTTGTTGCATATTTCGAAAATTCGTCTTTTACCAGCGGAAAACACATATTCTTACGAATTCGTGAGCTTTTTACATACCATGGAGCTGTAGTAATCGTTGAAATAAATGAACTTGAAATTATTTTATCGGCTAAAAGAACAATTTATGAAATTTTTCGAAAATTATATCACGTTAATGTTGGTACTGACTACATCGGAAGTGGTCTATTCAGAAAATAATATTTATGGTCGAACCGTTCGACCATAGCGAATGGTTTCTCTCAAATAAAACGAATAATGTTGTCTTCTAAAGCACCATTCGTAGCTAACTTGTTCCTGAAGTCCTCCGATTTTACATACCCCAGATGAGAAGATTCAAAAGGGTGATATCGCTCGATTAAGCCGGCGCTCATCGAGAACATGCTCAAAATTTTAGGAAGCCAAGCTACTGAGAACAACAACAAATCAATTCACCACGGTATGCGCGTATATTCTTAGCTACAGTTGCCATTTTCTTTTCACTACCTTCATGATGTGATCGAGCCATTCGATTGTTATCCAGTATCCAGATTGGAACTCAAATTTGCGAAAGGTATTGGTCATAGTCATTTTAGTACACTGTTTATACCCACTGTATGTTCCTCGAATCTCACGAAAAATATTCTGACAGAAATTTGATTTTAGTTGTACAGTGATTTGGAGACGTTATTTTGGTAGGAGTCTTGGAGAATTTCCATGATGTCTTACCGAAAGACACTGAACAAAAATTGCCAAACAGTTTGATACAAGTCATGTGTAATTTGTCAGCAAAATAAAAATCAAACGTCACGATGAATCTCCTATTCGAGATGTAGTGCCATTTTTTGTTTTGAACAAACATCTATGGTCTATGTGGGTAGCATTTTAGCCAAGGTATATCAATATAAATTAAACATTTTATAAATCTAAAATAAGTTGATTTCTTTCTTGTTTATATTCTGTTACGAATTTGTATCACTTCTAACTCACTGTGCGAGATTTGATTTTCCTGCTATAAATATGCCCACACATTCATACGCCTAGCATAAAGCAAAAAATATACACAAACAAAGAGCGTGCATGATATAAGAAATTCAAAATTTCAAGTAAATAAACCACCAATAATTTTATTGTTGTTATTGCGTTCTTATTGTTTCACAAGCATGAGCGTATGTGAATATGTGCATAACAGCTATAAATATATGACTATTGCCAGTTCAGGTAATAAAGGAGTATACTCGTAAATAGCAGACAGATGTTCGGCAGCAGTAGAGTTTTATTTTAGTGAAAGGCAGTCTGCAAAGTAAGCAAGACTAGCATTTTAGTACACAGTGTTAGTAAGAGTAAATAAAGTTTGAAAATATGCAAGTACTGTGTAAGAAGTAAGTATATGTTTTTCATTTGCAAGTAAAGAATACGCAAAAGGTTTTTTAAAAGTAAAAACTAATGAGCTAATAATAATGAACTAATTTTTATGACAGACGAGCACAAGAGAAAATTTTATGTGGAACTAGCAGACGAGAGAAAATTTTATATGGAAATCAATTAAAAAATTTAACAACTTTCATACAATTTTTCTCTCCGAGTTGCTCGTCTGTGTTCTATAAACAGCGCGTAAGTCTGAAAAGTAAGCTAGTCTAGCGTGTTAATACACAGTGGTATTAAGTGTAATTAAAGAGTACTCAAAATATTTTTAAGAGTAAACACTAGAGTGATTGATTGGTTATTATTCGACCTGTTTTAACAGGGTCTTTTGGTTTTACTGAAGCCTGTTCTTTAAAATACCTATTTTTTGAATATTTTTTTCCTGAAAATTAATTATAATTGTGATATAGTCTGTGAAATACTATGCTGAAATTATTGTTGAATTGTTTAATTTTTTCTCCAGCACTGTATGAAATGTTTTTCTGCCCATAGTGCGTTACAAAATCTACTGGACCCTTAATAACGACAAAATGCTAACGATGTCATTCGAAATAATCCTTGAGCAAACTTGATATCTGAAATGTGTTTACAATATGCACCTTTACGAAGTTTAAGCAATATTTATGCTCGTGCAGCTCTTGTTCTTTTCGAAAAATAAAAAAATTACAATAAACTTTAAACAAATTAAGAAGATAATTTCATACAGATTTAACTTAACGCCCGTCTACGTGCACAAGAGTCGCTCTCCTGCAGTTAGACAACGAAGGAGAATGTATTTTCTTTTTTATTTATAAATACTTGATATTTGAGTAGATTTTTCTATACAACAACTTCTTTTTACTGCTCGAAATCCTTTGCTGGTTGTTAATTAAGTACAGCTTCTGGTGGGCAGGGCGGGTGGTGGCAGGTGGTAGGAAGAGTTGAAAAAAGTTTGCTAAGAAGTGGCATGATGAAGAAACTTTTCGTTCTGCTTAACAATTTAAAAGTAAAAATTTTATTTCGTCTTTTTTTTCTTCCAGTTCGTGTAATTCACGCTTTTAGCTTTCTTTCTCTGGTACTTTGGAAAACTCATTATCGTGCCAGCAGTTGTTGTTGTTGTTGCTAAAATTGAGATACATTTTCTTATTTATTTTCGCAAAGTTGAAAAAAGCACAACTTTTTGCAGTTTGCGTTATTATCTTTTTTTCTATTTGTGTTTATTTCATTTTTAAGGCTTATGAGGAGGAATTGCTGTTTGTTTGCTTTCAAAAGATACATATCCACTCGTATCACAAGAAATGTTACGCAAAGAAAATAAGAAATTCTTCTGCTTCTGCTGAATCTCAAGGTTTTTTTTTTTTCTTAATAAACAACACCTTGAAATAACAAATTAAAAACAAAAACTGACTAATTGAGCAAAGCACTTGAAGAAAGGTAAAAATACTTAGAGAACTAAAATAGTTTCAAATATTCAGCAATATCAGAGGAACGAAAAGCACTTTCTGCGGCATGTACTTTAAGCAGGCAGTTAGAGAATCTTCTTCTGCAAATGATTACTTACTGATGATGCGTGTTGCCAGCATTGTCGGCTCTTTGGAACATAAAAGCGCCGTGATCTTAGTCAAATATCGCTTAAAGCCGCCATACTATACATATTGTTTTACTTTAAATGCAATTCAGCAGAAATTTCGAGAACATAACAATTTTTTTCTAGCTAGATGGTTCGGGAGCTGCTGCTGATCTTTTATATTTGCCAAAGGTTACACCGACAAGTTTAAAGATTCTAATTTAACTAATTTTTGTGCTGCTGTAAGCAAGCAACCCTATAACCCAATAATAAGCAGCTAAAAATTTAATCTTGAATTACACCGCGTTACACACACTCCGTCCTATGAATCAAATATACTTTTTCGGAAAGGGGAGAAAAAATGAAAATATACCTGTATCGGTGGTTTTCATGTACACGTCAGATTTTTTTTTTTTTTTATAAAATATGAAGCTCGTAGTGTCCGTCCGTCTGCTGTGTGAAAGACTTTGGATAAGTTTTTAACACTTTTTCCGTGATCCAATCGAGCTGAATTGTTGCAAGCAGACTCATGGAAATGTCTGTATCACGACAAATTTAAGAAAAAAAAAAAAAAAATAGTTTTTTGCCAATTCTCAAATTTTTCTGAACTTTTTTTTATCGGTTATCGGTTTTTTCTAACGGTTTCAGTTCCTTAAAAAACCGATGTTTTTTTTATTAATTTTAAATTGAAATGTTGTTTAAGCTTGAGGTCAGTTTTGTTTTTTTTTATATAAGTAATGTTTTAATAAGATTCGATATTTCGTCTTTTTTTTATTTAATAATCGATTTATTTACAAAATTACATATTGCAATTGAAAGGTGCCTCAGCGTCATATAACATTATTGAGGCAAGTTGCCATTTATATTAAGAAAAAAGAAATATATTAAGATAAAACAGAAAAAAAGTTGTAATAAAATAATAAAAATAAAATTATATTAACTATGTTAGAATCATTTCAAAATTTTCTAATAAGTAATCTTTTAAGTTTGTCTTGAATAACGAAATTGAGTTAATGCTTTTCAAGCTTGTAGGTAGATTATTATATTCTAAACAACCAATGTATTCAATTCTTTGCTTTGTTATTTTGAGTCTGCACCTTGCTGTTCTTAAATTAGAGTTATTTCGTGTAGCAAAAAATTTTTGATTCCTTGAGAAACTCATCATGTTGTGGCCAATATTATTTAGGGACTTAAACAAACCCCTTATAGGTAAAATATTTTTAGAAACTTCTTTGTACAACATAATCGTAGAGTAAGAAATTGGTAAATTGATAGTAAGAAATTGGTAAATCGAAAACTGTTTTAATGGCTTTGTTTTGCGCTCGTTGCAGTGATTTCAGTTCTGCACTGTTTTTACATCCATAGATCATTACATGATAGTTCATATGGCTTTGAATTAATGTCTGGTATATTAAATATTTTGTTTTCACATTAAACTTATTTTTAAATTTGTACAAAATACCTAAGCCTGGAGATATTTTGGCTTTAATGTTATCAATTTGTGAGTTCCACTTCAAATTACTCTGCAATATTGTTCCCAAATATTTCACTGAATTGGATTCAAAAATTTCTTCTCCATTTACAAAAATACTGAAAGTTTCCGCATCTGTATCTAAATATGGTTTAAATCTTATCGCTGCATTGATCACCAATTTATTTATTCTTGCATATTCAAAATTCATGTCAGCATCTTTTTGCATGTAAGCTTTTAACACTGTCTCATGTTTGTAAGGATAGAATATGGATATATCATCAGCATATAAATATGCTTTCCCAGAAAGCTCAATGTTTACAATATCGTTAATGTAGACCGAAAATAGAAGCGGCCTCAACACACTTCCTCGCGGAACGCCATGCTTAATGTCTCCAAGAGAACTTCGACTGCCATTCAACTCTATACATATTGTTTGCTGTTTGTCAAATAACTTTTGAATAAACTTAGCTCTGGATTTCGAACTCCATAGTATTGAAGTTTTTCAAGCATAATCCCATGATCTACTAGATCAAATGCTTTTGAAAAATCATAGAAAACTCCGGAGACTCCACTGTAACCCTGATCCAAACATTGACTTACATAATTAATAATATTTGCAACTGCGTTTTCGGTGCCACTACCTTTCCTAAACCCGTACTGACCCTCGTACAACATGCTATGGCATGTTCGAAGTAACTTAAGAGTTGTTGGTGTATTATTTTTTCAAAAATTTTATCGATAACAGCTAATACAGCTATGGGTCTGTACTTTTCCTCCTTATTAGCATTGACTACCTTCGGTATCGGTGTGGTTTTGCCTATTTTCAATATCTCTGGATATTCTGAGGTGTGAATGATATCATTCAAAATCCTAAGTAAATATGGTGATATTTCTTGGCCACACCGGTGAAAAATCTTTGGGGACAAACCAGCATGCCCAGGAGATTTACTTATTTGGAGATTATTTATTAGATTTGGATTTCTATGCATACATTATCTAATGTAGCAAGTCTGAAACTAAAAGTGTGGTTGCAATATGATAAGGTTCTCAAATTATTGCAATTGTCTTCTTTAGGAAAAATTTTTTTTTAGTTTTGTTTACAAAATCAAAAATATTTTAAAACATATTGAAAACAGTTTTAACATACATAAAAAAATATCACTTTGTTAAATTTTTGTTGAACTTTTATAATTTTTTAAATTAAAAATTGTTTGGTTTGTACATATGTACATCAGGTTTTAGTTCCAGTTTTTCCTTTCTTAAGTTTTTTCTTAAGAAGGATTTTTTACAATACAAATTTGCTGTGATCAATAATTATTGATTGAAGAAGACAAGAAAAATAATAATCAAATCTTTAGCTAGCTGGGGGACAACTAGCTGTTTCGTAGTCGCTACACTACTCATCAGAACCCACTTTGTCTTGTCGAAATTACCTCTTTTGAGTCGTGTTAACCACCGTTCGAAATTTTTTTATTGACCGTAAGCTTCTACCAACTTCGATAACTTTCAGCAGCTATTTTCTTTAAATGGAAGGAGATTATCAGACTTCTTCGCAAAAGACATTTTTTACGCACTAAATTCGACATTTATTATAGCGATTGAAAAAAATGTGTGTTTACGCTTTGACGTTTATCGAATACTAAATTATAACCGCAAATGCCAAAATTATTGATAGAAACTATATGTGATAGTTATATGTGTATTATGTTTTCCAGATCAAGATTATTAACTTGTACAAAAAATATTTATAAAATTACTTAATCTCAAAAATCGTAGTTTTGAGAAAAAAATTTCAAATCATATTTTGGATTAAAAATATTCAAAGTTAAGATAACACCTTCATTGGTATCGTTGTTAGCAGCATGTGTGATTCATTCATGTTAGTACCTGCTTTGACAGCCTTATCTGATGAAGGATCAACTACAAGGGAAGTACTATTCAAGGTTCACCAACGTCTTTGTGTGGCGTGCAAGGTTCACAAGGGACGCGACTTGCGCCATACCATATGAGCCATATGAACAAACCTCTTGCGATTCTCAAGATAGTCAATGGAAGGCAAAGCTCAGTGAGCTGGTAGGCTGAAGCCGAAAGGGCTCATCACTTGTGGTTTCTTGCATGGTTAAGTGTACACTAAAGCAAAACCTGTCCTCTGCTATTACCTATAATAGTATGTATGAGAAACACTTAAAACCATATATATATATATAAGCATAAATACTGAAACTTCAGATATTTTTGTGATTTAAGTGTAACTAGGTAATTAGTCAATATATCTTAGCGATCTTCATCTTTACTTTCAGTAAGGACGTTTTCTTTATCTTCGGTTGCTTGAAAGAATGCCAATAGAAAATCACATTTTTCCATCGATTTTAAGCTTTTATTATAATGGTTCCATAACTCGAGGTTTTATTATAAAAAACTGGTTTATGATTCAAAGTTTTGCCTGTCGCTAGCCACTTATTTCTTCCATCTTTCAAGTGGCGTACGAATCCCTCGTTATAAAAACTGGTTATCTTCTAACACTGAAAAAATTCAAAGACGACAAAATCAAATTCTTCGAACGATTACTTCAGGTTAATGGTACGTAAAAAACTCACGAAGTACGAGGTACGCGACAAGGTATATCAGCAAACTGGAATTTCACCCAAACCCTCTTGCACGAAATATTCTTAATTTTAGCGGTCACACTCGGTTGAGAAGAAGGGATACTCTTTTATTTTTTACATTTTTTTTATAACAATAGCAAAATATATTAGTTTTATATTTATACATATGTATTTGAAAAATTCTGCGCGTAGAAAATTATCAGTTGTTAGCAACAGGTATTAAGATTATTGAACCCTGACCTGGAATTTAATATTAATCGTTTTCAAAAGGATGATAAGGATGGCCGGCAGCGTGAAAATTTTTTGTTTGCAAAAGTAGTTTTTTACAGCATATAAAACTCATCGTGGAAAGGATAATGTGGATGAGCTCGAGCTCATCCACATTATCCACATTATGGGTCAAATAAGGATGGTATTCGATTTGACTGGTAGTTGGCGGTATTTTAGCTATAGCCAACACACGTTCAATTTGTTTCTTATTGAAATTTGAAACACCAATAGATTTTACCAAACCTTCTGCTACCAACTTTTCCATTTCCTTCCAGGTATCAACATAATCAACATCAGAATATAATGTCTTGGCAGTATCATCAACCGGAAATAGCTCTCCGCCTTCTTTATAACCCATTGGCCAATGGATTAAACACATGTTGATGTAATCTAGACGAAAGTTTTTCAAAGTGTTAACACGAGCACTACGTACTAATGCGGGGCTGTAACAGGTGCTCCATAATTTGCTGGTCACAAACAAATCCTCGCGCTTTTTGACACCTTCTTTAATTTTAGCTTCAATACCTTCGCCAACTTCATCTTCATTTTGATAAACATGAGCACAATCAATATGACGATAACCAATATCAATAGCATCTTTAACAGCCTGCGCTACTTCGCCCTTAGGACTACCCCAAAGTGCCCAAGCCCAAAATAGGCATTAGGCTTCCATTGTTTAACTTTACATTTGGTACATTCACCATTTTATTTTTATTAGAACTCGTTTTTTTTTTAACTGTGTACTGCAAATACTTTTAGAACTTGTACAGATAAGAAAAAAATATTTTATAATTCCTTGATCAACTTTCGGCTAACTTTGTGCTTTGGTTACACCAACCAACCGGCAAAAAAAAAAAAGCATTAAATAGGTGATTTTACGGATGTAATTGGCGCAAAATAAAAACAAAAAATTTGTTTTGAACAGTTCTTTAACACATAAGTATGTATAATAATAATAAAAAGAAATAAGAATTTACTTTTAAATAAAATATAAAAATTATAAAAGAGTTATTTCATATATGAGAAGAGTTTCCATATTTGCAATTAGGTATTCATTTTACTTTGTTTTAAAAATAGAAATTCTTTCACCATTTCTTATGTCTTGGGGAAGGTTATTAAATTCAAAACTACCCATGTACTCGTATTCAACACGTTGTGTTATTTCTGGTTCTAAATGTGGTTTGATTTTGTCGAAGGTTTGATTTTTGTGATGACCAATGTTGTTAATTGCTTAATGAACACAAAAAGTAGCAACTGGAATTTATATACCCCGTAGATAGGTAAAATATTTATGGAAATATCCTTCTACAGTGAAACTGTGGAAAATGTTAACAGCAAATTGAATACACCTTTTATAGCCTTGTTTTGCGTTGCTTGTAGCGACTTTAATGCGCTGCTTTTTTGATATGCGTATACAATAGGCTGGGTGAAAAAAATTTTTTTCTTCAAATCAACTTCTAATAGCAAAAAAAAACTGTCTTACTTCATCAATAACAATCCTGTAAAATATTGCATAACTATTTTTAGTGTAACAGCCCGCGCATTGACCTCAAAATTTAACACATTAGTCCACTCTTTACTTGTGCTGTAAAGACTTTTTTCTGTGTGTTTTCATTGCAAATGTTGTAGAGGCCACATAATAATAACTGTATCCTAAGGGTTTTTAAGTTCTCTAGGACTTAAACACAAATTAAGTTAACATTGGTTACGCAGTACCTCTAAATGGCTCCTCTAAAAGTATTGAAAAAGTGATTTTTGACCTGCTTTTGTCAAAGGACATTAAACTTGATAATTTGATGGCTATTGGTTGCGATGGTACTGTCGTCAAGACTGGAAAATTTAGTGGCGTAATTAAACTTTTCGAAGAAACGCTTCAGCGCCCCTTGCAGTGGATTATTTGCATGCTTCACTTAAATTAATTACCTCAAAGGCATCTTTTTAATAAGCATAGCATGAATGGCCAATTTGGTCTTATTAATTTATTAAGAAATTTCAAAGACTTTCCAATCGTTAAATATGAAAGGATACAAAGTAAAGATGTAAGACCTAAGTTCAGATCAAAAATATTTGTATGAAATAACTATATCCGTTACTACTGGTCAATGTCCCAATTATTTAGCTAACAGATCCTCAGGAAAAATCGCCCACGCAAGATGGTTAACAAAAGCAAACAGAATTTCGAGGCACTACACTTCCACATTAAACCCATCGAATAATCTAAAAGTATTAGCTGAATATTGCGTTAAAATTTACGCCTCAGTCTGGTTCAAAATAAAAACCAATCGAGCAAAGATGGGTCTAAAACTTTTGGGAACTGGTTAAAAGTTCTCGATATCTGTCAGCAGAGTATAAACAAATAATAGACCCTGTAATTAAACCCAACACATATTTTTCCCATTCAAAAAATTTTATCCGGTCAACTCGCAACAAAGAGAGTTCTAGAAGCTCGAAACTCTTCATGTACTGGAAAGCAATCATGTGTATTTCAAGTACTGAAAATAGAGTTTAGTTCGAATAACTATACTGACCTAATAATTTGGCAACAAACGTTTTTTGATCCTCCAGTTCTTCGGAATGTCACCAATGAAGAGCTAAACGTATTTATTAAAACTCTAGATGGAAAAACATGACTTTCTTAAAACTATGCTTTCATACGCAAGCTTTAGAACGCACTGTAAAAACAGTGACAGAAGCATCCATGTCCTTATGTGAAACGAAACCGAGAGAAGGCTTAATACAAACAAAACTTGAATCCAGAAAAATTATGCCCAGATTCGAGAGCAAAAGAGATTTTATGGTCAAAAAATAATTAAATTACATATATCGCGTATTATTTTTCGAAAAAAAAGCTGTAGTGTAGCAATATGTTGTGAAAATGTATTAATTTTTTGTAACAAAATAATAAAATATTTACGGCCTTATTTATAAAAATTTCTTCATGTTTATTAAGCTCTTATTGTACAAATTTTGTATAGAAATCAGTGCAATAACAGTTTAATAAACTTGAAAAATTTTTTATAAATAAGGCAGTTAAAATATTAAAGTTTTTTAAAAAAGTGGTGTTATTAAAATTGCAGAAACGGGCTAAAGATATCACTTAATTGAACATTTTTTTCAAGTATTGCCTTTTTATGCCTCAGGCGGCAAAATATTACTATTATAACTTTATTAATTCCCTTTTATTTTTTCCCATACATAAGTGACCCACCCTAGTATACAAGAAATTTAAATTACTATTTATCAAAGATTTATATAATATTAGCTTTGTTCATTTGTTGAACTTGTTTCTGAATTTGAAGATTAATCTAAGAGTAGATACTATTTTACTATTAAGATTTTTAATGTGCAAATCCCACGACAAATTAGTTTGAAGATAAATTCCAAGGTATTTTATTCATGCGCTTTCGAAAATTTCTATTCCACCCACAAAGATACTAAAATTTTGGCTATCTTCTAAATACGGACGAAATTTTGAAAGCTTTGTGTTCTGGGCATTCAACACGAGTTTGTTAAGTCTAATATATTCACTGATTATAGCTGCATCTCTTTCCATATACACCTTCACAATTGTTTTACATTTGTAAGGGTAAAAAAGACATAAATCATCTGGATACATGTACATTTTTCCATACAATTCAAGATTATGGATATCATTTATATACACATTAAACAAAAGTGAACCTAAAACGCTTCCATCTTCCATTACACCGGTTTTACTTTCGCACTTCTTGACTGTAACACATTACTTTCTGTTTGATAAGTAATTAGACAATAAAGCTAAGAGTCTGAACACAATGTTTGCGGTGCGGTACGATTTCCCGTTGCGGGAGAGAAAAATAAACATAATACAACGGAAGACCGCTGTCAATGGCGGCAATACTTGTCATTGTTAGTTTACATTTTTTTAACTTATTTGTGTATACGAGTACATTTTTATAAAAATTTCTAAAATATCTACTGTTTGTGCAACGTATTTTGTAATAGCAGTAAATAGAAAAAAAAAATTGAACAGTTTTTTTTTTTTTGAAAATGGTATAAGTCCACTTGTAAAAAAAACTAAGTTAACGGTAGTTTTAATAGCTACAGACACCTTCTCTCTATAGTAATAATCACAGTTTAAATACAGTTCTTTTTTAAAATAAAATGAGCACAAACAGTCTTGCTGTACAATGTTATCGCAAACAGATTTCTTTTGAAAGTGGAATAAGTCCATTCCTAATACATAAGTATATAATTAAAACAACAATTATAGCAATTATTATTGATTATTGTACGCTGATCGCGTATTTAGTGCTAATGTATTAAAGACAACATTGTTAACAAAATAAAGGTATTATTGTTCTGATGAAATGATGAGAATTCTTCAAATCCCACTGGGTGCTGATGAGTAGTGTAGCGACTACGAAACAGCTAGTTGTCCGCCAGCTAAAGATTTGATTATTATTTTTCTCATCTTCTTCAATCAATAATTATTGATTACAGCAAGTTTGTATTGTAAAAAAATCCTTCTTAAGAAAAAACTTAAGAAAGGAAAAACTTGAACTAAAACCCGATCTACATGTCGCTCCTTTATTGCAACATAGTCATAACGCAAAAAACCTTGTTTCGAGAAAAACATATTTAAAATTTTTAGTTTCCATACAAGTCTTAGAAATTTTTTTTAGAAAATATATCCTAAAGGAATCAGTTTAAAGGTAATTTAAATAAAATTTTGGCACAATATAAAAGGTAGTACTGTTAATAATTCTACAGTGTTAACTCGAAAAGCGAATTTTTTGCGATATGACTATGTTGCAATAAAGGAGCGTTATGTACAAACCAAATAAATTTTAATTTAAGAATTATAAAGTTCACCAAAAATGAGTTCACCGGAAATGATGAGAAGTTTTGTATAGTTATCCTACGGGCCTTGGTTCTTATGCAAATAGTATTATTTAAATATAATTGCTGTTAAACTAGAAAATTAAACGTTTAAATAAATAACATAACTTGTTACAATAAATTGATATACTTGTGAAGAATACGACAATCCGTCAATTTGGTCTGAAAGTGATGTTGTTAAGTAAGCGCCAGAAAGATCTTAATGATTTTTATAATAATTGAAATAAGCTTCTACTAAACTTGGTTATTCGTATATTTATATGTCTTCATTTTAACTATTACTTTTTACATAAAAATCCAATTCAGTAAAGCATTTATGTCTGCGAATATATAGACTTATTACGCTACTACTTTTATATATTGCCAAATGTTCTTTTTGCCATGTGGAGTTAAGAAAATCGTTTATTTTTTCAAATAATTTTAGTAATTATTATTTCACAACAAAATTTAAAAGGTTTATAGTGTAAATAACATCACTCGAACTGATTAAAGTTGGCCAATATTTTTAAAATGATTCAAACGCAAAAATATCTCAATATATGAAAAAATGGACTTATACCACTTTCAAAATAACCAGTTCAATTATAGCTGTTAAAAACTTGTTAGTTTGGTAGAAGGCACATTTGATTTGTATGTGGAATTAGAAACTAAGGCACATCCTAACAGGATATGGTGGACAAGACGCGTTAATGCACCAATTGTTCTTTTGCTTCTACTTTTTATACGTATCCCGTAAATTTCGAAATATTTTTTCTTTTTGCTTACTCCACTAAAATTAAATAAAGTCTGACAAAAAAATAAGCTAACTTATAGAAATTCACTTACCTGGTACGTCCAAATCTTTGTTAATTTGAACCAAAAATCTTCTTTATAGTGGAAGTTTTTGTAACTTCCCGACCGCAAATTATAATCATATTTCCAACTTCTTTTTTAACATATTGTTAACATATTTTTTAAAGTTTTATATTTCGTGACAAAAAAAAATAATAATAATCTCCAAAATCATGTTTTTTATTTACAATATTGTTGTGAAAATCGTCAATTATTTAAAAGATATGGCAACATCGAAGAGAGAAAGGCAGTAAAAAATTGAGAGACTGAGAAAGTCCACAATGAAAATAAAATAAATTTTAATTTTATGCCGCTCCGCACTGCGATTTTTTACTTCAAATTCGTATGAAAAACCGCAGCGCAGTAAATTATCGTTACATTGTGTTCAGACTCTAATGCTGGTTCACTAACTCCATAACACTTCAACTTCTGAATTAAAATCATATGATCCACTAAATCAGAGGCCTTAGAAAAATCGTCGAAAGCTCCAGCAACACTATTACAGCCGCTTTCTAAGCCTTGACAAATAGTGTTAACCACATTCACTACAGCTTCCTCTGTTCCACTTCCTTTCTTAAATCCATACTGGAATTTACTTAGTAGATTATTATTTTGTAAGTAAAACGAGAGCTGCTTACGAAGTATCTTTTCAAAAAATTTTTCAATTATAGGTAATAAAGCAATTGGCTTGTAATTATGTAATTCAGTAGCAGTATACTCCTTAAGTAAAGGTTCAATTTAGCAATTTTTAAATTTTCTGGATATACGAGTACAGACGTATCTATCACAGAATTGAAAATTTTTGAGAGTACAAAGGATAAAATATCTTTGCACTCGAACAACATTTTTGGAGATATACCGCCATAACCGCAACTTTTTGATAAATCAAGTTGCATAATAGTTTCGTCAGCTTCTAAAGCAGTCATATGTAAAAATCTGAATGTATTTTCGCAAGAACTCTGTGTTCTAAAAGCGTTAATGGAATCCTCAATTTGTTGTTTTAATATTCTAGGGATTTCCAAAAAGTATTGATTAAACACATCACATTTCATCTGATTATCCTGTATAATATTTCCATTGGAATCTTTTAGTTTTTTGAATCCTGATGAAAATTCTCAAGATTTTTGTTATAATAATCATTCATTGACATCCGTATCCAAAAAAACTTAACAAAGCTTGGTAAGCAGTTGTTAAGAAAAATTCCTTAACGTTGTATGCAAAAACAATTATTTACTTACCATTCGTTTAAAGTTGAAATGACTACACTTTAACTGTACGTTAAAATGACATTTGACTTCTTCATTTTTATTTCCTTTAGAAAGCACAATTTTGTAAAAGATTTTAATGCAAACAATGTTTTATGCTTATTAATTAAGTAAATTTACACATTGCATTGTATACAAACTGAAAATATTAATTTTGGAAGAAAAATATAAATAACAATATAAATAACAATAACAATTGCATATATGTGATCAATATGTGGCAAACATTAACGTAAGAATAATTAAAGAGCTCGGTGGCTGAAGTGGTTAAAGCGGCCGTATTAAAAATACATCATGTTCACATGATCCCAAGTTCGAGTCCCAGTGGGTGCTGATGAGTAGTGTAGCGACTACGAAACAGCTAGTTGTCCCCCAGCTAATGGTATTCAATTATTTTTTCTGTCCTTCTTTGGTCTTATTGTTTCACAGCAATCATTGTTATAATTAAAAATAATCCTTCTTCTTGACTGAAGTTGGACTCGAACTCACAACTAGTTAATCTCGTACATATGTAAATAACAATTATGTTAGTGATGCACTTTCAATGAAACGAATACAATGAAAATCGTTATTCAAATAATAATTATTTTTCTAGATAAGTACCCCTATTACTTTTTCTCAATTTCATTAATATACTACATATTATATATTCATTATTTATTAAGAAGGTAAATCCAAGAACTGTTTGTCATAAATATGTTATTTTATGTCATAATAATAATTTTTTATTTTTTAAATTTATTTTTCGGTTTTCGAATATTAGTTTTTATTCATCACTATTTAAAAAATTACAACTGAACATTACGGCGTTGCCATAACAAAACAATTAAATTCCTTACTACATTGAAAAGTTAACGTACTGTTTTTGCATAAAAATTTTTAACAAATGTATGGTAGTGCTAATGTGTTTGGTAACTAACGTATGCGTTAAAACTCAAGTAAGAATTTTTTTTGGATATGGCCCTGAATCTTTATAAGCTCTCTTAATTATATCGTAATAAATCTATTTTTCGTCTCCAGCAGCTGTTCACAGGCGATGCAGAAAGCCCTTCCGTCTTTGCCTTGCAAGCAGCTATTCACAGGCAAACAGACACCGTCCAACATCTCTCGGCTGCAACTCGTACGGCACCTAATTTCCTTCATTTGTAATCATTCCCATGATTTTTAGGCAGTATGAAATGACTTGTTGCGCCCATCCCAATAACCTTGCCAATTTTTTTTTCTTGATCAAGTAATGCCTCATCAATTCTGAGTCTTCGAAAACCTTCTCTTCCACCGCCAGGCCAGCTTGGTCGTCAAAATTACCATTCTTGAAGCGTTGAAACCACTATCGTCATGTACTTTCATTAATAGCGGACTTACTACAGGTGTTTGGGAGCATTCGAGCATAGATTTCTTCATATTAAAGCAGACAATTTAAGGCTGCCGTAAATTAAAAGAATTTTGCTCATAAGCTGCCAGGTTTAATCGAGAATAACTTGATGATGCAGACCCAAATCGTTTAATATTTCCATGGTGTTATGTTTGCAAATACCTATGCTTATTGTATGACTTCTAAGATATATTTATTGCGACTACCACTTACCGGTACAACCATCTATTGCAAAACGGCGGAAGCAAAGTTTTACACCAAATATTTTCATACTATATTGATCCCCAATGTTTTGGCACTGATTACTCAATACGTTACATGTTGTTGCGAGATTTTTAAATTAAAAATATTCAGAATTATATTTCAAAAAGCTCACGCGTATGTGATTCCACTCATGGGAGCTTTTATTGTTTGAGTTGATGGATATTTCATATCCGCGACCGGTCATGGGAGTGTCCGTTTGTTATTTCGTAATTGGTTTGGTTTCCATTATAATGGTGGCAAGTGAACAAAAAACTGGCTGCGGAAGAGAGCTCTGTACGCCTAAAGAAGCTGAGCACTAGTGCAGCCTTCACTGTATTTATGAATATGTACGTACATACTTACATGCTTAAAGTAGACTTGAAATAGTACGTGTCATTTTAAAAATTTTATTTACTGAGAGTTTTATGTAAAAGCCTGGTCAGTGTTAAATACAGGATAATTGCTTTGCAGATTCTTCTTTTTGCATTTTTTTTAATGAATGTGATTAACATTTAAAACAAAAACAATCTTTTCGCCTGATACGTTAACGAAATGGGCTCATGAATGTGTATTAAATTGCACTAATATTCACGTAAACTCAAGCGATGTCGATGTGTAAAATGTATTCCTTTATGGTCCACCACTTGGAGATTCTCCATTACATTCACATTTAGCCAACAATTCCATACAGTTGTGGCATTAACATGACTCGTTGTGTTTTTCAATGCAACAAAATGGTTCGGAAATTCAATATTTCGGTTCATCGTTAAATAATAAACGTTGTAGTGGCCGTTGCAGCAACACCAACGTTGCTGCTGCCGCTGTTGCTGTCGTTGCTGGCTGTCATGTGTAAATGTCAGCGTTGGTCATTATTTTAATGCCGATTAAAATATGTTGACAATGCTCTTTTATATTTTATTTAAATTCTGACTTTTTTTTCAATTTTTATTTTCAATATTTTCCCCACCACACATACGAGTAATACCTATGCATATGCATGTATGTGTGTATGCACGAATGTCCTGCATGTGTTTTTGTTTTTGATTTTCAGACCTGCTTAAAATAATATTTTCATATGAAAGCAGAGTATTTTTTTGAGATTTTCTTTTTTTTTTTTTATAATTCCATTGTTTTTGTTTTGCTTTTACTTCAGCCCGGATTAATACTTTTTTATAGGAGACAATTTCTGTCAGTTTAAATTGTCGTATGGAAAATAAAATTTAATTTATTTTTATTAAAGCGAGGCTAACTGCAATTTATTAAGTTTTTATTGGAAAATTTAAATTATTTCGCATAGAGAACAGAAGTTATTGTCCCAGATTGCTTAAATTATACCAAAAAAAGTTAGTCAAAGTATCATTAAAAAAATTCTCATAAAGAGGCAATCAGTGTTGTCAACTTTAAAATTTCAAAACGCACCAAAATCGGGGAAAAGGCGCGTTATTTCAATAAAAACGCACCGAATTTGGAACTTTTCTTTTCATTTTTAAAAACCCAATTTGTATTATAAAAAGTATACAATTTTTATATTAAAAAAATACGACAATGAAACAGCCTCTTCGTCCAATAGCTAAAATTCGTTTTTGTCAAACTTTTCCTTTAGTGCGATTCTATTACTTTTATTAAGACAATGTTATCTTACAATAATTTTTACAATATTTTTAAAATTTATTATTCGGCAATATTATATAATTGTATTCACTGTCGACCGAAACCAGATGTTAGTTTAATCCGGTGCACCAATAGCTGCTTACCGTCGTTAAAATGATATTGCAGGAGCATAGAATCGTTGCTGCAGGAGATGAAATATGTCGAAGAAATTTACGATTATCGGATCATTAAGTTACAGAATGGCACTGCAAGCCATCGAACTCTGTTAATAGCAATTCTATCAAGCACAATGGAAATTTCATTTGTGTTTTTGCAAGCGAACAGTAATCAGTTGGATAGAGTGGGTGTCTCTAAAAGAATTTATAGAAATATACAAAAATTTTCCAAAACTAGAACAAATAAAAGATGAATGTTACCAAAAGCAATATGCAAAAGTTTTGAAAATGTTAATTTTATTAACAATTTAGTAATTTATCAATTACTAAAACAGTAACGAATTCACGCGCCATCCATAAATACAAACTTCCATATATCGTGTTTGTATTTATTGTAATATTTGATCGTTTGATATCAAAACAGCAAATTTTATAAAACAAAATGGTTATTTTTCTTTTGAGAATATGTATAAGATTGCCTTACTTTGTGCGTATAATTAGGTGCGTTTTCCACATTATAACTCCCTATTCTGATTTTGCTCTGCAAAATGACGCGTAAAAATGTTGGGCACTTGAATAAATTTTTTTCTTATATAAAAACAAAAATTTGGTTGGGTGCCACCGAAACTTAAAAAGCGCACCGAAAACGTAAAAAAGCGCACCAGGCACCCACTACAGAATTTTTCGCACAAATAATATTAAAAAGCACCAAAAACGGAGCGAAACGCACCGAGTTGAAAACGCTGGAGGCAATTCAGTGTCTTGCATAAATTTTCAACGGCAAGATAAAAACCGAATTTTAACCAAGAGTAGCCAAATTTATTTACGAAAAGGCTTTTTGGGCTGAGTTCAGCCAATCGTACGAGCATTTTAATTGAAAGGTTTGCTTTCTAGATAATGACATAAATGCATGCTGAAAAGGGGATGAATTCCCCTTCCAAGAAAATTTTGGCTAAGGCAAGAGCCAGTGATGCCAGAGAGTTTTGTAGAAAAATCTTCATTTTTCAAATATAAAATCTTAATAATTATTTCTTATTTTTGCAGCTAGAGATCGTTTTATTTTATATAAAAAATTCAACAGTATATATTTTCAATATTTCGATAACAATTTCTTATTATCGTCAGGAAAATTAATATGTTGTACTCGTTGGATCTTTATTTATTAACTGATATTTAGAAATATCACCTACAATATTATTAATATTCTTAATTTATAATCTTGCTTATATATAGCTACTGCAGTATTACCTTTAGCAGCTTTTAAAATAATAATATCCTTATTTCTTTTTAAAAACTTCTCTGCTTCATTTACTCTATCAATCACAAATCTATCTCTACTTGTGAAAGTCATTGTACTCAAATGATTATCAATAATTGATGTAAACATATGTATTTCTAGCTATTTCCTGGTCTTCCTTGTTATCAAAATCTTCACCCTCACTTATAGTTTTCAAAATCGGAAAATCTTTCTTTCTAACCGGCAAAGCAAATTTCTGTCCAAGTGAAAGAACCCATTCTATATCCTTTGGAAAATCTAGATTTGTCTTATTAACTAACCACTTATCATTAAATCTAAGACCTAAGTCTTTGATCTGCTGTCTCCTAAGTGTTTCTAATTTCTTTTTATGGTTTTTTTTATATTTGCATTGTATATTGCCGATAAGCGATCTTCAAAGATTAAAAATTCCAATAAAAAAAATAAATAAAAAATTATAAAAAGCTTCTTTTCTATGTTTCCCAGCTATCAATATGTTAACATTTCATAGGAGCTACCCTAATCATCAGTAGACTATGAAATGTCGACATATAGATAGCTGGGTAACATAGAAAACAAGCCATTTATAATTTTTTATTGGTATCAAAGTTAGAAGCTAAAATAGTGAATAAAAACTCAATATTTTACCCTCTCCCTTTGAAAATGTTTCAGCAACTCGTGTTTTCTTTAATTACTAATTTTAAAATTTTGATATGAAGATGTTGCCGATAATCCAAAATTGTTTCTTGAAACCCTTGTAAACCAACGTTACTGAAAATTGTTGGTATATTCTTCGTTGAGTTAGCAATAAACTTCGGAATAATCCCTGCATTTCTGCATCTTATCAAAAGGGTTTTGTATTAACAATTTTACTCCTTATTGATTTCAGTTTATAAATTAGACTCCTAGCACCGTGATTTCTCTTAAAAACTTAATAATTCATTATTAATCCCTCTTAATTCATGCTCATTGAATTATATTTGTTATTTTATTATTTTATCTTGTTTAAGTAATTATTTCTTCTTTTTGCAGCTAAAGATCGTTTTAATTTATATAAAAAATTCAACATCATTTATTTTCAATATTTTGATAATAATTTGTTATCATCGTCAGAAAAATTAATATGTTATTCTATGCGATAATAAAATATCAAATATAAAATCTTAATTTTAGAAAGAAAAAAATCTTAAATTGTTTCTCGAAACTCAAAAATAATGTCTCCTATTGCGATGCGAAAGTAAATTCGATGTGAAAGTTAAATGTGATAAGAGTATAATTTGGTACTTTGTGCCGTTTGCGCAAAATTTTTGGCGAAATGCTTTAAAAGTTAAGCAGCACTGGTACCACAAAATAAACAATGGCGAAAAATTATAAAATAAACTGTGCGAAAGGGAAAAATTAAATGCGAACGGAAAATACGAAAACGACTTTTCTTTCGCATCTCAATAGAGAGTAACCTGCCTGTTAATTATTACAAGAAGTTGGCTATTTTGAAAAATACAAAAAAGTTATTGATCAAGAGTTATTGATCGCGGCAAATATTGTTACAATTAAAAATAAAAATATTTCTTGGCTTTAGCCAAGATTGAACTTGAGCTGGACGAATGATAACAACCCGTCATATAATATTAGTAATACAAAAAATTACCGAAAATTGCCGTTCCCTTTGTAGTTGCCTGAAAAGTGGGATAGTGAAGTGAAAAATAGAAGTGGAAATGAATGTGAAGGGTTGGAAAGGAAAGGCAGAAAGTGCTTAGTGTGGCGTTATATTATGCTGTGCTAGCCATCCGCTGCTTTTTATGAAAGGGGCTAGCTCGGTCGGATTGATCGAGGCCAGACATGATAGGCTGTTGAAGCTCCACTCGCCTAGATATGTTAGAATGCTTCAACGCCGAGTGATGAAGGCTCGTCTCCTACTCTTCTTCGTCTTGGCAACTTCTGCAAAAGTCGTTATAGGGTAGGCCTAGACCCCTTTCTTGGTTGCCAAACAGTCAATGTCCAGTAATGACTGCTACAGTGACTCTAAGGTGAAATCTGGGTAGTCTTAATAGCTCCCACGTGCTCTTAGGGTTAATATGCGGCCATTTTTCTTGAGCACGTTTCAGCGTGTGGAGCTTTATTCTTTTCCAACTCGGTTATAACGCAAAAGAAGTTTAGATCCTTATCCTCCAGGGTTTTCCCTGGATGTTGTTGCCGTTGTTGGAGCCATGTCCACGTACCTATTTCAGAGTTAGGTTAGAATGTACCGCAAGAATTCAATTAAATCAAAATTCTTTCCATGAAATTATTAGTACATGTAAAGGGCGAAATAAACTACACAAACTGTTTGGCAAACATGCCAAAATTTTAAGTTTGCACAAACATTTTGCGTTGTTTATGGTAGTGTTTTATTTTTTGCACAAATATTTGAAGCAAGTTTGCACGAAAATTTTTTTATTTTCGAGCAAACATGATGACGTTTTTCAAACACCTTGTCTTGGTTGCTAAGCACTTAGTCACTTCAGCGAAAATTTTGCACAGATATTTGAGGAACAGGCCCATAAAACTGATCAAGAAAAAATTGTATGGTTAGGATTTATAGAATTACATAAAAGTCTGCCCTCTTTGTCGAAAAACCAAAAGCAAAGTCTATAACAATGGAGTCTCAAAAATGAGAAGGTTTAGAATTATTGCAGAGAAATTACAACAGAAATTGAGATATTGAGGCCAACAAGCAAATAATAATAAAACAAACCATATATTTTACGGACTTCATATGGCGAGCAAAATTGCCGCAATAAAATCGCTATATAAAAGAAGTGATTAATTTGTGTTTGTAAGAGTTGTATTTGAGTCGTTTGAGTGTAAATGGAAAGCGTGAGTTTGCCAAACGGGTGGCTTAGTTTATTTGTCCTTAACTAGTACATATTTTGTTTGGAGCCAAGAGGTAAACAATTATTTCAGGTTTCGGTTTATGAAAGAAGTCAATCTTTGTTGAATATTTGAAAATACTATGCTTCGAAAATCATAATTTTAAGAAAAAAAATCTTCATATTTCATTTTATCTGAAAAATATTCAAAACTAGGGTAAAATATTTATTCTGGCAACGCTGACAAGAGCGAAGTCTTGGTTTAATCAGACGTGGAGAAATGCAGTCAGATCCAGAGAGGATGCATTTAGCACCGCGTATTCGTGACAAGGTCCTTACAGCTAGTTCATCAATTCCAACGCTCCTAAAGCAGTCACTAAAGCAGTTACCGACCCGGTTGATTAGGCTAACCTTCTGCGTGAAAGGTTTGCAAGCAATTATTCCTTGCCTGGATCAGATGGCATTCAAGCACAGGACTTGGCAGTGTTCTTCTATGTTTGCGCGTCCATTGGCACACCTTTTCAGCATAATATACCATCTTGGTGTTTTCCATTCGTGCTGGAAGATTGCTAATGTAATGCCAATTCCCAAAAATGCTGAAGCAAATAACCCTGAAAATTACCACCCTATTGCAATTTGCTCTGCGCTTTCCAAAGCAATGGAAAGTATGGTTGGGAGGTATCTAGAGTTCCATACATTTTTTTGTGATTGTCAATATATATGTCGTAAAGGTTGCTCTACTGGCGATTTTTTGGCATATCTCGCGGAGAAATGGTACCATTCAATTTATCATTTCGGTGAAAGTAATGTATGGCATTGTGAACTACTGGCAAAACTTACGGTTTTTGGTGCATGCCGGTTTTTGGGGGCTAATAACTTCCAAGGTACTGTTGTCTTGCCACAGATATCTGTGCTGTAAGCAACTAGAGGTAACGGTTAGAGGGGTGAATTTATTACGGGCTGGTATTCTTAGTGAATTTCGGCATACCAACATATTTAGTCTTTTCTTTCATTGAAATTGCATACAAGAGGGACTAGAAGGCTCGCACTCGTAACTAAGGGGTTTGTCTATATATGCCTGGCGAATCGTGAATAATTTACCCCGTGGGGTTAGTCTATTACTGTGAATAGAGCTACTGTGATATAAGTAATTGCATATAATTACAACGTATCATACTCGTTTCATGTAAGTTATCCGCTGTGAGTGAATAATTTTTTATACCAAATTTAAATGGTGAGACAACGACTGCTCTGAAAATTGCATTTTTTAGAAATTTAAAAATGATTTTGAATTTTTCTTAATTTAAATTTTTTCGTGGCACAAATTGCGTGATAAAAATTATTTCGTTGATGAATGTATAGGATTAAAAAAGATACGTTAGTAGTGTGCAGGAAGGCCAAACAATTAGTCACGCATGAAATGGCGTGAGTAAAATAATCTTGTATGTAAGCGTGCGTGGTCGTGAGTGAAAAACACTCCCACCCACATCTCTACATTCATTACACGAGTACATAATACGAGTATGTATGTTTATGATTGTGCATTTACTCACATACATTTGATATATTAATTTATGTGTCTAAAATAATTCTGTTTAATTCTGGAATGTATTTGCGGTTAAAGGAACAATTTATCTAAAATTGATGAACAGCAAAACAATTTATTTGCGGCTGGCAGTTAAGAAAAATATGTATTTATGTTTTAGGCTTTGGGGACTTCCTTTTAATGTTTGTATTTTTTGTGCGGTTTTTTAATTGGAAATTTTTAATAATGTTGCTTAAAAGAACAAGCAGAATAAAACAGACTTTAATAGAGCAAAAAAAATATTTTTTATAAATTCTTGAAAGTATTATGCCAGGCAGCTTTAATAGGGTGGTGGTATACGCACAGCTGTCTTTCGTTTCCGTTGCGTAAATTTGTCTAGTTTGTTTCCAAAAATAAAAAACGTTTACTTTTTTCAATTCAAAAAAATTTAATTAGATTGGAATTAAATACAATACAAAATTTTATTTAAAAAAATTTAATATAAAAAATTAAAAATATGCGTCGCTGACGTTTGTGAAACGTCAGTAAGCAAGGGGCAAGCTGAAATTCCCGTTTTTTTCTGAAACATATTTCTCTGTTATATTTTATTTATGTTAAAATGCTATTTAAATTAATTTTCAAATTTCATTTTCATTTTAAATAAAACATATATATGTGCATATACATATATGTACATGCATATAGTTCGGTTTTCACATTTTTTTATACGCTTCACGAAAGTGTAAAGTGTATATATACAATTTTCATTTCCAACCCTATAAAATATACGTATTCAGAATCAGCATTCGTCAGCGTTGAAATACCGTTTCTGAGAAAACAATTAGACGTAGAAACGTTTTTCTTTCATCATTCATCGTTCATTACCTCATCGATTCATGGGTTTGCTATTAAAATTCAGTAATATCGGTTCACATATAGCTGAGATATATCCAAAATTCCGGAAAAAAAAACATTTTTTTGCAATTTTGTATGAAATTGTTTGAAAAAAACAGATATTTGTTTTGCTTCAAACTTCACAGCATTATTAAACGTGGCGAATAAAAGGCAAAAAAAGAGTTTTCCCAGACATCGGTCCATATATAGCCGATATATAGCCTAAACTGAGGTTTTCATGATAATGTCTCATAAGCGAACTTAAACAACTTGTTTTGCTTAAAAGTAGTTCTGGTAATAAAATAAGGTGTTATAGTATTTCCTGGAGGGTCCCATAGGAATCGCAGGAAATACTTGTTATTATTATTATATATTATCCTACCAAAATGTTATAGTAATACCAGGAGGGTCCCATAGGATTCGCAGGTAGCTATTATTTTATCCTGGAGGGTCCCTTGGGAATCGCAGGATTTACCATTATATTATATTCCTATTCAAATTTAAATAAAACCTCTTTTTTATTACTACTCAATTTAATTTATTAATATATTATAATTAGTTAATAGCTTAACTGGCTACTTCTGACCTCTACTACCCATTCTACTGATTCTGCCCATTCTACTGCCCACGACTACTGCCCATGACTACTGCCCATGGGTACTGTTCATGACTGCCCATGGCTACTGCTCTTTCTACTGCCCATGACTACTGCCCATGGCTACTGTTCATGACTACTGCTCATCACTGCCCATGGCTACTGTCCATTCCACTGCACATGACTACTGCCCATGACTACTGCACATGACTACTGCCCATGACTACTGCTCATGGCTACTGTCCATTCTACAGCTTATTCCGCTTAATTCTACCTCTTCTTTTATACATGCTGCTGCCATCATCGTTGCTGCCGCAAACCTGGAGCTATAGCTGAGTGTGCCCGAATTCATGACCCACATCAATATCCCATCGTGTCAGCAATTGCTATAGTTTATGCCATTTCCGGGTTGTATCAGTTTTTGTTGGTACTGCTGTTCTTGCTTTTGTTTAACACATTTTTGCTGGCTTGCAATATTGGGCCTGACCCCAATATTCTTTCTATTTGTTATTCAGGCAGCAGTTGATGGTTGCTGGTTTTAAATATTATTAGCAGGGGGAAGAAGTGAGTTCTAACTCACAACAAACGTTATGTAAATATAGAAAATGAAAATTTCCGATATCGGTCCATATATACCCGAGATATAGTCTGAACCTATTTTTCATTAGAAAACTTTTTTTTGGTTAATAGCAATTCTGGTTATAAAAGAAGATTACTTAATTACAGAAAATGGTTTCATTAAGTTTCGGTCTATATGTACCTTAGATACTCATATAGTCTAAATGGATTTTTTCATGAAAATATCACGTAAGCGAACTTAAACAACTTTTTATTCTTAAAAGCAGTTCTGGTAATATAAGGATGTTACCAAATAGAGAAAATTAAAATATCCAGTATTTTTTTTTAGACACTGAAAGAATTTAGCATCATATATTTAATGAAACTGTTTCATTAAATATTTTTCATTAATCCAATGAAAACTTTTCACAATATGCATGAAACCTCATATATGTTATGAAATAGTTCCATCAGAATGGTTTCATTAAGTTTCATAGTTTCATTCAAAAAAATCATTGGATTTATGACTAACACAAAATTAATTTTTTTTTAAATTCTTTGAATTTTGGTAAAATATATTAATGGGCATTTATTAATCTTTAGCTACATTTTAAAAAATGTCAAGTTTTTTTTTTATTAAAATGTAAGTTTTATGAGTTTCATAATTCCAATGAAATAGAATTCATTAGATCAATGACAAATAAATTTCTGGCTACCGAACTTGGGTATGTATGTGCATATGTGCATGTACTCAAATCAGCATAATAATAGTTTAAAAAATTTAAATACCAGTGTATTGAAGTCTTTTGAATTAATAAAATCTGTTTTATTTGGTGAATACTTGTTCAACATTTTCTTTTCATTTTCATAATTAGGTACAATTTCACAAAAGCAAGGAATAGTATTGTTTGCGTAATGAAATAAAGTATCAATGAATAAATGAAATAATTCCATTGATCTTATTACGTACATTTGTGAACATATTTTATTAATGTGTGTTATGATATTATTTCATTAAACAAATGTAAATATTTCCTTGATTTAATGTAAATTTTTCAGGTGCTCAATGAATAATAAAATTATATAAATGAAATAACTTCATTGACCATATTTTTAATGAATATATTACATTAGTACAAAGAAGTTATTTCATTAAATTAATGTTACTTTTTCATTAATTTCATGTGCTTTATGAAATTGATTCTTTGATCTAGAGAAATTATTTCACTAATCGTATGATTTGTTTTTCATACTTTTAAGAAAAACAAGTCATGTTTCTTATTAAAATGTTTCATTACTTTTATGAAGGTTTTCATTAAAATAATTTAATGAAATTTGTTTCATTATTTCTATGGTTGAAAAATAATGAAAAAATTCATAAAAGTAATATCAAAATTCAGAGAATTTCTGAACAAAATTTTTTCAGTGTATAAGCGTATTTATTTCTATATTATTGTAATTTCACAGCGCCAAATGGCTTTATAGCGGCCAAATGGTTTTATAGAGGCTTAAAGGCAACTAGGTACAATTTCGTAAAAAAATTCAATACATGTTTACAATGTGTTTTAAAAAATTGCACAAAAATTACTCAGAAACTGAACACAAACAGAAAAGAATTGACTAATTCTCATTTGCAAGAAGTAAACTTACATTTTCAAGCAATTAATCTTTTAATTTATTTTTAAAGGTTGATAGCACCGGAATATTTTTTAAACCTTCTGGTAGCATGTTATATTCACTTGGACCGCTAAATTCAATGCGCTGCTTAGTAAGCTCAAGGCGACACCGCACAATGTTCAGGCCTCTTGACTGTTTGGTATTCATCCTGGATGTTGATATGTTCTGTTGAAATAAAACAGAATGCGAACCAATTCTATTTATACATTTGAAAACATATAGAAGCAGTTGGTATTTAAAAAGTCCTCTTATTGGAAGGATTGATTTGGCATAGTTTTGGAAAAGGCTTACTGTTGAAAATCTTTCAAAGCCTTATTCTGAGCCGATTGTAACGTCTTTAATTTGGTACTTGATTTTGATGCATAAATTATTGGAAGGTATGTAAGATGCGTGTGAACTAATGACTGATACAGTAACAGTTTTGTTCTAGTAGGCAATTTGTTTCTAAATTTATAAAGAACACTAATTCCGGAATAAATTGTTGCCTTCAAGGCAGTTATATGATTATCCCACAGAAGATTATGACTTAATTTAATGCCAAGATATTTGACATTTTCAGATTCGCATATTGTATTTCCATCAATGTGTATTTCCATAAATTCTTCTCTTCTATAAACATACGGCTTAAACCTGATAAAGTTTGTTTTTTTGCATTCAACATCAATTTATTGAGCCTTAGAAATTCTGACAAGAACCCAGTATCATCGAAGAGCACATCCAAACACGACTAATCTTTTCTTCTGTCAAAAACAAACTGACAATCCGAAATGACTGATATTGCCAACATATATAACAGACATGTTTTACCAACATAAAAAATGCGAAAATCGAACATACGTGACTCATGAAATTTGAAAAAAATGGTTAGTTTTTGATCAGACCATGTATACAAAAACGACCATAAAAAGCACATGTGTACAGGATGGAAGACGAAACACCACTCCGTGTGAATCCTTATCCCTTTTCAGCACGCCGATAGGGTTGTTCGCAAAAGTGATCACTGTGCCTATTCTCTAGAGCTGCCTCTTTTTTTTTTTTTGTTTTGCTAGTTAAACGGTTACATCACTAAACCAAATCGAAATTTTTGGGGCACTCAAAAATCACATGTGATACATGCAAAATCGTTACATCTACTCAAAGCTGCTATGTGTGGTGCGATGTTCGCGCGGGATAAGTGATTTGCTGTTTTTGGCGAAACCTTACCGAAATTGAATAAGCGGCGCTTGATGGACATGTGATTTCAACAGGATGGTACAAATACACACACGGTAGGTGTGTGTATTCCTTCACAATGGATATTGTGAAGGAATCATTTTCTGGTCGCGTTATCTGCCGTTTTGGCGATTTGGCATAATCCGCAAGTTTGCCTGATTTAACCGTCCCAGACTTCTTTTCTTGCAGCGACGGGCTTATCGCAATAAATCACAGGCAATTGCGGAAAGTTATTGAAAATGCGATAAAACGATTAAACACAATTGTGTGTATCAAAATTAGCGACAACCAATTGGCTGATGGAATATTTTTCAATTAAGAGAAAAACTGTACAGACCCAAATAAAGATTACCATCACTGATAACAATTTTTTCGTAAAGTAAAAAGTTACTCCATAACGAAATTGGATGATCAATTTTGGCTTTCGGGCTAAACCATAGAACAAACGCACAGACTAGTCAATGTCATAAGACAGACCTTTGAGGAGAAGAAGTATTGCTCAGCTCTATTCATTGACATTTCTCAAGCTTTGGATAAAGTGTGGCACGAGGGCTTGATGCACAAAATAAAGTTAAACTTGCCGGCAAATACACACAAGCTTCTGGAAAGCTACTTATGTGGGCGGAAGTTTGTTATCAGCGAAGGCGACATTATCAGCCTTCGAGGCAGGAGTTCCGCAAGGAAGCATACTGGGGCCTACTTTATATTTGATTTACGCCTCTGACATGCCAACGACACCCGGAATCAACACTTCAACTTTTGCAGACGATACAGCATTCTGCAGCGTACATGAAAACCGAAATTTGCAGGAGTATATTTCAATATTAGAGAAATGGCTAAATCTTTGGAAAATTAAAGTTATTGAACAAAAGTGTACTCACGTTACATTCACGCTGCGTAAACAAACATGTTCAGCCATCCAAATCAACAATTCACCTATTCCGCAGCAAAATGAAATCAAGTACCTTGGTATTCATCTCGACCGTAGGTTAACGTGGAAGTCTCACATAGCAGCGAAAGTTACTCAGTTAAAGTTAAAAGCAGCGCAACTGAATTGGCTTATGGGCAGAAATTCGACATTGAAGCTGGATTGCAAATTTTTATTATACAACGCAATTCTAAAGCCTATATGGTGCTATGGAGTTCAACTATGGGGCACCGCCTCCGCTTCAAACATTGAAAAATTCAAAGGCGACAAAACAAAATTCTTCGAACAATTACCGCAGCTCCATGGTACGTAAAAAACTCACGAATTCATAAGGATCTCTGTGTTCCTCTTGTAAAAGACGAATTTTCAAAGTACGCAACAAGGTACATCAGTAAATTGGAGCTTCACCCAAATCCTCTTGCACGCAATATACTTAATTTTGAAGGCTACTCTCGGTTGAGAAGGAAGGATACCCTTGCCACCATCAGAACGTTCAATATGTGATTTTACCGATATTGGCCGTGCAAAATAAAACATTTTTGTCTAGCATTGGCTGGACTTAATTAATTTTATGTATTTAGTTAAGATTTGAATACTTATTGTTAGTTCACTTTGTGAAGATTCAATAAATAAATGAATGGAAAAAACATCTTGTATAAAATAGGTCTCTATTTTGGTTTTGTTAATTATATATTTTTAATATTTTTTCTTACTCTTTTATGCAAGTACATTATTTTTTTGATATTTACCAGTTTTGCCTCTAGTCTCGCTTGGTTTCTTGTATTAAAAGTTTACAATTATTGTAAAATTGATGAGAACTCACGAATGTGTATTAAATAAGCACTCGTAATTTTTTGGGTATGTCTATTCAATTTTTCACTTCCATAGGTTTGGTGGGATGTATTGTGGCATGTATGTGGTCTTATACTATACAGGAGTATCTCGTCCTTCAAACATCTTCATAAATTACTTGAAATCATTCATGTGGTTAATAATTTTCTATTTTGTTTCCTAATTTTCTTTAAACGAAGAACATGCGAGCATAATCATTTGACAATAGACCAGAACAAATACCGAAATTGTTATCTGAAGGAAATCATTAAAAAATAAGAAAATAGGTTCAAAGAATAAAATAATATTGCAAGTCAAAGATAAAGAAAAGAAACTAAACAAATATAATGAGCACAAGCAGTGTTGAGTTGAGAAATACAAAAGAGCAAAAACAATATACATATATATATTTATTTTTTTTGTTAAATTATGTTCTGAAAAGAAATACATAAATTGCCTTCCGGCTGATACTCACTATGACTCAGCTGCCTACGACAAGAAGAGTGCAGGAAAATTACGAAATAGAACATTATATTGAAGTACATACTATACATTTCATATTGTTGAAATCATTCAAGTGAACAGAATTATTGGAATAGAAAAAATTGGTTAACAAGAAATTCAAAATATTTACTCATGCCCACCGAAAATTTGGTAATGTGTTGCATTTACTTTAGAACATAGTTTTCAATATCATAGTATTTACCGCCTGCATTACATAGAATTAGTTAAGTAATGACTTGCTTAATATCTGTTGTATATTTTGTTCTTGGTACAATGTACAATATTTGCAATGAAAATTGAGTAAAAGAATTTGAGTAATACTTGAGAATTTGAGTGATACTAAAACTTAACACTTACAAAACGTATTAAGCAAGTCACTACTTAACTAACTCTAAGTAATGCAGGCAGTAAATACTATGATATTGCAAAGTATGTTCTTAGGTAAGTGCAACACATTACCAAGTTTTTATTGGATTTGTTTAATCCGGCTAGTAATTGATTTTACAATTTTAATTTCTCATTTAACTGCAGAGTTTAAAAGCCGTATTCAAAGCGATTTTTTTTTTGGTTTTATGTACATATTTGCTACCAAATGAGTAAAGCCTAAGGGCCATATCCAAAAAAAATTCTTACTTGAGTTTTAACGCATACGTTACTTACCAAACACATTAACACTACCATACATTTGTTAAAAAGCTTTATGCAAAAACAGTACGTTAACTTTTAAATGTAGTAAGGAACTTAACTGTTTATTTCTGGCAATGCCGTTATGTTCAGTTGTATTTTTTTGAATAGTGATGCATGAAAACTAATATTCAAAAACTGAAAAACAAATTTAGAAAATAAAAAATTGTTATTATTACATAAAATATTCAATTTTTGATAAACATTTCGTGAATTTATCTTTTATATAAATGAAGAATATATAATATGTAGTATATTAATTAAAATGAGAAAAATGAATAGGATTACTTATACTAGAAAATTTGTTATTATTCGAATACCGTTTTTCGTTGCATTCGTTTGATTGAATGTGCAGCACTAATATATTTCTTGTTTTTATTATTATTTCAAAATTAATATTTTCAGTTTGTATGCAATGAAAAATTTTCGTTTCTCTATTAAATAAGCATAAAACATAAATTATATTAAAAATTTTCGCTAAGTTGTGCTTTTTACAAGAAATACAAATAAAGAAATGTAATTGTAATTTTAACATACAGTTAAAGTGTATCCAATTCAACTTTAAACGAAAGGTAAGTTAACAATTGTTTTTGCATAAAACGTTAAGAAATTTTTCTTAACAATGGCTTACCAAGCTATGTGAAGTTTTTTTTGGATACGGCCGTAATAATTTGTTATTAAAAATTTGTATTCAGAAAACACATATAAGCTGGTAAATTATTTAAGCAATTTTGACATTTTGTACTGGTTATAGTATACATAAAATTGCCTCTTAAAGGATGGAACAGAATAAAGAAGTTGTAGTAGTAGCTGAAGCACATGACGTAACAAGAAGCGTTGCAAAGAAAAAATGCGAACACAATGTAGAAATACAACATATCATTTTTTTTAATAATTTAATGAAAATTTCTGCCTGTTTGACAAACTACAAGGTTAAAAATTTTAAAACTTGCACGACTGCTACAACTACACATTCTGTGCACTCTAATTTAAAAAGCCCAATTTTAACTTTTGACCGAGTGTGCTACTCGTTATGTTGTACTACAGCGACAATTCTGTTCCCCACTTAAGGTCCAACAAATTTTGACTTATGTTCTAATGAGACAAAAAGTGTATATTCTTTTAATCGGTAACCGAATTTTAGAATACCTTTTAGTTGTAAAATGATAAAAAAAGATTTACGTACAATAAACATTTCTTTACTTTTATCTTTTAGTGAAACGTTTAAATGAATAAAGTTAAAAAATGTACTAATAAAACCAAGTGGAGCAGACTTTCGAAGGCGAATAAGATGTACTTTTTTTCATTACAAATAAAAGGAGTTCGAATAACTTTACATTTGCTATCAAAAATACAAATTTATTAAAATTCAAATATGAATAGAAGAAGTGCATACATACAAACATCCATTCATGTGTATTTGGACACATTTTTTCAATTTCTTTTTCAATTTTAAATAAAATTTTTATTTCAAAAAATTTTTTTTTTCATTTATATGTATGTACGTAAATATCCCAGCTAGCATTTTCATTCATATTCATGGGAAACTTATGATGAGTGTTTTTGATCGTCGACGAGCTCATTTTTTAATCACAGACGATCCCTCCTACGGCAGTAAGTGTTACAAAAGCTGATTCTTCTATGAGACTCTTAAACAACTCAGCTTAAGACTCTTATGTTAGTCGTATAGGGAATCGTCTAAGACTCGTGTAGATAATAGCTTACAACTCCGCAAGGAATCAGCCGTGTAATCCTTGTATGATTCATACACGGAACAGCACAAAGCTCATTGGATATTTTCATACTACATATAATTGGCACGGACTTACTACCATAATCACCACCCACTCTTTATATTCAAAAGGTTGTTAAACAATAAAGGAAAAACTATTATATGGAATTTGTTTCGGTTTATCAATAATATAATTAAAAATATAAAAACAATAAAATTTTAAATCGTCTAACAAACACTCCAAGACGAGCGTGTCAGAAAAAGAAATAAAAAAGTAGATATTTACGTTTTTGTTGTTGTTACTCGTCAGATAGTTGTCAGAAGATTCTTTTGGGGATTGTATATTTAACACAATCGTCTAACAAACAACAAATGCTAGCTGGGTATGTTCAATTGTAGACAATTCTATTTGGAATCTCATGACGAGTGTTTTTGATCGTCTACGAGAGGAATCCTCTGAGACTCGTGTAGATAATATCTAACAATCCCTGAAAAACTCGGCCGTGTAGACTTTGTATGAATCACATCGAGATTCTCAAAAAGCTCATTAAATGGAACATTGATGATTTCAACAATACTCGCTAGAATTTTAATTTCAGACTTTACACATATTTGGCTAATTCACAAAATGTGTCATGAGTTTCATATCATAAATCAAGCGTAATGTAAATCAATTATTAAAACATGAAAAAGATTGTGGGTATAAAAATTTATTTTTAAAGATAGATTTACCAGCAAAGCTTACTTGTAACTCATGCAAGATTTTGTCAATTGGCTAATTAATATTTAATTAGAGATTTTTAATTTTATCAAAAAAATTATTAAATGAAAATTATGTAAATATATATGTACAATATAAAATGTGTAAAAAATAAATTAATTTCAAAACGACTTTTCTTATTCGTCTCTCATTTATATCCTTTACGTGAACAAAATGTTGCTGCAATATCCTGTTATTGATGGCATTATCAATTCTTGGATACTTCGAAAGATCTACGAGTACAAAGATAAGGAATTATTAAAGTGAATTTCTTTCTGTCAAAAATTATAAGCATACTTTTCCTTCGTTGACGACAAATTTGCTCCCTTTTGAAAGACAAATGGCCTTTTGTAATAGATTTGAAAATTGTCTATTCACCGTCGTTTTTTGCCAATCACATTACCATTTTTCAAAAACCCCCGTCTTTCGCCATAAAAACGCCAAACACAATAAGGGTGATTGTTCTTTATCAGCTTCTTGAACACCTGGGGTCTAATTACCGCATACGATATCGAATTAACTATCGTATCGAATAACATTACGACACATCTAGATTATGGCAAACGATGCACATCGCATCGTAATTTAAACAGAATGTAATAGATTGAAGACCATACGTTTCCTAGAAATACGAATACAAAAGAAAAATTCTTTAACTTTTTTATATTATTGCAATACAATTTATGCGATATCGTATGCCATGATACCAAAATGAAAAATTTCGATAATTTTGCTCGATATCGTATGCGGTGATTTGACCCCAGCCTTTTCTTCTGCATTACGAGTACAGCTGGTTTACTTTGTTGTCGGTTTTTGCCACTAAAAATTTTAACTTTATAAAAGCTACTTACTATTCTCGAAGCTTCACGCCTGCTTCTCGTTCTAATTGCTTGCAGTGACATTATTTTTTTTTTAAATGAATAAAAGGTACTAAACTCTAATCTTAAATAAAAAGTTAATGAAAACCGGAAAATAAACTATAATACGCTGTTTTTTCTAATATTTTTTTAATTATGTCTAAATAAAAGTAATTAATTTTTAAACATCATCCTTTAAACATTTTTGTTTTAGTACTTTTCAGATTCATTTTCCAAGATTCGTATGTTAAACATACCAAGGTTAAAAGACGATTGTTTATATAAATATAAACAAGGTAAATGATTTTGTTATTGTTGCTCGTCAGATAATCGTCGGCAGATTCTTTTGGGGATTGTACTCGTATATTAAAGACAATCGTCTAACAAACAACGAATGCTAGCTGAGTATCTACACACACATGCATGATCACACTTATAACGAGTGATTCTTTTGCTATTATCTTTTTGGCAACACTAGTTATATGACCAAATAGGATTTTGTCGTGAATAATTATATTGAGCGCAAAAACCAATAAGAGGAATTATGACAAAAACTAGATTTAAAGAATGGCAGCAGGTTTATTAAAATTTCAGCATTTAACACTGGGTTAGTATCAGTATATTAAACAAATATTGGTTTTTGAATAATACCTTAGAGAATTTTGCTTAATAGCGATAAGTAAACGTTTAGTATTTTTTTTTTGAATACGTCTGTAAAGCTTTAATTTATAGTTAACATATATATCCCTATAACGAACTCATTTTTTACGATGCGCTTTCGTATCATTGATCTTTTGTTTTATTTTTCATACTAATTTACTTTTTAGTAAAAAGTTATATCTGTTTGAATTTACAGTGGACGTAAAACTCATATTTACACAATTTAAATGAAAATTGTAAAGGGGGTCGAAACGCTTAAAAAGCATGGTAATAGTATGTGTGAAAATATGTTAGTATGTGTAACATGGACGATGTTTGATGAAAAATCAAAAATTTGTGATTTTCTGACATGCTTGTCTTGTATCTAGTCCAAGCTATCAAGCATGAAAAATTTTTTATTTCGATGAGAATGGTTGCGCAGAAAAATAAAAACAGAAGAAGAAAATTGAATGAAAAAGTGCAAAATGCAGTATTTTGAGTGTCAATAAAATAAAAAAAAAAAATGTAAATACTCTTTTCAATTGTTAAGAATATTTTATGAAAAAAAAAATGAATGACAATCAAGATACTCTGGAACTTATTGAAGTTTACCTGACTTTACCAGCACTTTAGGATATAAAAATTATAAAATACAGCGATCATTGCGTAAAAGTCGAAAAATATCAAATTCTTTCAAAACCGAAGGAAACAAAAGCAAAGCTACAGGATCTAAAAAAGAAAATAAATGTGCTGCGAACAAATTTTAGAAGCGAATTATAAAGAAACAACAATTTTTCAACTAAAATGTGTTTATTTATTGACACTTTTTTCTACCAAACGAACACCGCAAAACCGAAATTAAAATGAATGCTTGATGGGTATCAAGCGTGAAATTTTTAAAGCCTCAAGCATACATACACGAAAGTGACAACAAGCGTTTTGTCCGTCTCTATCCCCCTTAAAGGAAAAAAATCTAACTTTATGCATTATGCTAGGAATATCACAAAAAAATTCTGGCAACCCGTTGTTCCCATTCAACAACTTATGTGATATTAACTTTTTAATTATAGACGGCAGTACGCGATTTCCATATAAAACTGAACAAAAAAGAGTTGAATAAATAACAACAACAAAAAATTATGAATAAGGTCATTAATTTATTATTTAAAACGGTTAAAAGTTAACGCTTAATAAATTTTCATTATTAACCGGTAACAAATAATTACGAGTATGAAATATGAGTAAACAAACACAAATTTTCCGCAGGGAATACATAAAATTGTTTGAGTAGTCGACCATAATTTATGGTTAAAACGAAACAAAAATTGTTTATCAAATTAAAACCAAAATAACCGCAAATAAGAAGTAATTTAAAAACCATTTTGAGGAGGAATTAAAAAACAAAATGAGCAAAATTCAGTTGCATTAAACCAACGGATTTGCGCTCATATAAAACAACACTTAATTTATGTTTGTGATACACTTTTATTAAAAAAAAAAACTTTAATAATAGATACAAAAAAATACCCAGTGGTAAAATAACCCTAACCAATTACCTTTTCTAGTATTTTGCAATATGATGTCTATAAATTTTTTCATATTTTAGACGACTTACAAGCAAATTCAATTGCTTTCTACTTCTCTTAGTATATAATTGGACATGATTGTTAATTTCTGTGATTTCAAGCGATTCATTGAATCGTCAGTTTGAATAGTATATAGTGCTGCTAAATTACACTATTGATATATGTATTTTTTTTTCTCAATTAATCTTTTGCGATTTCTCCCGGGGTGCAATGTACTCTTCGGAAATAGTGGCAAACTATCTTCTCGTTCTGACTCATAAACATTGTGATAACAGATTTTCATTCAAGAGAAAGAAACGTGTGGTAGATTTTCAAATTAGTATTACTATTTTGGATATTTTTTATATTAAATAATGTCAAAAAATCCTAAATATATAAAAAATTATAAATATTGTTAAGAGTTTTTATCACATCTAGCCCAGTGTGCAGCTCTTGATCTGCTAAGTATAAACTTACAACACATTTACACAAACAAGATAAAACTAAAAACATAACTCACAAACAAACATATATGATTTCAAGTACGCAAAATTCCCAGTAAATCTACAAACAATATTGTTGCTTTTCTTGTATTCTTGGTATTCGTTTTATTATTGTTTGTTGTTGTGACTTGCTTATTGTTCGCAAGCATGGTTATGAATGTGTATATGCGAAAGGAATACATTTGATTCTAGAATTATGAATGACTAGAAAATTCACTATGATTATAGAAACTGATAAAGACGTATGAATAGCAGGCAGGTCGACGGCAATGAGTCAGTTTATTTTTAAGCTTTGTGTAAGACAGTCATAAGTCAAAGTAAGCAAGTCTAGTATTCTGGTACATAGTGGTGTCAAGTGTAAATAAAGTTGTGAGCCACTCAAGTACCGTAAAACGAACAAGTGTTTGAGTCATTATTTCATTTAAAATTGAAGAATCCGCAAAAGCGATTTTAGAGGCAAAAACGTAAGAATATAATGCTAACTGGTAGATGGAAAAGCTAAGTCATAATAACATATTTTAAATTTAGCCTTAAAAATGCCAAAATTGCCACGCTGGTGACAAGAAAACAGCACGTTGACGGTGATAATTAACGCTCTGAAAACAGGTATGCACCATAATTATGAGGTAATACTAATAACCCTTTTCTGCAATTTTAGGTTTAAGCCACCAGAAAAACGTTTAAACCAAGTTGTAGGCACCTCATTAACGAACGGCGCCAGGATGGGTCGTGCAATGGAACCACCGGAAAGTTTCTCAGTTCTGCAATTTTACTCTTGGTGGTAAAGCTGGGGCTTCCTAGAGTCTTGTTTTCTACAGCAAGTCATTTCCAACAACAACAGGACTCATTCCTTTTTATATCCTAGAGAGTACAGTGTCCTGATTAGGCATACGCTAAGGCGAAAACTACTTCCCCGAGCTTTGCAGTAAGAGGGTTTTTATATGATTTCACACTATACATGGTTGCCATATTTGACGATTTATCGTCATTTCGACGATTTATCGTCATTTCGCCAATTTATCGTCATTTCGACGATTTGAAAATAGCATGTTAACGATTTGACGATTTAGGGTCTGTTTTTGACGATTTTTGTAGATCACTGTTTTCTTTTTACTTACAAGCAACTTTGGTTATATAGCTGCATATATAAACTGTAGTAAAATAAATGTGTAAATATGTATGTTACACAGAAAATTTTAAGTCTTATAAATCGTTATAATATTTTAAAAGAGGAAACTCTTTTTCTTTCTGATCAATCAAAGAGTTTTCTTATTTCATCGCATTAGATGAGGTTAAAGAAACGAAGTCTATTAAATTTGAAATTTACCTTTCATGATTCAGATATGAAGATGCTAGATTTTTGAAATAATATATCAAAAATGATTCTTCACTTATTGTTCTTTCTTTGGCTAAATTTAGGTTAGGTTAAACAGGCTGCCAGCCAATGAAAAGCCAGCCCACTTGGGTCCAATTTATTCCCGTTGTGTCGCCTGTGTGTGATATGTATCTCAGCAGATCTACATATCACTAACTCGAGGATCGGATAGAGCAGTCCAAGCCACTTACATCAGCATCGGTTTGCCTAGGCACAAAGCAAATTTGACCAAATTTTGCATATCCATAAACCTTAACAAAAGCAAAATTTAGTTGAAGAAACCATTTCCAGACGAAATGTTTTATTCTCAAGACTACTTAAAACTTTGCAACTGTGATTGTTTCGAATTAAAAGATATGCCCAATTTAGTAAAAGTGTTTAATACAATAATGCGACTTTGTTTAAAAAGTTGCTAAATAAATCTGTAATAAACAAAAAACATTTTTTATGAATATGGCCGTTAGAATATATACGTATGCAAACAATTTTTTACGAGAACATATTTGTTGTTGCAGCTTTCGTAGCATAAACGATTGGATTTTAGCAAAAGAAAAATTTGGTGTTGACAATTAGGTCTACCAGACTGCTTGCTTTGCTGATGTGATTGCGTTCTGCTCCGGCAAGAGCTCGCCGTTTCGGGGTGGTGTTCTTGCTTGCCCATCTGGTAATGACAATCGCTACAAAAAAAATACGTCAGACTTTTATCCTTATTTAGGACAAGGAAGTGTAAATTTTAAAAATGTTATTGGGACCCGAAAGTAGTTTGATGAGAAAAGAAAAAAATTAAATTTGGACGATACTTTGCTCACATGTACCACACACTTATACGGCGTTCCTTACCTTACCATTGGTTATTTGGCAGATCTTATGCCAGACTCGGTAACCCACCCTCTTGGACTGATCAGAAGTCCACCGTGATGTCCTGGGCACCGATTAGTTTTATATATATGCGTCCGTCAACCGTCTGTTTCTTTTTAGTTTCGTCCACAGCTTAGCAAAATACCTGGCCCTGCCAGTCGACAGAACAGACTCCCCAGTTGAAGAACCTCCTGCGTTTTGTTGGCGGCCGTTGTCGCTTGGTGGCACCGGTTTGCTGCTGGATTGAAGGCTGAGTGCGGTTTCTGCGTTGTACATATAAATTTCTGTTTAATAGGCGTTTAGCAAAGATTTTATTTCAGTTTTTATATTTTAATTGTTGACTTTTAGTTTTTTAATCCTATATTACGTTTCCCGTTCTATAGCAATTTGTAGCTTAATTTGGATGTAAGTTTGTAAATTTTCAGGTTGTAATTTGTGTTTAATTTTTCAGTAGTTTATGTTTAATTCGTGGCGCTTTCAATTTATCGTTGGTATTAAATCTTCTCAAATAGATTCTTGTTTTAACTCAATGTTCTGTAACTTTCAATTCGTAGTTTTTCTATCATTGTTTCTTTTCAGTTTTTAAATTTCCTTTAATTTAATTTTTATGTTTTAAGTTTTTAGGTAAACATTTTTCTTAAATTAAGTTTTTATTATTATTGATCGCAGCTGATATTCATAGTGTTGCCACCAGCCTGCACACTGCCTTATCTGACAGTTTTGCTGAGACCTCACACTTTAAATGCTATAATTTTTTATTAAAGACAACCATGTATGTAAGTATTTTGCAACATTTATCCGTTTTAAATATGTACATTTTTGTTCAAAAACGATTAATTTTACTTGCTGACGATTTTTGATGATTTGCGATAATCATATTGGATTTTGTCAATTTTTCTTCCCGAATTTGACGATCTTAAACCAAATTTTCCTGGCATCTATGATTGCATACAAGATTTCGCTGCGTTTGTGTGACTGCTAGGCTTTAAAGGTATGGTAGCGGACTCTAGTTCACCCACGCTTTTGACTATTATAAAGCATCTGCAACTTGTAAGACTAAAGTTGCAGATGCTGATGGAGATCTAAAATGGCTCTTGTTCAACTGATTCATGCCATGGAGATTACTGTAATCAAACAGACTATTTTGAGCTTGAAATGATGTGCTTATTTGTTCACCTTGCTTGATACGATGCAAAGTTGCAGTAGTTGCCAGACTTTTGTCCTTTTCTAACCTCACGTATGTACCTCTCAAATAGCAGAGAAATCGACGTGAAGAATATTTTGGATTTTGGAGCCAAACCAAACATTTTGTTTTAAGTCAGCGGGTATTGAAATTAAAGTAAGAGATAACTGAATCAAAAATCATATTTTTGCGCTTTCTTCTTCAAATACGTAAAAAAATATGTTACGAGTTGGCATGTTCGATTCTTACCGCTGGGTATTTTTGAAAAGTGATTTTCGCCGCAATATGCGCTGCAGGCTTTTGCAAACAAATTATAATAAATATTTTGTTTAAGGTTTTTGTTTTGAGGTTTTTTTTTGTAATGAACTCCAATTGCAGAAACATGAGCATGTTTTCCACAAAGAAGCCACCATCAAATTACGAAATTCACTCTCACTAACAAACTAATGAGTACATATTTATTTTAAACAAGAAAAAGCACATTGAGCACCTGAAAATATATAAATTTAACCACAAAAAATAATACGATAATGTAAATTTATTATGAGGAAAAACAACAATATAATAAATTTATTTTCATAATAATAAATAGGTTGATAATTGTGGTCATAAGGAATTATGGCCATGAAAAAATTTAATCAATTATGAGATTTTTGTTTAAAATAATTTCAAGAAATTAAATATTTTTAAAAGTATTATTAAAAAATTATTCAAAAACCAACATATTTATAATTCAAATATTATGGCAGTTCTTAACAAATATATTGCCAAATGAGGATTAGTGAAACAAAACGTACAATTGTGTATTATTATATTATTATTTTTTGTTTTCGTTGACACATTTCTTCTTCTTTGTTTCATAAGTAAGAATTGGATGGGTATGAGGGAAAAATTGGTTAAATGTATAGTAACTACTTTAAAATTTCAAGAATGTAAAAGAGTACGTTTTGTCCAATGGCTTCCCAAATTTGAAGTGTGAACAAAGATATCAACCACAAATTTAATACTACTCGTAAGTTATCATATTTATTTACTAAATCGTACAAATACCATTTCTTGTCAACTTTAGAAATATAAAAAAAGAGGGCGTTACGTTCTTCAGCTCCTCAAAATTAAAACGTGAAAAAATCAGGTACAAACTAATTTGGACAATAATAACTTGTTTGAATTATTTTCTGTGAAGAACCAAACCGAATTTGAATATTGAATTTTCACAAAGTATTAGGGACTACAAAATAGCTAGTTGTCCCCCAATTTTAGTATTCAATTATTGGTTCTTGAGCCTATTTTTATTATACCTACTTTTGTACGAATCCTTATACTTTTACTTACCTTAAATATTATCGAAAAGCTGGTCACACCGGAAGCTTTAAGGTTTCCAAATGTCAAATGCTGAAGGTCCCGGGAAAACAGACCGTAACGTACTCGTCATCACTACAACCTTTCTAGTTGTAAATTTTACTTCCCCCCGGGGAACAGGTTTTGCCTTGGCGTATTCCTAACTTGAGCACTCTGTTTTTCGGGTACAGAGGGGAAGGGGTCCCTCGTTTGTTGTAGCAAATAAAACTCTAGGAAGCCGCATGACTTACGTTGTGTTGGCTTCCGAAACCCTTACCAAGGGTTTAAATTGGCAGAACGGGGATCAGCATGGCTCCCGGGTAATTCTGCTTGATCAACCCGGGCTGATCTAGGTTGAGGCTATAACGTTCTGGCTGTGGTTGAAACCTAAAACGCAGGAACAGGGTGTTAGTATCCTTGATAATTGCTTGGTGTGGCATTTTCCGGGGACTAAACCTCCTGATGGTCTGTTGCCCCCCGGGGAACAGGTTTTCCTTTGGCGTATTCCTAACTTAGGCACTCTGTTTTTTGGGAAAAGAGGGGAAGGGGTCCCCCGTTTGGTGCGGCAAACAAAACTCTAGGAAGCCACATGACTTATGTTCCGAAACCCTTACCAATGGTATAAATTGGCGGGGATTAGCATGGCCCCCGGGAAGTTTTGCTTGTAGCTCGACCCGGGCTGATCATGGTTGAGGTGCCTACCTTGGCTGAAACGTTCTGGCTGCGGTTGAAACTTAAAACGCAGGAAGGGAGTGTTAGTATCATTGATAATTGTTTGGTGATGGCTTTTTTTGAGGGCTAACAATCTCCCGAGGATCTGTGGTGATGATTGACGGGTGAGTTGGTTTAAGGGCTGATGCTCTTAATGGGCTTCGGCCTACCAACTCATTAAGCCTTGTTCTCCATTGATTGCTGGGAAATTGCATACGTGAGGGATTAGAAAGCCCGAACTCCTCAACAAGAAGTTGTTCATATGACCGCAATCATATGACAAGAATTGCTACCTGTGTGAGCCTAGCAAGCCACAAGGGGGCGGTAGTGAATCGTGAAAAATTCACTTCGTGGAATTGGTCCACCATCAGGTTAGGCCGTCAAGGCAGGTACTGATGTAAATCATTTTCACAGTTGACGGTCTGTTGCCTTTACAACAGATACCTGTACTGTAAGGAACCAGTGGTGATGGTTGACGGGTGAGTTGGTTTAAGGGCTGATGCTCTTAGTGGGCTTCGGCCTACCAGCTCATTAATGAATAATTCATTCCGTGGAACTGGTCCATCATCACATAAGGCCGCAAGGCAGGTGCTGATGTAAATCTTTTTCACAACTGTAAATTTTACTAGTGCGTGGTAAGCCACACGGGGGCGCTGGTGAATTGTGAATAGTTCACTCCGTGGAATTGTTCCATTGTAGCGGAGCTGCTACAGCAAGAGTAATAAAAGATTATTCTGCTAGAGTGCTGGCATGATGGCGGATGCTCCGGCTTTAGCTCGCCGATGGGGTGCAGTTCTTGCCAGCCAATTCTAACGACAAGCAGCTACAAATAAAGGAAACCACACTACTAGCCTTTGTATTAAACATCAAAACAGAAGTAAAAGTTACTAGACCCGAAATTGGAATAACCTGAAATATAGACAAAACTGAAACGAGTGACGCAACAAAGTTGCTTTTCCTCCAAGACGGAGGCTGATGTTGTGCCTATTTCGGCTGCTCTCCCTCGAGGAGCTTGACGTGCTCTCCACGCTCCACCATGATGACTCTGGACGAATATTAGAGTGAACTCAGGGTGAAAAAATCTAATATAGTCATTTGAACACTATGTTTTACTATTTGCAAACAAATTCGTTCAGCGCTTTGTTTTTTTTTTTTTTTTTTTTTTTTGTAATGTGTAATTTGTTTTGCAATTTTTCGTCTTATTTTGGAAGACTTCTTCAGGAAAAATTGTTTTTTTTTGTGTACTCAACACTGTGCAACGATGCCACCCTCCATTTATTACTTTTTCAAATAATCGTATTTAAAAATATAAATTTACCACCAGACACCCTGTTCATACTTATCCAAAGAACCAGTTTTATCCACTGCAAAATTTGTTTAACGAAACAAGTGCAATGGAACGTCATATATGAAAGTCTCTTATGATTTTTAATTTTGAAAGAAATTCCCTGCATTTTGAAAAATACAATGTGTTCGCTCTGCACGTGCGAAGATTCTTAGCAGTCATATAAATTGTGTAAAATTCACAATTTAATTGTAACTATTTCATCGTTTTCATCTTTTATATTTTTCATTAACAATCTGTGCAACTTGAGTTGAAACCTTGAATTACTTAAAACGCACAAGAGATTTAATACTCAACCAGCTACAAGTGAAATTTACTCTGATGACGAGTGAATTTAATAACAATTGTATAAAATTACTTACGAGTACACAAAATATTTATCTTTGATTGAGCACGTGGGCGCGTACTTAATGCGGCGTATTTATAACTTCGAACATCTGGATCTGTTTGCAGTTGTGGCGAACTGTTCATTATAGTTTAATACTCCTCTGTATCAGTTGTAAATTAAAAACAATAAAAGGTATAAAATTAAAATAAAAATCTGTACGAGTTTATTACTGGCATTACACATTTACTCGTATTTCTGTTTTTGTAAACAGATACTTGAAAAAGCCAATAAATCTGCCAGTTTCATTAAAATCTCTCTGCAATACATTTAAATTAAAATATTTATTACGAGTACTCGCTCTGTTTTGCATTAAAATAAACATAATGTGTTTTTAATATGAAATTTCAAATAATTTTTGCTTTCTATAAGTACGAGTAATACTCATGTCCTGCTCAGTGACTTTTATGAAATGTATCAATTTGCATTTTCATGAAAATCTAAAAATTCTGAAAGCATTTTAGTATTAAAACATTTGAGCAAATAAATGTGTTTTAATTTCAATTGCAGCAGATTCTGAATTACCAGTCGTTAGTAAAAGAAATTTATTTGAAAAAATAAAAAAAAATATTATTTGAATATTTGCTCAAGTTTAAGTAAAATGGTAAAAAGGAGAAAAATAAATCATGAATTAAAAAGAAAAACCATTGAAATATTTATAATCTTTGATTTTTGAACGAACGAAAATCTAATGAAAATACTCGTAAATGGGAAATGGCCACTTGTGCTTGAACAAACTTTTGCCATGAACTGGCGAGCTGGAGCAAACAAGTAACAGAGAAACATTTTTTTTTTTAACTTTTTATAATTTTATTCAATGGCATAAAATAAAGTTTTTTTCCTAAGTGCCATCAAGCAAGAATTACAACATTAAAGATACACTTAAGTTACTTTTAATGAAACAATTATAGCGGAGATTTTGAAGATGTTTCTTTTAGGGGAAGCAGAATTGCCAAACTGTTTGTCAAAACAAATTACAATTAGGGAACAGTATAAAGGAAAGTTTGATCTCATGTAATATATTTAATAGTCATAAATTATTTTCAAAAAAAGTTTACAATTTTAGATAAGCATCTTGAAATTATACGACAGTCTATAAAACATTCTCTAATACGGGGCCTTTCTTTACTCGTTATTGATGAATTGTAAATTTTGTTTGATAGCGATGTGAAACAAGTAAAAGTGTAATGTACGAAACACCTTCAATGTACGATGTGGCACCTTTAGAGAAGGTGCTGATGTAAATCTGTGGCGCATTCGCCCAGTTTCCGAAAAATTCTCTTCATGTTGAGGAAGAGCTGCAAAACAATCGATAGTTTAATTTTTAGCTAACTATCGATTATTTTCGTTCGATGGTGATACAATTTTTGAATGTATATACGAAGCCGGTTACATGTAGCGAGCATAACGTTTCTGGCCATTTATTCAGGCAGGTTCTTAGCCGCCTTTAAATGTTTATAGTTGTAGCGTAATTTACAAATGAAAATATATTATATATTAAAATAAAGTGTATTATATCATTTATTACTTTTATCTCAAATAATATAAAATGTGGTTTTAAATATAAAAAATTTTAATTAAACATGGCAACTTATATCTGGCGGCTGCGGCTAAATGTCGACTGCAACTTAACAGGTGGCGCTGCAGCTCAAAGTGCTTAGCAAAAATAAAAAGAAAAGTATTTAAAAGTTATATTTTTTTATTATTGAATAAAAATACGTAAAGATTTTATATACACCTATATAAATAAGTATGTATCTATGTTTACTAACTTCCACTTGAGTTACAGATTTATAGCCAAAAGTAGCGTATAACAACAATATCGATAGTTTTTCTTGAAACTATCGAAAATATCGATGGGGACGACTATCGATAGCTTTGCAGCTCTATATTGAGGTCTTATTGACTTTTCCTTCACTAGTAACCGGGTATTTTTGAGATTTACACAACTTTATATCATAAAAACTAAAGAGATTTATACAAGAAGCAAGTTGGATCACAATAAAATAACCCAGTTGTCGCTCGATCGTAGAAGGTTACCTCCGACCCTGTAAAGTTTACATACTCTGAATCAGCATTGATAGAAAATTCGATTAAGCGATGTCCGTCTGTACGTCTATCGGTTGTATGTCTTTGAATTGCTGTTTCTAAGAAAACGATTAGACTTAGAAACTTTTTTCTTTCACCATTCTATTACTAATTCGACTTATGGGTTCGCTACTGAAATTCAGTAAAATAGGTTCACATATAGCAGAGATATATACAAAATTCCGAAAAAAACAGTTTTTTGCAATTTCTTATTAAAAGTTTTGAAAAAAATTGTTTGTTTTACTTCAAACTTGACACAATTATTTGGCATAGCGATTAAAAGGCAAAAAAATATTGGTCCATATATATCCAAGATATAGCCTAAACCGATTTTTCCATGAAAATGTCGCGTAAGAGAACTTAAACAGCTTTTTTTTTTGATGAAAAGCAGTTCTAGCACTAAAAGGAGATTAAAAAATACAGAAAACTAAAATATTCGATATCGGTCCCTATATACCCGAGATATAATTGGAGTAGTTGTAGTAGTCTGTAATACATATATACACACATGTGTATATGAATATTCTAGAATAACTGTTATGATTCGTTAGCACTATTCTTCTTGAATATTTGATTTACATTTTATACATACCTGTCCTTTTAATTTTTTTGAATATGAATGTAGATATTAAGCTAAATAATAAGTTCGAATTTTATGTATGGATTTATATTTCAAATGCGATTTTTGAAAAAAACGATTATTACAAAAATTTGATATTGAACTGGAAAGACGTGTCCTTTTTTATTTAATGCGCCTGCATAATCTAAACCGATTTTTTCATGAAAAACTTTACTTTGGCTTAAAAGCAGTCCTGGTAATAAAAGGAGGTTACTAAAATACAACGCAGTGAAATCGTTGTTGCTGGTGATTTCAATGTTCACAACTCATCCTGGGTTGTACAACTTCACAAGGTCAATATGTTAAGTTATTTGCTGCGCACAGCCACCTAGCGCAATTAGTGAATGAGACAACGCATATTCCATTTGTTGAGGAGCACCAGTCAAATACACTTTAGTGCACCTCTCGGCAATTCGGGTTATTGCACCATTTCTGCCCCCTTTTCAGTCCCTAAACTTCGTACCGTTTCGAAATCAGTTACAAAATAGTAAAAACTTATTTACGAAAAGTGTCGTTGGGCTGAGCTCAACTAATTTTGTGAGCATTTTAATTGGAAACTTTGCTTTCTAGATACTGACATAAAGGCTTAAGAAAAAATGATCGAAAATATGATCTTGCTAGGGATGAAAACATTCATCCCCTCCAATCAGATTTCAATTAAAACAAAAGCGAAATCTTGGTTTAATCAGATGTGTGAAATCGCAGTCAAAACCAGACACTGATGCGCTACGCAAAAAGGCAAGATATTCGTGTGCCAAGGTATTTAGACGGTAAAAATTTCTTCACGAATAGCGTCTTCGTGCCAAGGTCCTTACAGCTTCTCGGGGTAGTAAGACCTTTTGGTCTTTCGTTAAGAAAGTAAGAAACAGCGCTAGTTCATCAATTCCTTACTCTCTTAAATAATAACCAAGCATTCTCCGACCCGGTTTATAAAGCTAACCTGTTGGCTGAAATTTTTGCATGTAATTCCTACTTGCCAGAACACAGTCAACCATTTCCCGCACTCTAAAGATTAACTGTAACTATGCCAAAGATATTTTTCCGGGCACGAGCAGTTAAAAGGGTTTTTCCGACCTTGACTCCTGGAACGGATGGCATTCCAGCACTGGTTTTGAAGCAGTTTTTTTCTACGATTTCGCGGCCATTAGCAGGCCTCCTCAGCATACTTTACCATGTTGGTGAGTTCCCATCATACTGGAAGGTTGCTAATGTAACGCCAATTCCCAAAAAGGGTGAGGCATATAACCCTGATAATTACCGCCTAGTTGCTATTTGTTCTGCACTATCCAAGGTAATGATAAGTATCGTTAAGTTAATTGCCAATACGGGTTTCGCAAGGGTCGTTTTACTGGCATATCTCTTCGATAAATGGTGCCACTCAATCCATCATTTCGGTGAAAGTAGAGTGGTGGCTCTGGATATCTTCAAAGCGTTTGACAGAGTGTGGCATGCTGAACTACTGGCAAAACTTACTGTCGTTGGTGTCGGTTTATATCGGGCTTTTTCAGAGGCCGTACTAAACGAGTTATTGTAGATGGGGTCTCATCAAACGAGTTCAAGATAAATTCAGTGGTACCGCAAGGTTCTGTTCTTTCTCCTGCCATTATTCTTATTTTTTAATGAACTTCTATGTCAATCCTCTAATCCTATCCACTCTTTCGCGGATGACAGCAGCATTTGTCTTTCGTACACTTTCAGTTATAGGACCAGACTATCCGAGATAGTTGCCAAGAGGCAAAATATGAATGACTCACTGATCTTCTATTAATCTTCGAATGGAGCCATAAAGTCATTAACAGTGCCGCCTCTAGCGCTCGTAAAACCCAATGTTGTTTATTAACACACAAAGAAACGACCTCAAATGGTGGTCCATCTCTACTCAAGGATGGTATAAATATTGAGGAATCGGATGCTGTTGATGTTCTTGAAATGAAGATACACTATGACTGAACACATTTTTCATGTCTCTAAAGAAGTATTCAAGTGCCTTGGGTTCTTGAAACGGTGCAGGTTGTGAAAACGATTATCGTGGGTACCTGCCAGTATGGCCTTACCCCACGGTGATCTAATCACCGGGTGAATACAATGGTCTACCAGCGCCCCCATACATGACAAACTGTCATGCATGAGTACCAATTCGATCACATGTTGTTTGGACATGATTTCCCCCTTGGTTAGGAGCGGAGCCTTTCTAATACTCCTTCCGATCTATGGGTCACAGCAACTGGTTGCAATGCAACTCCACACCGAGCTCAATTGAACTCTCCCCGTGATTTAGGTTTAAAACACAACCACCACGATACTTCCCGAAGGGACGCACCATAACCGAGCTGGAACAAGTTCCCGGGGCTCCCGGTTCCCGTGGTACCAGATTTAAGTCTCTGGTCAGACTTCGTAGCCCATGAACTACTACCAGTAGAGCCCCAAACGGCTCGGGGACTGGTGACCCCCTGCAACAATACTTACACACCATACAGCTCAACAGGAACACAGCAATGACAGCAACAGCAACACAAAACAGGAACAACAGGAACGTCGGTGACAAAAGGAGAACAGCAGCCACACAACAAATAATCTACATTACCCGTAACAAAAAACAGTTTGACGTTAACTGGACAGCACATATATTTCATGTCTATAAAGAAGCATTCAAGTGCCTGTAGTGTAGGTTGTGTTATTCTGTTCTTTCGTTACTACAATGGATGTTGCTCTTACCAAGTTTGGGATCTTGGTCCCGAAATTCACACATTTATACGTAATACGCGTTCATCGTCTAGAGCTCATCCATTTCTGGTCGATTCTCCGGGGAATCGTACTACACACTAAAGAGAGAATTCACTTGTTGCATACGATGCCTGCAGACGTGTTCTCTGTCAAGTCAAATGTTCACAGACACTACTTCCTCTTTTCCCCTCCTCACAACCTATTATCCTAGTTCTGGTACAATGCACTACATGTAGGAGATGAGCGCTACATACCCTTAGTTCTGGTCAAAGATAAAAACAGATATTTCGATGTCGTTCCATATATACCTGAGATATAGCCTAAAGCAATTTTCTAATGAAAATGTAGCTACTAAAGGGAGGTTAGAAAATGCAGAAAATGGAAATTTTTGATGTCAGTCCACATATAACCGATTTTTTCATGAAAATTCTTGTTTTGCTCAAAATCAGTTCTGGTTATAAAAAGAGGTTACTAAAGTATAGAAAATGAAAAACTCCGATATCGGTTCATATATGTATATCCGAGATATAACCTAAAAAGATTTTCCATGAAAATTTGCATGAAAGATTACATTTTTGTTATGCCAATTACAAGGCAAAAAAAATTTCGGTCCATATATATCCGTGCATATTTAGTTCAAATTTGTTATATATACTACACGAGTAATATTTACGTGACTATAGTCCACCCGAATAAACTACACTTTTAGTTGTTTGTAATAACATTTTGAAATAGTTATTCGTAAGCGAGAATGGTAAGTAGGTGCCTCCAATGACATCGCGTAAAACATTTTAAGACATTATTTTGCAATAGAAACTTTTGGTGGGTATAAACAATTTATTAACTGATTTAGAGACTTTTGTTATTGAGCATGAAAAAAGAAAATGTAATTAACTTGTGTTATGGATCAAATGTTTACTTATGTAGATTGAAAACAAATAAATGTGACCTTTTCAGATGATTACTGAAAAAACAAGAAGCATTACTAAGTTCTGGGGGGTTACTCTCTATTGCGATGCGAAAGTAAGTTCGATGCGAAAGGTAAATACGATAAGAGTATAATTTGGTACTCTGTGTCCATTTACGCAAACTTTTTCGCAAAATAGTTTGAAAATAAAGCAACACTGGTAACACAAAATAAACAATAGCGAAGAATGATAAAATAAAATGTGCGAAAGGCAAAAATTAAATGCGAAAGGAAAATACGAAAACGCAATACAGAGTACCAATTCTTCGATTTTTATTTCGCATCGTAATAGAGAGTAACCCCCCAGCTCAAAAATAAATTTATTTTAAAAATCAAGTAGATAAGATTATTATCTGGAAAAATCATAAGAATAAAAAAAAAAAAAAAAAATAACCTTGCATGACATATGTATGTTGTTGTTGTCGGAAGAAAATGTTGCTTTAATTCAATTATATATTTTACTAACTTTTTGTTTGAAACCACCAATTTTTCGGGTCTGCATTCAAGCAATTTATTAGTTGATTCAGCGAATTTCGTTATTGAACTTGAAAAATATTTTTTTTTTTTTTTTTGTAGAAAAATGGAAAAAACAACCTTTTAGATATTTTCGTTTTTAAACCTTAAACGTGGAAAAGACAACATGGTTTTCTCAGCACTCAAAGATTATATGTAATGAACAGAAAGTGGAACTCCCGGCTACCACTGTTGTTAAGACCTAGAAACTTTCTGCCAGTTCGCCG